>JARTUT010001326.1:0-676304 GCA_030674115.1 Micraspis discolor
TCAAGAGCAATTTTCACTAAATGTGTGGGGTGGTAATAATTGTGATGATTTGATTGGCCCTTTCTTCTTGCCAGGTCGACTAACAGGTCAATCATAAAGACATTTTTTAGAAAACGATTTGCCTTTGTTATTGAAGATATATCTCTTATGCTACGACGAGAAATGTCGTTCATGCATGACGGTGCACCTGCTTATTTTTCAGTTTTGGCATGGGAGTATTTGGACGAAAATTATGAAAACAGGTGGATTGGATTGGATTGGATCCTCAGTCATGGCCCGCCAGATCCCCAGACTTAAATAGTTTAGATTTCTTTTTATGGGGACACCTGAAATCTCTAGTACACTCGACACCCGTGAAGACCGTAGAAGAACTGAGAAATCGTATAATAGGCGCATTTGATACGGTTAGGAATATTCCGGGAGTGTTTGAAAGAGTTCGATCGTCTATGAGACTAAGTTCATAAGCTTGTATAACAGTTGGGAGAGGATATTTTCAACATTTGCTGTAGTTCAGTCCTTTGCGGTTACTTAGTTTTCTTGTAATGATTTTTTTTTTTAGTTTTACGTTTCTTGTTGTAATACATTCTTCGTGTTGATTATACGAGTTTATTGAATCTTTATGAATCATCGATACAGATCAGGAAAATTTCCATAAAAACTGACACTGAATTCATTCACCACAGCTCACAAACTGGCCTTTCCATCATAATTTGTATTGTCACGAGGATTTCGAGAGAATCGTTCAAATTTTTTTTTCTCGAAATCATTGGTACAAAACTACACGAGACCGAAAAGTTTAGTATAAGAACAAAGCTTCTCTCAACATTTTTTCAAATTGACAGTTGCTTAAAAAAAAAGTTCTGCAGAAGAACAGGTGGCAATGTTCCAGAAAAAATATCACCCTGTAGATTATCTATCGAAATTGCCATCTCACGTGGTGAGAACTCTCAAATGTAATAGCTATGCCAAATTTCAGTTGAATAACTTGATGAGTGTGGATACTTTGAGAAAAAACTTGAAAAGAAAATTCAAACTTCAACCTCTGTATCTCGAAAACGAAACGTTTGCGACTCTATGTTTATGGGACATTTTTTCTTAAAATCATTTAAGGAATCTCCCCTTTTCGTTTGTTCGTTCAATTTAGGAACACCCTAATTAAGTAATTGAAAAAAATATATAGCATATCTTTCAAATATTAAAAAAAAAAAAAAAAAAGATTTCAGCAATAATGATTACACCATTTTCATGAATGGGAGACATTTCGTGATCTTTTTACTACCGTGGTTGTTAATAAATCAAATATTTCTAATATTACAAAGCTACATCACTTGAAGTTGAGTTTGGAGGGTGATTCTGCTCAACTCATCAGTAATTTCGCATCACTGAAGACAATTTTATAATTGCTTGGAAAAAATTGTTGGATCGGTATGAGAATAAACGTCGTCTTGTTACAGCTCATTTGTCTGCTATTTTTGCTATGAAATCAATGAAAAAGGAATCGTCTTTCGAGATAAAGAAAATAATTTCTGGTATTAGCACACCATTGGCGGCACTTGAGGTACTTAAACGTCCTGTCACTACTTGGGATGATATTTTGGTATACTATGTTGTTTCACTTTTGGATTCAGAAACGCGAAAACAATGGGAAAAATATACTGGCAATTCATCCAGCCCATTGGATTCTCCCGCTTTTTCTACATTAATGACATTTTTGGAGAATCAGGTTATTGTTTTGGAGACCTTGGAAGATAGCAGTAAAAATTTACACCTTACTAATAATTCCTTTTCTTCAAAAGGTTCCAGACCAATCATGTTCTCGAATACTAAGGTCCACCAGGTGGTGAATCAATCAGGCAAGTGTCTTCTTTGCAATGAAAACCACTTTTTTCTGTACTGTGATTTTTATAAGAAGAAAAGTCCTAAGCATCGAAAAGAATTAATTCTTGATCATAAACGTTGTTTAAACTGCCTTGGTCGCCATAATATCCGGAATTGCTCCTCTAAAAAACGTTGCCAAATTTGCCATTTCAAGCATCACTCTACTCTTCATTTTGATACTGATGCAAGGAAAACCATTCCTATAATTTTACCGGTTGAAAACAAACCAGAACATCTCGATTCCGCACCTTCGACTTCAGGATCAATCAATTGCTCTGTTGCCGAAAACATAACGGTTGCTCAATGTAGAGTTTCTAATAACGTCTTACTTTCTACGGCTATGGTGAAGGTCTGTTCTGATTGTGAAAATTCCATTACTGTCCGAACTCTTATTGATCCCAGTTCTCAGTCTTCCTTTATTTCTGATACTTTATTTCAAAGGCTTAACCTTAAATATCAATCAGTGAATTTGCCCATTTCTGGAGTTGGAGGAAGAAAACATTACACGTGCCAGAAGTTAGTCAATTTTGTCCTGAAACCCAGGTTCAGTTCGGCATTTTTCTGCACAGTGCAAGCTTTTGTTATTCCGAAAATTACTTCCTACGCTCCCAACGTCGATAATTGTGAATTTGGTTTTCCTCATTTGAAGAATCTTGAATTAGCTGACCCCTTTTTTGCTGGAAGAGGTCAAATCGAAATACTCTTGGGTTCCTCAGTGCATGCTAAGATTATTGAAGGTGAAGTTGTCCGTGGTGGACCAAATAAGCCAATTGCTATTAAAACAGTTCTTGGGTGGCTTGTTTCTGGAAATACACCAATGTCCTATTCCGAACAATCGCTATCTGTTTTGCAGGTCTCTGATGATCAAACAATGTTGAATGATCTCTTGTATAGATTTTTTGCACAGGAGGACTTCACCGACGATGAAATACACCTATCTCCTGATCAAATTGCTACTGAGAAATATTTTGCTGATACTTGTTCTCGTGCTCCAGATGGTCGTTATATAGTGCAATTGCCATTTAGAATTGCTGATACATCTTGCTTGAGCTTTCCTGGTACTTTTGATATTGCTAAAAATGCTTTGGAACGAATTGAGAAAAAATTCGAGAAGAATCCCGAATTTGGTCGTCTTTATCGTGAATTCATGCGAGACTACATCGATTCAAATCATATGAAAATGGTGAGTGACGACGATCTTGCTAATGTTCGTTATTTGCTGCCTCACCATGGAGTTCTGAAACAAACAGGTTCGATTGCTAAGCTGCGAACGGTGTTCAATGGCTCTGCTAAAGCCTTGAATAACTTTTCAATAAATGACCACCTGCATTGTGGTTCTAATATATTGCCTGATTTAACCTCTTTGATCTTGCGTTGGAGAAAATACAGATTTGTTTTTGGTACCGATATTCGACAAATGTGTCGTCAAATATTAGTCCATCCAACCGATCAACGTTTTCAATGGCTTCTTTGGAGGTTCAGCTCTGATGAACCGATTAGAATGTGGAAGCTCCAAACTGTGAAATATGGAATGGTGTCTAGCCCTTTCTTAGCTATTAGGGTAACTTGACAGCTTGCCAATGATGAACAACATCTATTCCCATTGGGTGCTATCGTTCTGCAAGAGGAGACTTATATGGATGACAGATGACACCCTTTCAGGGGGTTATACTCATGAGGACGCCTTGTTCAAACAAAGCCAACTTATCAAGATCTGTAGCTCTGGTTGTTTCACTTTACATAAATGGTTAGCTATCAACGATAATTTGTTACATAATATCTCTGACAAAGACTGTGCTATATCTAAATCTTTCAACTTTACTGATAATAGTGTATTCAGTATTCTCGGTCTTGGTTGGAATCCGGAAGCAGACAATTTCATATTCAGAGTTGCTAGCACTTCTGACTGCAATGAAATAACCGTTACTAAGGGAGTTAGTCTCTCAAAAATAGCCAAGCTATTCGATCCTCTTGGATGGCTTTCACCTGTAATTATGACTGCTAAGATGTTCATGCAACAGCTTTGGATACACAAAATAGATTGGGATGACAGTTTCAATTGTGATATGGCCAAACAATGGCTGTGTTGGTACCAAGATCTTTCCGTTCTTGATGGTCTCAAACTGAATCGCTGGTTGAACTATAATCCTGACACTAGTATGTGCGAAATACATGGATTTGCTGAAGCTTCCAAATTTGCTTATGGAGCTGTGGTTTATCTTCGTGTTATCAATGGAAGTGAGATCGTGGTAAACTTGCTGCAAGCTAAAACTAAGGTGTCACCTATAAAACCCTTGCTCACTATTCCAAGGTTAGAATTATGCGCAGCTACTTTGCTGGTTAAACTTACTAAAAAAGTTTTTTATGCTCTGCGTTTAAAAAATTGTGGGGTACATCTGTGGTCCGATTCCACTGATGTCTTGTTTTGGTTAAGGGACCATCCCTCACGTTGACCTACATTCATCGCAAACAGGTGTTCCAAAATTCATACTTTGGTTCTTGATGCTTCTTGGAGACATGTCAGAGGAATTGACAATCCAGCTGATTGTATTTCTCGAGGTCTGAAGAAAAGTGATTTGCAATGCTATCAATTGTGGTGGCAGGGTCCTGCATGGTTATCGAATAAAGCAGAACCATATGATAGAACTACTCAAACTGTTCCAAATACATCCAACTCATTGGTGGTTACAAGTAGCTGCTTCACTTCAAATATGTTCTCAAAGGCACAATCTATACCAACTTAGGATCTACTTGAAAGATTCTCAAATGTACAAAAACTCTTGAGAGTAACGGGATATATTTTAAGATTTTTTAATAAGTTACTGATTAAAGAAGACGTATCTTACAAAAGCAGTTTGTGCTCTTTTAGTTGGTTCAAAAACGTTACTATTCCTGATACCGTTGAATTGAATACTCATGAGTTGAACCGATCTCGTTGGGTTTGGGTTTACTTAGTTCAACAATCTCAATATTCAAAGGAAATCAAATTGATGAGACAAAATTTGTCATTACCCAAAAATAGCAAAATTTTGAAATTAGACCCCTTTCTGCATGAGGATCTGATCAGAGTGGGTGGTCGACTACAGAACTCATTTTTTGAATTCGAAGAAATGCATCCACTAATTTTGCCTTATGAATCGCCAATTTCTGCTCTCTTGGTGAAATATTATCATTCGAAAACTTTACATGGTGGTGTTAAGCTATTTACGTTATTATTATAACGTTAAGTTGTTTACGATACAGAAAGAGCACCATGTATCAAAAATTGGGGAATTTGCCAAATTTCAGGTCTCGACCTAGTCGTCCTTTTCTCAAGGCTGGGGTAGACTATGCTGTACCTTACAGCAGCAGAGCTTCCTCTGGCCGCGGTCGAAAGACTTTTAAAGGGTATATTGCATTATTCATTTGCTTAAGTACTCGCGCGGTACATCTGGAATTGGTTTCTGGTTACTCGTCCAAAGAATTTATCGCTGCGTTTAGAAGATTTACTTCAAGACGGGGATTTTGCTCCGATCTTTACAGTGTTCGTGGAACAACTTTTGTTGGAGCCAATAAAGAGCTCTGCCAATTACTTTAAAAATCTTCAACTTTCATCAGTGATATTTCTGGGACTCTGGTCTCTGAAGGAACAAACTGGCATTTTAATCCACCTGCTGCCCCACATTTCGGAGGAATATGGGAGGCTGCTGTCAAGTCAGCCAAGCATCACTTAAAACGAGTCGTTGCCTCCCATACTTTAACATTTGAGGAATTTTATACCTTGCTAACGCAAGAAGCCTGCTTGAACTCCAGACCTTTGATTCCTTTATACGATACTCTTGATGATATTCAACCGTTAACTCCTGCTCACTTTCTGATAAATTCAGCTTCTTTCATTGTTCCTGAACCTTCTTGTTTGAATATTGAAGTTTCTTCTTCTGAGAGGTGGAAAATTATTCAGCAAATGCTCGCTCATTGGTGGAAACAGTGGTCGCGTGAAAACCTTCAATCGCTTCAAGTCACAAATAAATGGCAATTAAATCAACCTTCTCTTCAGGTAAATAATCTGGTTTTAATAAGTACTGAACATACTCCTCCAGCCAAGTGGCCTTTGGCCAGAGTAACTGACGTCTTTTTCGGAAAGGATAATTTGGTTCGGATCGTGAAATTGCGAACAGCCACAACCTCTTTAGAGAGGCCTGTTAATAAGTTAATTCTCTTATCGAAGGCACCCCAGAATGCGACGTCTCCTAATTAATTGTATATATATTTTTTCTATGCGATTTAATAGTTATAGCCTTTGCTTTGTGCAACTTCAGATTTCTTCATTTAACTTCATACATCTCTGTCATGCTAAGTATGGAGCAAAATATTGTTTGTTTTGAATTTTTATATGTGTTATTTGTCATTTGATCAACATCAAATGAAGTGGGTGAAATGTTAGGGATTGAAGTTGATAATTTTTTATGACCACCTGTACATATGTAGTTGTTCAATTGTGCGAATATAGGTCTTGATAACGCATGCTTATATTGAAAGAATCTCGCCATATGGGCTGACTGAGGTTAACATTGTCACCATTAATATTACACGATCGTATTGAGAAAGAAACCTTGCAACATCCTGCTAATAAATAATATAAGTTCAATTTGATAGTTTTGCTATACTTCGCTAAAACTAAATACAGTTCACTGCTCTTGCTACCTATTGGACTAATAAGTCCGTTGCTAACTCCCCTGTAAAAAAAATCCTGGCTCCCCGTCTAGATGTGAAAATACTGAAATAAGCTGAAATATATTTCAGGGACTTCTTTCTTCAAGAGTGATCTTCTATTGATGGAGACAGAGACTTCTTCAAGGTGCTCACATTGAAACTGGAAATAAAAAGACAAAAGCAGAAAAAAGAACTGAATAACAAAAATACGTATCATATTCGTTTGAAATTCCCCCCATTCCAAGAAAGAGTTGATCATGAATAGCCCTAAAACCATCATGAAATTTAAATATGGGACAACTATTGATGAGATGAGGTATTGTTTCTTCTGCTTCTCCACATTCCCAACTTGCGCTAGGAATTGAGTTCCATTTAAATAGCATACCATTGGTACGACCATGACCTGCTCTCAAACGATTAAGAACTAATTAAAAGCCTGTTTACCAACAATCACATATCACTGGCTACGAAAATAAGACTCCTGTGCTGCTATGTGTTCTCTGTCCTGTACTATGGTTTGGAAGCATGGACACTCACAGAGGCTGCGACGAAAAAGTTGGAAAATGATTGAGACTGTAAAAATCCGGAAGCTCCAATACTTTGAGTGAATTATGAGGAAGAGAGCAGATTCCATTTGTTATATCTTGCAAAGAAAAGTGTTCGGAGAGTGAGGCATTGGTCGGTGACGGATTTCATAGTTGAAAAATCTTCGAACCTGGTTCGGGATGAACACCATTGAGCTATTTCGAGCAGCAGCAAACAAAATTGAAATAGCTTGTCTGATAACCGACATCCGAAACGGTACTGTTAAGAAAGGGTTTTGCAAATACTACCATCTGCGTGGCACATCGATGTTGGCACTGGTGCCGATGTAAATGTTAATACTTCTTCAATATCAACTTTGTGAGTTAGGATATTCATGAAACCCATATTATAAATTTTTTATTAGACATTGTAACTCAATGTTGTTATGAACTTTACAAATAACGACAACAAATACAGCCATGTGACTAAACAGACGCAATCTTGAATACAAGCAGATGTTGTCGTCTATCTCGGTTGCATGGCCAACATGCTCAATGACTCTACACTTAATATCATTCTGGCAAAAGGTTCAACAACTGGTTTATTATCTAGAAAATTATTTCTATGCTTTCTGGTACTTGAATAACATGTTGTGGAAATTTTTACTGTACTAAAGCATTTTGGAAAAAAGAAGTTTCATTCGAAATTTTAATTTGGCACGGCTCAAACGACAACAAACAATATCTGGTAATAAAAATTTCTTGTTGAGAATAGCTTAATAAAAATAATAAAAAAAAAGAATGAACTTCTCAAATTGATTTGAAATATCGATATTTTACCTGTATAGGTACGATGAACACCGATGAAGGCAACCATTACCGCCAGCCAGGTAGCTCGATATCCGGGGGAGTTGGAGAGCATATCTAAAATCTGAAACTGAAATTCTTTTTTTTTTTTTTTGAGGTTGCTGGTAGCTCCCGTACTATTTTGGGAGGAAGCGCAAGAGAGAAGATGAACGCAATGTTATGTGATGTAAACAAGAGTAGTGTTGACGCAGCTTTACTATTTTTCCACTTATCTTTTATGGAATTTGAATTTCAGGTCATGATTTTCGTGAGAAATATCCATATTATTTTCAATTTGTTTTCTCATTCAATGCTGAAGACAGTAATATTTCTGTTTCTATTTTATTGATATTTACCCTTTTAGTTGTGAACTTTATTGACATTATTATAATACATAATTTTTGATATTACTCCACCTCGATTCCCACACACCAACTAATATTCATTAGTCAATCAAAGCTATGAAACAAAACGATTTCATAGTTATTTATTGAAGAAGTTATTGTTAATTTTCTCCCAGAAATATCCAAACTTGTTTGGTTACAAATCTTATGATTTCAGAGTTCTCCAGTTTTGATTGGTGTTTGACATTCTATTGTTATCAGCCTGCTGTTACTTCAAGGAGGAAAGAAGAATGCAGAAGATGATGATCTGTATTTTATATTTTGTGTTTCTGGTTAAGGACTTCTTTAAATCTGTGACTCGATCGGCAAAATATCAAATTTGTTGGATGATTGACATTTTATTGTTAAAAGGTTTTTGTAAATTGTGACGTGTAATGTATAATTTGGATAGTTCACTTATATGATGGCTTGTTCTGGGCATGTGACCGATTGTATAAAATTCTATAGTGTTGTGAGTGAAATTGAAAAAAACAATTTACTTAGTAAAAAATTAATCTGACAGTCTAATTTGATTTTAGTATGCTCCTGAAGACGTCTCTAATCGGAGAAGTAATATAGAGCCTTTAACAAAAATGTGATATTTGTGTTTGAGTACACAACCGGAATTAAGATAAGGTCTAATAAACCCTTAATTCACAAATTGCGCTAAGAACTGAGTGCCATCTAAATATCATGCTATTGGAATCTGAATATAAAAAGACAAAAACAGAAAAAAAAACTGAATGCAAAATATAGGTATCAAATTTGTTTGAAATTGAAACACATTTCAAAAAAGAATCGGAATTATCGTGAATAGCCCTTAAACAAATTTATATATGGGACAAGTATTGATGAGATGAGGTATTGTTTTTTTATGCATATCTATATTCACAACTTGTGCTAAGAATTGAGTTCCATCTGAATAGCATGCTATGTATAAGACCATAACCTATTCTGAAACGATAAACTGTCCAAATCTTTCTTGGAAGGGCAAAACCAGGAATTTTTTCAGAAGGGTCAGAAATGAAATCCTTTTCAAATTAGCTAATATTCATATTGAAGTATATTATACTATATTGGTTTAGGTGACTTCATTCTGGAAATTTTATTTTGTTGAATGAAGTTAATAATTAGAAATAAATTAGGAAATGATATATTGATGATGATGATGAGGTAAGGGGAGTAGCTTCGTCTAATTGCCTCGGTATATCCCGTGAACTCCTACTCGAATGGGTGTAATTCATTTTTGATACAACACTATTCCATTTCTCTTTTCGGCTTGTATTGATACCTCGCTCACATTTATTGTAGATTCCAGTATATATAATTCGAAAAGAGAGGTTTTCAGGACATGTGACATTAGGCTAATCATCATTCTGTAGTCATCACAGTTTGTCGAATTTTTTTGGGGTAGGATGACAAACACAGAGCCAGTCTGTTGGGATTTTATCGGCTCAATATATGCTATTAAATAGAGCAATTAAGAGCTCAAGGCCAGCCCCTTCCTGCTGTGTCGTTAACTTAGCCATCTCTGCATAGATTCCGTACGAGCTAATAGCTTTACTAGTTTTTTAAGCTTTATTGCTCGTATAATTTTTTCCGGCGTAAGGCAAGGACTAGTTTCTTCAGATTTTGGGCTCTCTGTTCGATCTTCACTAAAAAGTTCTTCAATATAATTATATATAAATCAATTTTGTTACATTTATAGATATATAATATATTATTATTATGATAACTTTCTAATTATTTCGTGGATTTCGAATCCAAGTACCGGACTCGAAAAGATCTACTTTTTTTACCTTGGAATTGCTGATAAGCGTAATATTTTGCTGATCAGGGCTCAACACTGGTGTTGAGTGTTTTTTGCGATTTCCGAAGTATTTCCATTCATTTCGATATTTGGTGATCTCTTTTCACCTGTAATTTTCTCAACAAAAACAATTATTTCCTATTATTGCTTTCATGAATCAATCAGAATAAATCAGCTTTTTGTATTCGATCAATTACCGGTTGTTCGACTATTCAGGAATATGTATCGATCATTCAAAAGCACTTGGCCGTATGGATGATAAACAAAAATGTGTATGAATGAGTTAGTTGGATATATCATCCACATAACAACATAATTGTCGATCTAGAGAAAATTTCTAATTTTGAATTTTCATTATTTTCCAAAAGAAAACTTGGAAAAACCTTCAATTTCAAACAAGATACGTTAAATATGACTTATATATCAACACGTTTGAATCCAAACAAGCTTTGTTTATCATCCAAACACTCAACTGACGGATCACTGAAATTGCCTATTGTCAGGCGAGCTCTAGATCTTTGACTTGGTTGGATTACTCAGTCAAACCTGGTATAAGATTTGTGAACGAATCAATCATCCAATCATTTCTTCCAATCATCATAGCTTCCAATCCTCATAGCTATCCATTTTTAATTCTTATTCTATGCATGTCGTACAGCTAATTCTATCAAATCAGTAACGGGTCAAATTTGCTATAACTCTTATCAGGATGGGATGGCTGAAAAAGGAAAATGTCCCTCGACGGAAGGGTGAACAAAGGAAGGCAATCTGAGAATAAAGGCAGGGAGTTTACTATCTGTGCATGTTAATTTTTAGGACTTGATTTATCTGTACCAGTCCCCGTAATTCATTCCTATAATTGCAAAAGTTGACGCCCTACTGAATCTTGGCCTTCCGTCTCATTTCATCTCAATTTCTTTGTCACGATCCCCATTTTTTAGCGGCCCTCGCGCTCAGTCAGGTCTGCCAACTGCGAAACTGCAGTAAAAACTTCGCCTTCTGGGAAACAAGAAACCTCTTGAAATGTGGGATGGCTTCAGTGTAAGTCAAACAAAGCTCGACACAGGTATAATTCGATCCTACCACTTTGTCGCTTCGCATCTCTTGAATCCGAAGAATGTTTGAAATGAAGATCATATCCCTCAAGAGTATAAGATGTGCAGAAGGAAGCATCCAGAGAGTTCTCGATACGTAATCCGCGTTTCGTAAGGGGGTGGAGTATTTTTTTATGGATCGTTCACGTGAGCTGACACGTGAATCCGAAAACTTCAGCGCACTTGTTCCCAGTGTTGCAACTGTCAATCCTCTTACTCAAATGTTTGTTGATTGTTTCACAGTACAGCTGAATGAATTTGTCCTGGCACTAACGTGCGAAAATAGTCACTAATCACAAGTTTAAAATTTTTGATTTGTCGAGAAAATTGTGTATTTCAGAGAAACTGTTTCTGTGCTTCATCGAATGAATGCCATCTCAGTACTCGTTGCTCGACAAAGGTCACATGCTCCAACATATGTTACGCGTTAAGCAAAAAATGAAAATATATAGAGTGAACCATTATTAAATCGAGCAAGCAATTCTGAATGAATAATGAAGCCAACAATACTCAATCGAACTAATCAGTTGTAGTAACAGTCATCATGAAGTTCATCTTAAATGATCTGAATATGAGGTGAGATCGACCTCAACTATTGGGTCAACCGGTTAAAAATGATATTTCATCAAATAAAATGAGTTTCTGAACCTCAACAGAGATGCTCAAGGATATTTTTGTTTGAAATAAAAGAAAACATACTATTTTTAAATTTAACCGGTGTGCCCTATTCAATTGAAACTAACTCTGATATATACTATACAGGAAATATAACACGTAAGCATCCTATTTTCTGGCCTCTATTTCCTTGTAGTTGCAATCGAACAGGTGAGTTGGTGCTAGTAAAGGGTTTTTCAATTAGAGCAAGCAGATTTAATGAAATTGAATACGCTGTGTTTGAGGTATTCACAAAATAATTATTTTATTTGAGAGGTCCATATATGCCATTGAGTATGCAAGATGACATCATTCAACTTTATTCTTGCTCGGAGAATTAAGAATCTTCCATGAAGCCTTAGATTTATATTTGGAATTATTGATTAATGTGTAAAAATCTTCTGATTCTTTGTGGACAAAAGACAATGATAACTCTTTTTAATGTACCAATTAACGTCCTTGTAATCTAGGGTTTCTGAGTTTTTTAATCCCTGGACTTTGTCCAAAATCATTTAGAGAATAAAGTGAGGAGAATAAAGCTATGGTTACCTGACCCACTGCTGAAAAATAATCGAAGAAAAGGGCAACCAAAGATGACAATGCAAGGGAGGATACACAAACAAGATAGTGCAGAACCGAGCACAACATTTTCAAGCGCTCTACAGCGGACTTGTGTGAAGAGTCAACAAAGCTATTATAAAAAAATATTGACCAATATTTGAAGAATATTCACTCATCCATTAATTTTAAACTGAAAAGACTCCTCATTGGAGAGGAAGCACATAGTATATGCTTTCAATAAAGGTGAATATAAATCTCTAATGGAAGGTTGTACAGTGCGAAGAATTAACCAGAAGATTTGCATATAAAATCTTTTCAATTTTTCCGAGGCATTAGTAAATGCCAAGACCCACTGAGATGACATAATATTTTTTATGTTTTTATTGTAAGTATACAGTACCTATCAAATAAAATTGAGTTTCTCTACGAAGTATCCTATGATGTCATTGGCATCTCAGAGAAGAAAAATGATTGAGAATATCGCTGACTATTTTTCCAGAAAACAACGTCCACGGAGGATGCATGATACTGATTAATAAAGATTTAGACTGTACGCCTACCTATGGAGAAAATGATTGAACTCTCTATTGAAATCATTGTAGAATTGTCACAATCGCTGTGCTGAAGATCAGATCAAAACCGTTGTCATCTGTATATATACCAGGTGGAATGGTTTCTGTGTAAAATGATGCTTCAGACAAAATAGATCTTGATAGTTTAAGGAACATTGTTCTGCTGGGTGACCTTAATATAGATTTTATGATGATCACTGCAGACAAGAGAAGATAGGAATATGTGGTCGCGTCTTATGGATTTTGGACTTGCCTTGACAAACTATCCCGAGTAACAGAGAGATCCTTGACTTGAATTGATAATATATTTTGCTACTACAAAATGGATGAGCTGAGGGACCTGATCACTTGTCATAAGTTTTCAGACTACAACAGGTCTCAGGTTCTCTTAATTCCTTTCTCAATGGAAAAAATTTCGATCTTTTTTTTTGACTTATCATTTCAGAGAAAAATTAGCACGAGAGGACTGGAGTCATGTTGTTTATTCGGATGATGCTCAGTAAGCACGCAGTTTCATGATGAATTTATCAAATTCTTCGACGAAAATTTTCCTGTAAAAATAATAAGAGGTGGAAAGAGATTGACACGGGAACATAATTTTAGCCCTCACCTAAAAGAATTAATGAATTCAATGGTAACTGCCCATACGAAAATGAATACGGAAATAATTAAATAAATAATTTTATTATCAGACATCCGATGTTCTTTATGTATGTTGCATTCGCATATATTTTTGTTTGTATTACAAATGTTTTTTTTTTATATGGAGAATTGAGGAATTTATGTCTAATTGGCAGCCTTATCATGTCAAAAAAATAATTGTTCACTTTGTGATTTCTCAAAATATCCACTAATCAAGAGTAATGATCAATGTCGCCAGGAAGAAGAATTATTTTTTTCTCTATCTGAACTATGTATATCAAATATAAGAATAATTTCATTAAGAAAAGTGTTCTCCTGTAGCTCCGATACGAAATAAATATCAGTATATTTTTAGTACTCCAGAGTTATTGAAAGAAGAAGAATGATTTTAATTGTATAAGTTTCAAGAATATTTTATGCTGTCTACCAAAATAGTTATAATGAAAATTACGAATCAAAGTGAAAAGAAATGTTACTTAAGGAAAACGTTTTTCCTAATGACATTCTGCAGTTTTTTCCACTACTGAATTTAGTGATCATACTCATAATATACAACGTTTCATAAACGTTACTGCTTTTACTGGGATGGAGAAAGTCGTTCTAAAACAAAATAGAGCTTAAGGATCATTCGCAGGAATTCCCAAAGTTGAAGAAATGTCTTTAGGGGTTATGGAATTTTGATGCGTCTGTATCTTTTATGTTGGAAACCTTGTACATTGTTGATCAAGGAAAGAAAGGCTTCTTGAATTATGGGCAAATTCATGGACATTCCATCAGAAACGCACACCTATATTAGGTTCCAAGATGTAGGTTCAGGAAGACGCATGAATCTGCCGAGATTATGGGACCCAAATTGTTCAATAAGTTTCCTAAGTTCATGCATTTTGTAGGGTCTAAATATATTACACAGGCCTACAAAAAAAAATTTTCTGGTGTCTAGAATTTTTGAACTGATTTAAACTATATTTTTATTGCTGAATCTAAATATGATAGCAGTTTTTCTGTATCAGCTCTAGATTTTTAGATAATTCAAGACGCCCTATCCCTCACTCAGAAGTGTCAATTCCAACTTTTCAGCAGCTACCAGAACTCTGTGAGGACACATGTCTCTCTGATCAGTATTCTGACACTACTGAAGGTGACAGTGATTTTGAAACGATATCATCAATTCCCTAATGTTTCAACCAAGATGAGTTGAATGACCTCACTAGAGATCTCAACCTGTCGAAAGAAGCTTCGGAATTACTAGCTTCCAAGTTGAAGGAAAAAAATTTACTTGAACCAGGAAAGAAAATTACATTTTATCGCACAAGGGAGGAAGATCTGCTACCTTTTTTTTCTGAAGAACAAAATCTTGTATTTTGCATTGCAATTCATCATCATCATCATCATTTATTTACCATCAAAATATATTACATGGCAAGTCAAAATACAATAAGATCAAAAATAGAACAGTATAAAATATAAATATAAAAGACAAAAAACATTAGAAACACACATACAAAAGGTCCAAACATGTAAATGTAAAAATGTACGCACAGTTATTCATCGAACTTAATGTTCCAGAATTCTTCGAACTTATAAACAGTGTTTTTCATTAACGTTTCCTTAATCTTCTTCAGCAACCTATTTCGTGGAAGCATCCGCATTTTTGACGAAAGTCTATTATAAAATTTAACCCCAAAATGATTTGTGCCAGTCTGAGTTTTTTTGAGGCGATGATACTCAATGCTAAGTTCATATCTGTTCCGTGTATCATAGTGATGATTGTCATCATTTTTCCTGAATTTAGCTCTATTATCAATTAGAGAACTCCCGGTTAAAATGGGCCTTCCTGAATATTTTCCGGATGATTGGCGCCTATTTATTGACAGCCCAAATGTAACGTGGTAAAATCTCTATATCGATGAAATCGGTGATTGCGCATACTCCGCTAGTGGTACTGGCAATGCTCAGCGCAGAAATTCATTTGCCTTTATTTTCTCTCGTCGATTTAAGATGTATGCAATAATAAATATTCAAAAGATTGGATAATCTTCTGAAAAACCACGAAGTGGGATTTATAGACTAATTCGGCGATTCTTATTGAGATTCATTCTGTAGAATACTCATTTGCGTGTACACGGATTTTTGAGTCAACAGGTAAATGAATATTTCATGTGCAATGTCGATGCAATATGTTTTGAAATATTTCAGCTAACATCAAAATAGGCATTCGTCCCTTCTCTGCGTTTTTCCACGGGTTTTCAAGAGTTTTCCACACTTCACTGTCAGCGGCGGAAAGATTCTCCACCCTAATTATATCTCTGGTCTGAGAATTCCGGAATAGAAGTATACAGTTTTTTTGGATTCATCGCTGTTGAGTTTCACCGCCACTATATTGTTCTCCGGCATCACAGATAAGTCAAATATCTACTTCATCAGAATTCATGAACATAAGAAATTGTGCTGTAGAAATAGAGTATATTGTTGCCAACCGATGTTCAGTATTATCTATGTACCAATAAACAAAATATCAAATTTGTTGTAATCCATTCTATGCTGGATTTGATGGAATTGAGAAGTAGATTTTTTTTCAAAATTTTTTTTATTGCTCACGCTTAATAAAGGAAGGTGCTAGTCGGGTTTAAGCGTGACACAAAGCGAAGTTTAAAATGTGTTCTTCTACGTAATGGAAACAAATATGGCTCGATAACAATTGCTCACTCAACGAAAATGAAAGAGCAATATGACAACATAGCTTTGGTTTTGGAAAAAATAAAGTATCATGGACACCAATGGTTGATTTGTGTCCTTGTTTCTTGTTCCTCTGGGATAGCCAAGACAAAACGCAACACTGGGTTAAAAAAGAATGGCCTAGAAGAGAAAACATGGATGTTGGGTGAAAGAATATCATCTATGATCCTTTAGTTCCGCGACAGAAAATCATGTTTCCACCCCTGCATATCAAGCTGGTTCTAATGAAGCAGTTTGTAAAGGGTCTTGATAGGAATGGATCATGCTTTGCATATATAGGGAAAATATGCCTCAGCTGAGTAAGGAAAAAATTTAGCAGGAATATTTGATGGCCCACAAATAAGACAGCTGATTAAAGACCCTGAGTTCATAAATTCAATGATTGAGATGGAACTAAATGCCTGGAATTCGTTTGTTCCAGTCACCTAAAATTTTCTGGGTAAACACAAAGCTGAAAACTATGTTGAATTAGTCAATTTCAGATCACTTTGGTTTAACATGAGCATTGAGGTGCACTATTTACACAGGCACTTGGGCCGTTTTCCTGATAATTAAAGCGACATTAGTGAGGAGCAAGGTGAAAGATTTCACCAAGATATAAAATGTATGAAAGACCGCTATCAAGCAAGATGTGATACTCACATGATGACAGATTACTGCTGGTCTTTAAAACGGGATTGTTCTAAAATACATTCAAGAATGTCACGCAAAAGAAGTTTCTGAAATGTTTAGTGAGTAATTGGCTTAAATGATGACTTTTTGTGTTTTCTATTGTATATAATGAATAATATCTGTGTAATATAATAAAAGTTCTTCCATTAATTTGTTTCTTCAAACCATGGTTTTTTTTTTTAAATAGTGTAATGTATGTGTTAATTCACAAAAATGTTGATATTGTAATGAAGTTTGATATTTTTTTGTATAGGAAAATCAAACTTCATTTTAAGTATTCCGATTATTTTATATATTTTCCGTTCCCCTGTATACGCCTTAAGATTCGAAGTCGTTGTTTCAGAGTTTTTCGGTGAGAAAAAAGGCCTGAAAACATAAGTTTCTCTTCGCTAGAATCCGATAAATCTGTTTTTACGCGATAAACCGAAATCGAAGATGATTTTAGGCGACAAATGCCACATGTGTGTGTATCCGTTTCACCTCCCCTCGGGAGAGTATAAAAGGCGTGCTGCCCTCAAATTCCATTATTCAGATCAGTTTCAGTCAGATTAGCAGATTCATTCAGTTAGTATTATTCAGTTTCATTCAGTTTAGCAGATTAATTAATAATTTAGATTAGTTTCATTCCGATTAGCAGATTCATTCAAATTCAGATTCAGATTATTCCGTTAAGAATTATTAAGATTAAGATTTGTGGTAGATTTCAAGATAGGTAATTTTGTCCAGTTTTCAGTTAGATTCAGTATTTACAGGAGTTTATTTTATTTTCATTATTCAATAGTAGCGATTTTTAGTTTATTTCATCAGTGCACAGAGTGTGGTTTTATCGGACGTCAGTGTCCTGAGCGACGAAAGAAAAGAAAAAGTGAGTAAACGAATAACCCTATTGCCGAAACTCCTTTATTTCAATTTCATCAAAATCGCCTATTTTTCCGAGTTCGATTTCATTCCTTTTACGGGAATTCTGTGGAGTTCCTGTCCACGTGGGCAGTTAGCAACCCTCCGTCTGTAGATAATAATTATTCTTAGCTCTTCTCGCGAGCCAGTAAAATTTTTATTCAGATCACAGTCAATCACAATTTGTTGCATCCTATTTGCGAGAAAGTAGCGTTCGCAGCCAGATTGATTATGATTTAGAATTAAGTCATTTTTATGCATTTCACTTGTAATTGTTAATGTCCTTAGAAAGTGTTATTTTCACAAGTATAACTGAATTCTTGCATTCTGTTTAAATTTTTACAATTATATACCGAATTAATTTATTTTCACCTTTCATACTGTCAGTTTTAATCTGTTATTTTGCTGAAATATTGTTGATTACTTACCTTATTCGTATTCAACATACCGAGGTGATTTTCTGTATTTATATACCGAATTAATTTATTTTCACCTTTCATACTGTCAGTTTAAATCTGTTATTTTGCTGAATTAATATATTTCCACATTTCATGCTGTCAGTTTAAGTCTATTATTTTGTTGAAATATAGCTGATTACTTACGTTATTTTTATTCAACATACTGAGGGAATTTTCTGTACATATATTCCGAATAAATTATATTAAATTTTTTGCCTATTTGATTGCTCAAATTATCGCTAATAGCTTAGATAAAACCGAACTCTGTCTTCGACTAGACGCTACCTTGGTAGGTTTGCTATTCTCCCTGATAAGCAAAGAATAGCTGGTGCCCGAAAAAAAAAATACATAATAGGTAGACAAGGGTGTTACAATATCTTAAAAATTCTAGCTGACAGGCGAAAACTAATAGCATATTTGAATTCACGGCATCAAATTCATATGAAATCACCTCCAAAATCTTCGGCACTAAAACCGCTGTTGACCAGTGTTATCAATACATGTCGAAAATCTCTCTGTTACTCGGGATAGCTCGTTAAAGTAAGACCACAATCCATAAGACGCGACCACATCTTCCTACCGTCTCTTGTCTACATTGTTCTTCATGAAATCTATATTTAGGTCGTCCGAAATAATTAAGAATACGAAATATAAAAAATTCCCGAATTAAGTTAAAAATATATTCAAAGAAAATAGTTTCCTAGTTCTATTAATTTTGTGTAATTCGTAGGTCAAGTAACAACTGAAGCTTAAAAATTTTGTAATGCTAGGTGATTAGTCTCAAAGATTTAACTAGCGACCCGCTCCGGCTCCACACGTGTACAATGCTGATAGTAAGCTCTATATCTATCCTGAGCCAGACTGAGGCGAGCCTCACATTCCGTTGACGATTCTGTATCTCTTGCCGAATATAGTCTTCTGGCATTCGCCGTACAACGACCTATGTTCGAACGACATCGTCTCCCAGACATGACATTTACTCAGTCGTATATTTATGAATACGCCACGGAAAACTCAACAGCCCACGTCACGGAAAACTTCGGTCTCAGCACGATTGAGCTTTGCCCATCTCGCACGTCGACGTCAGCTCCGAGAGATGGACAGCAGGAGTCCGCCGAGGTAAAACGGTCAACCACCTAGGGACGATTGAGCTTTGCCCATCTCGGCACCCAGATGTCGGATAAGCAATACCGGCTAAAGGACCCAGCCGACACCCGTGACGAGCCCGTGGCTCCAAGGGGTCGGTTCGACAAACGACAACAGGGGGGGGGTGGCCACAACACGACCCTCACCGCGCAGCAGCCCACGTCACGGAAAACTTCGGTCTCAGCACGATTGAGCTTTGCCCATCTCGCACATCAACGTCAGCTCCGAGAGATGGACAGCAGGAGTCCGCCGAGGTAAAACGGTCAACCACCTAGGGACGATTGAGCTTTGCCCATCTCGGCACCCAGATGTCGAATCCGCAATACCGGCTAAAGGACTCGTAAAGGACGTGATGCCCTGAACGCCCTCCTGCAGCCGTCGTTCGGTCTCAACGATCGAACCTCACACTCACCTCCTGGAATCTTGTCCTCCACAGGTGGTCCTCCGGTCCCTCTCTATACCCCTTTCCTACCTTGGTATGTCTGCCTACCACTGAACTCACTACCAGCACTCACAACACTGGCTGGACCCTCCCCACTAAACGGTAGAGGCTTTCCTCTTATTTTGAGTTCCGCGCCGTACGAGGAACTGCCGTTCCAGTGCTCGACTAGCCTATAAATACCATTCTCGGTCCCCTCCACCAACATAAGTCGTGCGCACTGCAGATGGAGGTGGGAATGATCGGTCGGTGTCCCCACCGCTCGGCGCGATCTCGCTGGAGTCGATCAAGGTCAACGGGTTTCTGCCACGCAAACAAAACTACTTCGTTACAACTAATAAAATCAACAATTATAAGAAACAAAAGATTCTTTTTGTATTCAGTTATTCCTTTAACAGGAATACCACTCTTTGAATAACGATTCATTTAAATAATTTCCTTTATAAAAAGAAAGAAATTTTTTAGCTTTCGGTATGCGGCCACCATTCACTGTTGGGTCTAAAACTAACAGCGCTGTACATAAGGTGGCGTAAGGACACAGTAACAAAACCTACACAGAACACGCTGCTTAACCTAACTCGCACAAGCTGGAATTAGCTTCTAAGGGGTGTACATTGATATATATATATGTATACCTAGGTAAGCCAGTATAAACATAAACATGTGTATTACGAAGTTAACTAAAAATTTTGCTGCATTTTCTGCTGACATTTCAATCATGATTTCTGATGATTCTGATGTTGGTTTCAGAAATAAGTGTAAGAGCTCAATAGAAAAATGTACAATCTGTTTTATTGGCATTCCCTTTACCTAAGCCCAACGAAATCGGCTTTGATACGGTTCCATCGTGTTCACAAGTAAAGGTGAATGATTTGAAAATCATTTTAGATGACATACCAGTTTCATTTAGGGAAAGTACCAAATTTTTGATTGATGGTGATTTGAATTGAAACTCAGACTGTGGATATTTAATATCAGAATTAAACTATCATTGCTACCTACATTCTAAGACATCTGAGAACAGTTTTAATTGAGAAATAACAATTCCAGGTGTCTTTCGTTAATATCCTTGAAAGATTGAGATACGATGTCTGTTTTTAAGGTCGACACCATTTTGTCAGGACGTTTTCACTGATCAGAATACGTGTTTGAGTACCATTGTGGAGATTCTAAGGAGCCATAGTTGCGAAGAATACTTTCCATCTCTGTTTCAGTATGAAATGTGTTTATATGTTTTCGATAATATTTATGAATTCAAAAAATGAAGTGAACTGCATCTAAATACAAAATATGCGGGGTGATGACGGGGTGTCTGTTAATATAATGAAAAAGTGTTCGCATGAAATATAGGTAATTCTTTCACAAATAATGAATAATTCACTCAAGAATGGAATATTTCCCGATCATTTGAAATCATTACTAATAAAGCCCATATACAAAACAGGAGACAAAGATTCTTTTGAAAGTTATAGAACAATTAGTATTTTGTCCTGTTTTTGAAATTTTTTGAGCCTGATATGAGTGAGAGATTAGTGAAGTACTTGAATGATTTCAATGTCTTCAATGCTTTTCAGCAGTGGTAGTTGGAGGAGCGTTCGGTTCTGACTGGTCTGTATCAATTCACTGAAAGGGTGTAGAAAACGATAGAGGACGATAAGCTTGGTCTGGGTCCATTTATGGATTTGGCAGTTGCAATGTTTTTGACTATGTTTTCCTGTGCGGGAATTTGAATGTAAATTACTTAGATATTAATTGTCAAAAATCGAAATTTTTTGTCGAATTATTAGAATTTTTTAACCTAACTGTTACTTCTACAGAGGCAACCAGAGTATTTACTAATACTAGAGGATATACATCTGTTTCTAAAGTCGACTACATTATTGCTGATTCGGAATCGGTTCGAAACTGTGAGACTACTGATTTTGTTCCTGATATCGGTGATCATGGAGCATTATCACTTGAATTGAACATCGATCGTGATGAAATAAATAAAATTAAATTTCAGACAATCAGGGATCTAAGCGAGGACAATCTGAACAGTTTGATGGACTGTTTGTGTGAATGCGATTTTTCTCCCATGTTTCTGGAAACGAACGTGAATAGATGCTTCGATACTTTTGTTAATACACTTCAATACTGTTTGGAATTATGTTGCCCCATAAGGAAAATTTGCTTCGAACCGAACAATAGTAAATGGATTACCCCGGAAATTATTAAAAGCAAAAAAAACCTCATGAACATGCATTGGTTCATTCAACGTGTTACTGCAACTCGTTATTGTTAGTTAAGTTCATTTATTTTCTGTTCCAAAATGCTTGTTCGTTTCGTGCGGCCCACGTATATTCATTTCTTTGTCTATGGACGCGTAACATATGTTGGAGATATATGACAGTGCGAGACGAAAGAAGTAGTAATTCGAATACACACGTCGACGCTCGTTCGATGTAGTGCAAGACCTTTTCTTCGTTTCTGTCGAATTTTCTCGTTAATTCTACAAGTTCGAACGCCGGTGAAAAGGTGACTATTTCTCGCTCGTGGGTGACACATTGATTCTGCCGTGCTGTGAGGCCAGGTACGCAATCGTCGATACTCCAACATTTCGTATTTTCTTTTCGAGTCATTTTTTCTCACCGGAATTTCATTATTAATTTCTTTTGCTTTCATTTAATTTCAAAGGCCGTGTCGTGCCATTTTGGTCCTTCTTGAGCCGCATATTTTCGAACCGCGTTTTCAAAATTATTGCGATCAAGCATTTTGGAATTTTTTCATTTAGTTTTTTCATTTGCATTTATTTCAATCTGTCATTATTCACGTGACCTCGAAAACTTGATAAGATATCGAACACATTCATAAATCCTTTAATATCTGCGCATGTTAAAAGAATTTAGCTTTCATTTGTTTTTCTCATCTATGCTCATAACCTTGATTCAAAACATAAACAAAGATTGACATTCTTGTTTTTGTTTGTTTACATTTCATTATTTTCATTTGTTTATTTTCAACTCGATTTTCAATTTAATAGATTCAATCTTAATTATTTGCTTTATTAATTAATTTAGTTCTTTTCAATCGGTTAGTCTATTTACTCTTTTTCGAAATTACTCAAAACAAAATTCATATTGTTTTCTGCAGTATACCTTGAATAATAATAATGGCGACAAAATTGAAACAACTCAAAGCTCGTCGTCAAATTGTTATTGATGATCTCGAGGAAATTCTCAATTTAGCACAATTCGCTGTCACTGATGAAAGTCTCCATGTTAGATTCAAATTAAGATGTGAAATACTTGACGATATTCTCGTGGACTTTCAAAATTTACATACGTCTATTGTCTCTATGATAGTATCTTCCGAAGAACCCGAATTGAACACTGAGAAGGTTATTCGAACAACCTTTATGGATAATTATTACACCATCAGAACAACTTATGTTAATTTATTTCCTGTAGTAAACATTCCAGTAAAAAACCAAGACAGTTGCTCTATTAGTTCGCCAAATGTTAAACTTCCAAAGATAGTATTGCCCATTTTCAATGGGAATTATAAAGAGTGGCCTACTTTTTCGATATGTTCCAAAGTTTGGTACATGAAAATTCTAACTTGAGTCAAATAGAAAAGTTTCAATACCTCCTTAGTTCACTTTCTTCTCATGCTTTAAATTTAGTTAAAGGATTTCCATTGACTGCTGAAAATTATGAAAGCGCTTTTCAGACATTGGCGGAAAGATATCAAAATAAAAGACTTCTCGCTAATACGTGTTGGAAGGAAATCTGTAATGTTCCAAAGCTACAGGGTGATTCAGCTAAAGACCTTAGGCGAATTCTAGAAGTTTTTGCGGAAAACTTATCGGTATTAAGGAATTTAGGTTTACTCGTTGACCAGTGGGACTTTGTTTTATTTCACATTCTCATTCAGAAATTAGATTCAGCAACGATCAAACGTTTTGAATTACAAGAATGTTCAACAGATATTCCGTCGTTTGTCAATTTGCGAAATTTCCTGACAAATCAGTGTATAGCCTTGGAGGCAGTAGCTCTTTCTCTTCCGTCGAAAACTCATTCAGTTTCGAATTCTCAAGTTTTGAAATCTAGTTCTCTCTCAACGAATAAAAGAAATTCGACTCTTCTCGTTCAAACGGAAACTGAATCATTCAAGAAACGTATAACCTGTAATTATTGCAAGTTAGCTCATAATATTTACAAATGTCCATCATTTTGGAACAAACTGTTCAAGATCGGTTCAAGATTGTGAAGAACAAAATTGGTGTATCAATTGCCTCCATTCTGGACATAAGATTAACAATTGTTCTTCAAAGTCAAATTGTCGTGTTTGCAATGGAAAGCATCATACCCTGTTGCACATGCGCAATAATGCGGATAATGATTCTTCATCAGAGACGTTTCATTTCAATGCTGCAAATTCATCGGATTCAGGCTCAGCTCAAGTTTTAACCAATGTTTCTTCAAATTCTACCGTTCTCTTGGCAACCGCTGAGGTCGAAATTCGTGATGCTTGGGGTAGATATCAGAAGGTCCGAGTTCTGTTAGATGGAGGCTCTCAAATAAATATTATAACTCAATCGTGTGTAAATAGATTAGGCTTGAAAATTTGTGAAGCTTCATTTTCGATAAATGGAATTTGTGAAAGCTCATCTTCTGCTAATTGCAGCACTGAATGTACTATTCGTCCATCAGGTCAAATAAATCCATCTTTTACATTCGATGCCGTCGTGATTCCGAAGATTTGTGCGGAAATGCCGAGTTCTTTCGTAAATTATTCGTTTTGGAATTGTGTCCAAAACAAGAAGTTAGCAGATCCGAACTTTTCTATTCCGAAATCAATAGATCTTCTTCTGGGAGCGGATATATTCTCTTTAATAATTCGACCGGGTCGTATCGAGGGTAACGGTTTAGAACCAACAGTACTTGAGACAGTATTTGGTTGGGTTTTCATGGGAAAGATTCAATCACCTAACATATCAGTTAACAATTTTCATTTGTCATTGTCTGAATCAGGTTTAAACTCCTCGTTGAAAAGATTTTGGGAACTTGAAGAAGTTTCAGAGAATGTCATTGTATCACCAGAAGATCAATTTTGTGAGAACTTATACGCTCAGAACTATTCTAGAAATACATCTGGACGGTACACTGTGGCATTACCATTTAAACCTGATCAGTCAACACTTTCTTTCGGTGACACATATTCTCTCGCACTACGTCGTTTTTTATCCCTTGAACGTAAAATTATTAAAAACCAGAATATATACAGGAATACTCTACTTTCATGCAGGAATATTTAGAAAAAGATCATATGTCATTAATTTCTACGAGTTCGGATTATGAAAATACTTTGTATATCCCTCACCATTGTATAATCAAACCAAACAGTCCATCCACAAAGTTGAGGGTTGTTTTCGATGCGTCAGCTCATGTACCCAGTCATTTATCTTTAAATGATGCTCTATTGATAGGTCCTAAATTACAAAAGGATATTATTGCCATTTTGATGAACTTTCGTGTTCATCGGTTCGTTTTCACAGTTGATATCAAACAACTGTATCGTCAAATATTAGTCAAAATTCTCGGTTTGAGGTGGTTTCCTTCGTCGGACGAATTTTCTTATTTTGCGGAAACTACTGTGCAGGTATGTACCAAACGTACCATACTTTCAGAACTTTCTCGAATTTTCGACCCTTTGGGGTTCCTTTCTCCATTTACTTTTCTTGCTAAACATTTGATCCAGCATCTTTGGACATTAGGTTTGCAGTGGGATGATACACTTCCAGACGATGTCAGCCGTCGCTGGAATCAGTGTAAATCCGAATTAACCGAATTGGGTAAATTAAAGATACCTCGGAAACTTGCATCGAAACCATTTTATCGTTGCGAACTTCATGGTTTCGGAGATAGTAGTGAGCGTGGTTGCGCAGCCGCGGTATATTTCAGGTTTTTCAATTATGACGGCTCCATTGACATCTCTTTCGTAGGTGGTAAATCAAAGGTCTCCCCATTGAAGAGAATTTCACTTCCACGACTGGAATTGTGTGCTTGTCTCTTGTTATCAAGGCTCATTAGTGTGGTTTCCTCTGTTTACCAATCAGCCTTTACAATAGATGACATTTTTGCTTGGTCTGATTCAATGGTAGCTCTAACATGGATTAAGTCTTCTCCTCATCGATGGAAGACATTTGTAAGCAATCGTACTACTCAAATTCAGGACTTAGTTTCAACAGAAAATTGGTATCATGTTCAATCGAAAGACAATCCAGCTGATTGTGCTTCACGCGGCTTAACGCCAACCGAACTGTTGAACTGCTCTTTGTGGTGGACAGGCCCTGACTGGCTTCGTTCCAAACATCTCACCTTCGCAAATGATGAAATAGAGAATTCTCTTCATCTTGTACAAACAGAAGAGCGTCACCTCTCTTTGTCAACTTTCATTTCTCTATCGTTTGTTGATGATTTGCTCTCCAGGTATTCCTCTCTGTCCAAGGTTCAAAGGGTGGTAGCTTACATTTTCAGATTCGTTAACTTCATAAAAAACTCTAAAGCTCCTAGGATATATAGATTTTCCGCAGTTCATCTCAAAGATGCACTTTTTTTCATTATAAAACAGGTTCAACGGGTTGTGTTCAAGGAACAGATCGATAATCTCATCTCGGGAAATCCCATATCTAAATTACTTCGAAAATTGAATCCATTTATTGGAGAAGATGGTGTTCTCAGGGTGGGCGGTCGTCTGTCTTTTTCTGGTCTGGCTCTTGATCACAAACACCCAGCTTTGCTTCCTTCATCTCATCGTCTTACTGGGCTCCTTATTCAGCATTTCCACAAAATATGTTTGCATCCAGGTGCCCAGACTTTACAGTTCCTTCTGTCTCAACAGGTCATACAGGAGTTTTATACAGTCCACTTAGAGATTGAGTCTGTGCTCAATTCTCGCCCTCTATGTCCGCTTGGTAATGGTCCGAATGACATATCTGCACTGACACCAGGACATTTTCTTACTCTGGCTCCATTAACTGCTATTCCTGAACCAGATTTATCTCACCTATCTATCGGTCGATTATCGCGTTGTCAGCTTTTATTAACTCGTATCCATCAGGATTTTTGGAAAAGATGGAATTTAGAATATCTGAACACACTGCAACAACGAAAAAGGTGGTTCAATAGCGACTCGCCACCTTATTCAATAGGTGCACTAGTCTTGATAAAAGATGATCAACTCCCTCCATTGCGCTGGCGACTTGGACGCATTGAGAAATTGCATCCTGGCGCTGATAAAATAGCTAGAGTAGCTACTGTTCGGACTACTCAAGGTGTACTGCAGAGATCAGTGGTTAAATTATGTCCATTACCTCTTCAATAGTTATGACATATGTTGATGTATATATATATATTTTTTTCGCTTTATGTTCGATATCTTCTCAATTTTTTATTTGCTTTGTTTCATAAAATATTCTATTTTAGGTGGGCGGTTATGTTACTGCAACTCGTTATTGTTAGTTAAGTTCATTTATTTTCTGTTCCAAAATGCTTGTTCGTTTCGTGCGGCCCACGTATGTTCATTTCTTTGTCTATGGACGCGTAACATATGTTGGAGATATATGACAGTGCGAGACGAAAGAAGTAGTAATTCGAATACACACGTCGACGCTCGTTCGATGTAGTGCAAGACCTTTTCTTCGTTTCTGTCGAATTTTCTCGTTAATTCTACAAGTTCGAAAGCCGGTGAAAAGGTGACTATTTCTCGCTCGTGGGTGACACATTGATTCTGCCGTGCTGTGAGGCCAGGTACGCAATCGTCGATACTCCAACATTTCGTATTTTCTTTTCGAGTCATTTTTTCTCACCGGAATTTCATTATTAATTTCTTTTGCTTTCATTTAATTTCAAAGGCCGTGTCGTGCCACAACGGTTAGAACAACTGAAACTTACAACAGGTATTAAAATGCGAAAAGCTTACATAACACCCCCGTAAAATCAACAAAATATAGATATCACAGCTCTCTTATAGCAAATTCTGTTAACAGGAATAAGACGAACTGGAATATTGTCAGTACATGCACGGGAAAACTCGAAAAAGCAAATAACCCCATTACAATTGATATTGATGGTATATCGTGTGATGAACCTGACAAGATAGTTGATATATTCGGTGAATATTTCTCCACAGTAGGTGAAAAAAAACTAGACACTTATTATCGTGATGATATATCGTTTTCCTGTACGGTCTCTCCGCCACTGGTATGCAACTTCTTTTTTGAGCCAGTTCTAAGTTTTGAAGTTGAAGAGATCATCAGAACGTTGAAAAGTAAAAACTGTGTTGGAGTAGATAACATTTCAACGAGGATATTGAAGAAGATTGCTCCGATAGTGGGTCAATATCTTGCTCATATAATTAAATTGTCTATAACATCCAGTCAATTCCCTAATGCCTTAAAAAAATCAGTTGTCGTGCCAATTCATGAAAAGGGAAATTTGAATGAAATAAGCAACTATAGACCAATATCAATTCTTAGTATTTTTTCCGAAGTTTTTGAGAAAGTTATTTTCCGGAGAATGATGTCATATTTGAGTAAGTTCAATATCCTCGATAAAGCTCAGCACGGTTTTAGAGTTGGTTGCTCTACTCAGACTGCCGCACTCAAGTTTGTTGAATCAGTTTACGAATGTTTGGATTCAAATTTGCACGAGTCAGGAATTTTTTTCGGCCTGTCTTGTGCATTTGATACCTTATCGTTCCAGTTCATCATTGATAAATGCTCAAATTTAGGCTTCAGAGGATTTTTTTCTGATTGGCCACGAAGTTTTCTTCATCACAGAACAATGTCAGTAAAAAATAATAATTTTTTTCCAAGGAATACTCAGTTAGTTTGGGTGTTCCCCAGGGCTCCGTATTGGGACGTCTGTTGTTTTTGATTTTCATAAATGACTTGCCCCCCTATTTATCGTGCTTACTGCTTATATTATCATGTTATCATGTAGAGGAATTTTTAAGTCAAATAACATACTTACTGTTTATGGTTTGTATATTTATAAGGTTCTGTATTTTTTTAGAAAACATAGTGAAGACTTTGAGGTGTATAAAAATTTCAATAATACGAGGAGAATTTTTCCTTACAATGTACCAGCTCATACAACAACTTTGAGAGAGAAAAGTGTACAATACATGGCCATCAGTTTGATCAATGTTTTACCACCTGAATTAAAAAAAGATGCCAGTTTAGTGAATTTCAAGCGAAGGTTGTATGATCTGATATTGAAATGTGAGCCCTATAATTTACAGGAATTTAGGGTATATTGCAGAAGTCAATAATTTGTAATTTTGGTTTTTCATTTGACTTGTTCCAGTTTTATACGTGTGTAATACTTTGGAATTAATGAATTACTATTACTATTATTTGCAGATGATACATTTGTCGTCATCGCGGCTAAAAGTTGTGATGAGCTCCAAAGAGCTTGTGAAAAAATTATAGCCGAATTCATTTCATGGTGTCATGTAACAAATTGATAGTTAACATAGAAAAAACAAATGCCTGTATTTTGGTTTGCGAAACTGTGAAAGAAGATCTTTTCGAATAGATTGTCTGGGTACAACTATAATTCCATCAGAATGTACTAAATTCCTTGGGATCTACATGGATCGAGGTCTTACATGGTCAACCCATGTTGACACCCTGCGTAAAAAAATTAATAACGCTTATTATGGTATAAATAGACTGAAAACAACCTTACCGTCAAGTTCTCTTCTTGATGTTTATCACAGCCTGATTTACTGTCATCTTTCATGCAATGTTTTGCTGTGGGGAAATCGTAGTTCCTTCTCTAGAGTTTTTGTTGCACAGAAGAGAGTCATACGGTTAATTTTTGGTATAAACTATCGAGCATCGTGCAAACCTGTGTTCATTATCAATAAGCTTCTGTCGGTGCCCTGTATATATATATTAAAATGTCTCATATATACTAAGGAAAATGAAAATAATTGGGATAAACTTGCTAGTTCGCACGAACATCTAACTCGTAATTCACAGGTGCTTCTGTTTCCAAAACATCGGACTCACAGTTTCGAACGTTCTCCACTGTATCAGAGCATTGCATTTTATAACCATTTGCCTAATAACTTGAAATCTTTGGATAAAAGGTCATTTAAATTAAGATGCTGTTTGTTCTAAAATGTTTCTATTCGGTTAGGGAATTTCTCTCTGATTCCTTAACCACCTAGCTCCAAACGAGTAAGTGAATTTGTGATATTTCCATGACTTATCCTATACACAATTTTATGTCCTAAAGGATCAATAAAGTTATTATTATTGTTATTATTATTATTATTATGATTGTTTGATTAGGCCACTCCTATTGGAAGAGCTTAGATTGGGAATTAGGGGAAACGTGAAGAAGCGGATGTCTTCTTATCTGTCTGGGAAATCGCAAAGAGGGTAGAGAGGTAAGATCTGACAGAGCTCAATCAGGTTTTGGGGTTCCTCAAGGTAGCCTCCTGGGTCTAATTTTATTTTTGATTTTCTTAATTGATGTTTGTTATTTAAGTGAGGAGATCTTGGGGTGGCTAACCTCATTTGTTGATGACACCAATGTAATCTTTGGGGGTGCTAATTTCGATGATCTCAAAGTGAAATTGGAGTTCATAGTTGAACAAAAAAATATGTTTTGAATAAAAAAATTAGTTATGAACCATAATAAGACATCACCTGTTTTGTTCAGCACTAGTAGATCAAATAAAACAAGAGAAGATAATACCCATATTACTGGAGATAAAGCTATGATAGAAAATTATCGTCCGATAGCGTTGTTGTTTAACTTCTCCAAGATTCTTGAGATAATCATGCATAATAAGATATTTCTTTATCTTAGGAATCAGATGAGTCAGGTGCAGCATGGTTTCATGCCTGGGAGATCATATGTGATAAATTTGCCTTCGTTTTCTCACTTGCTATTCGAAACTTTGGATGATTCTGGTCAAGTTGATGTCATCTATACGGATTTTCAGAAAGCCTTCGATAGAGTGAATCACTGATTTTTACTGAGTAAATTGGTAAACAGATATTGATATAGTGAACGGTTGTCTTGTCTCCTTGGGTCCAATTTGTTACATCGCTGGCAGTATGTCTTTGTTGAGGGATTTCGATCGTCTGAGTATTTGTCTGGCTCGGGTGTGTCCCAGGACTCTAATCTGGGCTCACTCTTGTTCTTGGTGTTTGTCGATGATTTGACTAGTACAGTCGACACGATGGGGCTATTATTCACAGATGATTTCAAGCTCTTTCTAAAAGTGTTTTATGTGGAGGACTGTTTCAGATTGCAGTATGCTTTAGTAGATATCTTGAAATGGCGTGATACCAATGGTCTAGAGTTGAATTTTTCTAAAAGTAGTGTCGTTTCTTTTACAAGAAAGCTGGAACCTCTTTTGTTCGATTATTCTTTGGGAGTTGTCGGATTGTCGAGATTGAACATTGTTGTTAATTTTTCGGTAATTGGGTTTTGAACCTGTAGAAAAATAAAAAAGCTTGTTTTTTTATTATTTATTTATGATTATTAACAGAAGGTGTCCTATCAATGGATCAAAATGGGGTGGAAGTTGAGAAGGCTGCCCAGTTTCTGGGCATATATCTGGATGGACATCTGGGATAGTGTTATCAAATAGAGCAGTTGGAGGCAAAGCTTTGCAGGGTTGATTACGGTGTCAGGACTCTGTAAGAGTATTTGAACAGTGATAATTCGAAGACAGTATACTTCACAAATTTTGAATCATCGCTTCGGTATGGCGTCTATTTTTTGGGATCATGCTGTACATAATGATAGAAATATCATTATGCAAAACAAATACAAGGTACATGTCTGAAATGATGTTCAATCAATCATGTATAGGTATATTTGGAAATAAAAATTGCTTAAAGTTTATGATATATATTTGGTAGAATACTAAATAATTTTTTTTAAAATAGAGATGATTTTTCAGTCGACACAACCTGAAGCAACTTCCTTATAAGATCTTTGGAATTACACTATCCTAGACATATTTTAAGTAAGGGCTCGTTTATACTGGCTGGTACCTTATGCCCCAAGCCCTTACCTTATTCCGTATGCCGTAAGAATTTCAGTAGGTGTTTATACTGGCTGTTAACTTAACCTTAAGCAGAACATAGAGTTTATGGATTTTGCTCTATGCTAATTAATAATTTGTCATTTTGAATTTGTATTTCTACGTTTTGATACGTGCTGATCATCTCGTATTATAATTTATGATATTATTTGAAATTACCGCTATTAAGACAGAGATCCTTTCTGTATTCAATACTCTGATATAAATAATTGACCCTCTATAGAATGCGCATGTATCAAAAAAACTAGCCCAATATTACATTCCCTTAATTTTTCTTACTTATAAGATAGTCTTATACACTTATAAGATAATCTAATCTAATTATCTAATATATATATGTAATTTGTCCAAATTATTTATGAATATATATTTCTATGAATTTGTCCCTAGAAGTTGAACATTTTACAGCTAAGGGAAAAGGTTAGGGAATGAGTATGAACGAAAGCATTGAATTCCTATGGTTCAACTTTTAAGGTTAAGGTTACGGCATAAGGTACCAGCCAGTATAAAAGAGCCTTTAGGCTCAAATTTTTCGTGTTCTTATACTTTTTTATCTGATGGCATGTCATAATGACAACGTTATGTCACTCAATTTTGATGACATAAGGAAACTAATTATGGGACTAAGTACCATAATGAATTCATTATCGTACCATAATGAAATTCTATAAGGAAAACATGTAATGTTTTACACAATACTTACTCCTTTAAAAATAGTTGTCATTGTGACATGTCGAAAATGGAGTTTTTAATTTTTCGAAAATGTATTGATATAAATGCCATCAGATAAAATTTTGTATGTAATACGAATCATAAACAACGCCGTGTTATCGGACTCGGCTACGCCTCGCCCGAGAACATTCACAACTTGTACCATAATGATCGTCTTTATGATCCTTATTACATAAATAACTATTATATTTGTTTTTGCTAATAAATGGTATTGTATTGCATTGATCGATCTCTGTTCAGCACCTCAACTATAGGTTATATATTCAGAGCGTTCACAATTCAACATTCTGATATTTAAATGGAACATGATCTCAAGTAATAAACAAACGTACGACAAATGATCGATATATCGAAAATAGTTTAGGAGATTCATCCTTATTGTCACTCCATCCTCATTGAAGAGACCAACCAGGATGTTGATTAATTCGATATCGCAAACTGGTCGGATAATATAAGCAGCTTGTACAGCATAATATCCACATCCTCTAGATGCGCCGTCAATTAGATATCGGGATAATTTCGGAACTGTAAGGGTCCATGTCTGGACACGTTCCTCTCAATTGCTACGCCCCAAGCCGCTTGAAACTAGCCAAATGAAATTACTACCAGGGCCCCTGTCCTCTTCTGTTTGTCTGCCATCTACTGAAGTGAGACTCGCTCAACATCAGAGAGTCTCTATGCATAATGAAGGAATCATCACAGAAATATGAATTGTACACAAACTGAATGTTATATCAGTTCCAAACTAGTATATAATCTGTGGTGATACATAGTGTGACATGTAAAGGACGAAAACTGATTCAGGATATCCCCATCTCCATCCAGTAAGGAGTGAAGTTCCTGATCATGAGACAATGAAGAATTAGTCAATCTACCTCTGTATGAAGAAGGTTGTATGAGTATACAGGGTGAGTGTTCGAGTCCTACACTATTTTCAACTATATTTAAGAACAAAATAAACATTTTTTTACTAGGTGGTTAGTTTTCTTGAATAACTCATAACTTTGCATTTGCTGTTATTTAATGGTAGTTCATTCACAGTGCACCATTTATATAAGCGTTCAATATTTTCCTGCAGCCTATAAAAATCATATAGGTTTGTCGCGAATCTCTCTGAAAACTTTGAAATCTTCCACAAACCAATGTTTTAATTACCTTGCATAGATCATCAATAAATATAATAAATAAGAGACTCCTAAATTTAGGACCCTGAGTTAACTATTAGTGCGCAATAAAATTAAATGATTTAACGGCTTTCGATCCTACATATAATTTCTTATTATTGACAAAAGATTCCAATAACTTTACAATATTCGGAGATAAACCAATTCGATCTAATTTCTTCAACAACAACCTGTGTGATACCATATCGAACGCTTTACAGAAGTCAGTGTATATTACGTCGATCGGTTTTCGATTATCTAGATTTTCCGACCCATATTGTGTAAACCTACAAGGATTTGTTACTGTACTCCTTGAGCGCATGAAACCATGTTGATATACAGATAATTTATTGGAAATATCTGAGTAAATCGAGACGAAGAGTATTATATTCTCAAATAACTTGAAAAAAGCGTTGAGGAGTTGAGCGTTATAGGTCTGTAGTTCCTAATATCAACAGGTTTTCCCGACTTAAACACTAGGCAGATACGTCTAGTATAGGATATCTCTTACAAGAGGCGGCTCATTTGTCCCGTACACGACGAGGAAACGTAAGAGCGGTTCATTTTTATAGAATGTACCACGCGAGTCACGCGACAAATACAAAGAAGGAGAGGAGATAAGTCCTGCTCCTGGTCACCGGTACAAAAACGACAGAGATAGAAGGTAAATGAAGGCTAAGGAAATGTACTGATTCATAGTAGACAGTACACAGATGCCGTAAATTATGGAATTACGAAGGGTTTTATGGCGCGGCGGCGTCTTTGTTACTTTAGCACCTCTTAACAAATACGATGAGATTTTATAGGAGTTTCTTTGAACTCAGCAGAAAAACAATTTTATTTTCGATTATTGTATTAAAATATTGATTCTTTAGACAAGGAATAAAACGCGAAGCTCTCGATTTTCACCTGCTATTTTTGTACCAGCAACTCATGAGTCATGACATTATAGTGTTTATTTTTCCGATTTAAAAATATAAATTATTACTAGGAATTCTGTTCGTCATAGATAAAGAAAAATTAGAAGACATGAAAAGTTGATTCGACGAAAAATTGAACGAGTTGTTATTATTATCAAAGGACAAAATATTCAGTTTCTTGTCAACCAAATTGACGCAAATGATAAAGTACAAAGTAGAAATTTTCGGAATAGTTATACTGAATAGGTAAGTGACCCTAATAAATGTTAAAATTGCGAATTGTTATGAGCGATAAATAAGCAATATATCTTTTCGGCATAATGAAGTCTCACAAAAAGAATTCAGCCCGAAATTACTAGTAATTGGATACATTTTTATAAAAACAGTTTGTTCTAAAACGAACAGGAAAACTGTGTATGAAATAAGAGGAAACTTTAAATTTTTTAATTACATGAAAGTATATAATCACTGTTAGCTTCGACTACATTGAATAACCAAACCCTTATATTCAGTAAAATCTTTCCCTCCTAAAGTTTCGAAATCCAACAATTGATTTCAATTCTGAATATTGCTTCTTCAGTTAAGGTCACCTTCCTCTTGTATTTCTTCGTCTGTTGACGTGTAATAGTCGTTTCTTTCGTTTGACAACTTTCAAAATATGAATAGGAATATCTTTGTTTGATTTGGAGATCTCAAACTTGAAATATTTCCTATCTTTTCTCATTATGGGGTTGAAGTGATGATAGAGAATTTTGAAATTCGTGGAATATGCTGTCCCACAAAAAAATCTTTTATATTGGTGGTCACTCTAGCGAGATTTTTCCCACAGTATCTTTCTTTATATTCAGTATTGAATAGTTCGTCGAAACACTGAAAGTTGAATATGATTGTAACATAAAAACTTCCAACCTGATCTCATTTCGAAGACATGGCAACTCAGTAATGAAAAAAAGTCTATACTGATGACTGAAAACCTCAGTTTAATTTTACAGTAGCTGAGATGTTTTGGTAAATCTCAAGAATCAATACCTTTTTTAAATGCATATTTAAAGTTTAGTTCTACCAATATAAAGTTAGCCAATATTGGTGAATATACTTTTTGCATCACTGAGCCTGATTATATACAGGGTGTCCCAAAAACGACACGTCACAGTGACACCAATTTAAACTTTTTCAAAATTTTCACGTTTTTTAGCGTGTTCAGTGCTAGCATTACGTTAGATCAACGATAAGGCATTGTTATTGTTATCTATTAGCTTTTTGTTTGTCAAATGCATGAGAATGAAAGATAAGGATAGTTTATTACCCTTTTGTCGGCTAGATATTGTAAGCAAATAGCTTTGTTTTTGACGTACGTGTCGTTATCATCTTTTCAAAGAAATGGAGAAGAAAGAGGGGTTGTAGTTTTAATTCTTATGGCCCTGCACTGCAAATCAAGTTGTTACGACAGTTCGTTACCTTGCGTTTCGTACGACAACCGTGTTAATCCTTAATTTAAATCGACTTGGCTTTTCTCTGACTCTGATTTCTGTTTTGAACGACAACTCGGCGCTCTGTTGACACTGATATTGCTTTACGGAACTGTCTTATTAACGATGGCAAATCGTGGTACCCAATACACTCACCGTGACTACTCGGACATGCACTTGATTTACGGCGAAACCAGGCAGGTTTCCAATCGAGGCAATGTTTCGTACAACGCAAGATTGGCTGTCTCGAAAGATATCCAAACCGTAATCCGACGACTTACGAAGTGATCTTAAGAGTTGTGAACGCTTATCGTGATGGCAGATTACCTGGAGTGAGTCACCAGAAGGAAGACCTCGGACTGTTGACGACAACGTGGTGTTAGAGCAAGTACGAGAGGAGCCAGGAACTTCAGTGCGAATTATTGAACGCCGCACTGGTGTTCCCAAATCTTCGGCACATCGAATTTTAAAACGCCACAAATACCATCCCTACCATATCCAACGCGTCCAAACACTGCTTCCGGCGGACTACGCTGCGCGTGTCCAGTTTTGCCGGACAATGATTCAGAAATGGAGAGAAAATCCAAATTTCTTCAATGAAGTGTTATGGAGCGACGAATCAGCCTGCAAAAGGGATGGGTATATCAATTTGCACAACATCCATAGCTGGCAATTAGACAACCCACATGAAAAGAGAAGACCGATCACAGTACCAATTTAAAATTAATCTGTGGACGGAATTTTCAACGGTCAAATATTGGGACCGGTCGAGTTGCCGCCTGTTCTGAATGGACAAAATTATTTAGAACATTTGCGAAACAACCTTCCTGTATTATTGGAAGATACCCGTTGGCGCTGAGACGAAGGATGTGGTTCCAACAAGATGGCTTCACTATGCCTTACCAGTACATCGTATTTCTTCATGACCAGCATGTGTTTCAATATATTTAACCTCAACTCCTATAATAAAATGAGCGAAATATTCTAATGCAGCAATATACAAGTTACTACCAGAACTTTTGACTTTAACAGAAATTCTTGATGGACATAAGCCAGATATTTTGACACTACCTCCCTTCTTCATGCTGCGTTTTGTACAGTTACTTACAAATCCTAAAAATCACACATTTCAATTTTATTATCAGTATTCAGAGCCTACGGACCTGTAGTATTACTACGATTACAATTGTAATAAATATATTCTTCATTATTTGAAGTTTTTAAACCTCTTTCAAAGACATAATCTATGTTCCTGTCAGACATACATCTCCAAGCTTCAAACTCTTCCTTATTCTCAAAATGATGTATTGATATCCGTATTGTTAGAGAGTGAACATCTTCTAAATGTTTTATAAAGTTGTCATGGCTCGCTAAAGAAGTTTTTCCTTCTCAGTACAAAGAGGGCATTTAATATGCTTGGTTGACCTTTCTTCCAGGGGTTCTTCCTTGTGTACATCTTTCAAATGACGGTTTCTGTTCGATAATTTCGAAAATGTTTTTTCACATAGGTGACATTTGCTAGAAGCAAATGTAACTTTCAGAAAAGAAATCATTGGATAACCTAACTTACTTTTTCGGGTCCATCTTCTGAAAATTCAGCAATATAAGTCGATAAATCCGAATGCTCTTGATAAGCTCGGAATACTTCAATATAAACGTAATAACGTAAGGTAAGGCGTAGTGTAAACGAACTCTCAAAATTTTCACTAAAACCAAAGCGAGTTGTCAGCTAACGTACAGCTTTTATTTATCTATGCGTACTGCTCAGAGTCTACGGTTAGAAATAGAAAGAGAAAACCACAAAGACAAGCATCAATAGAATAGATTCGTGAACATGACATCAGCTTCGCGTTGATTGGTCAGGAATTCCCCAGCCTTAGAGAGAATTAGTGTATGCTGTTCGTACCTACTTCGCCTCTCTACACTACACCGCCTCAACAACCCGTCGTCTATACTAGTACAAATTTTGTCTTGACATCGTATCGCGTCATAATCGGCCAGACTCCCTCGCCTCATTTGAAGTGGTACAATGCACCGCTTCAGTACAAAAATAAGGCACCTCTTACAATCTCAATTTTAAGACGTGTACTACCCTACATTAGATACGTGATACCTTCGAAATTGCAAGAAATTTTTTGGTTTTAAGGATCAAAATATCAACAAACAACAAAGGCTTCAGGGGTACATTTATATGATTTTCAACAAATTTATGATAATAACAATATAGTTTGTTCAATCATAAACAATAATCGCATAAGCTCAGAGCCTGTAAGCGATATACAATTGAATACATTCCTGTATACATTATTTCTTAAGCCATTACCACTAAGAAAATACTATTTAATAGAACACAAAATAACCTGTGAAACGTCCAGAGAGAACGAATTAAATATATCTAATTCAACTTAAACCTATTCCGATTATCCCAAATTTTACCCAAACCATTTAAACCATACCCACACCCAAATCTATATCCTTGTGAGTATGAACTGTAACGTGACCGTCCTGTGAATTTCCACATTAGTTTGTGAGTGTCCGCTATACATTGATCAATAATTAGAAACACTTACTTCCTCCATGAATAATCCATTCTTTGATCAGTCTCTTCCTCTTCCCAAAGTTCTCTTCATTTCTTAATTTCCTGAGGATTGTTTTGTAGATTCTCGGTGCTAGGTATGAGAAGCATCTCTGGCCGATATGGTTTTCAGCTCTTGGTGTAAATATGCAATTCTTATTTCTGGTTTCATACAAACACTCTTTTGGCTGCAGATCAATTTTTCCAGAAAAAACAGCACTCAAAATTTCAGTAATATACAGGGTGAGTTTTTGACCACTGCGTTAATTTTAATCATAGATTCTTTACGTCAAAAGAAACATTTCTTCCTATAACATTTTTCTAAATTTGGCCTCGTATTTTTACCTGTTATATAAAAACGACAATATCGGAAGAAATGATCTCTTGTAGAAGGTTTTTGATAACAGTCATGCATATTTTGGCATCACTAGATTTATTCCATTTCTTGTGGGTTTCTTACTACTACTCTACAGATTGGATTTTGTGCTAAATTGCACCATTCTTGAGATATTTGAAGTTGAAAGGTATCAAATCGATATAATTTTGTGCAAACTTTCTGATTTTCCCAAATCCACCTCTGTGCTGAAATGATTAAATAATCTGATTTGTTCAATATTGCCATATTTTATGTCTTTATGAAATATTTCTACAAAAGGTTGAGGAAATCTCTCCAGTCTATGGTTCCAAAGTCAAGCAGGAAGGGTGGAAAATTTCTTCACACTATACAATTAACTTCATCTCGTACAGTATGCTTACAGTATGCACATCCACTCCTTTTTTCATCGATATCCATCATTTTATTGGAGGTTTCTCCGTTCTGATCATCAATTTTCGACATCTTTATTATTCTGCACAGTTATTCAATAGAAAATAGTAAGCAGCTCGATCAATCCGGATTTTTATTCCCGGAGTCGGTAGCTGAAAACTATACAATATGCGGAGCTTAAAGACGTACGACTACTCTCGACTGTAGCTCGATACGATAGTCCCATATTGTCCGTAATTAAGTTACTGAACAATTCTTGGGATTGAGTGTTATTGAGGATTTCAGTAATTATAGATTTGAATTCCGTCGAATTTCTTGTTTTACAGGCCATTGTAGCATCAGTAAAATTCTAAACAGTATCAATATCAGTGAAAACCAGATGTGGAATATTATCATCGTCACGAACACCACCGGAGAAATCTGTTTAAAATTGACACTTTAACTACTATGGTCCGCAATATGATTTCGATTTTTACGACGCGTAGAGACCGTTCGGGACTAGATGTTGACTGCTCAACGGTCTGAACTGAACTTTCAAGAACAAAGTATCAGAATCAATTCTCAAAATGAATAAATTGTCACCAAACCCACTCGGCTCCAGAGAGTGCACAAAGTACCTCCTCGGCTAGCTCTAGAGCTGAGACTACTTATAAAGGGGCGCCACTCTCTTTTATGATAATACAAAGAAAAAAAAAGAGGAAAGTACACTAAAGATCTCAGGGTCGCAAAAGAGAGAAAATAACGAACGCACTCTCAGGATGCCAAACGAGCCCGATCACACAAGCGGGAGGTGGTGGCTGGTAGTAGAAATTTAACAATATAATGAGCCCAAATAGAACAGGATTATTTAACAGATCATAACTAGAGCCCAAATGAATATTGGATATAATGGTCCTTACTAGTAAGCGGGTAGATCAATAGCCCGTAGATCCATAGATCCATAGGCCAGTAGTTCAATAGGCCAGTAGTTCAATTGGCCCATGGATCAATATAGACCATAGATCAATATAGACCGCAGATCAATAGGGCCCATACATCAATGAAGCGCGCAGAAACACGAAACACGTCAAATTACCCGTTGAAAGTGAAAAAGCTAGAAAGAACTGGAAAAAACACGGAGAAACGCGAAAAAAACACGAAGGAATCCGAACAAACACGAAAGAAACCGAAGTTATACGAAAGAAACCGAAATTACACGAAACAACGCGAGAAAACACGAAAGAACACCAAGTAACACAAAAAATCTGAAGGAACCTGAAACACAAAAGTACTTGTAAATTGCACACCCCGTATATCACCCGACCGTAAACTAATTGCACACCCTGTATGACATTTTATCGAAATCCGCTCCCATTCGCGAGAAAACTTGAAGGAGAATGCATATGAGACACTCAGTATACAATTGATTAGCAGTGAAAAAAAAACCAAAAGAATATCGTTGTAACTCCATCTATTCGAGTTCAGTAATTACCACGAAGGAAGTATCAAAATTATTCTATGGAGCTCCTATGTAACACCCCGTATATGTTTCGAAGATAATTTTTACGTAAAAAAACCCGAAGGAACACAAAAAACTTGAAAAAACTTGAGAGCGCGCAAAAAAACAGAAGAACTTGTAAAGTGCTCACCCCGTATATCACCCGATAGCAAATTCATTGTAAATCGCACACCCTGTATGACATTTTACCGAAATTAGCTTTCACACGTGAAAAAACATGATGAAAAATGCATATAGGACACCCAGTATATAATTGATTTGCAGTGGGTAATTTCATCATAAGAAACAAACCGAAAGAATATCGTTTTAACTCTATCGTTTCAAGTTCGGTGCATTCCACGAAGAAAGAACCCGACGAAACACGGAAAAACTTGAAAGAACCCGAAGTACCACGAATGAACGAAAAATATCCGAAGGAACCGAAAAAACCCCGAAGGAGCACAAAATCACCGAAAGCGCGCAAAAAAACTCGAAGGAAAGCTTAAAACCCCGAGGGAGCACAAAAAACCGAAAGCGTGCAAAAAATAATGAAAGAACTTTTAAATTGCACACCCTGTATATCAATCGATCGCGAAATCATTGTTAATGGCACACCCTGTATGGGATTTCATTGAATTAAGCTCCCTTACGCGGAAAAGCACAAAAGCTGGAGAAAAACTCTGGTGAATGTCAGCGCTACTCAGATCTGACACCCTGTATATGAATCGAATATATTTTATCGAATTAAGATCCAAAACTCCCGAAACAACACAAAAACTCGAATTTGCGCAAAAAAATCAAATTAACTTGTAAATTGCACACCCCGTATATCACCCGATCGCAAATTCATTGTGAATCGCACACCCTGTATGACATTATACCGAAATCAGCTCCCATTCGCGAGAGAACTTGAAGAAAAATGCATATGGGACACCCCGTATATAATTGATTCGCAGTGGGTGCTTTCTTCATAAAAAACAAACCGAAAGAATATCGTTTATAACTCTATCGTTTCGAGTTCAGTGCATTCCACCAAGAAAGAAACCGACCAAATACGAAAAAACGCGGAAAACATGATAGAACCCTAAGTAACACGAAATCTCTCGAAGAAAGAATCTGGTGAAAATCAGTGCTTTCCATAAGCACAGCCTGTATAGCGATTTTTTCGAGATAGCACAGCCTGTATAGCGATTCATCGCGATCTGTGTGCATTCATCAAGGACGAAAATGAATTAGCGCGAAAATAGAGCCTGAAATGACGATTTTCAAACGCATATTTGAGGTGTTTTTCTCGCGATTCGTGAAACGTGAGTGGTCTCTAGAGATTCGGAATCTCCTGTAGATTCTTAATCGAGCACTTGGAAGGCCTGAAAAATCTTCGACCGCCCATATCGAGCGAAAAATTCATCCCGTATTTTCAAATTTGGAGCTCGCGTTCGGCTATCATCGGAATCGTATGAGAAATTGTGACATTTTGCCTCATTTCACCGTATAAATTGCCGAATTTGGAATGAAGAATTCGCGGCCTTATCTCGCTACTTGGATATGAAAATTGGTACCCATAGATGGGGAATTTACTCAAGTTTCATTTTCTACCGCCGAAAATGCGTTTTGAGGCTTGTATCGAACGCACTGAGCGAAAGCATCATGGGTGATTTTGACGTTTCGCTGGCGAAACTAAAAATTGCCGTTTTACTTACGAAATTTTAGCCTAGAAATAGGGGGGCTCCGGAGTTCTAATGGGTTCTAAGGAAACCGGACGTCCTCGCTCTCGGAATATGTGGCGAGTCCGGGACGCTGGGCGTTTCGGCTTCGGAGCCTATTTCCTTTTTTCCGGGGCACTTTTGGCGATTTCGCGAAAATGACGTTTTTCGCGATTTTCTTTCGAAAATTTCGGGCACTTTAAGAGCGCCTGGGGGTGGTTTCGGCGTCGCTTCTCCTAGAACAGGATACGCCTTTGCGATCTGTTTTAAGATTCCCTCTGGAGCGGCCCTGCGGGCCGCAAGGAAAGCTACGCTTTCCGGGTCCCTAACGGGACCACCTGTCAAAATTTTCTCTGGTCCCCGATCTTATTACTTTACTAGTAAGCGGGTAGATCAATAGGCCCGTAGATCCATAGGCCAGTAGTTCAATAGGCCAGCAGTTCAATAGGCCAGTAGTTCAATTGGCCCATAGATCAATATAGACCATAGATCAATATAGACCATAGATCAATAGGGCCCATACATCAATGAAGCGCTCAGAAACACGAAACACGTCAAAAAACCCGTTGAAAGCGAAAAAACATGAAAGTACTGGAAAAAACACGAAGAAACGAGAAAAAACACGGAAGAATCCGAAGAAACACGAAAGAAACCGAAGTTACACGAAAGAAACCGAAATTACACGAAACAACGCGAGAAAACACGAAAGAACCCCAAGTAACACAAAAAATCCAAAGGAACCTGAAAAAACCTGAAAGAATTCATATAACTTGAAAGCGCGCAAAAAAACTCGAAGTCTCGCGAAACACCCCGGAGAAATACAAAAAAACCGAAAGCGCGCAAAAAAACAAAAGTACTTCTAAATTGCACACCCTGTATAACATTTTGTCGAAATCAGCTACCATTAGCGAGAAAACTTGAAGAAAAATGCATATGAGACACTCAGTATACAATTGATAAGCAGTGAAAAAAAACCAAAAGTATAATATCGTTGTAACTCCATCTATTCGAGTTCAGTGGATACCACGAAGAAAATATCGAAATTATTCTATGGAGCTCCTATGTAACACTCCGTATATGAATCGAAAATAACTTTTCCATAAAAAATTCCGAAGGAACACAATAAACTTGAGAGCGCGCAAAAAAACAGTAGAACCTGTAAAGTGCTCACCCCGTATATCACATGATCGCAAATTCATTGTAAATAGCACACCCTGTATGACATTTTATCGAAATTAGCCTCCACTTGTGGAAAAACATGATAACTTGAAGAAATATGCATATGGGTCACCCAGTATATAATTGATTCGCAGTGGGTGCTTATATCATAAAAAAAAAACCGAAAGAATATCGTTTCAACTCTATCGTTTCAAGTTCAGTGTATTCCACCAAGAAAGAACCCGACCAAATACGAAAAAACATGAAAGAACCCAAAGTAACACGGAAGAACGAAAAATATCCAAAGGAACCCAAAAAACCTCGAAGGAGCACAAAATCAACGAAAGCGCGCAAAAAAACTCGAAGGAAAGCTTAAAAACCCGAGGGAGCACAAAAAACCGAAAGCGTGCAAAAAATAATGAAAGAACTTTTAAATTGCACACCCTGTATATCACCCGATCGTAAAGTCATTGTAAATTGCACACCCTGTATGACATTTTATCGTAATCAGCTCCCTTACGCGGAAAAGCACGAAAGCTAGAGAAAAACTCTGGTGAATGTCAGCGCTACTCAGATCTGACACACTGTATATGAATCGAATATATTTTATCGAATTCAGAACCAAAACACACCGAAGGAACACAAAAAACTCGAATTTGCGCGAAAAAAATCAAATTAACTTGTGAATTGAGCACCTCGTATATCACATGATCGCAAATTCATTGTAAATCGCACACCCTGTATGACATTTTATCGAAATTAGATCCCACTCTCTAATTGGTTCGCAGTGGGTGCTTATTCCATAAAAAATTCAGACGGAAAATCTCTCGAAGAAAAAATCTGGTGAAAATCAGTGCTTTCCATAAGCACAGCCTGTATAGCGATTTTTTCGAGATAGCATAGCCTGTATAGCGATTCATCGCGATCTGTGTGCATTCTTCAAGGACGAAAATGAATTAGCGCGAAAATAGAGCCTGAAATGACGATTTTCAAACTCATATGTCAGCGCTACTCAGATCTGACACACTGTATATGAATTAAAAATTAACTAGTTCTTACTTCACAACCCGAATATTCGATATAATGCTTTATCTCTTACTAAACAAACAGTAATATCACCCCAAGGTATATACTTAGAGCCTCGATAGTAATCGTTACAAATAGCTCTTTACTTATATCTAAGCGACCTTCTCGATAGGTTGGGTTTTATGTACTAAACAGTATTCACTGAAGTGGGCCTCTTTGATACTAATCAATCTTAACTAAATTCTACAGACTAACCTTCTATAACAGTCTAGGTCGTGGCTTGACTGAAGTACAAAAGGATATAGTTTCTCAACCTATAATTATTCTCACAGTCTCGTAGATGGAAACTGGGCTCAAATATATTCCTGGGCCAACGTTGTACAATTTCTCACAGTAATGCGCCCTGGGTAGACGACAGGTGTGGTATCTTAGATGGCGAAATCTGGTGGAGGTCCCCAAAGACAGCTTCCACGGCAGCTCGACGGTAATTCAAAGACAGCCTAGACAAACAGCTCGAAGTCTTCAAAGACAGTTCAAAATCTGCGGTACCTCGCAACGGTACAATAATAGTTCCCAATTCGAAGCCGAATGATGATAAAATACGAACAAAAATCTAAAATACCTCGTGACAAACATAGGTTAACCCACCAATCCCACGTCGTTTTTCCAAACAAATACGCCACTCCGCTAAAGCGCAAAAATCTCACCAATGAACAAACCAATCCAACATGATAAGATTTCTCTCAGGGCTTCAGTTAAAATCCTGTTCAGATCCGCAAAATTGCGATTAATTACTCCAGGACATTTCAACCAAATATGCGGGAAGAACGATGCAATTGACAACCTACGTCACATGATGACAGAAAAGGACCACCGACAACGGCGTCCATCGAAACAAAGAGATAAGCTGGCAAACTACTGCGACTAACGCCACCAGTTCGGTTTTCAGGTACTAACTGGAGCGGAAATTTTGAAACCGTGACAAAATATCTATTGTTTGCTTTGTGATCTGATCAATCACAATTTTTCAATATTTAAACCTAAATATTTCATCTTGAATTATTCTGAATATACAAGGTGTTCCTAAATTGAACGTACAAACGAAAGGGGGAGATTACTTAAGTGAGTTTAAGAAAAAAAGTCCCATAAACATGGCGTCGCAAACGTTTCGTTTTTTAGATAGAGAGTGTTGAAGTTTTTTTTCTCAAAGTATCTACACTTGACAAGATATTCAACTGAAATTTGGCATAGATATTACATTTGAGAGTTCTCACCACGTGACATGGCAATTTTTATAGATGAATCTACTGGGTGATATTTTTTCTGGAACACTGCCACCTGTTCTTCTGCAGAACATTTTTTTTGGAGCAAATGTTAATTTAAAAAATTGTGAAACTAAGCTTTGTTCTAATACTAAACTTTTCGGTCTCGTGTAGTTTTGTCGTATCTACCAAGAATTCAGAGAAAAAAAAAATTGTGTTGCATCAGAAATTAGAACCTCTACACATTTTAATATCGAAACATGCCGAATTTCATGAATTCCGAAATGACTGATATGCATTTCATGTATGGTCTTGCAAATGGAAATGCAAGAGAAGCTAGGCGTCTTCACATGGAACGCTATCCCAATAGAGTGATACCAAATCATCGAATGTTCTCTGATATTCATAGGCGTCTTTCAGAAGCTGGATTTTTTTCCACGAAAAGAATTAATGCTGGGAGACCACGCAGTGTGAGAACACCACAACAGGCAGTTATGAACGAAATGGAGCAACATTCAAGAACCAGTACAAGAAAAATTAGTGTACTTTTGAATGCACGTCATCAAGTTGTTTGGCGGATCTTGCGAGATTCTCTGCTATATCCTTATCACATTCAGAGGGTGCAAGCTCTTCTGCCTCGAGATTTTCATCCGAAAGTTAGTTTTTGTCAGTGGTACCTCAGTAGACTATTGATGAATCCTTATTTTGATTGCCAAATTCTATTCACTGATGAAGCCTGCTTCTCAAGGACTTCAATTATCAATTTTCATAATGAACACGTATGGGCTGAGGAGAAACCGCATGGATATGTAGAAACCCATTTTCAAGAACAATTTTCACTTAATATGTGGGGTGGTAATATTGGTGATAATTTGATCGGACCTTTCTTCCTGCCAGGTCGACTAACAGGTCAATCATACAGACATTTTTTAGAAAACGATTTGCCCTTGTTATTGGAAGATATACCTCTTATGCTACGACGAGAAATCTGGTTCATGCATGATGGTGTTCCTGCTCATTTCTTAGTTTTGGCAAAGGAGTGTTTGGACGAAAACTATGAAAACAGCTGGATTGAACGGGGCGCGGGTGGGGGTGAGTCTCAGTCATGGCCCGCCAGACTCCTAGACCTGAATAGTTTAGATTTATTTTCATGGGGCCACCTGAAATCTCTAGTATACTCGACAACCCGTGAACACCATAGAAGCACTGAAAAACGTTATAATAGGCGCATTTGATACAGTTAGGAATACTCCGGCAGTGTTTGAAAGAGTTCGCTCGTCTATGAGACGAGGAACAGAAGCTTGTATAAGAGTTGGGGGAGGACATTTTCAACATTCGCTGTAGTTCAGTCCTTGGCGATTTTTTTTTAGTTTTACGTTTCTTGGTGTAATACATTTTTTGTGTTGAATATACGAGTTTATCTTTATGAATCATCGATACAGATCAGGAAAATTTCCATAAAAACTGACACTGAATTCATTCACCACAGCTTATAAAGTGGCCTTCCCATCATAATTCGGATTTTCACGAGGATTTCGAGAGAATCGTTCAAAATTTTTTTTCTCGCAATCGTGGGTAGATACGACAAAACTACATGAGACCGAAAGGTTTAGTATAAGAACAAAGCTTCTTTCGACATTTTTTCAAATTACAGTTGCTCACCAAAAAAAAGTTCTGCAGAAGAACAGGTGGCAGTGTTCCAGAAAAAATATTACCCTGTAGATCATCTATCAAAATTGCCATGTCACATGATGAGAACTCTCAAATGTTATATCTATGCCAAATTTGTTGAATATCTTGTGAAATGTAGATACTATGAGAAAAAAACTTGAAAAAAATTCAAACTTCATCAGTCTGTCTCGAAAACGAAACGTTTGCGACCCTATGTTTATGGGACTTTTTGTTCTTAAACTCACTTAAGGAATCTCCCCTTTTCGTTTGTACGTTCAATTTAGGAACACCCTGTATGTAAGATTCAGCTCTCATTAAGGAAAATACGATTGCATCTGTAAATGATTATTTACTTGAAATACATAAACTACATTAATTTAATTATACAAACACATGAAACACATCAATTCAAGTATAACATAGCTGTAAATGATGAAATCGATAATAATATATGACTGTTACGAACGGGAATTCATAATATGAACATCGATCTCAGTAATTTATCTAGTTTAAGAATCATTTCAGAAGGCAACATGAGATGTGTGTGAAGTTGGCCCGGCACTTTTTGATCTTCGAAAAATTTTTTGATGTGCTAAATTGTGCTAGGTTTGTGCTGCTTTGTGCTGTTCGAATGTTTTCGTTATTTCAAAAAGTTTTCGAGATATTTCACTAAATGCATAAAATGGGCCAGCCCCGCACATTTTGAAAATTCCAGTTTTAACCACTGAAATGAATTGTGCCAGACGTATACTGAATTGTACCGTTCGAATTTTTCAGATGGATCTCTTAATTTCCCAGAAAATGGAAAATAAAAAAAAAGTTAGCCCCGCACTTTTGTTTTTTCTTATCGGAAATGAGTGTAAAAAGTTGTGCTAGGCTTGTGCTGCGTTGTGCCGTAAAAATTTCCATGGAAATACTTCACATTTTCCGGAAAATCCCGAAAATCCATTACAAGGCTAGCCCCGCACTTCCGTTTTTTTTTCAATCGGAATAAGTGGAAAAAATTGTGCTACGCGTGTATGAAGTTGTGCCGTTAATATTTTTGAAAAATCGATTTTTTTTTCCGAGAAAACTGCAAAATTCGAAAAAATATAGCCCCGCACTTTCTCTCTTTTTCCATAAAAATCATCTCATAGAGTTGTGCTACATTTGTGCTGACTTGTGCTGATAATTTTTTCAGAAAAAATTTCAAGTTGTCTTTTTAAACGGTGAAAAATCAAAATATCAGTAGATTGAATGATGAATTGTGTGAATGGCAACTCTGTTGTGAAGTTAGCCCCGCACTTTTTGATTTTCGATAAAATGTTTGTGGTGCTGAATTGTGCAAGGTTTGTGCTGCTTTGTGCCGTAAAAGATTTTTTTTCAAATGGTACGATTAATAAGATATTTCACTAAGTGAGTAAAAGTGTAAAAATGTAAATTTTCATTTTTCCTTTCCGTTTAACGATCATTTGATAACTGAATCTCTTCAACTTTTCAAATTTCAGATTCAGACATCTAATCTTTTCGATGGATTTGGACAAATAACGAACTTGTCCGAGATATTTGGACAATCAACCTATTCTGAAAAAATGAAAACTCTAGGTGATCTCCTTCGGAAGATAAAGAGTATACGGCCGGACGGCTGGCCGGTCAAACATACTCAAATTGACAACAGATTCTTCATCAGGAAGTCGAACCCAATCGATTGAGACCATTTTCGGCTCAATATTCGAAAATTACAGACATTTGGACAAAACGCTGTTTCACTAAGAACAAGCACGCTAAAACAAAAGGGCTGTGTTAACTTCTTTTGAATTTTCCATATTCAACGTAATTAAAAGTACTATCTTGAGAATTTCAACGGCGCAACTAAGAATACGTCTAGAATTCTGGAACAATCTTCAGTCGTTGAGCTGGCTAACTTTCTACATTTTATGGAAAGTCTGAAAAACTTCAGGAAACCTTAGCACAATTCAGTAAAAATAAAAATTTTTTAATTGAGAAACATTTAAGACTTTATTCTTACTTCAGTGGAAATTTCATCATAAAGGAAATGAAACTTTAGTATCAATATTTTTTTCTCAAAATCACAATCTGGCAACTTCTCCTATCCACGGCTATCCACCTGGACATAATAAAATTCTAGATGAGTCAACGATTTTGTTTACACGGTCGCACCACGGGGTAGCATCTAATTCCATAAACTACTTCTATCAAGATTTTTCAGGAATATACTGATTTCTCCAATTTTTTCACCTTTCGAGAAAAAATTTCATGTGAATTTTGAAACTTAGGTTTTAACGAGTTTGTACGAAAGTAGCACAAGTTCTGGTGATTTCGATTCGGAAGAAAGAACACAAAAAATATATTGAGAATTTTTTAAAGTCGATTTTCCGGTATATCAGAGTTTTTTTCGAGGAAGTTCGGAAAGCACAAATCAGTGCCTTCACTGTTGAATGAGATTCAGTTATCAAATGACCGTTAAACGGAAAAAAAAATGAAAATGTACATTATTCGCTTTTACTTACTTAGTGAAATATCTTATCAATCGTAGGTACCATTCGAAAAAAAAAACTTTTACGGCACAAAGCAGCACAAACCTTGCACAATTCAGCAGCACAAACATTTTATCGAAAATCAAAAAGTGCGGGGCTAACTTCACAACAGTGTTGCCATTGACACAATTCATCATTCAATCTACTGATATTTTGATTTTTCACCGTTTAAAAAGACAACTTGAAGTTTTTTCTGAAAAAATTATCAGCACAAATGTAGCTCAACTCTATGAGATGATTTTTATGGAAAAAAAGAGAAAGTGAGGGCCTTCTTTTTTCGAATTTTTCAGTTATTTCGGAAAAAAACTCGATTTTTCAAAAATATTAACGGCACAACTTCATACACGAGTAGCACAATTTTTTCCACATATTTCGATTGAAAAAAAAAACGAAAGTGCGGGGCTACTTTTGTAATGGATTTTCGGGATTTTCCGGAAAATGTGAGGTATTTCCATGAAAATTTTTACGGCACCACGCGGCACAAGCCTAGCACAACTTTTTACACTCATTTCCGATAAGAAAAAACAAAAGTGCGGGGCTAACTTTTTTTTTTTATTTTCCATTTTCTGGGAAATTAAGAGATCCATCTCAAAAATTCGAACGGCACAACTCAGTATACGACTAACACAATTCATTTCAGTGGTTAAAACTCAAATTTTCAAAAAGTGCGGGGTTGGTCCATTTTATGCATATCTCGAAAACTACTTGAAATAACGAGAAAATTCGAACAGCACAAAGCAGCACAAACCTAGCACAATTCAGCACAACAAAAATTTTTCGGAAATCAAAAAGTGCGGGGCCAACTTCACACACATCAAAATGAGGCTATCTAAGTGCAATCATAGAGTAGAGTAAGAACTGATGTTCTTACTCTTCTGTACTACAGTGTCGGACTTTACATCCCCACACATAGAAGCTACTCCGGAGTATCAGAGAGAACTGGATAAAGTTTGGAAACATGAAAAAGATATGATTCTGCTTTTTTTATACCCGAATCAATTATATAAATAAAATTTGAGAACTTTCCCAATATTTTGAACGGACCAGATCGAATTCCATCTAACTTATTTCGATTCAAACAATTTCTCTCAATGGATATCACGGATGCGTGAAAGCATAATTTCTTAAATATTGTCAAGATATATATTTTAAAGAAGACTCAGACTGTAAGTAAACTTACTCTACTCGTATTTTTTCTCAAATTTCAAAGTGTTTAGCGGAAAATACCTCCGACGATATCTGCAATATTTATTTCGAATATTTGTACAGTCCTCTGAAAAATCAGTTGAAAATCTGATCTACAAAATTCTTCACAAATATAAAATTAATTTCTTATGCGTGTACCTTACAACAAGACTTACACATCATTTCAGCTACCATATTCGTAGGGTGTATCAAAAACTAAAACGAATATTCATTTGGACCCAATTTTGAATTCGTGAAATACAGCATGCCACCAATTGGAAAAATGTTCGAGAAATCATTCAAATTCTATCATAAAAAACCAAATTTTTGTTGAAATGTTCCGGAACCATCTTTGAATTAGAAATCATGGTCAACTTCAATATTACTTGCCTGTGTTACATTGTCCAAATTAATAAGACCGTAAGGAAAAAGTTTTGAGAAAATTGCAGGCTAATGAAAGAACCGTTGTCATAAAACCTGTAACCAGAGATAATTGAGTAGATTACTTGATCAACGGTTGTTATATCTGTGAAGTTTTCATTGTTTTCTGGGAGTATATAACATTTATAATTTTGTAAATTCTTATCCATTTATTCCGAATCCACTAAAACTTATCTGGATGCACTGAAATTGATTTTATTAATTTCAAATACAAATACAACAAACAGAAATAATTACCTGAAAGTGAATCGAAAAAATAAGTTATTATTCGACTCGCTTTTCAACAAACTCACAATTGTCCTAAGACTAAACCATAGATCAACTAAACCTCTTTCCTACATCAACCAAAATATGATCATGCGTAAATACTTGCGCATGCGCAAATAAAATAATGATTAAAATTATTTTACCTCTCCCCCTTAAGGAGCAATTTACCCAGCATTAGGAAAATAGATCAGTAACTGGCAACAATTTCGTTACATGATATAAATTTGATTCTTGTTTCCTATGTCCATAATCAATTTGTACTCTACAATCAGAAATTATTTTTGAGATTCGAAATGGTCTGCAACGAATTTCATCGAGTTTTTTTCTGCTCAGTTTATTGCTATTTTCTATGTATACCAAATCTCCCTCCTTGAAATCTGCAGGTTTTCGATTCTTATCAATTCTTAATTTATTCTTGTTATGATTTTCTGAAGAATTCTTATAAGCTATAGACCTATCTATTTCTACGTTACTTTTTCGTTGTAAAGTTTCATTTACCACCGGAATATCTACTCCAAACAATAAATATTGAGGAGAAAAGTTTGTGACACCATGTATAGTTTTATTGTAGTCATCACTACATTCTTTCGCAATTGTGGATCAAGCTCTTTTTTTATGTACTTCATTTATTTGACAACGAATCCTATTTACAAGTGTTTGATTCATTCTTTTATTCAACCCGTTAGAAAAAGCACAATCAACTGCCGTGAAAACAACTTCAATATTTCTCTGTTTCGAATATTTTTTGAAATCCGTTGAATTTATTCCACTATATTGATCGGTAAGGAGCATATCAATTTTAAATTTTGAGACTTTTTCCAATAAACGAATGAAGTCCGATGATGTTTGATTTTTCGAAGTTAAAATGAAAGCAAATCTAGTGAAATGATCAATCAGTAAATGTAAATATCTTTTTGTAGATCTATTACCCCTGAATCCGCCTATAGTATCCAATGACACAATTTGAAATGGTTTTGTGGCAGGTCCCAGAAGAGAAAGATATCCGTGCTTTCGTTCCCTACGAGACTTATTCCTCATACAAGTACCACACATTCTACAGTATTTTTTTATAATTGAATCCATGTTCTTGAAATAATAAAATGGCCTAAGTATAAGAGCTATTTGGTGATCACCAATATGACCATAGAATGTGTGTACTTTCTCTATAAGTTTCATTCCAAATTCCTCTGAAATGAAGATTCTATCTACTCCTCAAAATTTTTTAATAATAAACATTCATCTTTCTGGTTACATTTTTCTGATTTTTCATTAAAGTTTCATTATTATTCTGATCTTTCTCAATATCCTCCATCTCAATTATGTTCACAACTTTAATAACACCATCACTATCTTCCGTCTGGGCTAACACCGCATTTCGAGAGAGACAATCAGCTTCCAAATTATTCAACCTTGGATAGTATCTTACTGAGAAATCAAACTGGGACAAATAATACACAAGATCACCCAATTCTTCGTCCGTACGAGATTTTATGTTTAAATTTTCCAGAGGTTTATGATCTGAAAATACCACAAATTTTGAACCAATGAGCCAGTACTGCCAAAATTTCACCGCTTCTTTAATAGCTAAGCATTCTAAATATATTGCTTTTTTCCTTTTTTATGCCGTATTCAGTTTTTTTGAGAAATAGGCGACCGGTAAAATATCCCCATTCAACTGTTTTTGCTTAAGTACTGCGCCGATTCCCTCAATACTGCCGTCTGTGTAAATAAATATTGGTAATTTTTTATCGAAAATTGTTAATATGGGTGCAGTACACAAATAGTTCTTTACTTCTTGGAAAGATTTTTCACATTTTGCATTCCATTCAAAATCAACATTTTTTCTCAACAAATTATGCAGGGGATCTAATAAATTTGCACTATCTTTCAAATATTTATGATAAAAATTGACCTTACCTAAAAACTGACGAACAGTTTTTTTTGTTGATGGTGTAGGGAATTCTCGAATAGATAATAAATTATCTTAAATGGGTGTAATCTCATTATTTTCGATCAAATGGCCCAAATATTTAATTGAGCCTTTAGCAAAACTGCATTTCAAAAATTTTAATGGGAAACCCTCATTAAAAATTGCTTTTAATACTTTTTCTAGGTGATCTAGGTGTACAGTGAAAGTTTTGGAAAAAATTAAAATGTCGTCAATATAATTGACACAAAAAGAATTTAGATAATTTCTTCGAATTATATTGCTCAAAATACGCAGAAATATAGCAGGGGAAATTTTTAGGCTGAATGGCAAACATTTCCACTGCCAATGACCTTGTTGTGTAATGAATGCAGTCTTATATCTATCCTTCACTCTAACAGGAATAGACCAAAATGAAGAGTTTATATCTAAAGCTGTGAACCAGTGACAATCTCTAGTTTTTAACATAATATCATCTATAAGCGGAAAAGGCCGAGCTTCAGGTACCACTAATTTATTTAACCCCCTAAAATCTATGCACAAACGAGTTTTCTGGCTGTCTTCTCTTTTATAAGCTAAAGTTACCGGTGACGCAAATGGAGAACTAGATTCTTCTATGAGATCGGCTTATAATAATTCAGCTATTTGTTGTTCAATTTCTATTTGATCTGGAACTGAACACCTATATGGTTTTTTCGAAATATATTTATTCTCTAATAGTTTTATATGGGCCTCATGATTCTTCACTATTCCTACATCAAATTTATTTCTGCGAAAATTGAACTATACTTGTTCATAAGATTAGTTAATGTAATCTGTCTGTCTCTCTCTAGATGATCGATATTCGCCTCAAATTCTGATACATTTATATTTTCATTGAAGTTTACCTCAATATCTAAATTTAGATTGTGAGAGTGTTCATGATCTTCATTTTTTTTAAATATCTTATTCTTTGGTTCTTGAAGAATCTATAAATTTTCATTTTGTATATGTCTGAATTTTCTTATCTAAGCCTAACAACATATCATAAGCAAAATTATCGTTATCTACGACAAAAGCATCAATCAATTTCTCTACAGCTATAATTTTCAAATTTATTTTCACTATACTGTTTGACAATTGTACACCACCAATAGTTTTGAATGCACTTTTATTGTGGAAAGTTTTATGATTCAATTCATCAACAATTCTCTTATTTATGAGTGTAACATTTGAGCCTGTATCATAAATAGCTGAAACATCTTTTTTGTTGTCAATTAGTTCATTCAGTTTAATTAGTGGTGTAAAATCTAGTTTTTTTGATCCCTAAATTCTAAATTGAGTTTTTCTTCCATTTCTAAATTATTAATAGATTTGATATCATTATGTCTGCTTTTATTTCGACAAAATTCAATTGGATGAAAACGTCCAGGTTTCCCTAAATGATAACATATAGCGCATTGCTTTTTTTCATTTATTTTAATTTTTTGATCCCTTTTTAAATTTGAATCAAAATTTTTTTGTTGAATTTTGTTAACTTGAGATTCTAGTTGTCTCAAAAATCCCATTAAACTTTCGGTTGTTTTTACCTCCTCCTTATCCAATCTATCCTGTATTTGAGTTGGTAACCCCAGCACAATTAAATAAATTCTTGTTCTTGTGGGCATCTCCTTATCAGACTCCAGCAACATTTTTTTAAGAGCGTATTCTAACAAGGTACCACCCAGAAACCTAAAATTAAAAGCAGTTCTGATATTTGTCCAACCCTTGTCAGCAAATGTTTTCAAATATGACTGCTTCCAAGCAGCCCAAGTCTCTGCTAATGATGATTTCATTTGAACTGCTGCAAACCAGTCTTTCCCAGCATCCTCCAGAAATAAAAGAAGTGCTTCAATCTTCTTTTCTTCTGAAGTGATTTCATGACGAACACATTCACTTTCGAAATCCATCAACCAGAATTTTGCGTTTTGTGACTTTCCATTGAATTTTTCCAATATGAATGACTTGGTTGCAGATCCCAGATCATTTTTATCTTGATGTGAAGTAGCAATAAATTTCTTCATCATTTCCGACATTGGTTCACATATTTCTTCATCTTGCTCTTGTTTATATTGATCCAAAAAATATCCATTGAATACAAAATTTCTATCTTCATCCATATAAATTGACCGAATTTCAGGTGTCAAAGTCACCTAAACATTTCTGAACTGATTTTTCTTTTTCATGCTTGAGCAAGCCATTTTTATTTTTTGCAATGTGAACAGTTCAGGATGTTTATTTATATACTGATATTCAGCTGGGAACGAGAATATTATTGAACTTGTAACGAAGTAGTTTTGTTTACGTGGCATAAACCTGTTGACCTCGATCGAGTCCAGCGAGATCACGCCGAGCGGTGGGGACACCGACCGATCATTCCCACCTCAATCTGCAGTGCGCACGACGTATGTTGGTGGAGGGGACCGAGAATGGTACTTATAGGCGAGTCGAGCACTGGAACGGCAGTTCCTCGTACGGCGCGGAACTCAAAATAAGAGGAAAGCCTCTACCGTTTAGTGGGGAGGGTCCAGCCAGTGTTGTTAGTGCTGGTAGTGAGTTCAGTGGTAGGCAGACGTACCAAGGAAGGAAAGGGGTGTAGAGAGGGGACCGGGGGACCACTTGTGGAGGACGAGATTCCAGGAGGTGAGTGTGAGGTTCGATCGTTGAGACCGAGCGACGGCTGCAGGAGGGCGTTTAGGGCATCACGTCCTTTACGAGTCCTTTAGCCGGTATTGCGGAACCGACATCTGGGTGCCGAGATGAGCTAAGCTCAATCGTCCCTAGATTGGCGGACTCCTGCTGTCCATCTCTCGGAGCTGACGTTGAGGTACGAGATGAGCAAAGCTCAATCGTGCTGAGACCGAAGTTTTCCGTGACGTGGGCTGCTGCGCGGTGAGGGTCGTGTTGTGGCCGCCCCCCCCTGTTGTCGTTTGTCGATCCGACCCCTTAGAGGCGCGGGTTTGTCACGGGTGTCGGCTGGGTCCTTTAGCCGGTATTGCGGATCCGACATCTGGGTGCCGAGATGAGCTAAGCTCAATCGTCCCTAGATTGTGGGCCGTTTTACCTTGGCGGACTCCTGCTGTCCATCTCTCGAAGCTGACGTTGAGGTACGAGATGAGCAAAGCTCAATCGTGCTGAGACCGAAGTCTTCCGTGGCGTGGGCTGTTGCGCGGCAGGCACTGGATTTGCCCGGTCTTTGAGGGTGCGGGATTCGTCACGGGTGTCGGCTGGGTCCTTTAGCCGGTATTGCGTATCCGACATCTGGGTGCCGAGATGAGCAAAGCTCAATCGTGCTGAGACCGAAGTTTTCCGTGGCGTGGGCTGCTGTGCGGTAGGCACTTGCTTCGACCTTGGTCCTGTCGTCATCGAGGGTGGACGCGCGGTGGTTTGCGCATGCGCACACCATACCGCCGGTCACTCCCATTTGGGCTGGGCCTTGGCAGTTCTCTTCGAAGGGTTCTGTTGCGCACGGACACTAGTTGTGCCGTGCGGAATCGTGCCCCAGGGACCCCCCCTCCGCTTGGATGGTCCATGTTGGCCTGAGTGAGGCTTTGGTTTCCGCCCCCCTCACGCTTTAACCCCGAGATATTATTACTTCTTTCACACGGCCTTAGTCACTTTCATGCATGAGCAATTTTCTGATGAGCGAATGCCTTATCTATTCTCTGCCTGGTTCATTGGTATGCCTAACCCATTTTTATGCCTACGTCATTTTGTTTGCCTGATTCTTTCTGATGCCTAATACATCGAGTAACTCGCCACTGTAATCGCTTTATGTGCACTCTAAGCCCTTCACGGAATGTTACTGGACTTTTGGTGATTGACAAGTAGATTTGGGACTTGGGTTTTTAGAGGTTAAGGACTGTGAAGATATGTGATATAGATTAAGGACTGTTGTACCTGATACGAACTGTTGATTTGTTTTAAGGACTGTGAGACCTATTATTTTGGAATGTTTGTTTATTTGGTGTGAATAGAGAGTAATTTTTAGTTAATCGCGTGTTTTATTGGTGAAACCTCCACCTCCAACAGCTACCCACTTCATTCTCCACTGGAGTCTACCTAGGCTCGAGCTTCTGGACATTCCGGAGGAGCTCGATAGGTGAGGGTGACGCCCTCAGAAGCAAATAGTCTGGCGCCCGAGTTTACTGATAAAGGAACTGCACGTAAGGGCGTTACAAACTACATACTTCTTTAATGGTAGTTTTATCTTCATTGTTTTTCCATCTGGTTCCGCAGCGACAACAAGGTGAACTTGTACTTTCACACATGAAGTGAATTCTTATCTTTTTATTCCAAATCCAATAAAACTTATCTGGATGCACTGAAAGTGATTTTATTAATTTCAAATACAAATACAATAAACAGAAATAATTACCTGAAAGTGAATCGAAAGAATAAGTTATTATTCGACTCGCTTTTCAACAAACTCACAATTGTCTTGAGACTAAACCATAGACCAACTAAACCTCTTTCCTACATCAACCAAAATATTATCATGCGTAAATACTTGCGCATGCGTAAATAAAATAATGATTAAAATTATTTTACACATTGAATCATTTTCAAAGTTTTTCAATATTGGATTTATTTTCAACACATTTTCTATTTTCTATATCATTTCCTCTCATGTTTATCTAAACCAACAGTTTTTCAACTAACTTTTTGCTGCGAACTAAACAACATTAACGATAAGTCAAAATTATAGAGCAGGAATTAAAACTTTGTGTCATATCACGACTTATGCAGATTAAATACTTCCCCCTAGCACTTGTTGCATGAGAAACTCTTGTGGGTTTCATTACTTTCGTTCCCATCGAAAAATGATGGCTTGAATGGATCACGCAACAGTTTCATTAGTGTATTCCTTCTATTTTCGTTGATTTCTAGGACTGCGAAATTAGTTTCCAACGAGTAGAAGTTGATTGATACTATCACAGTTTCCCTGGAACGCGAACATATTATAGAAAATTGTTAGGTTGGTTTATTCGAATTTTTGCTTATGAAGCGATAGTTTGCATGTGACAACCAGAACAAAACGTGGCTAAGTGAGCACAAACTTTGTCTCATGATTTATGTATAATCTTTTTTCCATATTACTAGATTCAATGAAAATACGCAATCGATACGAATTCAAATTGAAGTTATCGATCGAATATATTGACGATATACAGGGTCTTTCACGTGGAACCTCACCCATATTTATACGGGAAACTACTGAACGTATTTTCATGAAATTCAGCACTTATAAGTATTTCACGATGCTGATGAAATCTAAAATATTTTCAAGGCATGAGCACCTCCGGTTTTTCCGGAAATGACGTCAACTTCCGTTTTTCAAATTAAAACACCATTTTTGTATTGCAGAAATAGATTCCTTAGAAAATTTCAAGTTTTTTTGATGTGACATTTTTCACTTTTGGTTGGAAAATTCTCTCTGAGCGGGAAAATTCGAAAAAAAAATCGAAAATAGAGCTCCGCTGAAACAAGAATAACTTCGAGGTTCTTGGATGGAAAATTTTCATATTTGGGATTCAAGATGTGAGATTGATGTATCCACTTTGAAAATTGAAATCGCGATTCATGATACAGGGGGCGAAGAAATCGCTTTCAGAGTTAGGGATGACAAAATCGTGAAAAATCAATTTTTTCAGATCAGAACCCCACTTTTTATGGCAGATATTGAATCTACGTTGAAAAATAATGTGAGTGTATGCATCACACCCTTGCCCTAAAGTGGATATTTTCTGAGTTATTCACAAAAAACTGTTTTTCGTCTTGAATTTTCAGCTATTTCTTTTCCCATCAAGCCAAAATGATGGAATTTTCAGGAACTGTTACTCAAACTATGTTTTAGATTTTACTACCCTAATAAGCAAGAGAAAAAAGTTGCAGGTTGTTCCTACATAGATGGCGAATTTGGATTCGAATTTGTATCGAAAACCTCTTCATTTCAACTAATCGGCCATCGGTTTTCTCTCCAGTGATAAATAAATAATTCCTTATGAACTATATGCAAAAACTTACTATGTTTTAATTTTTTTTTTTTTAATGATAGATATCATTAATTACATCTGCCAAATTCCTCTTTATTCAGTAGCATTTTGTGTTTACTATTAATTTGGTGATAATTCGTATTAAGTTATGAAATCGATCACTATGCCTGATTTTACCAATGAAGATTATTTGAATCTCATTCAACTTCATGGAGAATGTAATGAAATTGTAGATAGAACGATTCGACTGTTCATTGAGAGGTTTCCTGATCGACCCAGACCAACGAGATATACCATTAACAGAACCATGACAAACTTGAGAAATGTCGGATCTTTCGTTAAGAAAACTATACACAGAGAAAAAAGTGTAGTAAAAGATGAGAACAACGAAATTACAGTTCTTGCATATTTTCGTGTGAATCCTCAAAATTCTCTCAAAGATGCCGAGATTGCTCTGGAATTATCTAAATCGAGTGTTTGGAGAATGTTAATAAAACATAAAATGCACCCATATAAATTCAATAGGGTACAACATTTGAAGGAAACTGATTTCGTCAGGAGAACAGAGTTTTGCGAAGCTATGATGATTCGGTTTCAAGAGTATGAAAACTTTTTGGACTGTATAATTTGGACAGATGAATCTAAATTCACAAAGAATGGTTCTTTCAATAGGCATAACAGTCATATTTGGGATCAAGAGAACAACCACCAATTCAGACAATGAAACTTTCAAGAGACCTCAATGTTTTTTGCGCCATCAAAAATAATGCAATTCTCAATGTTCACATTTATGGGATGGGGGATGGGATGGGATGGGACTTTAACTGGTAACATAGAAGACTACACATGTTTGCATTATTTAAAGAATGTTCTCCCTCAGGAGATAGTTATTCTGACATATTGACTCAAATAATTCAGCCGCTAGTACCAAACCATAATGACTTATGGTATCAACAAGATGGCGCGCCTCCACACAATTCACTCAATGTGTCAAATATCCTATACAGGCTATTTGAACATCGATGGTTGGCGAACAATGGTCCACATCTTTGGTCACCACGTTCTCCCGATTTAACTGCTTTAGACTATTATGTTTGGGGTAGGATAAAAAATATTGTCTACTCAACTCCCCTGACTGATAAAGAGGACTGCAAAGAACGAGTCAGAAATGCGTTCAGGTTTGTTTAGATCTTTAGATTCAGAGTTTTTAAACTCAATTTGGTTTTTAAACACTTTTGCAGATCTCTTCCTCCCGATGAAATAAGAAGAGCAACGCACGAAGCATTCGGTCAAAACTTTGAGCATCTTCTCAAGTTATAACTGCGAGAGTTTGCCATGGTTCTCCTAATAGTAACTTGAAGTCGGTTTCAAGAAGGAGTGAAAAATCTACAGCATGGTTCAAATAACAGTTCCTGAAAATTTCATCTTTTTGGCGTGAAGGGAAACGAAATAGCTGAAAATTCAAGACGAAAAACAGTTTTTTGTGAATAACTCAGAAAATATCCACTTTAGGGCAAGGGTGTGATGCATACACTCACATTATTTTTTAACGTAGATTCAATATCTGCCATAAAAAAAAATTCAGAAAGCACTGACGTGAGGTCAGATTGCTTTAGCGCTCTTGTTGAGCTACTTGCGAGTAAATATTCAAACCTTAACAAATCTATAAGCTCTCTGATCGGGTGAACAATAGTCTTTTTCCGTACTATGGGACAATGTGATGCAAATAAGAAAGCCTAATGAATAAACAAACAATTATCTCAATTTGAAAATAACTACTCATAATTTTCACCAAATTTTGTTCTATGCTTCTCCTAAAAACTTACGTCATTACTTTTCTGAGTTTTGACAACGCTAGCAAATTCTTTCTCTATGATAAAAAATTTTTTGATTAATATTACGTCTGTGCTTCTCTGAATTTTGACAACGTCATCGACATCGAATTCTACCTCTATGAATTCTATGAAAATTTTGATTGATATTACGCCAACTGACACTGATATTTAGGTCCGCAAGTTGTCAAACGAATATCGATCTGTGATTGCAAATTTCTATTTTTCTCTTGAGTAAATGAAAAAAATGATCATATCATCAGAAGGGGGAAAGCTACGATAATGAAATTTGAGGATGAGTAAGATATCGGTAACCTCAATATATATACGGATTTTTATTTGAATCTAAATGAAGTCTTAGGAGATATTGAGTATTGAAAATTTTTTATTTTGGAATTTTTTAAAAATTTTCTAGCGCGACGATTTCTGCGAAATTCTGCAAGACGTTTCGTTTCAGCCTCCCTCGATAACATTTTAAGTATCAACTTGATCGGATGGATATTCTAGTAGTTATTGAGGAAACAAAATTTCAGATGCTCATAACTACTGAACCATCCGACGGATTTGGCCCAATAACGAACTTGACCGAGATATTTGGACAGTTAACCTATTCTGAAAATATGAAAACTCAAGCTGATTCCTTTTGGATGCTAGAGAGGATACGCCACGAATCCTTCATCAGGGAGTCGAACCCAATCGATTGAGACCATTTTCGGCTCGATATTAAAAAATTACAGACATTCGGGCAAAATGATAGGTACTCTGTTCGGGTGAACAAGAGCGCCAAAAATGGGATTCTAATTTGAAAAAATTGATTTTTCACGATTTTGTCATCCCTAACTTTGAAAGCGATTTTTTCACCCCCTGTGTCATGAATCGCGATTTCGGTTTTTGAAGTGGATACATAAATCTTACATCTTGAAAAATCCCAAAAATGAAAATTTTCCATCCAAAAAGCTCGAAGTTATTCTTGTTTCAGCGGAGCTCTATTTTCGATTTTTGTTCCGAATTTTCCCGCTCAGAGAGGATTTTCCAACCAAAACTGAAAAATGTTATATCGAAATAACTTGAAATTTTCTAAGGAATATATTTCGGCAATAAAAAGATGGTGTTCTAATTTGAAAAATGGAAGTTGACGTCATTTCCGGAAAAACCGGAGGTGCTCATGCCTTGAAAATATTTTAGATTTCATCAGCATCGTGAAATATTTATAAGTGCTGAATTTCATGAAAATACGATCAGTAGTTTCCCGTATAAATATGGGTGAGGTTCCTCGTGAAAGACCCTGTATTCGCGATTTGTCAAACCGAAGAGTATGTCAGATAAAAGAAAATATTCAATTCACGACGAAGGTTTAAGTAAGTAACAATTTTTCCTAGATGAGAAGGTCTACGAAAAAATAGGAACCCAAAACAATACAATCTACAAGAAACCAACAAATTGATAAATTCAATAGCCACAACACCAAATTTAGTGTAGCCAAAACTCTTTAAAATAGAGTAACCTAGTTATGCTTTAACCTAGACAAACGTAATAAATAATTCTATATCATACAGATAACTTTGAAAAGTATTCGTAAAAGCGCGTTTGATCCAGAACATTTTCCCGTACTCTGGAACAGTTTGATGCTAATATAACCACCACATGAATGAACAAACTCATATCTAAAATTAAAAATAACTACTCACAGTTTTATTCGAAGCTCAAATTCCCTTCTCCTGAAAACCAATCTAATATAGGCATAGCAACTTCGGAATCGAATCTTATAAGAAAAAATTTTTGTTTAAATACTTCGGATATCTTATGATTTATGGTTTTTGGAAAAATTTTTTTTTTTAGAATTTCTGAAAATTTTCTTGTGTCGGTTTCCACGAAATTTTGCAGAACTATTGTTGCAACCTAATTCAAATGACTATGAGGAGGCGTTTGAATCAGTGGAAACCTGAGCCATCCTAGACGCAATAGACGATGCCAGAATAGACTCGAGATATTCATCCCATATAAAGTATATCTACGAATACGCCACCATGCAAATAGCTAGCGATGAAGACACAGTAACAGATAATATTTAAATAAAAAATGGTGTACGCCTGGGTGACACCAAAACCCTATTATTTACCATGACATTAGAAAACATTATCAAACAGCTTCATTGCGAAAATAGGGGTGTTGATATAGACAGAACACGCCTGAGCCATCTTCGCTTTGCTGAAGATATTGTCGTAATAAGCACCGATGCTAATAAACTAAGAGCTATAAGATCAATGAAACAGAGGATACAGCTATGGTCGTGAATGGTCACCATCTCGAACAGTTCGACGAATATACATATTCTATCGAAATAGGAAAACAAACCAAACATCCAAAATTGCTCGTAGAATAAGACGGAGTTGAGCCGCCTTTGGATGACTTGGAGACATCCTTCAATCTCCAGACTTCCCAATCAATCTAAAAGGAAAAATCTACGATACCTGCTTCCTGCCAGTCGAAATCTATGCACTGAAGATGGTAACTCTCACAAAAAAGAGTGCGGAAAAGCTCAAAATAACGCAAAGAGCAATGGAACGCGCAATGTTGGGGATCAGCCTAAGAGACCGTGTTGTACCTATATTAGGAGATACGGAGAAAAACGAGAGTGACGAACGTTGTTAGGAGAGTGGCAGAACTGAAGTGGCGGTGAGCTGGACAAATTGCGAAACAAGACCCATCAAGATGGACCAACAAAATGCAATGGCGACCGAGAACGACAAAGAGAAAGGCAGGAAGACCACATGTGCGAAGGAGAGAAGAAGAAAAAACTGGGTACAAACTGTCCAAGATAGAACAACATGGACGACACTGGAAGAGGCCTACATTCAGCAGTGGATGAACATGGGCTAGAGATAAAGAAGAAGAATTCGAATGTTTTCGAAGTTACTGTTTAACCTTATATATATTCTAGGATTTATAGAGAAAACCAAATTTCTGCTGCTCATAACTCCTGAACCAATAGACACATTTGGCCCAATAACAAACTTGACAAAGATTTGGACAGTGAACCTATTCTAAAAATATGAAATCTGTAGCTCATCTCTTTTAGATCAGAATATGAGTGATATTCAAGTTGATATTGTGGCTCATGAATTCGACAGTTTCCAGAAATTATCATTTGTATTTATTTCGTTCAGATCGTAAGCACTTAATTTCTAAGAATTCCATAGCATGTCCGGTTCCATATATATTGTGAGTCAAAATTATGCAACAAATTCATTTTCTCAGAAGAAAAATATTTGAGAACAAAATTCTGAAACAGATCAGTTTGTTCCAGTCTAACTCAAATTTTATGCATTTTTAAAGGCTTTTGTCGCATCCTGTGCCTCTAAATTCTTCAATAGAGAGTGTGGAGTATGTGGTACTTTTTGGGCAATATCTTTGTATCTTCTTCACAGAAATCTTCAAGAAAAATTTTTGCTTTGCAAAATAGTTACTTCAAAGATGGTTTCTGTATGCGCTTTGATTATTGCATCCAGAACGATGGTAGTCATTGTAAGCATTTAATCTGGTAATGATGCTTCGTGTGGTATTTCAATGCCGAAATAAATTTTTAATGTGGCACCTTCTTTTTTTCATTGAAAGGTTCGGACGGGTTGAAAGTTATGCATGAACGAAGCTGTAATGGTCGACTTTTATTCGGCGACAAATTTCATAAGTACCGGCGTACCAAAGTAAATGAGCCATGAGAATATGCACCAACTAAAAACCTCTTTAATCTAACTAATTTTTCTAAAAAAAATATTTCTTATAAATATCTGCATGATTATGAAGAAGATATGAAGACCATTCCAAAAGAGTACCACATGACCCACTCTTCCTATTCAAAAAATTCAGTGCGCCTATGGCACATGGTGTAACAAAAATCTTTCAAAAATGTATAGAAATTTGGTTAGAATGACACTAATATTGACCAGTTTCAGGATTCTGTTGCGAAATATTTTTCTCCTGAGAAAATAATTTCGACGAGCACTGTAAATGTTTTGATTGGCCCATTTGTCTTACTATTCATTATAAAATCTTTAACATGTTCCTTTATTCGAGTGTTTGAATTTCTGCCAGTTTGACCTCCGTATGGCTATTACACTGGATACAATCTATAAAGTTAATTATCCCAGATTTGTTGTTAATTTATATAATGCTCTAACATTTTTGAGATTGCGTATTTATCTAAAGTGCAAGGCATGCCAGCAGCTGTAATATTGGTTGGAGGATATCATGAAAAGAAATCCTATTTGACTACTATTACTAGTTTTATTCGTAGATCTGCATGTTTATCCCCGAATCTACAACTATAATCTAAGGAAAGCTAGCAAGTGCATAATGCTAAGTCAGGAAATGCATTGGGTTGATTATAGAAGTCCGTTGGATTTTGAACCGTTCGCGTGATGAGAGGAAATACTGATTTTTATTATTGCTTCACGAAAGGAAGTCTTGAAGTTAAATGAATCTGAAAATTTAGGAACGTTGGAATTCTATCTACCAAACGAAAGTTGATTAATTCTTTACACAGCAACTTTCAGATCTTAATTGTTTGGTACATGTCCTTTACGAACCCTTATGATAAAAAGTGTGATGGCAGGATAGTAAGGCATAGAGAAGAGTTCTATAAGAAATAAATTAATTCCATCAATGATCGGAAGGACATCCTATCCCAGGTTCGTGTCATAATAAAAGATATGACCAGGGGTGTTGATCAAACATTTCTAAGGAAGAAGAAAACATCAGAAAACTCTAACGAGAAATTAGCGATCTCCGAAAAGATAAGGACATTATGAGCCTTGAGATAACATATTTCAGAGAGCTGCTCAAAGATGCCCAAGAAAAGAATATATTACTCATGGAATATACAGCCCTCCTAAAAAATCAAAATGAAGAAGAAAAAAAAATCGAGAACTGAATCAAGGTTGAGAATGTAAACAAAGAAAAGCTCGGGAATTTCAGACACCAGAAAGATGATAACAGAAGTCAAGACACAAGGACTAATCAAAACAACGAAATGTCATATGCAAAAAAGACTGCAGAGAGGATATTGGAACTACCGTCTCACAGATCTGACGCAGTTTATACGTCGAAAAGTCAGATAGGTTATGAGAACATAGAACGTCAAATCAGCGTAAACAACAAACAAACGTCAGCATAGAATGGGGAAAGCACAACAATAATATGCAGTAAAAATAAAATTAAGTCAAAAAGCGAATTTAAATGCACCGGCTCGAAAAAATGACAAACTCCATAATAAAAGAGGCTACCAAACGAAAACGGATCTATGTCGGCAGGATTCAAAGGCAAGGATATTACCGAAAAGCAAATGAAAGTTTACCTTAGGGAATTGAGTCAAAACGAAGAAATAGAAGTAAAAAAGCTTAATAAACAAGGCAGCAATTCAGCATTTGATAGTCAAAAATTTTTCTTTCGGAACTTCTTTCAAAACCCGGAACCCAGAAGAGGGAGAGGAACTGTCGTCTCCCAATTAAACTGAATATGTGGGTCTTGTCTCTGTTCTCCACCAAAACGATCCATCTATAGCTAATGTGATCGACAACTTAAAAGACGTGATCGAGATCTTGTATAACTTGAAATGTGTAACGGAACATTGGAAAAGTTAACTCATCTAGACGATGTTTTGATTGGGCGTAATATTTTTGAAGAGCAGAGCCTTGTAACCATAACTGACCATGAAGGATCACGCATCATACGCCGTCAACTGCCTGGAATCAACCGGGTTGCTGAAGGTTTCAGTTCCGAAATCACTGAGGTCGATGTACCCGCAGATTATCGAAATGATCTGCAGATACTTCTTTTTAGTGGCATGGTAACAACTGGAAATACAGTAGGTGCGTAAGCCTTCAGATACGGTTAACATAGGACACCGTGGTCGTCCGTAATCCTTAGCGTTTATCTATTACCGAAAGGATAGCTATTCGTGAATTCACAGAAGATTTGATTCTGATGAAAACTGTAACCACCGCAGAAACTCGTGGAAAATTAGAGAATATGTTAGCATTGTTTGGAACTCCAAAACGAATTATAATGGATGCTGCTACGACGTTCAAAAACACAACATTTCCGAAGTATCTGGAGCAATGGGGTATTGAACATCACTTTGCTACACCAGACATACATAGAGGAAATGGACAGGTCTAACGCTATATGAAAACCGTTCGAAACTTATTGAGGATTGAAACTCAAGTAAAAGCAGAATGGCCGTGTGGTTTATGGAAAATCCAGTGCAGAAATCGACCAGTTCGATCCCACTACAATTACTCTTGGGAATCCAAGGATCGACATCATTGATACAGGCGTTATTGAAAAATGTGTCAAAAGATCTGACTCCAATACAAAATAGAAATTTAGATAGACAAAGGGTGGCAGAAAGACTACAATCTCGATATTGTTAACAAAGGGAGAAGAAATAAAGTTCAGTACTCGCCTGATGACTACGTGCTGATGCATCGTGATTCTCAGTTGCATATCAGTAATAGCGATTATGAGTTTCTTGTCCACACGAGGTGGTGAATTGCCTGAATAATGGACGCTATGAAATTGAGGAGGTTGGTACAATTATTATGAGCAAAGCTGCCGAAGAACAGCCCAGACGATGGCCTGTGCAATGGGCTTTGAATGTTGACATGAATGAAGTATTGCTGTTAGGGAACTAACAGCGCTGCTGTTATTTGATTCTGATTGGTTTCTGCTCCATGCGTGACAGAGCCAAGTGATGGCTGAGGTCATCGCAGGTATAACTTCAATTTTTGATTGGTCTCTGCTCCTTGCGGGACAGAGCCAAATGATGGCTGAGGTTATCACAGGTACAATTTCAATTTTTGATTGGTCTCTGCTTCATGCGTGACAGAGCCAAGTGATGACTGAGGTTATCACAGGTACAATTTCAATTCTTGATTGGTCTCTGCTCCATGCGTGACAGAGCCTAGTGATGGCTGAGGTTATCACAGGTACAATTTAAACTTTTGATTGGTCTCTGCTGCATGTATGAACGAGCCAAGTGATGGCTGAGGTCATCACAGGTACAATTTAAACTTTTGATTGGTCTCTGCTCCATGCGTGACAGAGCCAAGAGATGGCTAAGGTTATCACAGGTACAATTTCAATTATTGATTGGTCTCTGCTCCATGCGTGACAGAACCAAGTGATGGCTGAGGTTATCACAGCTACAATTTAAATTTTTGATTGGTCTCTGCTCCATGCATGACAGAGCCAAGTGATGGCTAAGGTTATCACAGGTACAATTTCAATTATTTATTGGTCTCTGCTCCATGCGTGACAGAACCAAGTGATGGCTGAGGTTATCACAGCTACAATTTAAATTTTTGATTGGTCTCTGCTCCATGCATGACAGAGCCAAGTGATGGCTGAGGTCATCACAGGTACAATTTAAATTCTTGATTGGTCTCTGCTCCATGCGTGACAGAGCCTAGTGATGGTTGAGGTTATCACAGGTACAATTTAAATTTTTGATTGGTCTCTGCTCCATGTATGAACGAGCCAAGTGATGGCTGAGGTCATCACAGGTACAATTTAAACTTTTGATTGGTCTCTGCTCCATGCGTGACAGAGTCAAGAGATGGCTAAGGTTATTACAGGTACAATTTCAATTATTGATTGGTCTCTGCTCCATGCGTGACAGAACCAAGTGATGGCTGAGGTTATCACAGCTACAATTTAAATTTTTGATTGGTCTCTGCTCCATGCATGACAGAGCCAAGTGATGGCTAAGGTTATCACAGGTACAATTTCAATTATTGATTGGTCTCTGCTCCATGCGTCACAGAACCAAGTGATGGCTGAGGTTATCACAGGTACAATTTAAATTTTTGATTGGTCTCTGCTCCATGCGTGACAGAGCCTAGTGAGGGCTGAGGTTATCACAGGTACAATTTAAATTTTTGATTGGTCTCTGCTCCATGTATGAACAAGCCAAGTGATGGCTGAGGTCATCACAGGTACAATTTCAATTATTGATTGGTCTCTGCTCCATGCGTGACAGAACCAAGTGATGGCTGAGGTTATCACAGCTACAATTTAAATTTTTGATTGGTCTCTGCTCCATGCATGACAGAGCCAAGTGATGGCTGAGGTCATCACAGGTACAATTTAAACTGTTGATTGGTCTCTGCTCCATGCGTGACAGAGCCAAGAGATGGATAAGGTTATCACAGGTACAATTTCAATTATTGATTGGTTTCTGCTCCATGCGTGACAGAGCCAAGTGATGGCTAAGGTTATCACAGGTACAATTTCAATTTTTGATTAGTCTCTGCTCCATGCGTGACAGAGCCATGTGATGGCTAAGGTTATCACAGGTACAATTTAAATTCTTGATTGGTCTCTGCTCCATGCGTGACAGAGCCTAGTGATGGCTGAGGTTATCACAGGTACAATTTAAATTTTTGATTGGTCTCTGCTCCATGTATGAACGAGCCAAGTGATGGCTGAGGTCATCACAGGTACAATTTAAACTTTTGATTGGTCTCTGCTCCATGCGTGACAGAGCCAGGAGATGGCTAAGGTTATCACAGGTACAATCTCAATTATTGATTGGTCTCTGCTCCATGCGTGACAGAACCAAGTGATGGCTGAGGTTATCACAGCTACAATTTAAATTTTTGATTGGTCTCTGCTCCATGCATGACAGAGCCAAGTGATGGCTCAGGTCATCACAGGTACAATTTAAACTTTTGATTGGTCTCTGCTCCATGCGTGACAGAGCCAAGAGATGGCTAAGGTTATCACAGGTACAATTTCAATTCTTTATTGGTCTCTGCTCCATGCGTGACAGAGCCAAATGATGGCTGAGGTCATTGCAGATATAACTTAGAATTGATGAGTCTTATTTGGGCAAGTAATTGCAGTACCTACTAGTGAAGTAGGTTGAAGTATTCTGGTACTATCAAAAAGGATAGATTTTGTTTTTGTAATTTTTCAGAAGTTTGCAGCTAAGGAGCGTGACAAGAGCGTCACCCCTGTCAAGAAGGCAGTTTTAGAAATATGAAGAAAAATTGCCTAACCCGCCGCTGGTCCGGGACCATTAGAAATAATGCTAATGTAAATAAACACTTGAGATGTTTATTGCCTAAAGACTAATTAGGCAGTTCCGTGGGAAAACGGGGACGTATACTCGCTCAGAGATACCAGGCCGCTTATTTTTATTCATTATTATATTCATTCTATATTGGAATAATTAAATTATAACGATTACGAATTTGTTTAATTTGTAATAATATATAAGGTTTAGATCACATTAATGATACTACAACCCTCAAAGGTTTCAAGAAGCAAATTTTCAGAATTTTAATACAAATTGAACCATACACTATAGGAGAATTTCTTATGCATGTTATGGAGAGCTAGCACAGGACTTCAAGCCAGTAAAAATTGAATCTCACACTATTTCATTCCGAAATGTTATGTACTCACTTTTCTACCTTACTTATAATAAAGCTCATTAATATTATTATTAGTATTATTAAGAAATCTTCTGGCATACGAATCATTATTTAGTTAGGAGGTGATTTAACGAATGGGGGCTGGATTGAAAGAAATGAGGGCCCATCGCCATTTCTATTGGACGTTTAAGAGCATTTTATGCTTGAGATCATATGAAGATTTGACGTCAAGGTAATAACCAGACGCCATTTTTTTGATACGAATCAGTCAAGACATCGTCGTCGAGCTACGGAAACCTCGTAAGCGACACACATGCTCAAATCGTGTTTAGACGTTAGTTCTACAGAAAATGTTCCTTTGCATATGCTGTGAAATGCTCGAAAGTCTATAACCAATAGAATGCAAGTTAGAAAACCACGCAAGCGCCTTCTTCATTTTACCGCGAAGTGCAAACTCGTAAGCGACTTAAAATACTAGCTAGCCCTTGTTTATATGTCTTAGTTTATATTTCTGTTGGGAATTATGGTAGTTTTTATAACGTATATTTAGGTAAGTGTGCTCCATTTGGATAATAGTTATTTAAGATTATGGGACTATGAATTATCGATAGGTTTGAATTAAAATCACTTATTGATTGTCGAAATAAAATCAGGCTGGCGCTTACGAGTTTTTCGTTCACGAAAAACTCGACTTCACATGGCGCTTAAGAGTTTTCTTCATCAACTGAATTAGCTTACAGAATGGTCTTTTCTAATTTTCATTTTGGTAAATTTTTTTTCTTCTGTATAGTTGAGACCAAAAAATAATGGATCAAAATAGTAGGAGTTGGAAATTGCTGAATTTGGCCACAGGGAAGTTAGAAGAGACGATTGATGAGTCCTTGACCAATTACAATATTGAATTGGTTTTAGACCTTGGTAATGGAAATCCAGTGTGAGTAAGATTTGAGTGGTGATATCAGCTCCTCACATTTGAACCTTTTTTTATTCTTTTATTTTTTCAGTCGCCTGGATAACAGTGTTTAGACGGATACAGTATTCTTTCCTTCTGACGGCGAATTATTGTAAGCGATTTATTCAATATTTTCAAAAATATATATATAATAATATGAATACTAAATTTTTCAGAATTTTCCAAAATGCTGAGATTGAAAATAATAATAATAACGAAAAACAACGTGAGCAATAATAATGAAACATTTTGCAATTTTTGTCACATTTAATTTTTTCAGGATTTCACCTAATACTGATGGAGAAATCATTTTAACATGTATGACGCTACTATATCAGCAGTAGAGGAGTGTGAGACATTGTCTTCTCCTCCAGATGAAATATTCAATGCGGAAGTCGAAAATTGTGAAGAAGCTGATGAGCATTCCACATCAGATTCACCTTTCACACCTCGATATAGTTTCATGAGAAATAATGAAGAGAATAACAATATTGTGATTGACAATCAAATAAACTCCTCTTCTACTGGAGAAAAAGAAAGACCAGAACCCCAGAAGGCGAGAAAGAAAAGGAATACGAAAGCAAAACCAGAAGAATGGCAATGTAATAAAAATAAGTTCAAACGTATGAAGGGTGAAGAATACTGTGGAGTTCAGAAGGATCTGACTGGAAGAAGAAGCTTCAGTGTAAAAAAATTGCCAGAAAAGTAGGTCCACCTTGCTCGAGCAAGGAGTACAAAAGAGTGAAAACAAGAGTGTGTTCAAGTATCTCAGAGTCTGATAGGAAACGTCTCTTTTCACTGTTTTGGCAAGAGATGGATTGAAACAAAGAAAAGTATATGTTAGCAGTCTAGTTCAGATGAGAGAAGTGAATCGACCAAGAAAAGCTAATACTAATACCAGTCCATCAAGAAGAAAATGAAATGAAAATAAATAATGAGCTGCACCCAGTCTGCAAAACATTGTTTCTGTCGACATTCGGTTTGAAAGAATGGACGGTAAGGAATTGGGTCCTGACAAGCAAGGATGGCATATACCCAAATACTATTAATAGTACGACAAAATATTCCCAGAAAAGAAGAAAGAGAAGAAAAAAAGAGGTTTGCTGTTGTTTTTTTTAACCGGCTGCCAAAAATGCCCTCCCACTATTGTCGATCTTCTACATCGAAGGAATACTTAGAGCCAATCATTGAGTCAAAATCTGAACTCTTCCGAATGTATCTACAAGCTTGTCAACAAGAGGGAAGAGCTGCATTGGACAAGAATCAATTTCTTGAGATATTTAAAATCAAGAATCTGGGACTTTTTCAACCAAAAAAGGACCAGTGCGACACTTGCATTGGGTATAAAAATAAGCAGGTGTCTGAGGAACAGTATACACAGCATGTAAAGCGGAAAGAGGAAAAAAAGGAACCAGAAGAATCAAGAAAAAGACAAAGCCCTGAACGGAGAACAGTTAACATATACTATGGATATGCAGGCTGTGAAACTATCTCCTATGCTGAAAGCTAGTGCTCTTTATTATAAAATGAAATTATGTGTGCATAATTTCACAATTCACAATATTGCTACAAAAGATGTCACCTGCTATTTGTGGAATGAAAGCGAAGGTGGTTTTGTAGCATCAGTTTTTGCCAGCTGTGTAATAGATTTTCTTGATAAAGAGATACAAAAGCACAAAGCAAGTTCAGTTGTTATTATCAGCGATGGCTGTACTTACCAGAATAGGAACGCTGTTTTGGGAAATGCATTACTTCAGTTTTCTATAGAGCGGAAAGTCACAATTACTCAGCATTTTTTAGAAAAAGGTCATACCCAAATGGAGGTGGATAGCGTACACAGTACTATTGAGTGCAAACTGAAGAACAAAGAAATTTACCTTCCTTCTGACTATGCCAGAATCTGTAAAGAAGCTAGACTAAAGCAGCCTTACCAAGTTCAATACTTGAATTACGCGTTTTTCAAGGATTATTCTGCCCTTCATTATATTTCATCCATTAGACCAGGAAAGTCCACGGGTGATCCCGTAGTTACAGATGTCTGCTCATTCAAATATTTAGCAGAAGGTGAAATACATTATAAGATTAATGTGACGGATGAATGGGTTAAGCTACCTCAACGTATTAGGAAGGGGTCTTATGAACTTCCACATCTTTATTCTTCACGATTGAAAATATCGGGGAAAAATTTATCATCTGCAAGAGCTGAAAAAAGTAATTCCAAGTGACTGCCATGCATATTACGATGAGCTTCCACATCACTGAAAATTGTTTTACCTATCTATATTCGAGCCATAACACAATACTTGTTATAATAATATGGTATGTTATTATCTGCATTCTGAGATGAATAAATATTTTTTTCTGTGAAACACATCGTTTTTTATTGCATCAAAACTAATATCGAAACCTCTTAAACGCCACGACTGACAAAATTCTTTTGTGAAGGAAACCTAGTAAGCGACAATTTACTGTTTTCTCAAGAAAGTATTCGAACTATTTTTATGTCTGATACTGAAAAAATAAACTCTTCCTATCTTATACAGTTTCCCAGAAAATCATATCTTGTTGAAATGAATTGAAGTCGTGAAACAGTTTTACGTGCTTCCTGTAAAATCAGATATTTGTCGCTTGTGAGGTTTTCTCAGCTCAACGACGACATTGTCATTGTCGCTTCGTGTCAACAGCATGTCTATCAGGTAAATTAGAGTAGACTTAACTTCTTTTATAAGTGAATTTATGTTCCGATTCTGAGCATTCAGGGTGTCAACAATATTGAGGAGCAGATCTTTATTCAAGATGCAAATCAAATTTTCCACATTTTTTTTTGACAATGATTGGCTTGAAATTTGATATTTCTAAGTGCCTATCAACAAACTCATCCACAAGTATTTCTACGATATACTAAGTTATTTGCGTTTATTTAATTTCAGATTATTTCGACAAAAACTCGTACAAAATACTTGTCTTGTAAACTTGAATAATGGTTTTATATGGGTCATATATATTCGAATTTATAGATGACTATAGAGAACACAGACAAAATATCAATAGATGAAATTGAGGTATATTAGATCAATCTGAAATTCAATGAACGCAGGTAACTTTGAATGCAATCCCAAAATAGGTATAGAGAAATGTTTGAAAAACTTGAAGCGTGGGTTTTTTTTCATTCCGAAGATGAAAAAAACAATTTTGTATGTTTCAACATACTGTTATCATTTGTCAAAATGGTAATTATGTTTTAAGTAAACCGTATTAGTGACAACAAAGATTCGCAAACAGTGTCCCAGGTATAACTATTATTTAAAACCGTGCCAAATTTCGAACTGAAATCTTCAGTATTGAGGGAAATATTGTCATTTTAGTGACTCTAAAATTTGATATAAAGTTTTTGAAAAAAATTATGGACTCAAAAACCGTGGAGGATCGATATAATGAAGTATAATAATAAAAATTTTCATTGCAAATCATACTAAATAGAGATACGGGGTGTCACATTTAAAATAATTGAGCCCTCATTAAATTTGCCTACATCCAGCACGGCCGTCTTAACACATGGCCCGGCTATTGGTAACAACGGCAACACTGTACTGGAGTATCTTACCCACACGAAATAATTACGGCAAGCAGTCTAGTTCCCGCGTTTTTGTAATATCATCTTAGTTTAGTTTGTTTATTCGGGTGATCTATGTGAAATATTAGCGAATTATCGTGATTATTCGAGTGCCGTGAACAGTGAAAGTGTTTGTGATATCAGTGTCAGTAAATCTACATTGGAATAACTTTTTTAAATTGCTCTTTTGATAAGTATCTAATATCTAACCTAAATATTGAAGTGGACTTGAGATCATTTGCGTCCAAAATGGTCAATACGTGTTGTATTTCATCCTGTAAAAGTAATTATCCGTCTACAAAAAAGAAGGATATTTTAGTTGTTTTAGTTTCCCGAAAGACGAAAAACTTAAGCTTTTATGGAGGCCATTCCGCGAGATTTCATTCCCAATAATAATAGTTTTGTTTATGAGAAACATTTTGATTCCGACGATATAATAAAATTTGATAAACATTGGCAAGCCGATGGAACCATTAAATTACTTTCTTTAAGATTCCCAAAATTGAAAAAAGGCGCTATCCCAAAAATTTTTCCAAATTTATCGCCATACCTTTCGAAACAAAATCAAATAAAAAGGACCGATCCTCAATGTAGAAGGAGCGCAATTTTAACTAGGAATAATAAAAAAGTAGAAGCTTTTTTGAGTTCTGATTTGATCAAAGATTTTAAACACTTTCTTGAAAATTATTCGGCTGGTTGGGAAATTAAAAAATGCGATAACGCAGTCTATTTCTATATTTTAAATTATGAAAAATCATTATCGGTTGAAATTTCTATACAGATTAGTGAAGGTCTCGAGATTAAAATATTTCATAAAAATTGTCTAATTTCCGAAAATGACCTAAAATGGATACTTCCTCTGATCTGATTCTCAGCAGATGGTCTCAAGTTACAAATTTGCTATCTCGTTATAAAGATGTGTCTAATGAGAAAACAAGTAAATTTACATCAGATTTATTGAGAGATTCCTTAACCTCATTTGAAGCATTTATATCAGATTAGAATAATGAAAATTTTTACCAACTACGGCAGCTAGAAATTGTTACTGATCAATTGAGGCAAATTAGTCGAAATATTTGTTATTTCTATGTATAGAGAGTTTTATTTGAGTTGATTTTATTTTGAAAGTTATATTTGAATTCACATTTTATGGCGAGAGATGGTCCTACACCTCTCCGTGTTTCTTGCTGGACAATGAATTGAATGAAACATCATCCAATTTGCTTTAATCTCAAATTTGATTTGTATTTGTATTCAATTTATTGACTGAGTAGGGCATACTTCCATCCTATTTTCAGATATTCATCGAAAAACACATTTAATGACATAAGAAAATGAAATGGTACGTTCGAAACATCGTATCTCTCAGCTAAGCGTATACCTCCCAGACATCGTCTTTTGCGGCGTTGCCGCTTCAGGCGCCGGGCCATGTGTTAAGACGGCCGTGCATGTAGCAACACTGGAAATTTGAGAGTATTTCAGGAAAATATCTGAGATGACCATATAACGATCAAAAATTTTTTTAAATATTTTCAAGATTGATTTTCTGATTAATTCCATAGACCACTCATCTTAAGATATCCGACATAAAATCCAGATTATTGTGGTAAGTTTGTAGCACGAGATCTGTCGGAAAATTCATTATTTATTCAACTTGTCGATGTACCAATTGAAATATATGGACTGGAAAATTTCTTGAAACTTTCTATATTCCTTATATAAATTGAAGATTCGCATCCAAGGGATGACATTGGCACATATCACTTCCAGCAGTGGCGTCGTCGCTATAGAATGCATTACTCATTCGGCTCTGCAGATGACAAGCACCGTTTATGCGATGCGATTTCGAGCTTCTTACGTAGACTTCATATTTATAGCACCCGTTATAAGGATCATCATATTTAAACCGGGACTTTATTGCCCACTTATCCGTACATCAACTTCGATAGCAATTTCGGCTGAAAAACATATTCCATCATATGGAATCTAACGCATGATTATTATGTCATTTGCACGAATGCCATGCATGTTTTTTGGAGAGAGGCACGAAGAAACTGAGCTTCCGGAAAAAATATTCAAGGCGCTCAACATAATGCAACATTATTCATTTCTGGAATGGTTTTTGTGGGCAATTCGAGGCGGTTGATAAAATATCCTAGTCGATGGCACATTAAAGTAATCACAGGAGGAGAGTGCAAGATATATGTGGACCACAAGTTTGAAGGTCGTTGATCTTCACAGACTAATAGTGAGTTTCATATAGATCGTTGATCAAAAGATTCACAGAATACTTCAACAGATATGTCAAATTGACCAATGGAATGTCGAATTCACGGAATTTCAGGCAAATAGTCACTCAATCATCGTCGTTATCAATCGATCGACATTACGAGTATGGAACCTAGCATAAGCTCTTGACTACCTTGTTCATTTTACAAAGATTCTTGAAATTGAAAGAAAAACACTTTTATTGTGAGAAAATTCATTGAAAAGTTGGTGATCCCTAAGATCATGAATATGGTTCAAAATCCGTCAATGTTACATAATATACAGGATCTTTCACTAGGAACTTCACCCATATTTATACGGGAAACTACTGAACGCATTTTCATGAAATTCAGCACTTATAAGTATTCCACGATGCTGATGAAATCTAAATTATTTTCAAGGCATGAGCACCTCCGGTTTTTCCGGAAATGACGTCAACTTCCATTTTTCAAATTACAACACCATTTTTTTACTGCAGAAATAGATTCCTTAGAAGATTTCAAGTTATTTTGATGTAGCATTTTTTAAGTTTTGGTTGGAAAATTCTCTCTGAGCGGGAAAATTCGCAAAAAAAATCGAAAATATAGCTCCGCTGAATCAAGAATAACTTCGAGGTTTTTTGATGAAAAATTTTAATTTTTGTGATTTTTCAAGATGTAAGATTGATGTATCCACTTTGAAAATTGAAATCGCGATGCATGATACAGGGGGTGAACAAATCGCTTTCAAAGTTAGGGATGACAAAATCGTGAAAAATCAACAGTACACAACACAACAGTATTAATATCAAATTCGCCAGTGGAATTGAGATCGTACTTAATGTAAGTTCCTGTACATTCTACAATCTATAGATATCCCGAATGTCAACGTGAAGAAATACAAAGACAAATAAATGATATGCTAGAAAAAAAAATCATTCGACATAGTTGTTCCCCTTGGACGTTTCCGGTTGTCTTAGTACCGAAAAAACAAGATTTGTCAGGAAGAAAGAAATGGCGTATGGCAATTGATTACATAAAACTAAACGATAAAACTATTGATGGCAAATACCCTCTTCCACAAATTGAAACTATTTTGGATAAATTAGGAAATAAAAAATATTTTCGACACTAGATCTTGCATCCGGATTTCATCAAATCTAATTAGATGAAGAATCCATTGAGAAAATAGCTTTTTTTGTTGATAACGGACATTATGAACTTTTAAGAATGCCCTTTGGTTTTAAAAACGCGCCAGCAACATTCCAAAGATTAATGAATAATGTATTGAAAAATTTTATAGGTAAATGTTGTTACGTGTATATGGACGATGTAGTTATATTTTCGGAAACGATCGAACAACATTTGGCAGATATTCATAACATCTTGGAAACACTTAAAATGGATAATTTGAAGATTCAGTTAGATAAATGTTATTTTTTTAAAGAAGAAATCGAATTTTTCGGACATGTGATAACCAGGGAAGGTATTAAACCGAATCCGAATAAATTAAGAGCTATTTCGTGCTTTCCTATCCCTAAGACACAAAAAGAAATTAAATCATTTCTTGGTCTAGTAGGATATTACAGAAAATTCATTCCTAACTTTGCAAAAATCACAAAACCTTTAACATTATGTTTGAAGAAAGATGAAGAAATAAATATTGACGATCCAAAATACATAGAAGCATTTCAATTGTGTAAGAATAATTTTATGAATTACCCTATATTAAGATATCCAGATTTTAGCAAACAATTTAATTTAACCACGGAGACATCAGGATTTGCTGTCGCTGCAGTTTCATCACAAGGTCAAGTACCAAATGATCTACCTGTAGCTTTTTGCAGTAGGACATTGAATACAGCTGAAATTAACTATAGTGTAATTGAAAAAGAATGTCTCGCTATTTTACACGGTTGTTCTATATTTCGCCCATACCTTTATGGAAGGAAATTTACAATTTATACAGACCACAAACCTCTTGTTTGGTTATTTTCTCTTAAAGAACCTAATTCACGTTTAATGAGATGGCGAATGAAATTAGAAAAATTTGATTATGAAATGAAATACAGAAAAAGATCAATAAATAACGCAGATGCTCTCAGCAGAATAAAGCTAGAGGAAAATAATGAAATTAATTACGAAAAATTGAAGAAAAACGATGTTAAACATCGAACTCGCCTGAAGAAGCCAAGAATTTGGCGAAACAATTGTTGCAAATGTAGTGTTATATATTGTTAAAACACAATAAATATGGAAATTTTATTAAATAAGTTTTTATTTAATCATATTCAAACTAAATTTCAAAATAAATTATCACAGGCTATTTTGAGTTATAATAAGTCATACCATTGTAGTTAAGAAATGACTCCTATGCAAATTATAAAAGCAGATTTAAATTATTCACTACCAATTGAAAAATCTCATACAGAAACAATTCGTGATTATATTGAGAATTAGGTAGAAAATCTTAAAGGAATTTCTGAAAAATTAAAAGAGAAAAGAGAGAAAAATATTGAACAATTAGAAAAATTGAATAAGAAAAGGGAAGCTACTAAGGATCATACTATAAATGAAAACCCCGCGTATATTAAAAGTCCTATAACTAGAAAATTGGACCCGGTATATAAGAAAATTGATGTACATGAAGTTGATTCACATCGTATTGAGGATAATAAAAATAAACATGTTTATCATAAGAAAATAATGAAACAACTAAAGAAAAGAAAAAAATAGGTAAATTATAATTGTTTATAATTGTTTTCAGGTTCAAGATGAATATCTTTACCGCCATAATCGTATTAATTCAAACAATAATATTATCTTCTTTTGAAGTAATACCATTAGAAAGCAATGTATTGCCAATATTATTACGCAAAGCTTATGTTACAAAAAGAAATATACAATTTATCTATCATATCAATTTAGAAAAAATTGAAAGTTCAATCTTAAAGTACCAAGAGGAAATTAACAAAATAAAAATCCAACAATTAGGTTTTTCAAAAGAGGCTCATTATCGATATCTTCAAGAATCAAATTTAATAAATATCAAGAGTCTGGAAGAACTATTAAATGAAAAGTTAGAATTAAAAGAGGCTTGATAAACGTTGGAGGAAAAATATCGAAAATACTTTTCGGAACGCTTGATTCTGATGACGAAGAATTATATAAAAATTACTTAAATGCTATTGAGAAAAATGAGAAAGTTCTCATGAGATATCAAAAACAAATAGCTACAGTTGTTAATGATTTAAAGAAAAAATATGATGACAAATTTCAAAAATTATCCGAAAGTTATAAATTGTTACGAATTGTCCCAGCACTCAGAGAAGTTGAGCAAATGCACCTTATGATGTTCGAAATAAAAGATATAAAATACATTTCGGACGAAGATTACATGTTCTTCATGAATCTATTCTACCGTATGCCAAGTTTGTAGAATTGGTCAAAAACGTCACTATTATACCTGTGAATCATTTGAAATATTATTATCAGATATGCCACACAAAAGTGATATTCAAAAATAAAGTTTTACTTTTTCTAATATCAATTCCAACAATTTATGAAGAAGATTTCAATTTGTACAAGTTTTACTACTTGATCCAGAATAATTTAACCCTACCATATTCCGAACCCTATATGCTCTCACAAAACGAAGAATTAAAATGGTCAACGAGTCAGTGCCATTCTATTGAAGGAGACTTCCCATGCGATCAAGATTCTCTGCATAAACCGCCAAAGTGCTTGAAAAATGTTTTGAAGAAACAAATGGAAAACTGTCCAAAATTAACTGTAGTCCCCACATCGAATTTAAAACTTTTAGAAAATGGAAATATTCTTTCAACAAACAACTTGGAAATACAAGAAAAGTGCCCCCAACAAACGAAATACCATTTCGTTCCTCAAACAGCAATTCTACGGTCAAAATGTGTTACTAGTATTAACCAGAAAGAAATTTATCCAGCTACTACCATAGATGAAGAAAAATATATTATCCTACAAAAAATAGATACCCTCAAGAAGGAAGACTCAGAACAAGAAAATTTCAAGAAAGTCAACGTTCCAGACATCCATTTAGAAGAAATAGAAAATTGGAAGATGAAGCCTAGTGAATTTAGTTTATTTTTAATTTTGATAATTCTTATAATTGTTATATACTTTATTGTGAAATATTTAAAAAAAAGGTAAGGTACTTTATAAAACTACACCCAAACAGGGAGATACTTTTAGCCAAGATGGGGAGGAATTAGATATTATCCACCCTGTATTCTGATCATTGCAACAATGTATTAATCCATTAGGAAATGAATATTACTTTGTTGTATTTTGTCAGTCAGCATATTGCTTATCGCATTAATTTTTTATCGCGTCAATTTGTTGTTCGCGACGCCTCTCCACAATGCTCTCATTGCCCCACAATGCTCTCATTGTTCTAGATTATTATAAATAGGAGAGACGCCTAATGATGCATGAAAAATATAGATTTGATCTTCTCACGTAGTACATTGCTTGTACAGTTGTTTTTTAAATAAAGTAGAATTTTTAAAAACACAAGTTTCTCCCAAAACAACATTATTATATATACAATAATTTTAATATAACCAACTGGCAAATTAATAGTTTTTTCCACTAAATAAATGTTACAATCTATGAAATAACACCGGATGATAGCTTCCGCTTGAGAACTCTCTTGAATTGGGAGAGAGACAACAAGTGTTTGAGAAATTTGTACTGTACGCTTTCTAATCGTTTTTTGTGACACTCAAATGAGGATTCCAGCTCGAAGAAGCAAAATTCAATTTACTCAAAACAAAGGAATTATACAAAGTGAGTGACCTCTCGTTAGTCCTGAACAATTTACCATGTTGAAGGTTGAATCCTAGCAGCTTGTTTGAAGATGAAATGATATTATTGATATGCTGGATAAAGTTCAATTTGATACCAAAATATCTCCTAAATCTCTAATACTTTCGACCCTTGGCAAACTAATCTCATTCATTGAATATGTATTCTCCAGGACATTTGTATTCCTCGTGATCGAAATTACCTGACATTTATTCAGGTTGAGGAAGAGAAAGTTATCTCTACAGTATTGGCAGAATATATCCAAGTCTTCCTGGAGTAGAGCTGCATCCTCAATACATCTCATCCTCAGGAATATTTTGAGGTCGTCCGCATAAATGAGAAATCCTGCAGAACGAAAACAGGAAGATATGTTATTAATATAAATTACAAAAAGTTGGGGCCCCAAGTGAGAACCCTGAGGTACGCCGGATGTACTGGTGAAGCTTCCTGATTTCTGTCCCCCAACACATACAAACTGGGATCTCCGCAACACGTACGAAGTCCGTATAAATTACATCTGGTCTGGTTATGTGCTTCGATACCATCATGTAGAATTTCGAGGAAGTGGACCAAATTAGTTTCCAGATTTCTACCCTTCACAAACCCATGCTGATTTTCAATAGTCAAGTGTTTTGCATCATGCATTATTGGCTTGTAAACTATGGACTCAAATAACTTCGGTATAGTCGAGAGAATACTAATAGGTCTATAGTTCTGAACGAGATCTTTCCGACCGCTCTTATTAACCGGAAGGACTCTCGACAGCTTCCAGTGCTGTGGAAAATCTCCACTCCGAAGCGATCGATTAAAAATAATTGAGAGAGGCTTAGTTAGAGATTTACAACAATTTTTCAAAAATATTGGTGGAATATTATCTGGTCCTGGTCCCTTGTTAGGATCCAATGACTTCAGACCTTCCTCAACAACCTCCTCTGATAGGGAAACCCTGCTCAAGTTAACGCTGCTGTAGATGTTCTCCTCATATTGTGGATCATAAACCGAACCCGAAGGTGGCTCTAAAACAGAACTGAAAAAATCTGCAAAACGCTCTAAAATTTCCCTCGATGACCTTGCCTGTACATCTCCGCTCCACATAACTGATGGAAATCTACTGTGCTCTTTCTTCCGAGATATATACTTGAAGAAACTTTTAGAATTTTTTGGAAGTTCCTGCTCTATATCAGCAATGTAGCTATAAAAATCCCTAGATAATAGTTTTCTCAACTTTTTGAACCAATAATATTGATATGGATTTCTATATATTTTATATTTGTTGTGAACGTTATGTTTTTTCGAATAATACGTATCGTTTCTTGGGTGCAAAAATAAGGAAATTTTCTATTTATTTTTGTTTTCGGTACGTATGTTGATATAACTTTTTCAAGCATTTGGTAGAGAACATCCACACCAACGCTGACATCTACACCCTCCAAGAGGGTGCCTCAATCTATTCCCAAAAGTTCGCATCATAATCCCCCTTCCTGAAATTGAAACCATAGAAGCTCGTCTCTCTCAAGTCTCTCGTAGTTTGTAGATGTGTAAAAATATTTTATCATCTCGAAGAAATCTTAGCAAAACTTTTATATGTATCAAAATTTGCTTAGTTTATCTTGACACTGTTATCTGCTGAAGCTTTCGTATAGAAATTCTCGTCAGCTATCACTAATGTTAATTTTCTTCTCATATCTGTGTCTGAAAATTGGCGGAGATCTTGAAATTCTTTGGCATTTATTTTTTCCATTTGATTCTTCAGACTAGAATGAAAATCTGCTTTGTGTACTTATTGATGAATTTCCAATAATTTCAAGCGAAAGAGATGAACATTTTCTTATTTTGACTGTATATCATGAAACATTGTTTTGATGACGGATCCATGATGTTTAGTGGTTGTCCAAAGGACAACCTATTTTTACTGTCACAAAATTTGTTTTATTTCGATTATATGTATATTATCTTTTGAATTTCTGGCTCAAAATGTTTTGGCTAGCAAACAATAGAGCATGTTTATTATATTAATTTTGATGAGAAGGAAAACGATATGAAAATGTGTTCATCTTTGAAAAAGATAATTATTCGGAGAGAAAAGGAGTCACGCGGTGCAATCCAAGTAGGTGCTACCGCGATCACAGCTCTCAGATGACAATTCGATAGATGAGCATGTTTTCAATTACATTTTAGCTTAAGTGATACCCATTACTAATTCCTCCAATACTCTGAATTCTTTATCTGGTAGTTATTTCTAGTATGGAGGCATGTTGCTCTATATTTTAACGGACATATCTTCTGCACCCCACCGCGATCTTTCCACCATATTTTTTTTTCTATGTTCCTTACCTCTAATAGAATAGTCATTGAAGTCTGATTTGAGTCTTTATGATTGTTTGCTAGTATAGGCGTAAGTAAAAGATTCACGGATATACAATGTCAAAAATTTGAGAACTTGGAACCTCCAAATTTTTCTCTGCTTTATCAAAGCTCTGAACTGAATCTAATGACCTTTTAAATTTGAAGATCCTGTGTCGCAAATATGACTCTAAATAGCGAGAAATATACCGTTTTCCAGCAGTGCACGTAGTAAAAGTCATTATTTTCAATCTTTTAGCCACTGCATTGGCTTGGGCAGCTCAAATCATCCTTCCATTTAGCATCACACTCAAACATCTGACAAAATTTCGCTGATATATGTCGGCACCGGCATCAAGGTACTAACAAATTTTTTATGATTGGTATATATATTCTTTTGAACTTTTGGCTGACAATATTTAGTTAGCAAACAATTAAGCATATAGATCAGGGGTTAGTGACAGGGTGTCATAAAATTCGGCGTATGACATAAAAGCCTTGGGAAAAAACCCCAGTAAAAAAACCCTGGCTCCCCGTCTAAGTGTGAAAATACAAAATAAGCTAAATATATTTCAGCTTCAAGAGTGATCTTCTATTGATGGAGACAGAGACTTCTTCAAGGTGCTCACATTGAATCTGGAAATAAAAAGACAAAAGCAGAAAAAAGAACTGAATAACAAAAATACTTATCATATTCGTGTGAAATTTATAACCCATTACAGGAAAGAGTTGGAAACATCATGAATAGCCCTAAAACCATCTTGAAATTTATATATGGGACAACTATTGATGAGATGAGGAATTGTTTCTTCTGCTTCTCCACATTCACAACTTGCGCTAGGAACTGAGTTCCATTTAAATAGCATACCATTGGTACGACCATGACCTGTTCTCAACCGATTAAGAACTGTCCAAATTTTTCTTGGAAGCTCTAAACCAGGAACTTTTTCAGAAGGATCAGAAACGAGATACTTATTGAACATTTCGTAAGAGTTCCACTCAGTCTTTCATAATTCTTTATCACTTATGTTCATATTGAAGAACGTATTAAGCCATAATGGTTTACGTGACTATAATCTGGGAATTCTATTTTGTGGAAAATATGAAATAATTGGGAATAAATTGGGAAAAGAATGATATTCATTCCAAGAATTCAGAGCTGCAGTCTGTCTGCGAATTTGGGGAGGGACAATATTAGACGATACTGGTAACCAATGAACCGGTGTTGATCTTATGGTGCCAGTAATTATTCTCACGGATGTATTCAATTGTGCATCAAATTTTTGTGTATGTGCACTATTAAACCAAACACAGCTACAATACTCAGCTGCAGAAAAGACTAGGGCTAGAGATGCTGTGCGAAGAGTGGAAGCATCAGCACCCCAAGACGATCCAGCTAATTTCTGAACAATAATATTCCTAGTTTTCAGTTTTAGGCTCAGATTATTTAAATGAGCCTTTTAATGGAGAGATGATTGGTATAATAAATTGATAGTTTATTTGCCGAAAACCACAATGAGGACTTCAACTCTGATCGTGCAGCTTCTGCATCAAGCTAGCCAACTCGAATGATGCAATGGTAGAGGTGGTATTTTCAGCAACCAGCGTGCTATGACATATATATGAACAGGGTGGCCATTTGAAAACGAAACAGACAAGATAACAGACGAAATAGTTTATTTCGACAAAATTGCTAGGACTGGTCGATTTTTGTTTCAAGAGGGACAACTTGAGATGTAGGCTACGGACGCATAGCGCTTCAACCTTTGCTACTGCAACCCTCACCCCCAAATTTTGAATAGGGTAGATGGGGTGAGTGTTACCTCATTTGAAAGGTACATTTATACTGTTTTCAGCACAGTAATTGTTTTTTCATTTTATGCATTACTCCTCAAAATATCCTTAACTGTGTGATTGAAAATGAAGTGGTGTTTTCATGGCACTTGTAGTGTTTTTTTGTGAAAAATCGACATTTTGAGCTTCAAAACAACCATGACTTTGGCTTCCTTCCTCCAATGCACTGACATAGAAATCTTTAATCAAGATAACGAACAAACAAAGCGTATTGCGAAGGAGCTCAATCTTCTGAAACTCAATCTACTTTATCTTCGATATAATTTGCAGTATTTCCAATAACATGCGGTAACACTTGATCGAAAGAAATCTCCAGAAAGTCCAAATACGTACATATCTCTAATCAGATTACCAGGTAAGAAATTCAAATCATTAATGATGCCACAGAAATATTCCAGTCCCAATTCGTGAAACTATTTCCGACTTAATTATGAAGTGTTTTCTCAGTTGGCTTCAATAGGTTTTCATTTTGTTGATTACTGAATACATATATTCTTTAAAAAAATGAGAATCGTTAATTTTTTATTTATTACGAACAGATCAATAAGTTGGCTTACTAGTTCTTTGACATGTGAATTATTCTTAGTTTTGAGACGAGACTTGTATGTGTTCTAATTGATTGTTCGACATGGTTTATTCAATTGCAGAGCAGGTGGAAATAATTTCACTTTTTTTTGCGAACAATCAATGTGCGAATAGAACCGCAGAATTCTTCAATCAACGACATTTAGATAAACATCTTAATAGGAACTATGTTTTGGAATTAGTGTCAAAGTTTCAAGAAACCGGGTCCGTGGCTAAAAAAAAAACGAAACATGGAAAGAATTGAAGCAGCTAAAGTAGCTGTTCTTGGATAGATTGCTCTGAATCCAATAACGAGTACGAGGCAGCTAGAATATGAATCTGGTTTTACACGAACTCGAGTTGCAAATATTTTGAAGCATCATAAATTCCATCCTTACAAAATCCATCTTTCACACGCACTAAACGAAGATGATTTTGACCGTCGTGTTGAACTTTTTGATACAATGAGTGAACGAGTAACTGCTAATCCCAATTATCTGTACAATGTTTGTTTGTCCGATTAGTGTTCGACACAATTATCGTTATTGAGCTGATGCTAATCCGATATTGTTCAAGAACCAGAAAAACTCAATGTTTGGGTTGAAGTATTTGGTGACAACATTGTCTGCCCGTTTTTTTTACCTGGTAATCTTACTGGAGATATCAATTTGGACTTATTGGAATATTTCATTGATCCAATTTTGACGGAAATTATTGAAAACAATGCTGGAAATTATGTGGAAGATCAGATTGTGTTTCAGCAGGATGGAGCTCCTCCACACTACGCCTTACCAGTTCGAAAATATCTGGATCAATGATTTCCACATCGGTGGATTGGAAGAAGGGGTCCCACTGAATGGCCAGCCAGATCGCCAGATCTGTCACCACTAGATTACTTTCTTTGGGGCCACTTGAAGAGTAAAATTTACTCTACACAGCCCGATTCCATAGAAGATTTAAGAAGACATATAGTGAAAGAATGTCGTTAAATCACTTCAGAAATGCTGCAAAATGTGCGCCATCGTTTCGAACGAAACTTATTTCATTGTATGGAAGCCAATGGTGAACAATTTGAATATTTAATTAATTGATGTGAGTTTTTGATAAATTATTCACTTTATTTTGAAAAATATTATTTCTTAGATCAATACTTCAAATCGTTCTGATACCGTACAGTTGGAGAATGATTTCAGTGAATAAAACAGTTAGCCGAACATCTAACCCTTGTAGCATTAACACGTACGGTATGACTTCATTTGCCCAGTGGTAGATGTTTTACAATTTCAAATACAAGTACGGAAATTTTAGTGTTCCGGAAGCACGAAATGTCAATTATTCGCAAAAAGTTAATTTAAGTGATAAAATCAACTAACGCATGAATATTTCGAGAACTAATGCATAAAATAAAAAATCGACTACTGCGCTGAAATCAGTATAAAAATACCTTTGAAATGAGGTGTCACTCACCCCATCTTCCTTATCCAAAAATTGGGGGTGGGGGTTGTAGCAGCAAGGGTTGAAGCGCTATGCGTCCGTAACCAACATCTCAAGTTGTCCCCCTAGAAACAGAAATCGACCTGTCCGAGCATTTCTATCGAAAAAACTTATTCCGTCTGTAATCTCGTCTGTTTTGTTTTCAAATGGCCACCCTGTATAAACCTGTTACAAACTCTGAAAAATCGGTGATGTTAATTCATATTAATTATATATAATAATGTTAAGTCGATATAATCCCAACATATAACCCTTTAGGACACCAGTTGTCATTGTTCTCAATCCTGAATAAGATTCTCCATCACAAACTATCAGCTAATAATTTTACAGAGCATAATTCATAAGATGAACTGTATCTTTATTCAACCCATATTTCCTGAGCATAATCAGCAGTTTATCACGAGATTCACAGTCGAACGCTCTTGATTGATCAAGAAAAATGTATACAGAGTTCCTCCCATGCTCAAAGCCTTTCAGAATTGCTTCACCAAATCTAAAGTGGCAGCACTAATGCTACGACACTCCTGAATCCTAATTGCCTCGCTGGGACGAGTTCATTTCCCTCAAAATACTCGACTCATTGACTACATCTCTAATTCTCCATCGATATTTGATGACATGATTTATTTCACCATTCTTGAGAACTTGTAAGAGTCGAGCCAATTTGAAGCAATTCGGAATGACACCACGTGTCAGACATTCATTTTTTGTTTGTTAGAGAGGTGATTCAGTATAACATTCCGGTTTTTTTTTTTCAATAAATAGCAGCATAAGAGTTTAAAGTGTGTTTTGCTTCATAACGGTAATAAGTACGGATCTATACCCATTACACATTCGGTGACTTTAAAAGAAGAATACCGAAGCTTTAAAGAAGAATACCGAAAGTTCTGGAAGATATTAAGTATCAAGTTCATAAATGGGTCATTTGTGTTGACCTGATAATGGTTAACTTTCCTTCAGATCAACAAGGGGGATACATGAAATTCCCTTGTTTCATATGTCTCTGGGACACTCGTGACAAACAACACCATTGGTCACAAAAACTTTTGCCAGTGCTGGAAGAGCTAAGAGTTGATACAAAAAATGTTATAAATATGCCTTTACTTAACCGAAATCGCATCATACTCCCATCATTTCATATTAAACTCGGCCTAATGAAACAGTTTGTGAAGGTGCTTGACGAAAGTGGCGATTGCTTCAATTTTTTTTCACGCAATTTTCCAGGATGAAGTACAGAAAAATTAAAAGCTGGTATTTTTGATGGGCAAATCGTGAAAAAACCTAATTTTGTCAAATCAATGACTGAAGTCGAATTCAATTCTTGAAAGTCATCAGTTTTGGTTATGAGTAATATCCTGAGCTAAAAAAATCTGACGACCACGTCGAGCTTGTTGAGTCTATGCTATCGAACTTGCAAGAGTTAGTGTATATATATATTCTTTTGAAATTTTTGGCTTATAATATTTAGTTAGCAAACAATAAAGCATACAGATCAGGGGTTAGTGACGGGGTGTCATACAATTCGGCGTATCACATAAAAGCCTAGGGAAAAATCCCCAGTAAAAAAGACCCTGGCTCCCCGCCCAAGTGTGAAAGTACAAAAATAAGCTGAAATATTATATTTTAGGGACTTCTTTCTTCAAGAGTGGTCTTCTATTGATGGGAAAAAAAAGACTTCTTCAAGTTGTTCACATCGAATCTGTAAATAAAAAGACAAAAGCAGAAAAAAGAACTGAATAACAAAAATACAAAATTTGAAAGAGATAAAGAAAGCACCCTCAAATTCGCCTTTTTGGATTAACTCGATATTGTGAATCAAGGATTTTTTAACATAACAAGCTTAACCGTAAATTTTACTAAGGAGATAATCAATGAATACATAACCTTTTATGGTTCCTCTTTCACGAAGATTTTTTTTAGTATCCGTATGTGTCTCTAGAAGAAGTATAATCTCAGTACCATAGTCCTTTGCTGGTTTAGAAATATAATTACTCTTGTCCCCAGAAATACCCTCTATATTCAAATCTAATACACAAAATTTGTCGCCAATCTGCAACTTGATTTACCTAAAGTCGTTCATTCAAGAAAACCGTATAAAAGATCATTTGATTATGTTCAAGAGAAATTTTGATAAAATCATTCATTAATTTTCTATTGCTTTTATCAAAATAATTAAACTCAATATTTCAAAAACTGATGCTCTTATTAATTTTCCAGTATTTTTTTATAGTCAGGACCATGGAAATACCCAATAGGTAATAGAAAAAAAAAACACCGGTAGCACTCCGGGAGTACCGGCAGAAGTGAAAACTTCAATATTAAAGTTGTGCATTTTTGAGATTTTGGAATGGTTAGAGAATAATTTTGTATGAATTGCTTTCATTATCAGTATAAAAGTGCTATTATTTATGTGGTGGAATACAATATTCATTTATTGCGCTATCGTACACAAAAATGACAATAGGTTTGTTCGGGTGGCAGTTCCCAGTTGTACTGGGGTCACAGAGAACCAGGTTCTGTAACTCTTGGAATCGTCGCAAGTTGTTCTATGACACGAACGGGTGAGAACAGGTGGGAACAGATAATTTCAAAACGATTTCGTTAAGTGCATAGATAAGTGAAAGTAAGGTTATGTTGTACATCATGGACATTGAACTCTAAATACCATATAGGTATTCATATAGAGTTCAATTATCATGGATCATATCATGTATAGTGTTAAAAAGATATTGAATAAGTTATTGTGTTATTAATACGGTGGAAATACTTTAGAAATTACAAATATTAAATGTGAACAATTTTTTTTGTCATAAATAAATAAACATAAACATATCCATATAAATAACTGTAAATATAATTTATATGTAATGAAATATTTGAAGAAATGATTTAATTTAATTATAATTTGAAATTTCAATACATGTAGTAGTGGTCATCAGTGGAGAAATTATTTTTGTTAGTACATATCTGGATAAACTGTAAATTTTTCTGTTATTTAATTGTAATTTTGGTGGAAACTGTGTACAGAAAATTTTATATAATAGAATTAGGTAATTGTATATGGAACTGGTGGCATTTGGGAAATAAATAAAAATATTTTCTAAAAATTTTCGTAGCTTTGTAATTATTTTTTAGATAAGAATTTTTTTAACAAGTCGTTGTGTTCTTGAAAGAGGTCATTCCTCCGTTTCCTTCCTGAATTTTCAATACATTTTGAGTGGTTAAAAAATAAAGATACTACAATCACGAAATAACAAAAATAAATATATAGTATTTAAACACGAAATATCGTATATATAAATAATATAAAATAATTATCTTACATACTTTGATCAACAATTATGCAATTGTTTTATTCATCTATTGCAAATGATCCTTCCTCTTCTTTGAGATAACAAAAATTTTGAGAAGCTATTATAACGAATTGATTAAAAATTTATACTCCCACAACATCAAATATACTCAAAAACAGCTATGCGAATATCCTAGTCACCAAATATATAACTTAATTGCCAATTAGAACTACTGAAAATTTGAATCACCGATGATTTGATTTTATCGCTTCTTCTGTTGTACCTTGTACCATCTCTAGATCAGGAACCGTAAGAACAGTAACAAACAGTTCCGAAGTCAAGTGCTCCGACCACACGAACGACAAGGAACTCCTGTTCCGTCCCAGACGAACGGGTGGGAACCACAAATTACCAAAAATTACAGTTCCGAACTGCCACGAGAACAAACCTGATTTATATTACATCCACATACACAAACATTCGCACAGGCGCCCTGCACCGCCTAAACGAAACAGCACACGCAGGCACGGTAGAAAGAGTGGGGAATATTATTCCCTCTCCTACTCCTCGATCTTACGCTTTTTCGATGACAATCACGTGACCCTAACGCGAGTTTGGATGTTTTTACCCATACAAGAGAGTGCTCAGCGCCGCTAAAGAAGTTTTCACTTCAAAAATAAAGGAAATAAGACTTGTGTTGACCAGTGTAATAGATGGGTGTTATTGCCCTAATAACAGTTCTACTCTTTCGTTTTCATCATTATTTCTTTCTCTTACCTGATAAAATTCGGATCCAATCCTGAATTTTTTTATGATAATATTGCAATACTAGTAAGCGGGTAGATCAATAGGCCCATGGATCAATATAAACCATAGATCAATATAGACCATAGATCAATATAGACCATAGATCAATATAGACCATAGATCAATATAGACCACAGATCAATAGGGCCCATACATCAATGAAGCGCGCAGAAACACGAAACACGTCAAATTACCCGTTGAAAACAAAAAGCTAGAAAGAACTGGAAAAAACACGGAGAAACGCGAAAAAACACGAAGGAATCCTAAGAAACACGAAAGAAACCGAAGTTATACGAAAGAAACCGAAATTACACGAAACAACGCGAGAAAACACGAAAGAACACCAAGTAACACAAAAAATCTAAAGGAACCTGAAAAAAACCCGAAACACAAAAGTACTTGTAAATTGCACACCCCGTATATCACCCGACCGTAAACTTATTGTAAATTGCACACCCTGTATGAGATTTTATCGAAATCCGCTCCCATTCGCGAGAAAACTTGAAGGAGAATGCATATGAGACACTCAGTATACAATTGATTAGCAGTGAAAAAAAAAAAAAGAATATCGTTGTAACTCCATCTATTCGAGTTCAGTAATTACCACGAAGGAAGTATCAAAATTATTCTATGGAGCTCCTATGTAACACCCTGTATATGTTTCGAAGATAATTTTTCCGTAAAAAAACCCGAAGGAACACAAAAAACTTGAAAAAACTTGAGAGCGCGCAAAAAAACAGAAGAACTTGTAAAGTGCTCACCCCGTATATCACCCGATCGCAAATTCATTGTAAATCGCACACCCTGTATGACATTTTACCGAAATTAGCTTTCACACGTGAAAAAACATGATGAAAAATGCATATGGGACACCCAGTATATAATTGATTTGCAGTGGGTGCTTTCATCATAAGAAACAAACCGAAAGAATATCGTTTTAACTCTATCGTTTCAAGTTCGGTGCATTCCACGAAGAAAGAACCCGACTAAACACGTAAAAACTTTAAAGAACCCGAAGTACCACTAATGAACGAAAAATATCCAAAGGAACCGAAAAACCCCGAAGGAGCACAAAATCACCGAAAGCGCGCAAAAACTCGAAGGAAAGCTTAAAACCCCGAGGAGCACAAAAAACCGAAAGCGTGCAAAAAATAATGAAAGAACTTTTAAATTGCACACCCTGTATATCAATCGATCGCGAAATCATTGTTAATGGCACACCCTGTATGGGATTTCATTGAATTAAGCTCCCTTATGCGGAAAAGCACAAAAGCTGGAGAAAAACTCTGGTGAATGTCAGCGCTACTCAGATCTGACACCCTGTATATGAATCGAATATATTTTATCGAATTAAGATCCAAAATTCCCCGAAACAACACAAAAACTCGAATTTGCGCAACAAAAATCAAATTAACTTGTAAATTGCACACCTCGTATATCACTCGATCCCAAATTCATTGAGAATCGCACACCCTGTATGACATTATACCGAAATCAGCTCCCATTCACGAGAGAACTTGAAGAAAAATGCATATGGGACACCCCGTATATAATTGATTCGCAGTGGGTGCTTTCTTCATAAAAAACAAACCGAAAGAATATCGTTTATAACTCTATCGTTTCGAGTTCAGTGCATTCCACCAAGAAAGAAACCGACCAAATACGAAAAAACGCGGAAAACATGATAGAACCCTAAGTAACACGAAATCTCTCGAAGAAAGAATCTGGTGAAAATCAGTGCTTTCCATAAGCACAGCCTGTATAGCGATTTTTTCGAGATAGCACAGCCTGTATAGCGATTCATCGCGATCTGTGTGCTTTCTTCAAGGACGAAAATTAATTAGCGCGAAAATAGAGCCTGAAATGACGATTTTCAAACGCATTTTTGAGGTGTTTTTCTTGCGATTCACGAAAAGTGGTAGGTATCTAGAGATTCGGAATCTCCTGTAGATTCTTAATCGAGCACTTCGAAGGCGCAAAAACTCTTTCACCGCCCATATCGAGCGAAAAATTGATGCCGTATTTTCAAATTTGGAGCTCGCGTTCGGCTATCATCGGAATCGTATGAGAAATTATGACATTTTGCCTCATTTCACCGTAGAAATTGCCGAATTTCGAATGAAGAATTCGCGGCCTTGACTCGCTACTTGGATATGAAAATTGGGGAATTTCCTCAAGTTTCATACTCTACCGCCGAAAGGGCGTTTCGAGGCTCGTAACGCCCGCACTGAGCGAAAGCATCATGGGTGATTTTGACGTTTGGCGAGGCTGGCGAAACTAAAATTGCCGTTTTACTTACGAAATTTTAGCCTAGAAATAGGGGGGCTCCGGAATTCTAATGGGTTCTAAGGAAACCGGACGTCCTCGCTCTCGGAATATGTGGCGAGTCCCGGACCCGGGGCGTTTCGGCTTCGGAGCCTATTTCCTTTTTTCTGAGGCACTTTTGGCGATTTCGCGAAAATGACGTTTTTCGCGATTTTCTTTCGAAAATTTCGGGCACTTTCAGAGCGCCCGGGGGTGGTTTCGGGGTCGCTTCTCCTAGAACAGGATACGCCTTTTCGATCTGTTTTAAGATTCCCTCTCGAGCGGCCCTGCGGGCCGCTCGGAAAGCTACGCTTTCCGGGTCCCTAACGGGACCACCTGTCAAAATTTTCTCTGGTCCCCGATCTTATTACTTTATTATATAGAAAATGGCAGATAACATGCACAAATCCAATGATGACTTCTTGCAATCAGTATACTGAAAACGATCAAAAATATGTTCTTTACGGAGAAACTGAGATTGTTGGCTGAGATCGTAGCATATCTTGAGTTAATGAGCTTAAATAATACGTTTCTTTAATCATTGAAACTTCAGTAATAATTATTCGTATATGGTAATTTTCGACATTGTTTCTGGCTCCATGTCGTGTAATCTAACATGAGTCATACTTTTCAAAGACAGCAACTAATTATCCCTTCACAACTGCATGCTTTGCGTGAAAGTATTAATCTTGCACCATTTATTCGTTAAAGCCGCTAACCTGACAAAATAACTTCAAACAGTTCTTTCTTCATTACGTCCATTTCGTTGAAATTTGAGCACGAACCTGACAATTTTTTATGTGGAATAAAGTTCGTTAGCATGATTTTCTGGACTCTATTTTTTTTTTCATAAATGAAGTCATTTTTGTTTCTTATTATGATAGTAATGAATATATCCGGATATTATGCATATTCATTGATTTCTCGAGAGCATTTGACACTGTCAGCTATCTAAAATAGATAAAATAACGATTTCGTGGTAGAAAGCTTGATCTTCTGACAAGTTATGTGACAAATCAGACAAAGGCCGTAAAACTCGATAAATTGGCCAATAATATAAAGGAAATTTACATATGAAGTCCTCCAGGGTACGGTTCTGGATCCTCTCCTCCTCATACTATATGAGAATGGTCTCCTAAACTTACCGCTGTATGGCAAAGTTCTCTCATTTGCTGATCATACAGCTTTAGGTACTGTATGACAGTGGCTCGTGAATTGACCTGAAAAGAATAAATGAAGGTGTCTTTGTGGTTATAAAAAATAGATTGGTTCCAACACCTACGTTAACTCTAGATATCAAGAAAACTTCTTACCATCAGAAAATTCATGAGCAATATCAAAAACTCTTTTTGAAAATAGTCTGTAACTCATAAAGAATGTATCGGATATCAACAAAAAACTGTTGAAAATAATCCTAAAAATTTATATGTATTTTGTTTCTTGTAGTTTGTGAAACGTCTTTTCTAATCACTATAGGCCAACCTAAAAATAACAATATCTGACTACTAGTACAAATATAATTTCATACGAATCTACATCGATGATTATAAAATTTAGGAGGCACTGACGTGAGGTCAGATTGCTTTGGCGCTCTTGTTGAGCTACTTGCGAGTAAATATTCAAACCATAACAAATCTATAAGCACTCTGATCACGTGAACAATAGTCTTTTCCCGTACTATGGGACAATGTGATGCAAATATGAACGCCTAATGAATGAACAAACCTATATCTCAAATTAAAAATAACTACTCATAATTTTCCCCAAGTTTTTTTCGAAGCTATAATTCCTTTTTCCCAAAAACTTATGTCAGTGCTTTTCTGAATTTTGACAACGTATACTATATCAGCCACCGAGATTGAATTCTATGTCTATGATTTCCCGTTATGAAAAATTTTGATTAATATAACGCCAACTGACACTGATTAATGAGCCGGGCATTTGTCAATCGAATATCGATCTGTGACGGCCATCGTTCAAAGAAGATCATCGGGACCTATGTCATTTCTCTTTTTCATCTTGAGTAAATTAAAAAAATGATTATATCTTTAGATGGAATAGAGCTACGACAATGAAATTTGGGGATAAGTAAGATATCGATCACCTCAATATATTCACGAATTTGTATTGGAACCCGAAAAATATGTTATGAGATACTGAGGATTGAAAAATTTTTTTTTGGGAATTTTTAAAAAATTTTTAGCGTGACGATTTCTGCGAAATTTTACGAGCTGTTTTGTTGCAGCCTCTTTCAACAATATTTCAAGTATCAATTTGATCGGAGTGATCTTCTAGTAGTTATTGAGGAAACAAATTTTCAGGTGTTCATAACTACTGAACCATCCGACGGATTTGGCCCAATAACGAACTTGACCGAGTTATTTGGACAATTAACCTATTCTGAAAATATTAAAATCCTAGCTGATTCCTTTTGGATGCTAGAGAGGATACGGCCGGCCGGACAGACTCAACTTTCGCCACGAATTCTTCATCAGGGAGTCGAACGCAATCGATTGAGACCATTTTCAGCTTGATCTTCCAAAATTACAGACATTCGGGCAAAATGATAGGCACTCTGTTCGGGTGAACAAGAGCGCCAAAAATAGGATATAGTCGCCAAATAACGTCTTTTTAAAAAAATGGAAATGAAAAAAAATTATGCATAAAGTAATGAATGAATTATCAAACTTTAGGTTAGCAATGATTTAATAATATAAATAATCAAAAACTAAATCAACATAGTTACTTTCTCTATAAAAACAGCCCTCACAAATATTGAAAATGAAATTAATTTTTTTGGGCTCCTAATTACGTCCCAATTCGGTAGTGAGTGACGACCCGTCCTCGATGATTTGTTGTCAAGCAATGTTCTATTTCTTGAACATAGAAAGTTTTCAACGGAATCCGGAATGAAACGTCTAAAGGTTGCTGTTCGGTCCTGTTGTTATAGCATGAATTTGAAAATGAGGCGATCGCTAAGTATTTGAATTTCGCGCTAATTTTATAAGTCAATACTGATGACTTCGCACATGTTATGGATACGCATACGCATCTAGAACGCGAATTGGAACAGAAGAACTCTCGCTATCACGTTTGTTATCGAAATTGTTTATAAAATCACGCTAATTTTGATTTGTTTTTTGGATATATTACACGCTTGGTTTCACCCGCATATTTGGAAATTTCGCATCGCATTTTGATTGTGTTTTCAACACCGCATTTGAACAAAAGTTGGACTAGAAATCCCGCAGCAAGGGGTCCCTGTGAAGAGCTGATAATTGGAGCAGAGCCCTGAAATCATCGTAGTTCACCGCTGTGGTGGGTCATCATTGTTGACCGCATTTCTTTATATGCATTTTGTTGTTTCATATTATATATTTCGCGTTCGCACCAGCTTCAAACGCAAAAATAAATACAGTCTACTCATCCCTCAAAATTACTGAGCTATCGGACATAACATTGGTCACTTCGGCCGTATATTGATATTGAACTTCGCTTTGATTGAAAAATTAAATTTCATTTTACCTATTTCAAATTTGGTCTGTTTATCAGTTGAAATCGCAATATGACAGATATCAAATTGAGGAAAGCAAGATTAAATAGAAGTTCATGCGTTTGTGAATCATCTTCACTTTTGGATTTAGCCAACCGAGCCGTCTCAGATTCCTTCCTAAGAACTTCCTTTAAAATTTGTTTTAATGAAATCGATGATGTTCGTGAAGAATTTCATAAGCAGCATCAAACTGTCACTGGTATTCTTTTGCAGGGCGATAATGATTCCGAACTTATAGGTGAAGAAACAATCAGAAAAGAATTTCAGGATACGTTTTTTTCCGTTAAATCAATGTATTCAGGATTATTTGATCCAAATGGCGATTCTTTGATTATGTCGGCACAAGCAAGTTTAATTCGAAAACAAAGTCTTGGGTCTTGTGCTACAGCTTGTACACCAAATGTTCGTCTTCCGCAAATAGAAATTAAAAAGTTTAGAGGGGATTACACGCAGTTTGTAACATTTATTGATGTTTTTGACGCTTTGGTTCATAATAATAACTCTTTGAGTGAAATGGAGAAATTTAATTACTTGATTTCTTCTCTAGAAGGTCCGCCACTTTCCTTAGTACGCACTTTACCTATGAGCTCTGGCAATTACCAAATAGCTTACGATTCTCTAGTCAGTCGGTTTTCCAATGAAAGGTTGAGAGCTCAAGCACATTGGAACGCTATTGAAAATACTTCCAAAATTAGTTGTTATAATGAATCTGCCCTTCGTAAGTTCAATCAATACTTTCACAGAAAACTTAGCCGCTCTCAAAAATATGAATTTTCCTGTAGAATCTTGGGATTTCATTTTGTTCATGCTCTTGATAAAACGCTTAGATAATGCAACAGTAGCACGTTTCGAACTTGAAAATGGTTCATCATCAATTACAGAATTCAATACGCCCATTGAATTTCTTAATAAATATTGCATCGCAATGGATACGTTAGGAGCAGCTCATAATTCGTGTAACAAGTTTAAATCCTCTGATCCTAGTGGACCATCAAACCCGAAATCAAACATTGCATCTTACTTCTCGAATGATCACTCCAACGCTCCAAAAATAGCCCAATTTGTACACTTTGTAAACAAAATCATCCGATTCAATCTTGTTCAGATTTTTTGGAAAGACCTCCTCAGGAACGTCATGCCTTCGTCAAGCAAAAGCACTTATGCTTTAATTGCCTTAGTGAAATTCATGATTTGCGCTTCTGCAAATCAGTGAATACCTGTCGCAAATGTAACGAAAGACATCACACTTTGCTTCATCTCGCATCGTCATCGTCTAAACCTTCCAATAATTTAAAAGGGTTACCTTCGACCAGTTCTGCCCCTTCTGATGCAGCAGTTCTGACTGCATCTGCTGGTGTCTGTCGAAGGTCATCCGCAGTTCTCTTATCCACGGCATTAATCGACGTAGGAGATAATTTTGGTGATTTCCATTCATTTCGATGCCTGATCGACAGCGGATTCATGTCTTCGTTTATCAGCCGAAAGGCTGCAAATTCGTTATGTCTACCCCGCCGCAAAATAGATGTCGAGGTAAAGGGTCTCAGCACCATGAAAACTAATGCTACTCATGGTTACTTGACTTTGTTATTTCGACCATTCAATTTGAATGAACCTGTCATATTGACAGACGCTATAATTCTAGATAGAATTTGTGATTAGGTACCTGCTTATCAAGTTCCTGAGTCTGCTTGGGCACATTTGAAGCACTTGAATCTAGCAGATGAAAATTTTCATACTCCTGGTACAATTGACATTCTGTTAGGCGCAGATGTGTTTTCGAAAATCTTACTATCAGATCAGATGATGGGTAAACCAGGTCAACTTGACGCCATTGAAACTATTTTGGGGTATATTTTGATGGGAAAATTTGAATGTAGTCCGAAAACACAGATCTCAACATTCCACATTTCGTGCTCTGAATTCCCGTCTGATATTTCTCTGAACTGGCGCTACAGCGTTTTTTCTGTCTGGAACGCAGGCTTGTGAAAAACCCTAGTTTGTATAAACTTTACATCGAATTCATGCGGGATTATCTTGATTCAAACCATATGGAAATTGTGCCAGATAGTTCAATAAAGTCCAATTCGTTTTATCTGCCTCATCATTGCGTGATCAAACATCAAAATGGTCAACCCATAATCCGCGTTGTTTTTAATGCCTCCGCTAAATCTTCTCACCCAGAGGAAGGTTCTCTAAATGATCATCTTCTCACTGGTAGAAAACTTCAGAAAGACATTCTTTCAATTTTATTCCGCTTCCGTTCACATGAGTACACTTTATGTGCGGATATCAGACAAATGTACCGTATCATTCGCATACAACCTGAGCATGCTGATTTTCAACGCATTATTTGGAGGTTCTCTGTGGAAGAGGATCCGCTAGATTATAGGCTACTCACAGTCACTTACGGTGTTAACAGTGCACCTTATCTTGCGCTACGTACCCTCATGCAACTAGCCAAAGATGAGGGAGAAAGACTTCCGATTGCTTCGAAAGCCTTGAGTGAGTATATCTATGTTGATGACGTAGTAACTGGTAGTTCAACCTTGGAAGGAATGGATCAGTTGGTCAAGGAACTGATTGACCTCCTTAAAAAAGGAAACTTCGAACTTAGGAAATTCTCTTCAAATATTCCTTCCATTCTGAAAGGAATACCAAAATCGCACCTGTCAATTGATCCAATGTCTTTTGATCCACATGATGAATCCTCCTCTCTCAAGATCTTGGGTCTACAATGGGACCCTTCCAATGATTGTTTTTCTTTTAATGTTGAACCTTCAAGAAGTTTATCCTCCAAGCGCCATTTTCTCTCCCAAATAGCACGCATATACGACCCTATTGGATTTCTGGCACCTGTAACTTTTCTCCTTAAACATTTGCTGCAAAGGGTTTGGATGTCGGGAGTCGAATGGGATGATGAGCTTCCTGTGGACATCGCTAGAATTCGGGACAAATTTCGTTCTGATATCTCAATTTTATCCTCTGTCACTATTCCACGGAAAATCACATCACCTACTGCTAATTTTTATGAATTAATAGGATTTTTTGCGACGCTTCAGAAAAAGGCTACTGTGCTGTGACGTACATACACTCAACAGTTGAAAACAATCAGAAAATAAATAAATTTTTGTACGCTAAAACTAAAGTTTCCCCGCTCAAGCGCATCACCATTCCACGTCTTGAGCTATGTGGTGCTGTGCTACTGGCTAATCTGCTCTCCTTTTGTTTGACCACTTTTCAGAACTCAATAAATTTTCGGGGGGTATACGCCTTCACCGATTCCCAAATCACATTGGATTGGATCAAAGGGTCACCTCATCGTTGGCCGACTTTTGTTCCCAATAGGGTGGCTCACATCCAAGAGAAAATTCCTAGCGCCTGTTGGCATCATATTGAGTCCCAACACAACCCCGCGGATTCCGGTTCCAGAGGTTTGCTTCCTTCAGAATTCGCTTCTCAATCATTGTGGTTTGATGGACCCCAAACATTGGTCATAACGCTAACGGATCCTATTTTAAATGTCGATGTTGTTTCGACCACTCCTGCTGAAATCGATAACTTTTGTTCGAATATTTCGAAAGAAACTCCCGCGAACATAGTAAATCTTTTGCTCGAGAACTTTTCTTCCTTGACAAAAGTTCAAAGGATTTTGGGATACGTTCTTCGCTTTGTAAATAACGCAAAAAATAGACATACAAAACGCTCTGAACATCTTTCTCTTTGTGAATTGGATGAAGCTTTGCTTCTATTGGTTAAATCCACTCAAGAGCGGGTCTTCTCTTCAGTACTCAAGAGGAAGTCATTCCCGCGATATATGAAAAAACTGAATGTCTTTCAAGATGAAAAGGGTTTATTAAGAGTAGGAGGAAGGATTAATTCATGTTCTCTTTCGTTTGATTCCAGACATCCCTTACTTTTGTCCAAGAAAGGTCGTCTCACATCGCTCATCATCGAACTGTATCATAAAAAATATTCACACGCTGGCCTTCGCACTCTTCGCTTCCTAATAGCACAGAGATTTTGGATTCTTAGTGCTAGAGGCCATATCTTCTGTACTGAACAAATGTTTGGTATGCTTCAAAAATAAACCCAAATCCTTTCAACCCCCTATGGGTCCTCTTCACTCGACGCAGGTTTCTCAGGTGAAGCCGTTCAGCCATAGCGGAGTGGATTTCGCAGGTCCATTCACAATAACTCTGAATCGCCATAGAGGTGTTAAAACTATGAAGGCCTTTATTTGTTTATTTGTTTGTTTCGCAACAAAGGCCTTGCATTTAGAATTTGCCACAGACCTATCGACAGAAACCTTCTTATCTGCGCTCCAACGCTTTATTGCTCGACGAGGTAGAGTGAGTGACTTGTACTCAGATTGTGGCACCAATTTTGTTGGTGCAAGTCGTGGGTTAGCTGAATACATGAAGGATTCAGCTGAACGTGAACAAATCCAATGGCACTTCAATTCTCCTTCAGCACCACATATGGGGGGTCTGTGGGAGGCAGGGGTCAAATCTGTTAAGTCCCATTTGACTCGTGTTATGGGCTCCCAAATCCTAATTTACGAGGAATTTCACACCATCTTATGTTCGATTGAAGCAATTTTGAACTCTAGACCCCTTGAAGCAATGTCTTCGGACCCAGAAGACGTGTCCGCCCTCTCACCTAGGCTGACTGCCTTACCCCATCCCAATGTCACCCAACTTCCGTTAAATCACCTTAGTCGATGGCAAACTATTCAACGCATGCAACAAGATTTTTGGAAACGTTGGCATCGCGAATACTTACACACCTTGCAACAACGTTCAAAATGGTTTGCCTCTAATAAAAACCCTCCAAAGATTGGAGATTTGGTCCTCATTAAGGACGAAAGAGTTCCTCCCTGTCAATGGGTTTTAGGAAGGATTGCATCATTATCTAATACACCTGACGAAAGTAGTCGAATTGCTTCTGTCAAGACAAACAACGGCTTCTTAAGGAGGCCAATCGTCAAACTTTGCCCTCTACCTATTCGAAAGGGCACTCACCGCTTTTATATATTCGTTCCCTTAATCATTTTGTATAAATGTTTCAATTATTTGTTTCATGTCACGAGACACGCTTTCCTTCTTCTTTTTTTGTTTTTACTCATCGTTTTGGATCAATTTTATGTGCCGCTCAATTAACATTTTGCCATTTTTCGCGGCCCGGAGAATGTTCGGTCCTTTTGTTATAGCATGAATTTGAAGCTGAGGCGATCGCTAAGTATTTCAATTTCGCGCTAATTTTATAAGTCAACACTGGTGACTTCGCACATGTTATGGATACGCATACGCATCTAGAACGCGAATTGGAACAGAAGAACTCTCGCTATCACGTTTGTTATCGAAATTGTTTATAAAATCACGCTAATTTTGATTTGTTTTTTGGATATATTACACGCTTGGTTAGACCTGCATTTTTGGAAATTTCGCATCGCATTTTGATTGTGTTTTCAACACCGCATTTGAACAAAAGTTGGACTAGAAATCTCGCAGCAAGGGGTCCCTGTGAAAAGCTGATAATTGGAGCAGAGCCCTGAAATCATCGTAGTTCACCGCTGTGGTAAGTCATCATTGTTGACCGCATTTCTTTTTATGAATTTTGTTGTTTCATAATATATTTCGCTTTCGCACCAGCTTCAAACGCAAAAATAAATAAAGTCTACTTATCCCTCAAAATTACTGAGCTATCGGACATAACAGTTGCATATGATCAGTTGAATGAGGTGGTAGGCAGACTACAGATACTCCATTGTCACGTTCAATGTCAATCACGTCCAAATTTCTCGTGTGGTTGTAATGACCATCCAACGTCAGTAAAACAGGGTTCTCTTTTCTCAGGCTGAATCCATCCACCAAAGGATCCATGAGGTTCTCCATCAAGTAGTTCCGCTTTCATATTTATCTTGGAAACACCATTAATAGAATAAATAGATATGAAGCCGACACACAAGTCACACTAAGGCTCCCCTATCAGAAGAAGATAATTTGTGAATTATTTCTTGCCTTTCACCGTAAGGATTCTCCTCACTTTATGTTAAACAATGGTGATCCCTGTTTCATTGATATTAAATATTTTAGTGAAGTTGAAATGAATCGTTTGTAATTCAGCTTTCAATATGTCAAAAAAAGATTTTACATTTTCTGCAGTGAAGCCTTGTATTCGAGCTCGTGATAGCGATTCTGGATGGAGAAAAGACAATTTGGGATGATGAGCCGTAAATAATTTGATCCATTTTATTTATGTTCTATAGTTCTGGAAAATTGGAGTGGAATATTATTTCTGATTGGAATTGGAAAGCCATTCGTTTTAAATCAGAAGTAGTCCTACCATAGTAATTGGCTTCCATTTGAAAGGAAAAGTTTACCAATTCTGCTTATAATTCAGGTGGTTGAACTGGTTTTCATCCCATTCTTCCAACAATATCTTTCAAAGGCTTGTTAGACTTTTTCACATAATCTCTCGAAGTAGCCCTTGGAATATTGAATAATCTAACTGACTTCTTATAATCATTTTCTTTAGTTTGTACAGCTTCAACAGCTTTCTTCATTGCTCCAGGATCCCATCCCATATTTTTGACATCTACAAATCAAACAAATGAATATAAAAACAGTTATAAAAACTGCACTACAGTGAATGACGAAGTGATCCAAAGATCGTCCCCGAGGACGATATTAGACTCAACCTAGGGGATGATATTAAAAATTTGCCAATCTTGTCGTTATCCTTTATATATCCAGAAACACATGTGAGACAGCTAGAAGCAAAGGGATGTAAGTGGCACAATTAAAATTTTGTATAAAATTTCTGTAAAGTTTAGTATAGATTATCAATTTTTAGAGTTTGTTGATACATGTAAACATTGTCTAATCATGTTCTATATATATGTGGCATTTTCTTTATGTAGTTTTTAAGTATATTATTATACTTAAGATGAAACTTTAGTAGTTTATTTTTTCCTAAGGCCCTACACTCACTTACAGACTTTTGCTGCTTACTATGTTACTCAACCCCCTTTTCAAATGAATTAATGTAGGTGTTTGATTGAGGGTTGTTGATATCAAAAATAATTTGCTAGTAAAATTTCAATACAAACTTTATAATGTCAGCATAAATAAAAACAAAAAAATCAATATCTTGAGAACTTTATAATGACATAATGTACCAAGGTTATATTGAAAAAAATTGATTCATTTGATTCTGTTTTATGTTTTACTCTAATCTGAGTCATAAATCCTGCCTAGGTCTTCTTCTGCTTCTACCATTTCGTCATGGGTACAAGTAGTCACTTTTGTTTAGGTGCTAGTACTTGCTGCTTGTTGACCATTTTCTGTTTTCTTTTTCTTCTGGTGTATGATTTTTTTTGCCGTTTCCGTGTTTCAAGTTACTCCCCTGTTCCTTTTCTATTTTACTATGCTTCAGAGTTCTGTAAATTTGATGGTGAATGGATGGCAAGAATGGTAGAAGAAACTGAAGGTCCTTGTACTTGGCTGTTGTGATTGCTACTGGTTGCTCATGTAATGGTTTCAAAGTAAATGATGTAGGTCGTCGCCCAGCTTTCGGCTTAGCCATGTTATATTTCTGAAACTCTAGGTCCTCATTCAGCGATGTCTTACACTAGACGATCAGTGGTTCTGTATTGTGAATCGAAGCCATTGGATTGGCTAATACCATCAATACTACCTTTTAAGAATTCATTCATGCTCACAGTGGAATAGAAATCTTTTGTAGACGTCCTAATGACTTGAATCTTTTTATTTGCTTGTGCTATTGCTGAAATTCAATCATTGCGGACAAATACGTACTTATGTTTCTTTTTTGATTTTTTTATCATCCTAAAATCTTGGTCACATCATCCTAAAATCTTGGTCACATATTTCAACATAGCAAACAGGACCAATTTCATTAGAACCCCTAGAGGCTTCGGCTTCATGCCACATGAACATAAAACCCTGATTTTCACCTAGGTAATGTATTTCAGGGATGTAGGTCCACAGTTGTCAAGAGTAGAGCACCCTATTACATGTTAAAACAGAGTGGACAATGTTTTTTGTAAATCGAAACAAATCGATTTTACAGTAGTTGGATTATCTTTTACATACTGTGCAGCGTTTGTTTTGGCTTCTCTAGTTTTGTCTGCTTTTCATAGATGTAGCTCAATGTATTTTGTTTTCCTCAACTTCTTTTGCGTTTTCAACATGTTTTATTTTGTTTTCAGAAAATCACACTTATTACAGGTATCTGTGAGAGGCTTTTTAAAACTTAAGTTGAATTTGGTGTTGAAAATTTGACGGTAAAAAGTAACTTTGACAGGAGTTTCTCCTTCTTTTTTGATCTTGTCTGCATACGAATCATACATCTGTTGAACGTTCAAATCTCTGCTCCGGTACTTTTTGCTGGAGTTCTTAGTTCTGGAATAATTGCTACTGTATTTGGGGAATGAGTTAATGTGGTCAAACGCAATTTTGAAGTACAACTACATCAGTTTTATTGCTTGGTGTTTTGCTCACTGGTCTTTAGGTGAGACACCAGTGTTAGTTATTAAACTACGGTTAACTACATCACAAAGTAAACAATCAACTAAATCATCAGTCATCTGTTTGGAAGCAAACAGGTGTAAGTGCACCTGTGACACTTACATCCCTTTGGTGCCGAATAGTATGAAGCTGCAACTAAGTAGTTTTTCTTTATGCCGTCAGAAAGCAGAACTTATCAAGGCTGTCACTAACCCCCTTTTCCACTGAACATATTGGAATTTCCTCTATCCTTTCCAGTACCTAACTCTGATTTTTTAATTGTGTCAGTCACATCCCTTTGCTTCTCGGTGACTCATGTTATAACCTACATTGAATAAGAATCTATTCAAATCTCAGAGATCAAAACAATTTTTGGAAATTATTTCATTTTAATAAGTCAAACGGATCTATAATTGAATAGTTAACATAATATTTCAATCGAAAATTCACCTTGAATAGTTTTTAATCTGTTCAAATATCTCAAGACAGGAGCTACGTTCCACCACCAAACAACAATGGCCGACTGATGTAAATAACTCAAGATATCAAGTATTTGAACCAGATGGCGTTATTCAGAAAAAGTGAAACAGTTGGGGACGAAATTTGGCGACTGTACCTTCATAATGGCCGAATAAGTGTTTTGATTTTCATCGGTATATGAATCTAAAGGAGGTCTGTGATTGATATAAAACTGGAAAAAAATTTGTGAGTTTCAGTATAGCTAATTCAAACTAAATTTAGTTGATTTTGTTACCTTCTCTATTCCCATCGTTATTGTGTCGTACTGTTTCAGAATTCAGAACAACAGTGTGAAAGCTCCAAACCTTACGGCAATGTTCTTCTACATTTTTGATGAATTATTTTTACTTTTTTCATTGAACTGCTACAATTCGTCACATATGTATTTGCAGTAACTTCAGACAAAAATAAGGTAGTAAGAAAGGTAGTGAGATAATTTCCTCCGGATTTGCATTTATTGAACAGACTCTGACAAGCTCTTTTATTATCTTATTAGGTGCTCTCTGAAGAGGCATCAAATCAGTAATGAAAAAAGTAAGTAAATAGTTATTTATTTACTGCTTTAAACCAACCAATAATTAATTGAGAGCTATGACAGGTGGTGTATAACTATAGCTCGAAATAATTATGCACTGAATAAAAGATGTATAAGAACAAGATCTGTACATTTCGAATGAAATTGCGAGATCATAATGTTGGGATCTATTACATGTATCGTGGAGTCGCCACCCTTGAAAGCAGTGTTTTCATTCGTCCATTTCAACTGAGTTCGATGTGATTCATATTTGTCCATTTTATACTTTTCTGAACTGAGCACAAATGAGCAAGGGTAATACCACTAGAGGTGAGAATTTTTTGAGACCACTCTTGTTTTTTGGGAATTATGCGTTTGAATTTCATGAAACAAAGTTATCCTCAAAAAACCACGAGCCGAAGGCGATTGGTATTTCGGGATCACTATGTTTAGTGAAATTTGTATAATTTTCAAAAAACGACAGAGTGTTCTCAAAAAAAATTTTAATCTCGTGTAGTATTTGGAAAGATCATTCAATAATATAAATCAAACGAAATGAAAAATAGTTTTTTATTTAAAAATAACCAGATAGAAGCATAACAACAAATTATTCATCTTTATTCTCAAAATAATAATTATTGATAGTACAATTATTATACACATTGCGAGCAATATTTTCGAATGATGATGTTTCTTGAAGGACATGTTTTTCATTTCTTATGGCTGTGATTATTTTTTTGTCATGTTGTTGGTCCAGTTGGAGATACGGTTTCACTGACGCTGCAGAAGAATGGCCTGTTATCTTTATCAGCTGTTCCTCGCCAATCCCTGCTTTGGCTAATTGGCTGACAGCAGTAGCTCGATGCAAGTGGTTGGTTATCTTCGACTTGGTTGTGTTGATGCCAATGAGTTCTGCCGATTCTTTTGTCCATTTAGCTATCGTATTGGGACCGACTGGGGAGTTTTTGAACCATGAGCCATATTTCCAATTCTTATGTGGAGTAAGGAATAATCTTTCAGTGGTTACGTTTGCAGTTTTTTTGGAAACAAGTAGCTTATATAACCTTACAGGGCAAGTATCTTCTTCAATATTGGGAGTCATCCATTTCGTTTCCGCACATTTTGGGGCACCACATTGTCTTGTTTTAGAAAATATCGGATTGTAGGCAATTTGGCCCGTGGGATTACCATCGTTTTCAATTTCGAATTGGAAATGCGAAATTAGGCATGATCAACCCTCTCCTCCGCGCCAAGCAAGCTCCAATGCAGCAATAAAATAAAAATTTCTGTTCAAACCGTCTGGATTATCTTCTTTACATAAGTTGACCATATTTTTGTGTTGCTCCAAAGACAGCGCCTTGGCACTAACTTTTCTTTTCGCAGGGTCCAATTGCAAAATACGCCTCTTGGCATTTCGTGCATCCCGCGCCGTTTTAAAAGCCACGTCTGTGAATGGATCGAACCTAACGCCCCATTCGGAATAGAATTTTTCCTGCAGCTGTTTGGCAGTATTATTCCTTAAGGTTTTTACGACACTTTCCATGTAGTCTGATCCAACTCTTTTCTTCATATTGAAAGCCCAATCTACCATAATATTATTGAGCTCTGACAAACTTGTTTTTTCATTTACAAGGTATTCCCGGGCACCACAGAATTCTTCAAATGGTTTCCAAATGAAGGATCTGGACTTCACTGTATTAAGCGGCACACTTTTCTTCACACTTTCCTCAATTGTAAGTAATATTACAATTCCCAAAACGTGTCATTTTTATCTACTTCATGGTAAAATACGAAACTAAACTGACAGATCTGTCAAATGTGCTGTTGAAGTTATCGCTAACAACTGCTTGTTTATCGTAACCATGACGACCGCTACTTCCACCAACGTCCAAAGCTATCCGGACGTATTAATATTCCTATGCAAATTTGGCATTTGATAAAAACAAATTTCTAAAAGTGAAAACACTGTGAGATAGAGGTCTTTAAATTTGATTAATGAAGTAATATTTACTTAGTAAAGTTCTTTTTTCTGTCGGAATAACCAGCTTCACAAAAAAACAGTTCCAACGACTAAGTTTTTTATAAGACTAATCTGGTGATTCCATATCCCAAATAGCTACCCTTTTTGGCGGTCTTGTTCAAACGAACAGAGTGCCTATCATTTTGCCCGAATGTCTGTAATTTTGGAATATCGAGCCGAAAATGGTCTCAATCGATTGGGTTTGACTCCCTGATGAAGAATTCGTGGCGAAAGTTGAGTCTGTCCGGCCGGCCGTATCCTCTCTAGCATCCAAAAGGAATCAGCTAGAGTTTTCATATTTTCAGAATAGGTTAATTGTCCAAATATCTCGGTTAAGTTCGTTATTGGGCCCAATCTGTCGGATGGTTCAGTAGTAATGAGCATCTGAAATTTTGTTTCCTCAATAACTACTAGAATATCCATCCGATCAAATTGATACTTGAAATATTGTTGAGGGAAGCTGCAACAAAACAGCTCACAAAATTTCGCAGAAATCTCCACGCTAGAAAATTTTAAAAAAATTCCCAAAAAAAATTTTTTTAATCCTCACTATCTCATATGATATTTTTCGGAGTTCAATAAAAATTCGTGGATATATTGAGGTGATCGATTTCTTACTTATTCTCAAATTTCATTGTCGTAGCTCTTTTCCATCTAAAGATATGATCATTTTTTTAATTTACTCAAGAGAAGAGAGAAATTACATACTTCTCGATGATCTTCTTTGAACGTTGGCCATCACAGATCGATATTCGACTGACAAATGCCGGGCTCATTAATCAGTGTCAGTTGGCGTAATATTAATCAAAATTTTTCATAACGGGAAATCATAGAATTCAATCTCGGTGACTGAAATAATATACGTTGTCAAAATTCAGAATAGCACTGACATAAGTTTTTAGGAAAAGGGAATTATAGCTTCGAACAAAACTTTTGGAAAATTATGAGTAGTTATTTTTAATTTGAGATATAGGTTTGTTCATTCATTAGGCGTTGATATTTGTATCACATTGTCCCATAGTACGGGAAAAGACTATTGTTCACGTGATCAGAGTCCTTATAGATTTGTTATGGTTTGAATATTTACTCGCAAGTAGCTCAACAAGAGCGTCAAAGCAATCTGACCTCACGTCAGTGCTTTCTAATTTTTTTAAAGGAGTCTCACTCATTGCAGGCCTTTGACGAAACGCGCGAGATATTTTGGATTGGCTGTATGTTCGAGGGTTGCCTTTTATATTTCGGGATTGGACAACCCTAGTGTTGTAATCTGCCAATTGACAGCTCTATCGTAAAGCTTGATATTTTTGGGGTTATACGTAGTCAGAACGTTTTGATATACGAGAGCTACTTATGTTGTTTACAGTACTAAAATGATTTATCACGCCGAAAAAATGGAATTAAATCTTGAACATTTTCGTGTGATTATTTTTTACAACTTTCAACGTGGATTAACTCAACAACAGAGTTTCGATGAACTTGAATCAATTTTTGACGATGAAGCTCCATTAAGTGTTTATCGATCTTTTACCTCTTTCATTTGAGTTCTTTCAAGCTTTCCGCAACTTTTCGAGTTTTTCTGCTTACAGGATGTCTTATTTGATAATACAAGGTTATCGATTGCAATTTAGAAATCGTTATTTCGCAGTTCTTCATAGCTTCGAATGAAAGGGGTACGTTTTCATTTTCATCCATTTATGGGATATGGAATTGTGGAATTGATACCATTGACATTGCGTCAATAGTTTATAGTTTATGATTTTATTTACAGGTGTTCCATTTTCGTTTTTCGTATTAACTAATTCTATTTGCGCTTTTATGTGCTTTATGCAAGTTTTCGGGTTATGTTGCTTACAGGATGTTTCATTTAATAATATTATGTTATCGATTGATATACAGGGTATGCAATTTAGAAATCGTTATTTCTATTTCTTCTTAGCCTCAAATGAAAGCAGAATACACTATAAGTGGCAGATCTACAATCTTGTTGTTCTCAATTAAAAAAAAACGAATTGAAAAATTCAAAATGAATTATTGTTTCAAAAAACTAAGAAAACATGCTTTTGTTGAAAATCCAACCCAAAAGTAGAAAAAAAGTTTTACAAAGTTTGAATTAAGAATAATGTAAATAAGAAATAAATAAATAAAGAGAGCGTGAGGTGCCTTTTAGGTCATCATGAATAAAATAATCCTTCTATTGATATCTGTCTATAAAATATTTATAATTATTGACACCATGAACCTCACGCTTCATTAAAATATACATTTATTCTTTATTATTAAGAGTACAAATAAGTTTCCGCTGTTTTTTAACACAAATTAAATATTTATTATAGTAGAACGGTAATATAAATTTATTTAAAATATTGCCCATCAATTGCAACCACTTCTTTCCATCTCTCAGGCAGCATTCGAATCCCACGTCTGAAAACTCCTTGTCTTTTGAGGCTATCCACTAATCAACCCAATTTTTGGTATCCTCATAAGATGTGAACCGCTGCGCCGTCAGAGCATGTGCCATGGACCGGAACAGGTGATAATCGGACGGTGCAATATGTCTGGTGAATACGGCGGGTGGGGTAACACTTCCCAATCAAGTGTTTTCAAGTACTTTTTCACGGGAGTCGCAACATGTAGACGAGCATTATTATCATGCAAAAGAATAATATTTTTGGGTCTAGAATAGTATTGAGGGCGTTTTTCCTTCAGAACTCGGCTCAATCTCATCAATTGTGTTCCATAGAGGGCTCCAGTAATTGTTCTGCTCGGATTAGACCATAATTCCTCCAATTCTGCATCTTCGTAAATTTTTGGCCATCCACTGTGATCTTTGTCTTCTACGTCGAAATCACCGTTTTTAAACTTTTGAAACCACTCTCGACACGTTCTCTCACTCAAAGCACCCTTACCATATGCTTCTACGAGCAATTGATGCGCCTCAGCAGCAGATTTCTTTAAATTAAAGACTTAAACCAATATTTCCCGCAAATGACGCTTACTTGGCTCAAATTTTGATATTTTCAACTTATAAAAATTATTAAATATATATAATTATTTCACCAATATAATATCAATGATATCTATATGTTATGTTGTTCTTGAATGCTCAAACTATTTTTAAGGCAGTTACCATCTGCGAAAGCTAACCGAAACTCCGTGCCGCACCATCTGCAAAAAAAACTTTTTTGTACCCCTAATAACATTATTCTTAGTTCAAACTTTTTAAAATTTATTTTGTACTTTTTAATTGGATTCCTAACAATAGCGTGCTTCTTTAGTTTCTTGAAACTATTATTTGTTGTCAATGTAGCCCTGAAAAGTATCAATATATCATCATTATCGATAGTGCATTTAATATTAGGACCATAAACAATTTTATCTGATGGCATGTCATAATGACAACGTTATGTCACTCAATTTTGATGACATAAAGAAGCTCATTATGGGACTAAGTACCATAATGAATTCATTATGGTACTAAGTACCATAACGAAATTCTATAAGGAAAACATGTAATGGTTTGATCAAAAAAGTTTATTCAGAATGCATAACTATGTACAAAACTATTTATTATCAGAAGGTAAACTATCAGCTTCAGAATCACTCATTTTTTAAATTATATTAAATTCTACCGGACAATAGTTATTGAGTTTGACAGCGATAAATAAATATTGCCGTTACAACCTGATGACGTTGTCAGGGAAATGGCTAAGCACAGCTCACTCACCTACTAATATTTGAAACTACACAATACTTACTCCTTCAAAAATAGTTGTCATTGTGACATGTCGAAAATGCAGTTTTTAATTTTTCGAAAATGTATTGATATAAATGCCATCAGATAAAATTTTGTATGTAATACGAATCATAAACAATCATTATGGCACACGCCGTGTTATCAGACTCGGCTACGCCTCGCCCGATAACATTCACGACTTGAACCATAATGATCGTCTTTATGATCCTTATATATATATATACATACATACAAGTGAAGCTAATATAAGCTTGTTAAAAAGGGATTATCAGATTCTGGAGCTCTTATTAGTGAATAAATTCAGTGAAGTCTCAAAGGATTCGATTTCGAATCTTAATCGGAATCACACCATTGTTTATGTATTATATTATATTTTACCTACCTAATCTAACCTAACCTGTAAACAAAGACCACACTAAACCACGAAAAGCCCATAAATATGGTTAGGAGATCAAAAAATTTTCTCTCACACTATATTACAATTCGCCAAAAGCCTATAGTTACTGCAGGTATGTATCACTTGCTTTCACATAATTTTATAGCTATGAACTTGACATTCTTGGAATCGGATCATTCAAAGAATTAAATTTTGGCTATTTTCATTTCTCATCATTATGCACATATTGTATTTCAAGGTTCATCAACACTTTAATAAGGTCTGTGAATTCCACATATCTCAATACATCTTCTAACTCGTTGTATATAGCTATATGGAGTGGTGTGAGCTCGCGAATTCCATGTACGTGGCAGATGATATTTTTCACATAACTTAGTAATAGAATCACCATCTCAGAATCTGTAAATAAATAAAAGAATATATTTTAGTTTTCAATTGACATATTTTACTTGATTAATTTACCATTTTTTTACAAATCGATTTGAGTGGTTAGTTAACTAATATTTCATTGAAAATTATCCGTTAGTCGCGACTCCTTATCCGTGATAATTAAAAACATACTTATTGTTGAGTTCGCAGAGTTCCTGATAACCCATTTGTTCTTTATTCTTTTCATTACAAAAGTAAAAAATACGAAAATTTTTCTACTTCACTTAAATGAGATCCTTCACCCTCCTCAGTCTTTGAAGGGAGTTTGATGAATTCTGATGTTATAAGCTACTTTTTTGCTTCAGCCATTTTTCAATTTCAGATTGGAATATCTCCAGATATTTAGAAGAAACCTTTGAAGAAATTTGTTTTGAAACGTCAGACCTTCTTAAAGCTAATAATTACTTTTTTTAAACGTTTTTATATTGTTGACTTTGTCTTATATTATAAAATTGACCTTTATAATTAATCTAACAAATTAAAAACCGTGTTTTGATTTCGTATCTTTTTTGTATGCTTATTTATTTATATGAATCTGTTGTGGTAGTCTATATAGATTGGCATCAGTATTTGAATTCAAGCATTGCTCTATAGTTTTAGTATCGGAAGGTAAATTCTTGTATATACGATATTTCTTGTTGATTATTCAAATAGTTTCTTGTTAATAATTGTTAACCTTATATGAGAAAAAATGTTTATAAAACTAATAATTTTTCTGCTTCGGCATGGGTACACTTATGATCTGTCATCACAGGGTTGGTTTTCTTTGAAACTCAGAAATGTATTGCTTAAACTTCAATTGAGTTGTTACTTCACATATATTTCCTAGAATTAATTTTATATTGCGAATACTAGTCTATACAGATTTGATAACGAGATATTGTTGATGATGGAGCTCGTGTTGAATGATTGTTTGGGCTATTACCATCATCTATTTAGGATGTAATGATTTCCGACGTTTCGATAGACATCTTCTAGCTTTATCAAGGAGAAAAGTAAGAAACTTATTGAGAATTATCAATTTTCAAAAATGTCAATATGACAGAAGTCATGAAAGAAAAATGAACAAACGCTGAAATGCGCATGTTCCGGATGGTTCTGGAAGAATCAGATGATGAATCTGAATAAAGCTAATGTACTGCAGCAAAACTTTAATTCGAAATAAAACACCTGAAGAAGCCACAGTCTTTTGTATAAAACAATAAAAATATGTGGAAATTTTAATCTTATTACTATTTATTCGCCCATATTTTGTGTCGTAGATTTTGACTTTGTATGTGCATAATTCATTTTACTAAAATATCCGTAAATTGTGTGTGGCAGTGTGCTGTGGCACACAATACAATAAAACAATAAAGATAGATTTAACCGGCATTCGGAGACGAATTGGTTGAAAATCATTGAAGCATGATTAAAGCGTGTTCAAATTATTTCATCTATTCAAAATTTGATTTCGACATAAGTTTAATTGGAATTTTCTTTGAAAGAAGTGTAGCATTTTAATTTTATAATGATTTTATGGTAAATGAAGGAGTCAATCGTACGTAAATGGATCTTTATTGATAAAATTTGCTCTACATGTTTCGCCTTGTTAGGGCATCTTCAGGAGCTCTGTAAAATGGAGAAAATATGAAAACATGAAACATGAACATGAAAACATGAAATAAAATACTACAACACTGTGACATTTTCAAGAACTTACTCGTCAAGATTATACAGGTTGACATAAACATAAACCTTTCCGGTTATTATAAAATTCAGATTTAGGAGAACAAGCACACTTTTCAGACAAAGCTGATTCTTAGTAAAACTTTTCCAATGGTGAATTTCAATCGTTCAAATGACAGCGTCAGTTTCATTTTATGGTTAACATTGACAATTGACATTATTGACAAAGAAGTGAGATGAGAAGTGACGCAAGTAATGGGTGTGTTCGGAAATTTCATAAACGCAGTAATCAAATTAAACTTTCAAATATAGGATGATAGCTGAGGTGTGATTCCGTTTGAGTGTTTAAACATTTGTTTTGGTGTGTTTTCAAATTTTGGCTATCTCATAAATTTCCATAAGGTCAAGTTTGTTGCCCTTATCCAAATTGTGCAAAAGAGTAACATTTTCTGACTCATCAAATTCATGTTCGTTTATTCTTAAGTGTCGTCCAAAAGAACTCTTGTCTTTGTAGTTCCTTATATGTTCAGATATTCTAGTCCCCAGAGCTCTAAACGTCTTTCCTATATAAAATTTGTCACAGGTTTTACAGTTTAATTTGTATACGCCATTCTTCTCCAGTATGGGTGTTTTATCCTTGCAATTAAGTAGATGGCTATGGAGACAATTATTAGCTTTAAAGACTATTTCAATATTGTGTTTTTCAAAAATTTTTTTAATTGGGTAGCACATATTTCCGTAAAATGGCAATGAGAATCTTCCAATTACTTGTTTTTTAGCATCTGGGGACTGATCATTTCGGTGTGACTCATTGTGCAATTTCAAAACTTCCTCATCAGCAGTCTGTCCACCACATCTGAGGTGTAACCATTTTTGTAAGCCACATATTTGATTATCTGTAATTCCCTGTTGAAACTGTCTCTGCTCAACGGTAAATGTAACATTCTGTGGACATAAGAGTTTAGAGCAGCAAACTTATGGCATGCTGGGTGGTTTGAGCTCTCATTGATGGTTGCTACAGTTTGGGATTCCTTTCTGTGTACATCCACAGATACTCTGTTATGGTCCAAGGTAAGAGTTAAATCCAGGAAATTAATCTGGTTGAAACCAATTTCCAAGGTGAAGTGGATGTTTTCATGCAGAGTGTTAAACAAATTCAACAATACCCAAGCTAGATCTGTGCTGCCAGTGAATATTATTAGGATGTCATCAACATATCTGTAGTATTTGAAAATGTGTTTTATTATGGGTGTTTTCAAACTAAATAAGACCTTTTCCAAATTATCCATGAAAATTTCTGCCATGAGAGAAGATGGAGGTGCTCCCATAGGCAAGCCCATCTCCAATTTATATATTTCATTGTTGAACTGGCAAAAGTTTTGTTCCAAAGATAGCTTGAGTAGACCTAGGATGTCCTTTCTCAGTTCAGGGTTGACGTTTTTCTTAAGTAGCTCTTTCTCGATCAGTGAAACACATTCAACAGGGGGGATTGAAGTGAATAGGTTTTTAGCATCAAGTGATATTAACTTGGCCCCCTCTGGGATCTGTAAATCTTTCAATGATTCTGCTAATTTAATACTATTCTTTATGCTGTATGTGGGTATGAACTCCGTTAATTCCTTCAACTCTTCATTTAGAAACTGGCTTATTTTGTAAACAGGTGTGTTTACGTAACTTACTACTGGTCTTATGGGTGCGTTAACCTTATGCAGTTTTGGGAGGCCATATAACTTAGGGACCTTTGGGTTTGGGTGGATCAACTTTCTGTATTTACCGTAGTTATTCTCAAACTCTTCTGATAATTTGAAGTTTTTTACTTTATTAATAAGAATTGAAGTGGGGTTGTTGTTCAATCTGGTGAAGCCGTTATCATTCAAGAATTCCTCCACTTTACTGACATAAAGGCTCCTCTCTAACACCACTAAGCATGCACCTTTGTCGGCTTTCACTACTGTTAAATTATTCTCTATTATTTTCAAATACTACAGATATGTTGATGACATCCTAATAATATTCACTGGCAGCACAGATCTAGCTTGGGTATTGTTGAATTTGTTTAACACTCTGCATGAAAACATCCACTTCACCTTGGAAATTGGTTTCAACCAGATTAATTTCCTGGATTTAACTCTTACCTTGGACCATAACAGAGTATCTGTGGATGTACACAGAAAGGAATCCCAAACTGTAGCAACCATCAATGAGAGCTCAAACCACCCAGCATGCCATAAGTTTGCTGCTCTAAACTCTTATGTCCACAGAATGTTACATTTACCGTTGAGCAGAGACAGTTTCAACAGGAATTACAGATAATCAAATATGTGGCTTACAAAAATGGTTACACCTCAGATGTGGTGGACAGACTGCTGATGAGGAAGTTTTGAAATTGCACAATGAGTCACACCGAAATGATCAGTCCCCAGATGCTAAAAAACAAGTAATTGGAAGATTCTCATTGCCATTTTACGGAAATATGTGCTACCCAATTAAAAAATTTTTGAAAAACACAATATTGAAATAGTCTTTAAAGCTAATAATTGTCTCCATAGCCATCTACTTAATTGCAAGGATAAAACACCCATACTGGAGAAGAATGGCGTATACAAATTAAACTGTAAAACCTGTGACAAATTTTATATAGGAAAGACGTTTAGAGCTCTGGGGACTAGAATATCTGAACATATAAGGAACTACAAAGACAAGAGTTCTTTTGGACGACACTTAAGAATAAACGAACATGAATTTGATGAGTCAGAAAATGTTACTCTTTTGCACAATTTGGATAAGGGCAACAAACTTGACCTTATGGAAATTTATGAGATAGCCAAAAATTTGAAAACACACCAAAACAAATGTTTAAACACTCAAACGGAATCACACCTCAGCTATCATCCTATATTTGAAAGTTTAATTTGATTACTGCGTTTATGAAATTTCCGAACACACCCATTACTTGCGTCACTTCTCATCTCACTTCTTTGTCAATAATGTCAATTGTCAATGTTAACCATAAAATGAAACTGACGCTGTCATTTGAACGATTGAAATTCACCATTGGAAAAGTTTTACTAAGAATCAGCTTTGTCTGAAAAGTGTGCTTGTTCTCCTAAATCTGAATTTTATAATAACCGGAAAGGTTTATGTTTATGTCAACCTGTATAATCTTGACGAGTAAGTTCTTGAAAATGTCACAGTGTTGTAGTATTTTATTTCATGTTTTCATGTTCATGTTTCATGTTTTCATATTTTCTCCATTTTACAGAGCTCCTGAAGATGCCCTAACAAGGCGAAACATGTAGAGCAAATTTTATCAATAAAGATCCATTTACGTACGATTGACTCCTTCATTTACCATAATATTCAAAATGGATTATGGCCACTTGGTTAGTAGTTTATTATATGAAGATGGTACGTCAAACTTGGCCATTAAATACAGGAGAGCTTCCATCAAAGCCTGCAACATAAAACTGAGCATCTGGTTTGTTAGAACTTGCATTTTGGAAGAGTTGACACCTAGATTCTGTAACTTCAAATTGTCGAAAAAACTAAATGATGAAGAGGACTGGAGAATTAGGAAGAAATTTCTGAAAAAGGAGATAAAAATACATTACACCCAACTGAGAAACACAAACTTAATGTTGGGAAACATGGTCAAACATTTGAACAGCCTGAATAACCTAGAACGTAGACAAGTCATAGACGAGACAAAATGTGAGGTAGAAACCCTGAGAATATGGAAAACCGACATTCTAAAAGAAAAATTGGAACACCTACGAACAGAAAAAGCAAACAAAAAGAATGGAAGAAGTGTGAATGAACCAGACCCACCTTTCAACTTCCACCCTAACTTAATAAATATGTCAACTGTACAATTTTCGGAAGGAGAAATGAAAATCTTGAATATGGGACTTAAACACTCTATACCTAACCATTCTAAACATCAATTGGATACACTTGCCGTAAGTGTGGATGCTGTGTTGAGAGAGATCATATTTGGACGCAGACAGCAAAAATGAAATCCGTGCCAACTGTAAAAGCCATTTCCTCAACGAAAAGAGAAGAATATCGAAACATAACAGTAGAACAAAAGAAATGATGAAAGACATTAACAACATCAAGAAGAAAATCAGAGAGAATAATTTAACAGTAGTGAAAGCCGACAAAGGTGCATGCTTAGTGGTGTTAGAGAGGAGCCTTTATGTCAGTAAAGTGGAGGAATTCTTGAATGATAACGGCTTCACCAGATTGAACAACAACCCCACTTCAATTCTTATTAATAAAGTAAAAAACTTCAAATTATCAGAAGAGTTTGAGAATAACTACGGTAAATACAGAAAGTTGATCCACCCAAACCCAAAGGTCCCTAAGTTATATGGCCTCCCAAAACTGCATAAGGTTAACGCACCCATAAGACCAGTAGTAAGTTACGTAAACACACCTGTTTACAAAATAAGCCAGTTTCTAAATGAAGAGTTGAAGGAATTAACGGAGTTCATACCCACATACAGCATAAAGAATAGTATTAAATTAGCAGAATCATTGAAAGACTTACAGATCCCAGAGGGGGCCAAGTTAATATCACTTGATGCTAAAAACCTATTCACTTCAATCCCCCCTGTTGAATGTGTTTCACTGATCGAGAAAGAGCTACTTAAGAAAAACGTCAACCCTGAACTGAGAAAGGACATCCTAGGTCTACTCAAGCTATCTTTGGAACAAAACTTTTGCCAGTTCAACAATGAAATATATAAATTGGAGATGGGCTTGCCTATGGGAGCACCTCCATCTTCTCTCATGGCAGAAATTTTCATGGATAATTTGGAAAAGGTCTTATTTAGTTTAAAAACACCCATAATAAAACACATTTTCAAATACTACAGATATGTTGATGACATCCTAATAATATTCACTGGCAGCACAGATCTAGCTTGGGTATTGTTGAATTTGTTTAACACTCTGCATGAAAACATCCACTTCACCTTGGAAATTGGTTTCAACCAGATTAATTTCCTGGATTTAACTCTTACCTTGGACCATAACAGAGTATCTGTGGATGTACACAGAAAGGAATCCCAAACTGTAGCAACCATCAATGAGAGCTCAAACCACCCAGCATGCCATAAGTTTGCTGCTCTAAACTCTTATGTCCACAGAATGTTACATTTACCGTTGAGCAGAGACAGTTTCAACAGGGAATTACAGATAATCAAATATGTGGCTTACAAAAATGGTTACACCTCAGATGTGGTGGACAGACTGCTGATGAGGAAGTTTTTGAAATTGCACAATGAGTCACACCGAAATGATCAGTCCCCAGATGCTAAAAAACAAGTAATTGGAAGATTCTCATTGCCATTTTACGGAAATATGTGCTACCCAATTAAAAAATTTTTGAAAAACACAATATTGAAATAGTCTTTAAAGCTAATAATTGTCTCCATAGCCATCTACTTAATTGCAAGGATAAAACACCCATACTGGAGAAGAATGGCGTATACAAATTAAACTGTAAAACCTGTGACAAATTTTATATAGGAAAGACGTTTAGAGCTCTGGGGACTAGAATATCTGAACATATAAGGAACTACAAAGACAAGAGTTCTTTTGGACGACACTTAAGAATAAACGAACATGAATTTGATGAGTCAGAAAATGTTACTCTTTTGCACAATTTGGATAAGGGCAACAAACTTGACCTTATGGAAATTTATGAGATAGCCAAAAATTTGAAAACACACCAAAACAAATGTTTAAACACTCAAACGGAATCACACCTCAGCTATCATCCTATATTTGAAAGTTTAATTTGATTACTGCGTTTATGAAATTTCCGAACACACCCATTACTTGCGTCACTTCTCATCTCACTTCTTTGTCAATAATGTCAATTGTCAATGTTAACCATAAAATGAAACTGACGCTGTCATTTGAACGATTGAAATTCACCATTGGAAAAGTTTTACTAAGAATCAGCTTTGTCTGAAAAGTGTGCTTGTTCTCCTAAATCTGAATTTTATAATAACCGGAAAGGTTTATGTTTATGTCAACCTGTATAATCTTGACGAGTAAGTTCTTGAAAATGTCACAGTGTTGTAGTATTTTATTTCATGTTTTCATGTTCATGTTTCATGTTTTCATATTTTCTCCATTTTACAGAGCTCCTGAAGATGCCCTAACAAGGCGAAACATGTAGAGCAAGTTTTATCAATAAAGATCCATTTACGTACGATTGACTCCTTCATTTACCATAATATTCAAAATGGATTATGGCCACTTGGTTAGTAGTTTATTATAATGATTTTGGTTTCACCCTTATTTAGAGAGTTGATGAGGATGGCACAAAGTGCATCAAAAATCCTTCCAAACTTCTTGAAATATAAGTGAAACCATTCCAGGATTTTGTTGCCAACATTTTTTTTTCTGAGGAATTGAACTTGTTCCAGGATGTTTACGCATCCTGTATGGGTAAGGTATTTCAGAGCCAAGTGTTTGTCATTTCGAAATTCGGGTAAGATGATGAAAAAAAACCGTGTTTACGATCAACATTCCTGATTATTTTGCCATATGCATTCATGTGATTATTAAAGTGGTCCACTTAGAGGTACCTATTTTTAAATAAAAAAAAAAATAATAAAAACAATTTTATTTTATATTCTTCATTAAAAAATAAAAGAACCATTCTTTACAATTATTTTTCAAAGATAATTTCTTTCAAATGCTGACTCCGACTATTGTTAACAAGATCCATTCAATAGTTCCAATTTTGGATGACGCGTGTGACTATTTCGGTTGATATTTCTCCAGTGACTCGAGTAATATTGGCCTTCAATCGTAGCCGGCTTGTCCATGTAGACTTCAGACTTCACATATCCCCAAAGGAAAAAATCAAGATGTGTGATGTCACATGACCTAGCCTGCCAAATCTCTGGTCTGAAGCGTGAAATAATCTGCTCGTCGAAATACTCTCGCAGTAAAGCCATGGTTTCACAGGCTGTGTGGCAAGACGCCCCATCTTGTTGGAACCACATTTCGTCGAGACAACGAGCTTCAATTTCGGGCAACAAATAGTCTGTTATCTTGGTGCGATAACAGTCACCATTTGCAGTAGCATTCCGGCCGTCCTCTGTTTTGAAGGAATATTGACCGATTATTCCACACCAAACAGTTGTTTTTTCTGCATATAACCACAATACTTGTGATTCTTCGGGATGTTCATCACCAGATTCGGGCATTTTGTTTGTTCACGAACCCATCAGTGAAAGAAACCTTTGTCGAAAAGAGTGAATCCTCTGCAAGCTTATCAAGAGCTCAACAACTAAAACATAAACCATTTGGTAGACTGGTCGGCTTCAGTTCTCGAACTATTTGAATTTTGTAAGCTTTCGTAGAAAAATGCCTACATAAAATCCATCAAGTCGTTGAATACGAAAGGCCAAGCTGTTGAGAACGGCGACGAATCCATACTTCAGGGTCATCAAGAACACTCTCCCCCACCGTCCTTATATTTTCTTCACTATGAGCTGAATATTGTCTATTTGATCGAGTGGTATTCAATAACCAATAATGAATCTCAAACTTAGTGATGGTAGAGTGAATTGTGCGTTCGGTAGGCCGATTATGTGTACAGTACGTCGCTCTAAGTGCCCGATACACATTAATCGGAGAACGCCCATTTTGGTAATAAAGCTGAACAATTTGTAGACGCTGTGCTGGGCTAAGTCATTCCATTATGAAATATCAGACACTGCTGAATATGAAAATGACTTCAGTTTACAAGGCGCATGCGCGATCTGCACCTTAATCCCCAACACAGAGAGTACCTCTAAATGAATCCCTTAAACCTTTACTACAATGTGTATAATGAAAATAATAAGACAATTATACCCATATGTATCATCAGGAAGAATCTCTGTGAAACCTTAAAAATCATCAGGCAAATAAAATGGTATCAAATTAATAATAAAAAATATTGAAAAACACCATTAAAAAGAGGCTCATAAAGGAATGACAAAGTAGACCGAGGGACGTCATACAATGAGAAAACTCAAGATATTTGGTCGTAGGAGAATCATTTCATCTAACTCATATCGAACAATTCGCCGATATAATAATAATCGGACTCAATACATTAATATGAAAGATGATATTAAATGATATATTATTGTTTGTCAGCACTGGCATTCATATCAAATATAAATACAAGTCAAATGTCAATATAAGATGATGATTCGATTCATCGAAATTCCGTAATCTGTCAACTTTCATGAGCCATGCCAAAAACCAAAATGCAACACATTAGTCCAAGGATGTAGAATACCAGTTTCTCATTCAATAACAACCAATTGGTAGGGTGATTCAAATAGGGAGATGCTATCGTCAAAAACTCGTTGCAGAAGGCAATTCAGGAACTCACGCATTGTGATGGAATAGGAGGCCATTTTGCAACTCATTTCAGAAAAAATATTACCCAATGATATCAATGACAATATCAAATTAATTTTAACGAAGTTTTCCTATTTTTTAATTCACACACGTGGAATTATTTCGAGTTTATCAGATAAAATGAAAAAACAATGAAATATGTTTGAATTGTATATTTAAAATTTTTAATTAATACCAACAGATTATCAATTTATAGGTTCATTACGCAATGAACATTTCTAGAAGAACATTAAATTTGTCCATGTTTTCAGAGTTCTTAATATGATATCTTAGCATAATATATAAAATGATTTCATTATGACCATTTGGAAGATATGTACACGTGAATTCCATCAAACAGAAATAGATTTATTAGCAGCACAATTCTTATGAAATTGCTTACGTCGATTGTTATTAGTTTTAATCTCGAAATCGACAAATGAATAGTTTTGTTGGATTACTGTTAGCTTTCCCCTTAGACTGAAACTCGAGCGGTTCCACCATCTCATGTTTCGTATTTTATATTTTCTTCAAGAACTCCAATACATTCAATGCACTTCAAGCTCACATTAAATTTTCATGGGTCTAAACTCGCATGTTCCCATTGTTCTGTCAAGTTGATGGTGAGAAACGAAATCAAGGACGTTTTCCTCTGTGTCAAGATCCAGAACGTAGTCGCTCTTCTCCTGCAATGCTTGCGAACAAGAACATCTTGCTCTGTAAAGCTTCAACGCTTTATTGAATTTATGAAGCATATATTTCCCATAAATTGGAAAGTTGATTGAATCAAACTTCTCTATAGCAATTCTAATGGAATTATTCATACAAAATCTAGTCAGCGTTTTGTTATCCAATTGGGATAGTTGTAATAGCGATGAATGCTTTTCTACGTTTTCGATTCTAGTGTTCAAAATATTTGCTTCCTTTTCGCACTCGATCGTATGCTCTAGCATTTCTTGATGGTTTCTTATGCGAAAGTGAACTTCTTCACATAATCTTATGGTTCCTACTCTATAATCTACAATCAAGTATTCAATCAGTGTTTTCGCATCTTCTTTCCTCCTGGAAAGCATGATTCCGAAAAAGGTTTCATTTTTTCGGTTTCGACGAGAAGCATCTGCTCCATTTTTCATCAAATAGATCATCAAATTCACTGAAACAGATTTATTTTTAGCAGATATGTGAAGTTCACTGTTGCCATCTTCATCTTGTATGTTGAGAACAGCACCATTCTTGATTAGTTTTTCCACATAGTTCGTTTTCTCATTATTGCTATGTTTGCAACAGCTCATCAAATATTCATGTAGAGGAGATTTGTTTGCGACACATAATTGGTTAATGTTACATCCCGAACTTAGTAAAATATCAAAAATTTTTTCATGCCCCTTTGAGTATTTAACATTAAGGAAATAGTGAAATGCGGTACATCCCATATTGTCTGTAACCATCAAGTTGGCCCCATTTGTGAGAAGTAGTTGAATGGTATCCATGTTTTTGTAAAATAATGCAATTAAAATTGGAGTTCTACCATCAATATCCCTGACCTCTAAATTTGCTCCATGTTTTATGAATAATTCTACCAATTTATGTCTGTTATAGAAGATAGCCAAAATAATGGGAGTGTAGCCATTATAATAGTCGTTGATATCAAAATTTTCACCTTCCTCCAAAAGAATTCTTGCCAATGTAATACCACGGTCTCTGCTTAAATGGGAGAGTACATGGTAAGCTGTGTAACCCTCTATAGTTCGCTGTTTCAGATTCGGTTTCCTTGTTAAAACATATGTCAATACATCCTCGTGTTCATAAAGGATAGCCAAATGAAGTGGCGTCAATTTGCTTGATTTGTGGACTAAGCAGTTAATATTTTCAACATATCTCAGGAAAATAATTACCATCTCAGGCTCTGCAAAAAAAGAATATAATATTCAGTCGTCAATTACTTTAGAATTAGCATAAATTGTTTACAGCTATTATCCTTCCTGTTAGTACTTAATGGTGGAATAATTGTTTCATGCAACTTTCAACTTTCAAAGCAAATGCGCTAAAAATTGAAGCAAGAAAAACCATTGAACACTGCTTATCAGAGAGAATTCACCGTCAAGATTGATGGTTTTATGTTTTTAATGGGTCAGTTGATTTACTAAATTTTCTCCAAAAATCTGTAAGTTACGATTCGGATTTCGGAACGCAGGATTCGGGAAGACTCGCTAGCGCGCATGCATGGTGGAAAAGGCAGAGCCTACCATGGTATAACTATACTGGTATGCTCATACGTATTTTATCATTTCGAAGTAACAACATGCGCCAAGGTGATGAAATTAGATAAATAAGTTGCGCGAAATTTGACAATGAACACCTTACAAAATAGGCTAATTTTACTTTCTCCAAAATTTTCAGTTAAGATATTCTCAGAATGACGAAAATGTTTCAGAAAACATCACAAAAAACTGAAGCTGATTTAAAAGAAGCTGATAAGTAATGAAAGTATTTGTTCTCATTGTCCACGTTCTGGTCGAAGTGCCTCATACGCTAACTGAACGAAAATAATCTCCGAAAGTATACCGGCGTAGTTAGACCATGGGTATAACTATACAGGTAAATTACTATTTTCGTTTAATTGAAGCATTACGTCCCTTCCAGTAGGACGTGGAGGTTGGCTTGGGAAGCAAATAATTTTAGCTTCATTCTGAGATTATCTTAACAGAGAATACTGTAGAAAATTTCAATAAAAAAATAACCTCAGTGCATGACATACTTCGAGCAGTAAGAAATTAGGACTACATATGACCGTAGCACTAAATATAAAAATGCATTAAGTCTGAAATGGTATGGGTATTCCACCGAAGAAGATCAAAACTCTCATGCATTGACCACTCTACGGACAAAATCCATCCCATCAAGATGAAAAGTAATGTACTCGTAATTCTGAGAAGTCTTCGAATTGGTCATGTTCTATTCATACACTCATACTAACTAAAGAACGAACCCCCACCAATGTGCAATGTATGTAACGTTCAAGTTACAGTTGAGCATGTGCTAACGATTTGCTCACTATAAGGAAATCAAAGAAGATCGAATTCAGTTAGCTCCAAAATAGATGATGGCCTTAAAATCTGTAGACCGGAAGCTATCAACACAGTACAATACATCAGAGCAATAGGTGTCAAGATATAGCAGAACCATTATATTCCTCATCAAATTGTACTCTTAATCTACAGATTGCGGCAAAAGTCAGTATACCGTGTGGCTGATGAGAAAAAAAAGCTAAACTAATTGCAAATATATTTATTTTCGAGAAAAAAATAACACCAATAACTACTTGTGGCCTAACATTTTATTTTCTAATTGTTTCCGCCCCTTTTCAACACACATGCGGCATCGTGCAGTCACGGTAAAACAAATAAAAATACAAAAAAAACCTGAACGAGACGCGTCTACTACGGAGCCAGTACATACGCATTTACGATACAGTTTATGCATCATTTGTCTGATGGGACCTTGCTCATTTGGAAAGCACTGGCAAAATTCTTCGAAAATTTCAGCATATTCTCCGTCAAGTTTTAGGTAAGAAGTGAGCAAATAAACAAGTTCTTCCTTCGTGTACTTTACACGCGCAGCACGAACGCACCGTAAACAACGTACACACGTACACGTAACACGAACACAACAACACTACTTACTACACGCGGACACTTAACACGCTACGTTTCAGCTGACTCCTTCTTATTTAGTTAGTGAAATGTTATATTATATTAATGAAACCATTTTTTCAGGAATTTGGACCTTCAATGTTTTTCGTTAAATTTATTTAAATCATCACCGACGTTTCGGATCAACTTGATCCTTTTTCAAGGCTAAAAACAACAGAATATTTACATCGCAGATTTCACTCCGAAAAGCAAGACTAAGTACCCACCTCAATTTATTACAATTTAACAAACATTTTTGGAAGATAAATCATTTTAAAAAACCAACTTAAAAAGTATAAGAAATTTTCTTTACGAAATACGTTTCACAAGAAGTTAGGTAATAATATAACTGTATGTCAAAATTTAACCTTTTTTGGTCTTTTTCTTTCTTGAAGTTTTTTGATCAGGATGGGTATCAGACACTGCCTATCAGAGCGCCATCTACATTACGTTAAACCACTTACAGTAAACAATGGAAAAGTCATCAAAATAGTTCACAACCTACAATTATTCATCAACTATGCAAAAAATCCTACTATATCCAACATATATAAATTACAAAAACAGGGTTTCTTTTTCTCGCTAAAATTAACACATTACAACAGAGATTCTTACCATCTGAAAATGTACATTATTACAAACTAGCCAACTATTCTCTTACAGTTGATATCAGTTTTCAAAAATATAACTTGCCTATGTTTAGGAAAATTGTCAAATTTTATTAATTTTCAACCATTACTCTCAGTTATACCATTATTAATTATTAAGTTACCATAGATTTTGCTCAGATTTTGAGTATCTTCTCTGAAGTTCACAGTATTATGGGTTCTAATATAAATCATTTCACTTATTTACCTTCTGCTATAATGTTGTTCTATGTCTAATATCATCACATTGCTAAAGTTAAATTTATGTCCTTCTGTATGAGTATGTATCGTCAGTGCTGTTTTATGTGTATTGTCTAGTCTTTTTGAGTCGTTGGTGTGTTGTCTAATCCGTTCTTGAAGTAATTGTTTCGTCTGTCCTATGTAGCATTTATCACAATTGTAACATTCTATTTTATATACTAACTCTGATTGTTTCAAAGGAGGTGTCTTGTCTTTCAACTTGGTAAAAAATAGTTTTCTATTATCTACTTTGTTATAAAAGGCAGCTGTGCAATTGTGTTCTTTGAAGATCTTATTGATTTTGTATGATAAACTAGGGTAGAATACCAATTTTGAAAACCTTTCTAATGTTGTTTGTGTTAACTTTGTCATTTGATATGATTTATCTGTGTTATTTTGAGTGACAATTCTTGATGTGGTGTTTAATTGTCTTGTTTTTTTGTTGTAAAAATTGATGCATGTTTTCACATAATGTATTGGATAGTTATTACTTGTCAGTATTCTTTCGACCTTTTTTAAATTATCAACTTTATATTCTTCATCACTCAACGAAATAGCTCTATTAATTAGGTTCATCGCAATGTTTTTCTTTTGTGTGGCACTATGATTAGATAGGAAGTTAATACATCTCCCTGAATTAATGGCTTTAGTGTGCCAGTTCGTTTTGAGTTTGTTTTTATCTCTAATCACAACTATGTCTAAAAATGAAATGCTGGAATTAGTTTCTTTTTCTAAAGTAAATACAATTTTTTGGTGAAATGAGTTGAACACATTTAAAGTTGTTTCGATTTTGTTCTTGGGAACTAAGCGTAAGGTATCGTCAACATATAATTTTATTAAAGGAATCAAGAAATCTAATTTTGAGACCGCAAACTCAAATAACGCATGCATTACTAAGTTTGCAAATGTGGGGCTTGTTGGAGAGCCCATTGCTGTACCTTCGATTTGCTTGTAATGTACACTGTTAAATGAAAAATAACCACTTTCGAAGCACGGATTCACCAAAGTTAAAAAGTTTTCTTTGTCTAGATTAGTGAAATTTTTTATGTAACTCCACTGTGATATTATGGTTGCATTTACAAGTTGTTTAGGTATATTTGTATACAATGAAACAACATCCAACGAAATCAAAACATAATCATCAGGTACATCAATTAATTTAAGTTCTTCTACCAACCCAAATGAATTTTTACATTGAAACGTGAGGTCGACAGTACATTGTTTAGTATAATATGTAAAAATCTTCCAATATTATAGCTAGGAGACTTGATGCTACTGACTACTGGTCTTAAACTGATATTTTGTTTGTGAGTTTTCCTCAGAAAATATATTTTAGGTGTTACACTATTATGAGAAATTAATGATTTGTATTCTAATTCTGATATACTATAGTCTGATTTCAAAAGTTCTAAAAAATTGTTAATTTTATCTTGGATTTTTTTAGTAGGATCAGATTTTAGTTTTTCATATGTAAATTCATCATTTAACATATTTTCCGCTTCAGCGATGTATTCTTCCTTCAACATTAATACAGTAGTGTTACCTTTATCAGAGTTGCTTATAATGATGTTTGGGTTTTCTCTCACAAATTTAGAAGTAGTTCTATAGTAGTTTTTCAGTGGGTCTCTTATTGGTTTTTTTTGTCTTATAAAGTTGCTGATCACTCCTACACATCTATTCCTGATTAAGTTTCTTTCGTCTTCATTGTTGGTGACTGTTTGTGTGAAGTTTTCAACATCTTTAATTAACTCAAGCTTCGGTACATGTTGTGGTATAATCCCATGTTTTGGACCAAGTCCCAAAATGATTCTCGCCTCCTCTGGTACTGTTATGTTAGTATAATTTTTTATTAGTTGGTCTGAGTGAGTAAACTTTGAAGGTTGTGTTTGGTCTTTAAATAACATCTCGAAATTTTTGATATTAGTTTCTTTTATTTTGTCAAATGTGTAAGAGAGGTAATTTTTGCTCATATCTCTGATAGTGTGTAACAAGTCTTTGTTAACATTAGCTTCTTCGATTTTCTTATTGGTGTTCCTTATTTTTTCTATAATTTTTTGTTTTTTCCAAATAGATACTTTTATCTCTATGTTAAGTATTGATTTTCGAAATTTCTTCAAGCATTTGTCAACTAAATGAGCATACGGATGTTCTTCTAATTGTAAAGTGTTAATTTCTTTTATGTTATTAACTATGTGATTAGGGAATACCCCATTGTATCTACACCTCAGTAAGAAAATAACTCTGTTGCTCAACGAAGCCAACTTCTTGTTTAATATTGAAAGAAAACAATTATTTTTGTCTAATTTTCACTTTATCGATATTATTACACGACCGGTTTCGGTTGTTAAACCATCTTCTGGTGTTAGGTACAGACAAAAATATTTCGTGGGTTTTAAATCTATGGGATATTCAAAAGTGGTGAATGGTTTATTCCTATTTGGGTGTTAAGTGGGGACACATTGGGAATATTGAACAGATTTGTTATCTCCATCGCTTCCAGCAAATTTAATTTCAGGCCTTTCTCGCATTTGTGAAGGATTTTAAAATTTACGATATCCATATGATGTTCTTCAGTCACGATATGATCATAAACTGCGGACTGTTTACCTGATTTCAGATGTTCTTTTAATCTGGTCTCAAAATTTCTACCGGTTTGACCTACATATGCAGCGTTGCAATTTTTACAACAGATTTTATAAACACCTGAAGTTTTCTCGGGTTTTAGTTTGGATTTTGAATTATATAATATTTTACCTAGGTTTGGACGTCCTGAAAATGTTGTTTTGAAATCAAGTTTAGAAAAATAATTTTGGATTTGGATTGATAATTCTTCGAAATAAGTGATATGTATGAATTTATTAGTAGGTTTTTCTGTGGTAGTGTAAAGCATATTAATGGTTTTCAGCTTTCTTTTGTTTTCAATTAGTTTGTTTACTAGGATTCTCGGAAAATTATTATTAGTTGCAATTTCTTTGATTTTATCAATTTCAGATTGTAAGTTAGCGTTCGATAAAGGTATGGTGAATGCTCTGTTGATCATAGATTTCAGAGCTGCTAGTTTATGATTATCAGGACTGAAGGAATCATATGGTATTATGGCTTCTGAGTTTGTGTCTTTTCGGTAGATGTTAAAGTCTAATGTGTTTCTATCTCTACTTATGGTCAAATCCAGAAAGTTAATCGCTTTGTTGCATTCAATTTCCAATGTGAATTTTATTTTGGGGTGAATTGAATTGAGGAAGTCAAGAAACATTTTTATTTGTCTATTTGTTCCGTTGAATCCTACTATAATATCATCAACATACCGGAACCAGAAAATGACGTGTTTTTTTGATAGGTCATTTGTTTTTATGAATTCATTTTCAAGGTGATTCATGAATAGATCTGACAATAATGGGCTCAAAGGTGATCCCATCGATAAACCTGAATTTTGAAAATATAATTTGGATTCGAATTTAAAGTAATTTTGGGATAGGCAAATTGAAAATAACTCCTGAATTTCTGAAATTAAGAGGGGGTTAACGTTATTTTTACGAAGTGACTCGCCAACTAGGGGTAAACATTCTTTTGCTGGAATGCTAGGGTACATATTTTCTACATCAAAAGATATTAATTTCATATTTTCTGTGCTGTTTATTTTAGATAATTTGTCAATTAAATCTTTGGAACTTTTTAAACTATATTCTGGTGAAAATTTCGATAGATTTTTGAATTTATTAGATAAAAATTTTGATAGTTCACCTGTAGGTGTATTAATATAGGAAACTACTGGTCTAACGGGATTGTCTTTTTTGTGGAGTTTTATTAAACCATACATTTCTGGAGGTCGTGGATTCATTGGAAGATTAACTTTCTGGATTTGACCATAAGTAGAGATAGAAACACATTAGACTTTAACATCTACCGAAAAGACACAAACTCAGAAGCCATAATACCATATGATTCCTTCAGTCCTGATAATCATAAACTAGCAGCTCTGAAATCTATGATCAACAGAGCATTCACCATACCTTTATCGAACGCTAACTTACAATCTGAAATTGATAAAATCAAAGAAATTGCAACTAATAATAATTTTCCGAGAATCCTAGTAAACAAACTAATTGAAAACAAAAGAAAGCTGAAAACCATTAATATGCTTTACACTACCACAGAAAAACCTACTAATAAATTCATACATATCACTTATTTCTGAGAATTATCAATCCAAATCCAAAATTATTTTTCTAAACTTGATTTCAAAACAACATTTTCAGGACGTCCAAACCTAGGTAAAATATTATATAATTCAAAATCAAAAACTAAAACCCGAGAAAACTTCAGGTGTTTATAAAATCTGTTGTAAAAATTGCAACGCTGCATATGTAGGTCAAACCGGTAGAAATTTTGAGACCAGATTAAAAGAACATCTGAAATCAGGTGAACAGTCCGCAGTTTATGATCATATCGTGACTGAAGGACATCAGATGGATATCGTAAATTTTAAAATCCTTCACAAATGCGAGAAAGGCCTGAAATTAAATTTGCTGGAAGCGATGGAGATAACAAATCTGTTCAATATTCCCAATGTGTCCCCACTTAACACCCAAATAGAAATAAACCATTCACCACTTTTGAATATCCCATGGATTTAAAACCCACGAAATATTTTTGTCTGTACCTAACACCAGAAGATGGTTTAACAACCGAAACCGGTCGTGTAATAATATCAATAAAGTGAAAATTAGACAAAAATAATTGTTTTCTTTCAATATTCAAGATGGATTTTCACAAAATAAATGAGTCATCAATTCATTCTACTTCTTGTTTAGGTTGATTAAGTCTTTGCACTGGAAACATATTTCATTGCCATAGATCTCCTTAATTTGATTGAATAATCCCCCCGGACTTAAATTTATATTGTTGTTTTCATCCATATAATCAAATAATGAAACCATTTTTTCAGGAATTTGGACCTTCAATGTTTTTCGTTAAATTTATTTAAATCATCAACGACGTTTCGGATAAACTTGATCCTTTTTCAAGGCTAAAAACAACAAAATATTTACATCGCAGATTTCACTCCGAAAAGCAAGACTAAGTAACCACCTCAATTTACTACAATTTAACAAACATTTTTGGAAGATAAAGACCAAAAAAGGTTAAATTTTGACATACAGTTATATTATAACCTAACTTCCTGTAAAACGTATTTCGTAAAGAAAATTTCTTATACTTTTTAATTTGGTTTTTTGAAATGATTTATCTTCCAAAAATGTTTGTTAAATTGTAGTAAATTGAGGTGGGTACTTAGTCTTGCTTTTCGGAGTGAAATCTGCGATGTAAATATTTTGTTGTTTTTAGCCTTGAAAAAGGATCAATTTGATCCGAAACGTCGGTGATGATTTAAATAAATTTAACGAAAAACATTGAAGGTCCAAATTCCTGAAAAAATGGTTTCATTATTCGATTATTTGGATGAAAACACCAATATAAATTTAAGTCCGGGGGGATTATTCAATCAAATTAAGGAGATCTATGGCAATGAAATATGTTTCCAGTGCAAAGACTTAATCAACCTAAACAAGAAGTTGGCGTCGTTGAGCAACAGAGTTATTTTCTTACTGAGGTGTAGATATAATGGGGTATTCCCTAATCACATAGTTAATAACATAAAAGAAATTAACACTTTACAATTAGAAGAACATCCGTATGCTCATTTAGTTGACAAATGCTTGAAGAAATTTCGAAAATCAATACTTAACATAGAGATAAAAGTATCTATTTGGAAAAAACAAAAAATTATGGAAAAAATAAGGAACACCAATAAGAAAATCGAAGAAGCTAATGTTAACAAAGACATGTTACACACTATCAGAGATGGCACGACAAGGGCCTTTGAAAGTTAAATGAAAACGAAAGAAAATTAACAATGAAATTCGGAAACAATATGAAAAAATGACTCGAAAGAAAATCGAACGCTGGAGAATCGACTGCTGCCTACCTGGTTTCACAGTACGGCTGAATCAACGTGTGTCCAAGCACTCAAACGAAAATAGTCACTTTTTCACCAGAGTTCGAATTTGTATATTAACGAGAAAATTCATTCATTGCGAAGAAAGTATTGCACGCGGCTTCAGTACTCTCATGGATGAACGACGATTTCGTACTCCTTTGTTCGACATAGGTCATATGCTCCAACATATGTTACGCGCCCATCGGGAAATATAATGAACAAACGTGGGCCGCACGAAACGAACAAGCAACTTGGAATAAGAATGAATGAATGCAACTAATGATAATGAGTTGCAGTAACAAGAGATATGAGCAAAAATTACCTCTCTTACACATTTGACAAAATAAAAGAAACTAATATCAAAAAATTCGAGATGTTATTTAAAGACCAAACACAACCTTTAAAGTTTACTCACTCAGACCAACTAATAAAAAATTATACTAACATAACAGTACCAGAGGAGGCGAGAATCATTTTGGGACTTGGTCCAAAACATGGGATTATACCACAACATGTACCGAAGCTTCAGTTAATTAAAGATGTTGAAAACTTCACACAAACAGTCTCCAACAATGAAGACGAAAGAAACTTAATCAGGAATAGATGTGTAGGAGTGATCAGCAACTTTATAAGCCAAAAAAAACTAATAAGAGACCCACTGAAAAACTATTATAGAACTACTTCTAAATTTGTGAGAGAAAACCCAAACATCATTATAAGCAACTCTGATAAAGGTAACACTACTGTATTAACGTTGAATGAAGAATACATCGCTGAAGCGGAAAATATGTTAAATGATGACTTTACATATGAAAAACTAAAATCTGATCCTACTAAAAAAATCCAAGATAAAATTAACAATTTTTTAAAACTTTTGAAATCAGACTATAGTATATCAGAATTAGATTACAAATCATTAATTTCTCATAATAGTGTAACACCTAAAATATATTTTCTGAGGAAAACTCACAAACAAAATATCAGTTTAGGACCAGTAGTCAGTAGCATCAAGTCTTCTAGCTATAATATTGGAAGATTTTTACATATTATACTAAACAATGTACTGTCGACCTCACGTTTCAATGTAAAAAATTCATTTGGGTTGGTAGAAGAACTTAAATTAATTGATGTACCTGATGATTATGTTTTGATTTCGTTGGATGTTGTTTCATTGTATACAAATATACCTAAACAACTTGTAAATGTAACCATAATATCACAGTGGAGTTACATAAAAAATTTCACTAATCTAGACAAAGAAAACTTTTTAACTTTGGTGAATCTGTGCTTCGAAAGTGGTTATTTTTCATTTAACAGTGAACATTACAAGCAAATCGAAGGTACAGCAATGGGCTCTCCAACAAGCCCCACATTTGCAAACTTAGTAATGCAGGCGTTATTTGAGTTTGCGGTCTCAAAATTAGATTTCTTGATTCCTTTAATGAAATTATATGTTGACGATACCTTACTCTTAGTTCCCAAGAACAAAATCGAAACAACTTTAAATGTGTTCAACTCATTTCACCAAAAAATTGTATTTACTTTAAAAAAAGAAACTAATTCCAGCATTTCATTCTTAGACATAGTTGTGATTAGAGATAAAAACAAACTCAAAACGAACTGGCACACTAAAGCCATTAATTCAGGGAGATGTATTAACTTCCTATCTTATCATAGTGCCACACAAAAGAAAAACATTGCGATGAACCTAATTAATAGAGCTATTTCGTTGAGTGATGAAGAATATAAAGTTGATAATTTAAAAAAGGTCGAAAGAATACTGACAAGTAATAACTATCCAATACATTATGTGAAAACATGCATCAATTTTTACAACAAAAAAACAAGACAATTAAACACCACATCAAGAATTGTCACTCAAAATAACACAGATAAATCATATCAAATGACAAAGTTAACACAAACAACATTAGAAAGGTTTTCAAAATTGGTATTCTACCCTAGTTTATCATACAAAATCAATAAGATCTTCAAAGAACACAATTGCACAGCTGCCTTTTATAACAAAGTAGATAATAGAAAACTATTTTTTACCAAGTTGAAAGACAAGACACCTCCTTTGAAACAATCAGAGTTAGTATATAAAATAGAATGTTAAAATTGTGATAAATGCTACATAGGACAGACGAAACAATTACTTCAAGAACGGATTAGACAACACACCAACGACTCAAAAAGACTAGACAATACACATAAAACAGCACTGACCATACATACTCATACAGAAGGACATAAATTCAACTTTAGCAATGTGATGATATGAGACATAGAACAACATTATAGCAGAAGGTAAATAAGTGAAATGATTTATATTAGAACCCATAATACTGTGAACTTCAGAGAAGATACTCAAAATCTGAGCAAAATCTATGATAACTTAATAATTAATAATGTTATAACTGAGAGTAATGGTTGAAAATTAATTAAATTTGACAATTTTCCTAAACATAGGCAAGTTATATTTTTGAAAACTGATATCAACTGTAAGAGAATAGTTGGCTAGTTTGTAATAATGTACATTTTCAGATGGTAAGAATCTCTGTTGTAACGTGTTAATTTTAGTGAGAAAAAGAAACCCTGTTTTTGTAATTTATATATGTTAGATATAGTAGGATTTTTGGCATAGTTGATGAATAATTGTAGGTTGTGCACTATTTTGATGACTTTTCCATTGTTTACTGTAAGTGGTTTAACGTAATGTAGATGGCGCTCTGATAGGCAGTGTCTGATACCCATCCTGATCAAAAAACTTCAAGAATGAAAAAGACCAAAAAAAGGTTAAATTTTGACATACAGTTATATTATAACCTAACTTCTTGTAAAACGTATTTCGTAAAGAAAATTTCTTATACTTTTTAAGTTGGTTTTTTAAAATGATTTATCTTCCAAAAATGTTTGTTAAATTGTAATAAATTGAGGTGGGTACTTAGTCTTGCTTTTCGGAGTGAAATCTGCGATGTAAATATTTTGTTGTTTTTAGCCTTGAAAAAGGATCAAGTTGATCCGAAACGTCGGTGATGATTTGAATAAATTTAACGAAAAATATTGAAGGTCCAAATTCCTGGTTTCATTATTTGATTATATGGATGAAAACACCAATATAAAGTTATATTATATTGTACCAAAACCTGCTAATGACCCAGGTGTTGAAGCAGAATTATATAATAAACAAAAATTATATGAAGGTCATATTTATGGAAAAATAACTCACCGTTATAAGAAAACAACTCCCAAATCAACGTGCTGCTAGAAGAGGGCCTTAGAGTTTCCAAGGGATTTGCCCCATGCTCTAACAGAACCTTCATGACAGCCTTATCGCGTTTTCTGAAATAATTTTTATTTCTCCTATTAATGATTTCAGCTAACGCTGTACGTCCTTTACAATTCTTTTTATCAACCTCGAACTGATTGTGGTTTAATGTCAAAAACATCACAACTTGCCACACGGGCCAATGTTCAACTATTTGATCAAAGATATCGCCAAATATCCCCACTGGGTCTTCACAGACATTAGCACTACCTGAAAAATTCCCAGCCATATTGAAAATTGTACAAAAAATCAAGACGGTTTGAGAAAAAATAATTATCTCTCTGAATATACTCGGTAGAACTAACTGAAATACACTGTATCTATATACAACTATTTCCTATTATATAGCAGGTATCTATTGGCTATCTAATTAAATATATTATTAAGAACTTTTAACCTAATCACCTCATTCTGTGGCCTATTTAATCATTATGGAATATGTTAGAGTTTTACTCCATCGGATACTCCTAAATTGCAGAAAACAACATTTTGTGTTCTAGCAATGTATGTTACTTTAATGCGTATGTTTCGCAAACGATCCTAAAACCTTCCACAACTCAAAATATTGCGTCGTTCAAGTACAAGAAGAAGAGCAAGAAGAACAAGAAGAACCACCCATTCTCGTTTGTGGTGTAACAGCTGAAGATCATAGATAAAGAAAACATAGATGTCTAACTTCAGGTAGAAAAGTGAAGCATTTAATTGAACTGACGAAATTGCGGCCATTGTTTATGTATTATATTATATTATATTTTACCTACCTAATCTAACCTAATCTGTAAACAAAGACCACACTAAACCACGAAAAGCCCATAAATATGGTTAGGAGATCAAAAAATTTCTCTCTCACACTATATTACATTTCGCCAAAAGCCTATAGATACTGCAGGTATGTATCACTTGCTTTCACATAATTTTATAGCTATGAACTTGATATTCTTGGAATCGGATCATTCAAAGAAATAAATTTTGGCTATTTTCATTTCTCATCATTATGAACATATTGTATTTCAAGGTTCATCAACACTTTAGTAAGGTCTGTGAATTCCACATATCTCAATACATCTTCTAACTCGTTGGATATAGCAATATGGAGTGGTGTGAGCTCGCGAATTCCATGTACGTGGCAGTTGATATTTTTCACATAACTTAGTAAAAGAATCACCATCTCAGAAACTGTAAATAAATAAAAGAATATATTTTAGTTTTCAATTGACATATTTTACTTGATCAATTTACCATTTTTTGGCGCTCTTGTTCACCTGAACAGAGTGCTTATCAATTGCCCAAATGTCTGTGACTTTCGAATTTTTGGGCAAAAGTGGTATCAATCGTTTTGTTTGGACCTACTGATCAATAATCCGTGGTCAAAATCGATTCTGTCCGTCCGTCCGTCCGTTCCGTGAACACGATAACTCTCGAACGGATGAAGTTAGAGAGTTGAAACTTTCAGAATAGGTTTGAGGTATAAATATCTCGGTCAAGTTCGTTATTGGGCCAAATCCGTCAGTAGTGGTTCAGTAGTTATGAGCATCTGAAATTTTGTTTCCTCAATAACTACTAGAATATCCATCCGATCAAGTTGATACTTGGAATGTTATTGAGGGAGGCTGAAACGAAACCGCTTGCAAAATTTCGCAGAAATCGTCACTCTAGAAAATTTTTAAAAAATTTTCAAAAAAAAAAATTTCAATACTCAATATCTCCTAAGACTTCATTTAGATTTAAATAAAAATCCGTATATATATATAACATATTTCCTTACATTTTAGGTTAAAAATAAACTCATGCGTTGCTTCTGAAAACGAAGATTTATTTCGTTAGTTTCTTACAAATACGATAACTTATTTAACTACACTATTATTGCAACTTTACCTGAAAACGAAGAAACGACAATTAAAGTCTATTCTTCCACCAATTATTCTTATTTATCTATTTTACAATGTTATTTTTTTCATGACCTCTCAACTGACCATAGACGTCAGCCCAAGGATGCCACAGACTAGCGCTTGTCAGTTGTCAATATAATTGGTAATTAAAGAAATATTTTTTCTTTACATGCATATTTCAGACTTATCTCCCAAAATATTATTCTTAACTCGGAATTACGGATTCTCATATGCTGAATCTTTTTATTATTAGATATCAGGAGCGCACCGTGAAATTGTCTGGGTAGGCAACCAGAAAAACATTCCTGAGTATTGTTGGTTGCCTGACTAGCGTTTGTCAGTGGTCAATATAATTGGTAATTAAAGAAATATTTTTTCTTTACATCTCCCCCCCGTGGGGAAGAAAATTCACCCGTGGATTTTCTCTAGGTCTCTTCCATGTTCTCTTATGTCTTCATTACTCGTTTCTTTCTCTTCTTTTATTTGTACTGGAATAAATTTTGAAACGTGAAATAGATTTGACTCAGTTTTTCTATGTCCTGTATCAATCTCGTAAATAGTATTTGTGCTTTTATTTATTATTTTATATGGTCCTATTCTTAGTTGATCTAGTTTCTTTCTATTTAGCTTATTCCCGTTTTCAACATAAACCATATCTCCTTCATTAAATTCTCTATCTTTTCTATTTTTATCATAACGCTTTTTGTTATAGTCATGTGATTTCAAAGTATTATTAAACGCTGTTTCTTTATCTCTCATCCAGACACTTTTTCCGCGTTCATGACGTAGGTCCTTCGGTAAGATTGTAACATCTGTTCCATATAATAAGTAGGCTGGAGAGAAGCCAGTTACCGAATGATTGGTCTGATTGTATATCTCTACACATTCATGTGCAATTGTTGTCCATGCTCTTTTTTGTTCATCTTCATACATTTTGCATCTTATCTTCTTACAATTGTTTGATTTAGTCTTTCATTTAGACCGTTAGAAAAAGGTGCGTTGACTGCTGTAAATATTATTGTGATCTGTTTGTCATTAAGAAATTTCTTAAATTCTGTGGAGTTTATATTATACCTGGGTACTGATCGGTGAGGAGTATCCCAATTTCATCCGGTTCAGTAACCTTGTTTACCAGCTTTATGAAATCCTGTGCACTCTGGGTTTTAGATGTAATAATAAATGCATATCTAGTGAAGTGATCGACTAAAAGATGTAGATATTTCTTCGTTGATCTTGATCCACCCAAACCACCAATTGTGTCTATTGATACTATTTCTGTGACATATTAACAATATGTATATTGTTCTATGTTTGGTATCTATGGTTGGACATTGGCATGCCTGAAATGTCCATTGTCACTTGTCATTATTAGATCTACAGACATAAGATACATGTGATTTCAGCTACTTGTGAATTCTAGATATTAATATAAAATTAATAAATAATCTGTGTTTAATTACAACATCACAATAAAAACGAGACATAAAACGATACATGGTGTCAGGTTATACGATTTTGGATCAAAACAGAATAATATTTTGGTCAAAACGTGAGTACCTAACCTTCATAAAATGGAAACACTAAGTGGAAGTTTTAAACCACCAAGAAGCCTAATATTTAATAAGAATATTCATAATAACTTCGAAATATTCTTGAGAAGTTTGGACATATACATGAGCGCAACAGGTCTAAATGGGAAAGACGAAAAAACGAAGATAGCAATATTCCTCAACCTAGCTGGTGAAGAAGCACAGATAAAATTTCAAACATTTGATCTGTCTGAACAAAAACGCCAGAAATATGAAGAGGTCGTCAATGCCTTCCAAGAATACTGCAGGCCCCTCAGGAATGAAACCTTCGATCGATACAAATTTTTCACTCGTATACAACAAGAAGGAGAAAGTTTTGACAATTTCATCACTGATATAAAAATTCTGGCGTCAACATGCAATTTTGGTAACCTGGAAAAATCGTTGCTAAGAGACAAAATTGTAAGTGGGATACTGGATCTATCCATACAAGAAAGGTTACTACAGCAATCGAGGCTAACATTGGAGAAAGCTGAAGAGATATGCAGAGGTTCAGAGATTAGTAAGAGACAGGTGAAGGAGTTGAAGAATCATAAAGAAGTGGACTTAATACAAAGGAAAACCAGAAGTGACAGACCAAAAAGTGCACAGGTTGGTAATAAATTTATAAATAATAATGTTAATAAAAATAATTATGACTGTTTGAAATGTGGTCGTAATCATGGACCTAAAAACTGTCCTGCTTTTGGAAAAATATGTCAATTTTGCTCGAAACCTAATCACTTCTCAATAGGTTGTAAATATAAGACAAACAGTAGGAAGTTCAACCAGCCTTCCAAATCAGGTTATACTCCTCAATTCAAGAAAAGAGTACATGAAGTAAATGATAGTTCTAATAATAATAATGATACTAGTGATGAAGATTCACCTTTTATTGATAGTATTGAGATATCTATTGATAATGTAGAAGAAAATAAGAATGGAAGTAAGGCTGTTTGGAGAGTCCCTGTATTAATTAATAGTCAAACTGTCAAATTTAAATTAGATACTGGTGCTGATTGCAATTGCATGTCTGTTAGTACTTATGAAAAACTAGGACTGAAAAGAAAAAATGTTATTGATACAGGTGTTTCTATAATTACATATAGTAACGTAAAAGTAAAGTGCTTAGGTTATGCTGTTGTACAGTGCATTGTAAAAGGGGCTCGGTACAATGTCAAAATATATATAGTGGAAACAAATAATATTCCTATTCTCGGGTTAAATGCATGCATTAAAATGAATTTAATTAAACGAATAGAAACTTTGGAAAGTTTTAGTGATAAAGATAGTTTCATAAATAATAATTTAGAAATATTCGAGGGCACAGGCAAGATACCTTTTCAATATAAAATTAAGTTGAAACAAAAAGCTGAACCTCATGTTAGTGGTTGTAGAAGAATTCCTGAGACTGTTAAAAATAAACTAAAAGGTACTCTAGATGACTTAGTGAAACGTGACATTATAATGAAAGTAGAAGAGCCAACAGAGTGGGTAAATAATATAGTGATAGTGGAGAAACCAAATGGTTCCTTGAGAATTTGCTTAGATCCGTTACATTTAAATAAAAATTTAGAAAGCACTGACGTGAAGTCAGATTGCTTTGGCGCTCTTGTTGAGCTACTTGCGAGTAAATATTCAAACCTTAACAAATCTATAAGCTCTCTGATCGGGTGAACAATAGTCTTTTTCCGTACTATGGGACAATGTGATGCAAATATGAAAGCCTAATGAATAAACAAACCTTTATCTCAATTTGAAAATAACTACTCATAATTTTCACCAAATTTTGTTCTATGCTTCTCCTAAAAACTTACGTCATTGCTTTTCTGAGTTTTGACAACGCCATCAAATTCTTTCTCTATGATAAAAATTTTTGATTAATATTACGTCTGTGCTTTTCAAAATTTTGACAACGTCATCGACATCGAATTCTACCTCTATGAATTCTATGAAAATTTTGATTGATATTACGCCAACTGACACTGATATCTAGGTCCGGAAGTTGTCAAACGAATATCGATCTGTGATGGCAAATCTTTCAATGACAAAGCTCGGACTTCATGACATTTCTATTTTTCTCTTGAGTAAATGAAAAAATGATCATATCTTCAGAAGGGGAAAAGCTACGACAATGAAATTTGAGGATGAGTAAGATATCGGTAACCTCAATATATATACGGATTTTTATTTAAATCTAAATGAAGTCTTAGGAGATATTAAGTATTGAAAATTTTTTTTGGGAATTTTTTAAAATTTTCTAGCGTGACGATTTCTGCGAAATTTTGCAAGCCATTTCGTTTCAGCCTCCTCAATAACATTCCAAGTATCAACTTGATCGGAGGGATATTCTAGTAGTTATTGAGGAAACAAAATTTCAGATGCTCATAACTACTGAACCATCCGACGGATTTGGCCCAATAACGAACTTGACCGAGATATTTGGACAATTAACCTATTCTGAAAATTTGAAAACTCTAGCTGATTCCTTTTGGATGCTAGAGAGGATACGGCCGGCCGGCCGGCCGGACGGCCGGACGGCCGGACGGCCGGCCGGACAGACTCAACTTTCGCCACGAATTCTTCATCAGGAGTCGAACCCAATCGATTGAGACCATTTTCGGCTCGATATTCCAAAATTACAGACATTCGGGCAAAATGATAGGCACTCTGTTCGGGTGAACAAGAGCGCCAAAAATATAATTCCTGACCAGTTCCCAATTCCAACATTAGAAGACTTAGCAGTCAAATTGAAAGATAAATCAATATTTACAGTAATTGATTTAAAAGATGGGTTTTATCAAATACCATTAGAGAAAGAAAGTATACATGTTTTTGACACCTTTTGGTAAGTTTTGTTTTCGAAGACTTCCTTTTGGTCTCAAAGTAAGTCCTGAAGTATTTCAGAGAACAATAGAAAAGATATTTGGAGATCTTAATGTAGGTATATATATTGATGATCTAATAATAAGGGGCGCTACTGATGAAGAGCATGATTCAGTTTTGTTTGAAGTGATAAAACGTGCAAAAAAGTATGGTATTAAATTTAATATGAATAAAGTACAATTTAAAGTACATGAAGTGAAATATCTAGGACAAATATTCTCTTCTACGGGTATATCTCCTGATAGTAATTATATACAAGCTGTGTTAAATATACAAACACCAACTGATAAAAAACAACTTCTTCGCATAATTGGCATGCTCAATTACCTAACAAAGTATATTCCTAATTCATCTAAATTTTTATATCCTCTTAGAGAACTTATAAAGAAAAATATGTCCTTTGTTTGGAATGATAATCATACAAAAATTTTGAATGATATTAAGAAGTATATTACACAAATGCCACAGTTGCAAATATTTGATCCAAATCATCAGATAGTAGTACAGACTGATGCAAGTAAAATGGACTTGGTGGGTGTCTACTTCAAAGAGGAAAACCAGTAGCTTTTTGTTCAAGAGCTATGACAGAGGCTGAAACACGTTATCCACAAATTGACAAGGAGTTATTGGCTATTTGTTTTTCTCTTGAAAGGTTTTCTCGCCGGTCCTAAGTGTGACATTAATCCATATTTGTGCTGTCCTCTTGTTTTATTCTTTATGCAAACTTCACAGTTTCTACAAACATCTTTTATATTCTTCGTTAAATTGTTTGTCACATATAGAGAACTAATACTCTTTAGCATTTGTCCAACTCCAATATGACACAGTACATCTTTATGTACTTGTTGTATAAGTTTAATACTGAATCTTTCTGTTATTATTATTTTTCTTTGTTCCTTACTTTTTATAATATACATTGTGTTTTTGTATTATTTTGTCTTTGTTGGTCTGAATGTCTTTATTTTTATTCTGATCCATTATAATATCTTCCAATGTAATTAAATTCACTATTTTCAGTTGTTCTTCTTTATTTTCCTCTGGTTCTAATACAGGGTTTCTACTCAAACTATCTGCTTCTACATTTTCCTTTCCTGGAGAATATTTAATTTTAAAGTCATATTGTGAAAGGTAATAAGTCAAATCACCTAACTCTTCATCCGTCCTTGCTTTTAGGTTCATATTCTCTAATGGTTTGTGGTCTGAGTAAACTGTAAATGACTTGCCAATCAACCAGTACTGCCAATATCTCAGAGCTTCTTTGATAGCCAAACATTCAATATAGATAGCTTTTCTTTTCTTTTGCGCTGCATTTAGTTTCTTTGAGAAGTATGCAACTGGTTTTTCTTTACCATCTGGTTGCACTTGCTTCAAAATTGCTCCAACGCCTTCTAACGATCCATCAGTGTAAATATGTATAGGTAAATCTTGGTCAAAAATCTCTAGTATTGGTTGTGAACATAGCAGGCTCTTAATTTTGTCAAATGCGATTTGACATTCTTCTGACCAATAAAATTTCTGGTCTTTTCTTAATAAGTTATGAAGTGGGTCTAGTATTATTGCACTTCTTGGAATGTATTCATGGTAAAAATTTATTTTACCCAAAAACTGTCGAACATTCTTCTGTGTCTTTGGTACTGGGAAATTCCTTATCGAAACTAGGTTGTCCTTCACTGGTTTGACGGAATTGTTCTGTATAATATGTCCTAGATATTTGACATATGCTGATGCAAACGTACATTTTGTAAATTTCAATCGAAATCCTTCTGTTAGAATTGCTTCTAATAACTGCTTTAAGTGGCATATGTGTTCATCAAAAGATTTGGAGAATATTAAAATGTCATCTATATAGTTTACGCTAAAATCTGTAAGTTTATATTTTCTATGTATATTACTCAATATTCTTTGGAATATCGCTGGAGATGTCTTTAAACCAAATTGTAGACAAGTCCACTGAAAGTGTCCTTCTTGTGTGACGAAGCCTGTCTTTTTCCTATCTTCTATTCATAGCGGTATTGACCAAAATGCGGAATTTATGTCTAGGCTTGTGAAATAGTTACAATTTCTTGTTTTTATCATCAGATCTTCAATTAATGGAAAGGGTTGTGCCTGTGGTACTACTATCTTATTTAAATCTCTGAAATCTATACATAGTCTTGATTTTTTATTTTCCTCTTTTTTAAATGCTAGAGTTACTGGTGCTGCAAATGGACTGTAAGACTCTTCTATAAGCTCATTATCCAATAATTTTGCTATCTGTTCCGCAATCTCTTTTTGTCTTCTATTGTGCATTTGTATGGCCTTTTGCAACAGTATTTATCCATCAGTAAGTCTATTCTTGCTTCATATCCCTTAACTGTTCCAACATCATACTTGTCTTTGGCAAATACAGATTTATATTGTTGTATAAGTTTATTTATTTCGTTTCTTTTATTTTCATCTAAGTGGTCAACTTTTATTTTAAAGTCTTCTTCCTTAATATGTTCATTGAAATTAATTTCATATACTTTTCCTAATTTGGTATCCTCGTTTTTGTTTTCATTTATCTCTTCCTCTTTTTCCCAGTTGACCTTATATTGTTTTCTAGTAAGTATTGTTTTTGACTTATTTTTAAGTCCTCATTTTGTACAAGCTTGTATTTCTTTATTATATCCAGTCCTATTAGGAAATCATATCTAAAATTTGGCTCATCCATGATATATACATCTACATTTTCTTCTATATCAAAAATCTTTATCTTTAGGTTTGTCAAACCACTTGTCTTTTTGACACCATTAATTGTTACTAAATTCTCTTCGTTTTTACCATTTCTTTTTGATTTTATTTTTAGTAATTTTGAATTGATGAGAGAAACATTGGAACCTGAATCATATACTCCATCAATTTCCATTTCCTTATTTAATAGTAGTTTGATCTTAATTAATGGTGTCACTATTAGTTTTTTTGTTCCGTTTCATTTAACTCTGCCTCAATCACTGAATTATTTACATGTCTGATAAATTTTCTATTCAACCTGTCATCCTCCTTAAGCTTGAACCAGCATGCAGATTCCGGGTGATAGCGGACGCCTTTATTCAATTTTTCACACGTTTTGCAAGGAGTCCGCTCTTCAATTCTGGTATTTATCTTCTGATTGTCATATTTTCTATAGGGTCCATTTTTATATTTTTTACCAACTGTTCATACCTTCTCACTTCATTGAATAAGTCAACCGTATCCTTCATCTCTTCTCTATTTATCTTCTCTAGTACAGACGATGGCAATCCTGCCGCAATAAGATCTATTAGCGTACCTGTGTCTATTGTTCTCCTCATATCCAATATAAGTTTCTCCTTTTTTATGGCATAGTCCACTAATGAACCTTCCCGATGTTTAAATGACAGTGCATAACTCACTTGATTCCAGCCTTGGTTGACAAATGTGTCACAAAACTTTTCCTTCCATTCTGTCCAATCTGAATCTAGGGTCAATTTGATAATCATTGAACCGTACCAATCAACACAGCTTTTGTCCATGAATAGTCGGAGGATCTCAATTTTTTTCCCATCTTCCGTAATGTCAAAACGAGCACACTCCTTTTCGAAATTTTCAATCCATTCACTTGCGTTCGGGTTTTTACTTGTAAATTTGTCAATCACAAACTTCTCTGCAATATGTTTTAAATTTTGTTTTTTTATTTCTTGTGTGCTTTCAATTAGTTTCGAAAATATTTTTTCCAATGACTGTATCAGCTACTTGTCCTCCAGATGTTACTTTTTGTTCGATTTCTTCAAGATATTGCTCTCCGAATTGTAAATTACCATCTTCGTCCACATAGATTTTACTAAGTTCATCTGACATTTTAATCCAAACTTTTCGTGTCTGGTATCTTTTCTTTAAACTATTTTTTACTTTATTATATGCAGAGGTCTTTATCAATTCCCTGTGAAGGCCAATCGATTGTAGTTCTTCTGGTATAGCAAACACTTTTTGTTCCTTTGTTGTTATTGACGTTACACAATATACGCTTGATTTCCCATCACTCGCCGGTAATAATGCAAATTCGAAGCGTAGTTGGTCCATCTTTTCTGCTTTCTTGGTATTTCAACAAACAAAATTGTCGTTTTATAACATATTTCCTTACATTTTAGGTTAAAAATAAACTCATGCGTTGCTTCTGAAAACGAAGATTTATTTCGTTAGTTTCTTACAAATACGATAACTTATTTAACTACACTATTATTGCAACTTTACCTGAAAACGAAGAAACGACAATTAAAGTCTATTCTTCCACCAATTATTCTTATTTATCTATTTTACAATGTTATTTTTTTCATGACCTCTCAACTGACCATAGACGTCAGCCCAAGGATGCCACAGACTAGCGCTTGTCAGTTGTCAATATAATTGGTAATTAAAGAAATATTTTTTCTTTACATGCATATTTCAGACTTATCTCCCAAAATATTATTCTTAACTCGGAATTACGGATTCTCATATGCTGAATCTTTTTATTATTAGATATCAGGAGCGCACCGTGAAATTGTCTGGGTAGGCAACCAGAAAAACATTCCTGAGTATTGTTGGTTGCCTGACTAACGTTTGTCAGTGGTCAATATAATTGGTAATTAAAGAAATATTTTTTCTTTACATATATTGGTGTTACCGATATCTTACTCATCCTCAAATTTCATTGTCGTAGCTTTCCCCCTTCTGAAGATATGATCATTTTTTTCATTTACTCAAGAGAAAAATAGAAATGTCATGAAGTCCGAGCTTTGTCACTGAAAGATTTACCATCACAGATCGATATTCGTTTGACAACTTGCGGACCTAGATATCAGTGTCAGTTGGCGTAATATCAATCAAAATTTTCATAGAATTCATAGAGGTAGAATTCGATGTTGATGACGTTGTCAAAATTCAGAAAAGCACAGACGTAATATTAATAAAAAAAATTTTTATTATAGAGAAAGAATTTGATGGCGTTGTCAGAACTCAGAAAAGCAATGACGTAAGTTTTTAGGAAGAGCATAGAACAAAATTTGGTGAAAATTATGAGTAGTTATTTTCAAATTGAGATAAAGGTTTGTTTATTCAATAGGCTTTCATATTTGCATCACATTGTCTCATAGTACGGAAAAAGACTATTGTTCATCCGATCAGAGAGCTTATAGATTTGTTAAGGTTTGAATAATCGCTCGCAGGTAGCTCAACAAGAGCGCCAAAGCAATCTGACCTCACGTCAGTGCTTTCTAAATTTTTTACAAATCGATTTGAGTGGTTAGTTAACTAATATTTCATTGAAAATTATCCGTTACTCACGACTTCTTATCCGTGATAATTAAAAACATACTTATTGTTGAGTTCGCAGAGTTCCTGATAACCCATTTGTTCTTTATTCTTATCATTACAAAAATCAGTCACGAAAATTTTTCTACTTCACTTAAATGAGATCCTCCACCCTTCTCAGAGTTTGAAGGCAGTTTGATGAATTCTGATGTTATAAGTTTCTTTTTTGCTTAAGCCATTTTTTAAATTCAGATTGGAATATCTCCAGATGTTTAGAAGAAACCTTTGAAGAAATTTGTTTTGCGTCAGACCTTCTTAAAGCTAATAATTACTCTTTTAAACCATATTTATATTTTTGACTTTGTTTATATTATAAAATTGACCTTCTTAATTCAACTAACAAATTGAAAACCGTGTTTTGATTTTATATCTTTTTTGTATGCTCATTTATTTATATGAATCAGTTGTGGTAGTCTATAATGATTAGCATTATTATTTGAATTCAAGCATTGCTCTATAGTTTCAGTATCGGAAGGTAAATTCTTGTATATACGATATTTCTTGTTGATTATTCAAATAGTTTCTAGGTAATAATTGTTAACCTTATATGAGAAAAAATGTTTATAAAACTAATAATTTTTCTGCTTCGGCATGGGTACACTTATGATCTGTCATCACAGTGTTGGTTTCCTTTGAATCTCAGAAATGTATTGCTTAAACTTCAATTGAGCTGGTACTTAACATATATTTCCTATAATTATTTTATATTTTTTTATATTGCGAATACTAGTCTATACAGAATTGTGCTCTATTTTAATGTATTCATAATTTTTTCACCTGAATTGCCGAGCCAGCCTAAAGAATCAATAAATGATTTTGCATTGTATTCAGCCTCAAGAAATTAGTTAATTGGATTCACATGTACTCCTAGATGATTCTCGTGACATTTAAATTTGTTGTATTACTGATAATTAAAAAGCTTTTTCAACTTTGCAGGAAATCTTATTTCATACCCATTGTACAATTCACTTCCCTTGGCACTGTAGGGAACCCACTACTCGCACACTGGCTCGGTGATGTCCAGTCACTAACTGCTAATCCTCTACTCTCGCCTTCGGCTCTGGTCAACCTGATTCATAGCATTAGTCATAGACACACGAGACAGTGTAATCGCGTACACTACACCCACTATATCAAATCAATTAATACTTGAAATATAAATTTATACGATGATGTGATAATAAAAACTAGTCATGCAGAGATCTAAACCCGAACATATTTCCAAAATTACTTACTGCAGAGTAAAATCGGTAATTCAGTTAACCTTGCAATTTACCTAAATGATATATGTGTACTATAAATTATATTAATTTTAATGCATCCACTGTCCGAATATGGGTGGTGCAACAAAGCACATAAACTCATTCTATAAAATGTTTAGTTTGATATATATGCACTGTTTAGTGTTTATCAGGTGGGATTATATATATTTTGGGAATTATAAGAATGACTTGTAATTTGAATTGCGCTCTTATAGTACTCAACTGTTTCGCTCAAACATTAAATTTTTGGTTTGTCTAGTTGATGAAAATTTAATAAAACATTAGTTAAACTGAGGAAAACAATTTTATTCTGACGAAACTCTCAAACAGAAAATGTTTGCTAGGAATGTCATGATAATCTGGTTGCTGGTAAATAAACTGAGATTCTCATTTAGTTTCGTCAAAAATTTGAAATATACCTAGATATATGCGCACATTACCTTTTTAAATGTGAAGGTTTTCAATCGTTCACTTCAAAGGAGCTCTAAATCAAATTTGTAGTGAATTTTTATATAAAGGGAAATCTTGATTTATTCATTGTCTAAAATTACGAATTTAAAACAAATTGCGTTTTCAAGTGCCACAAATATAAAGAAAAGCAAATAGATTCAATGAATGTTATTGAGTTATTAAATTCATGTATTTATTATCAACATATCTAAGAACAAATGTACCTGGAAACCCTTGATCATATTAATTTATAATCATTCAAGTCGATACTAATTTATGGAAAACGATACCTGTTAACGGATGCAGATAAAATTCGAAATATTCAAATTATTAATTACGGTACAAAATTGGGTTATCTACTCCTCCTTAGGCAATCTCACAGCATAATCCTGAAATGGCCCTGAGGATAGTCCCAGAACCGTCAGAAAATAATCAAAAACAAAACCCTGACGTTACCCGAACCTGGAACTACTCGGTTCGATAATTGTCAGAGAAAACCGGAACAACAAACACTGAAATGCGCATGTTCCTGATAGTTCTGGAACAGTCAGATTTTGAATCCGAATAAAACTAATGTACTGTATATATAAAAATATTTGGAAATTTTAATCTCATTATTTTTTCGCCCATATTTTGTATCGTTGATTTTAATTTTGTATATTCACAATTCAATTTACTAAAATATCCGTGAATTGCAGAAGTTGTGCTTTGGCAGAATAGAACGAAAACAATAATGATAGATGTAATTGGCATTCGAAGACGAATTGGTTGAAAATCATTGAAGCATGATTAAAGCGAGTTTAAATTATTTCATCTATTCAAAATTTAAAATTTGATTTTGTCATAAATTTAATTGGAATTTTCTTTAAATGCGTAGCATTTTAATTTTATAATGATTGTGGTTTCACCCCTATTTAGAGAGTTGATAGGGATGGCACAAAGCGCAGCAAAAATCCTTCAAAAATGTGAAATAGTTCCAGGATTTTGTTGCCAGAATATTTTTCGGGGAAAATGAACTTGTTCTATAATGTTTACGCACCCTGTATGGGTAAGGTATTTCAGAGGCAAGTGTTTGTCAGTCAGAAATTCTCGTAAGATGAATAAGAACCTTGATTACAGATCGGGAATGATTGCATTTGCATTCAAATGATTATAAAGTGTGATTCATTTAGAGGTACTTTCTTTTCAAATAAAAAAAAGTAATGAAAATAATTCTTTATTATAGTACTAATCAACAAATAAAAGAACCATTCCTTACAATTAATTTTTAAAGATAATTTCTTTCAAATGCTGACCCCTGACTACTGCTAACAAGATCCATTCGATAGTTCCAATTTTGGATGACCCGTGTGACTATTTCGGGTGATATTTTTCCAATGACTCTAGTAATATTGACCTCCAATACCTCAATCGTAGCCGGCTTGTCCATGTAGTCTTCGGACTCCACATATCCCCAAAGGAAAAAATCAAGACGTGTGATGTCACATGACCTAGCCTGCCAATTCTCTGGTCAGAAGCGTGAAATGATCTGCTGGCCGAAACACTCTCGCAGTAAAGCCACGGTTTCACGGACTGTATGGCAAGTGGTACCATCTTGTTGAAACCACATTTTGTCGAGACCACGGGCTTCAATTTCGGGCAATAAATAGTTTGTTATCTTGGTGCCATAACGGTCACAATTCACATTAGCATTACGACCGCCCTCTGTTTTAGAAGAAATATGGATCGATTATGCCACCGGCCCATAAACCACACCAAACAGTTGTTTTTTCTGGATTTAACGGCAATATTTGAGACTTTTCTGGTTGTTCATCACTCCAGATTCGGGCATTTTGTTTGTTTACGAACTCATCAGTGAAAAAAACTTTTGTCGAAAACAGTGAGGATTCACTTCAAGCTTATCAAGAGCTCAACGACTAAGGCCAGTCCTACATTGGAAGCGGATTTAGTCTGGCCAGTCAACCCGACCCGACCAGACTCGATCTCCCTACATTGCAGACCAGACCGAGCACTGCCTCCAATGTAGGAGTAAAGTACGTTTTCTTTGTGTTTGTTTCCGCCAGACCCGTCCAGACCCGCCAGACTGTCTGGTCTGGAGAAATTCCGCTTCCAATGTAGGACTGGCCTTAAACTTAAACGATTTGGTAGGCTGATTGGCTTCAGTTCTTGAACTGAATATATTTATCCAATAAAGAATCTCAAAAAGAGTCTTAAACCTTGCTACGGTTATTTTTCTTCAATGTTTTAACCTGTCTTTAAAAATGAAATCAATAATTTGTCCATGACAATATTGAATTTTTGTTACCAAGCATTAAGACTTAATCTAGGGTTGGGTTACATATGCGTTGAAGAAAATCAGAAATTGATTACCAAATATAACAAATCTATTATCAAAATATAAATATACAATATACAAGTTCTTAATTGAATATATCAAATCTACAGCTACCAACTATAAACTATCCAAGAATCAATTTACTGAGAAAACCGTGCATTTAAATACAATGGTCACTATGATTTATCAAAGAATGAATTATATCAAAAACTAGAAGTCTTCGAGTACTTACTCACTATTGCAGATGTTAATTAATTCAATAAAATATAATAACTGAAATTAATATCAGTTGACTAGGCAGTCAGAAATTTATAGTGATTATCTCCAATTATTCAATTATAAAACTGACATGAGAAATCAAATATGGTAAGGGACTTATTTCAAAAGTCAAGATGAATTCTTCTCCCAACGATTTGCATCAGAAATGAAGCAAGTATGGAAAGGTACAGTCAAAATCTCTCCAGATACAGCAATCCAATTTCTAAACCAATTGTGGTCCCAGAAGGTTTGTATCGTTCACCCAAAATTTCCGTGTTATAGGTAGAGTGAGAATTACCATAGGAAATAACAAAAAAAAAAAAATCTGAGAATGAAATAAAATAATTTTAAAATCTTTAAATGAATTTAATTGAACATCGTGTAGCTTACCCTCTTTATCAATAGATTTTCACTTAATTGCAGCCTTGAAATATGGAATAAAATCTGACCAGGCTATCCAAATTCAATTGATTAATGCCTCAACAGCAAAATTAATTCAGCTCCCAAAAATTACAAATTCGAAAATAATTGCTGGTTTTTAAACTCTACTGTTCGTCAGAATTTCAATTCACAACTCTTCAATGTCGGCGATGGATAAAGAATAAAAATCGATATTAATTTCCTGCAGACCACGAAGTGAAAGATAAGAAAGATGAAAAAAAAATGAGAAAAAAAACTCTTCGTGTTTATATCATACGATGTTTTGAATGCAAAATTTATGCATCGAATCTCGCAATAAGACATCTAACGGCGATGCAACAAAACAAACCCTCCGTTACAGAAATCATTTATGGATCCAAAATATATGATGAGAAAACTGTAATCAATGGAATAATCAATGGAATGATGAAATAAATAAACAAAATGAATTCAAACTGTATCAATCTACTGATGGTAGAGCGAATTGTGCGTTCGGAAGACCGATCATGTGAACCGTTAGACACTCTAAGGGTCCGATACACATTAATCGAAGAACGCCCATTTTCGTAATAAAGCTGAACAATTTGTAGACGCTATGCAGGGCTAATTCGTTCCATTATGAAATGTCAGACACTGCTGAATATGAATATGACTTCAGTTTACATGACGTATGCGTGATCTGCAACTAAATCCCCACCACAAAGAGTACCTCTAAATGAATCACTTTTTATTTTGAAGCAGAACAGTTTTACATGGAAGAAGATTGTGTCTGAAATGAAATTGAAGAAAAGCTGTTAGTTTGGGTTTTTCAATTCATGGTATTTATAATTTCGATATAATATATGAAGTATTTTGAAGGACAGCTTAGTGAAAAAATCTTTTTCTAAACGGTTATCTATGGAGTTGATCTGACTACTTTTGATAGGTTTTTAGTAGAAGGGAATTTGAGTTTCGATCAAAACTTAATGATAACTGTGAATAGTTATTCTCAATTCAAGAAATAGGTAAGTTCATCAATCGTGACGGTTGTATTAGTAGGTATTACACTATTCCAGAGTTAGAAAAAAGACTCTAGAACAAGCGCTCAAAAGCTCTTGATCTAAGGTTAGTGCTTTTAAAAATTTTTTCAATAGCATATTCTAAAACAAGTTGCAGAATGGGCACCTACTCCAACACGAATGCAAAATTCGAAAACGAGCGACGAAGGAGCGAGTTTTTGAACGCATGAGTGTTGGAATTGCCTTCTGCAACGAGTATTAGACGATATTTTTTCTACTTCAGTCAAGAATTGTGAGAAATTTATTGTAATTCAGTGAAAAATTCAGATTATACGTCTTGGTACATTTTGCATTTTATTTTCGCAGTTGGTGTGACTGATACGAAAATTGACAGATCATAGACTTTGAATAGTGCGTTCAAATCTCTACATTGTTTAATATCGACGATTGACATGCAATGGACGCGTGTTGACATTCGAAAGGATAGGACGTCAGTGCTGTAATGAGTTCATTACAGCGCTGTTTTTAGTACTGTAACGAACTCATTACGACACTGAAATAGAGAAAATAAATTAGGACACTATAAAATGTTGAGGCAAGTTCATCATTCATTCATCATACTTTATGGATCCAATAACTTTCATGATTCATCGAATTTTGTCAGTTTTCTCAATCTCATTCTAGATCTTTTTTTTAACACTCTGTATGATTATTTGTCCAAGTATTATACAAAATCTATTGAAGTAGGTCCTTTTCAACAAGACATCTAACCCAAAGTTAGTAAAAACGCCTTCCTTATAGGAACAATTGATAATTAAATTAGGGCTTGCAATCGTAATTTTTGACATAAAAACCTGAATATGTCAAAAACGCTCAGACTTAGGGATAGGACATGATACATGAAATCTGCCTAGAATGTTAAGTAGAATCCATAAATGTAATAATATGTAAGGTATCCCATTTAAAATAAGAGACTTAGGGTCTATTTCCGGTATAACCGGAAATGCCCAATAGATGAAATAGATGAATAGCTCTATAGGTCTCAAGACATCTGGCAAGTTCCCAAAATTTCAAATTTTTCCTACATTCAGTTTCTGAGATATAGATCGATGCAGTTCGTCGTGGTTCACCCTGTATATATTAATTAATTCAAATCTCATTGGGAATACATAAAAATCTCCGATAATTCAAGGTATGTATATGGGTAATGAGTATTGGAAATGCTGATAATGTGCAAAATATCTTTGTTGAAAGTAAAATGGTAACTTAAATATTCGTCGTAATAAAACTAGAGATCAATAGTAGAAGTTGATCAATGAAGTGATTAACAATAGGTATGGCAATACAATGGGGATATTGTTTTATCTAGGTACTCATTGATGATTTCATAATTACGGTAAGGTAGGTATAAGTAAAAGATTTTTAAGGAGTAGGTATTTTTACTATTATGTTTCCCCCATTCTATGAATTTTACCTCCAGACCCACATATAATTGATCTCTGGGAAATTAATGTTAATTTAATAGTCTCAGTAATCGTTTACCATTAATGGTTCATTGATTGTAATTATCTCGCATTAGTAATTGATGTAATTTCGATAAGTTGCTAGTTCTGAATTTTTGGCGGTTTGAATTTCTTGTCCCGGGTCATTTTGTGCCTTTTGTTTCAATTTTCACTAATTTCGAAACAATGTATTTCTAGGTATTTCTTTAAAATTCCTTGCTCTCAAACTATTTACCTACAAGAGGCCATATTATTACATAAATAACTAATTTGTGCCATGTCTAATTTGATACTGAGCCCACTTACAAATTGAAATTATACTTATACTCTAATATTACACACAAAACGAATTTTTGAACAAAACAAAAAAAAAGGGTTGGTACGTAATAAAGCCTCTTCAATTCTAGAATAATAGATCTATTAGCATTTCTATAAACCAGTGCGGTTTCCATACCTTGTACCTGTTCTATTGCGAAATACTGACAGAAAATTGTTTGAATTACTGTGAAACTTCAGTTTATCGCGACCTTACACAAACAACATAATTTCCGAGGTAACTTGTACAAGAGAAGACTTATGCCCGTCATCGATCACCATAAGGGAGCAGAGCATTCAGGAAACCGTTTTATTTTTTTACGAAATCAAGAAAAAATATAACCTTAAAGTTAACCCCACACCTCAACAACATTTCCGGCAAGAAGAACGTGAAAGTGTACACTTTACACTATAGTGTAAAAGGTGTATCAAGTAGAACAAACGAAATTTTCGGCTAAGCACTGACGTGAGGTCATTTAATAGAATCATTTCCTTACTCTTGAACAGTGTGATACTAATACAATCGCCACGATGAATGAACAAACCTATATTTCCAATAAAGTATAACTGCTGACAATTTTCCTTAGGTTTGTTTGAAGCTCAAATTTCCTTCTCCTAAAAACCGATCAGAAGTTGAATTATGAACGTCTTCGAAAACCGTTTAAAATTCCTTTCTTTCACTTAACTCCATTCCTCTGATATATTTTATATACAGGGTGTCCCAGAAATCAACGTCAAGCCGAAAACGGGCGATGGGCCAAGTCATGATAGTTAACAGAAAATTATAAAAAAAATGCTTGTCATGCACCCTTCGAATTATGACAATTAAAGTAAAATTAGAAAAACTGACACCCTGTGATGATCTTTCAAGTCCTGTGGCTACAAATATTAACTTTTCGTGAAACTTTTTTTTGTAATTATAACCATGAATAAACCTTCTTTAAAATACAATTCAAAATTCAACCATAACTGCCTCAATTTTGAATTAAATGTTGGATTTTTGGCCACCACTTAATTTAAAATAATTACATCACCCAACTTTAACCGACTGTACCGTAAAAAAATGTACTACACTATTTCGGCAAGTAACTTTAAAAGATTGTGCATTTAGTCAAGAATCCAAAATGGTATAATACTTGCTAGAGTACTTCTTAATTTAGGAAAACAAATTTTTTTTTCTAATTAAGCCGGATTTCATGACAATTTTATTTAATTAGATAAATTATTTGCAATACAGCCAAGGCGTTTTTAAGTCCACAATTTACAGGCACAAGTACATACCATTTTGACAATGTAAGTGAGACAGAGCCGCCATCTTGTCGTAAGAGTAATAACCATGGGTTAATAAGGAATTTGTTAGGTTTAGGTGCAAGTTTAAAATAAAATTCAGTTATTAGATTTCCTCAGTAATGATTTTAATTTAATTACATTAAGAATTTACATCAAATGTTCAAACTGTTTGCCTTCAGCTGCAATGCAAGCTCTGCATCTCCTTAAAAATGACCGTGTAATAAGACGAGCGTATCTTTTCGAGTTAATGTTTTCAGCGGCTTCCGTAATTCCTTGTCGTAGCTCGTCTAAATCTTGAATGGGTTTAGAGTACACTTTTTTCTTTATCGTTCCCCAGTAAAAGAAATCTATGGGATTTAAATCGGGCTAGCGGGCAGGCCACGAAATTGTACCACCTCGCCCGATACACCTATCGGGGTATTCTCGATCGAGAAACTCGCGTACCGTGCGCGCATAATGCGCTGGGCAGCCATCTTGTTGGTACCACATACTACCGTAAATGTTTAGTGGCACTTCTTCCAATAAATCTGGTAATTCGTTCTGTAATAATAATAATGATAAAATTATCATGAAATCCGGTTTAATTAAAAAAAATTTGTTTTCCTAAATCAAGGAATACTCTAATAAGTATTATACCATTTTGGATTCTTGACTAAATGCACCATCTTTTAAAGTTACTTGCCGAAATAGTGTAGTACATTTTTTCATGGTACAGTCGGTTAAAGTTAGGTGATGTAATTATTTTAAATTAAGTGGTGGCCAAAAATCCAACATTTAATTCAAAATTGAGGCAGTTATGGTTTAATTTTGAATTGTATTTTAAAGAAGGGTTATCCATGGTTACATTAAAGAAAAAAGTTTCACGAAAAGTTAATATTTGTAGCCACAGGACTTGAAAGATCATCACAGGGTGTCAGTTTTTCTAATTTTTTTTTAATACTCATAATTCGAAGCGTACATGACAAGTATTTTTTTTTTAATTTTTCTGATAACTATCATGACTTGGCCCACCACCCATTTTCGGCTTGACGTTGATTTCTGGGACACCCTGTATATAATAATATAAGTGAAAATTACAAATAACTCTAATAAAAAATAACGAAACTGACAGTGTTTCTGTAGTTGCACTTCAGCAACAATAATTTTCCTATTAAACCAGCACAACTCCAACATATAATATAACTTGAATCACTTGAATGCATATGGCACATAACCAGAAAAAATTATTCATCGGTAAACACGATCTTCTTTCATCATGATACCAGGATTTCGGACAGACAAATACTCATCCTTTGAATAACCTTATACAGGGTGGCCATTTCAAAACGAAACAGACGAGATTACAGACGAAATAAATATTTTCGATAGAAATGCTCGGACAAGTCGATTTCTGTTTCGAGGGGGACAACTTAAGATGTAGGTTACGGACGCATAGCGCTTCAACCCTTGCTACTACAACCCTCACCCCCAAATTTTGAACTAGGAAGATAGGGTTAGTGATACCTCAATTTAAAGGTATTTTTATACTGATTTCAGCACAGTAATTTTTTTTTCATTTTATGTATTAATTCTTGAAATATTTTCAAATAAGTATTTCAAAATGAAGTGCGGTTTTCATGGCACTGTGTTTTTCTGTGAAGAGTCGACATTTTGAGCTTCAAACCAACCATGACTGTGGCTTTCTTCCTCCAATCCACTGACTCTAATCTTTAATCAAGATGTCGAACAAACAAAGCGTATTGCGAAGGAGCTCAATCTTGCTGAAACTCAGTCTTAATTATCTTCGATATAATTTGCAGTATTTCCAATAACATGCGAAAACACTTGATCGATAGAAATCTCCAGAGTGCAAATACGTACATATGTTTAATCAGATTACCAGGTAAGAACATCACATCATTAATGATGCCACAGAAATATTCCAGTCCCAATTCGTGAAACGATTTCCGACTTAATTATGAAGTGTTTTCTCAATTGGCTTCAATATGTTTTCATTTTGTTGATTATTGAATTCATATCTTTCTCAAAAAAATGAGAATCGATAAACTTTTATTTATTACGAACAGATCATTAAGTTGGCTTACTGGTTCTTTGACATGTGAATTATTCTTAGTTTTGAATTGAGGCTTGTATGTGTTCTAATTCATTGTTTGACATGGTTATTTAATTGCAGAGAGGGTGGAAATAATTTCACTTTTTTTTGCAAACAATCAATGTGCGAATAGAACCGCAGAATTCTTCAATCAACGACATTTAGATGAACATGTTAATAGGAAGTATGTTTTGGAATTAGTGTCAAAGATTCAAAAAACCGGGTCCGTGGCTAATGAAAAACGAAACATGGGAAGAAATGAAGCAGCTGAAGTAGCCGCTCTTGGACAGATTGCTCTGAATCCAATGACGAGTACGAGGCAGCTAGCACATGGTTTTACACGAACTCGAATTGCAAATATTTTTAGCATCACAAATTCCATCCTTACAAAATCCATCTTTCACACGCACTAAACGAAGATGATTTTGACGGTCATGTTGAAATTTGTGATACAATGAGTGAACGAGTAACTGCTTATCCCAATTATCTATACAATGTTTGTTTCTCCGATGAGTGTTCGTTCTTTCGAAACGGCACAGTAAATCGACACAATTGTCGTTATTGGGCTGATGCTAATCCGAGATTGTTCCACGAAGTTTATACTCAACAACCAGAAAAACTCAATGCTTGGGCTGGATTATTTGGTGACAGCATTGTCGACCCGTTCTTTTTACCTGGTAATCTTACTGGAGATATGTATTTGGACTTATTGGAAAATCACTTTGATCCAATTTTGACGGAAATTATTGAAAACAATGCTGGAAATTATGTGGAAGATCAGACTCTGTTTCAGCAGGATGGAGCTCCTCCACACTACGCCTTACCAGTTCGAGAATATCTGGATCGAAGATTTCCAAATCGGTGGATTGGAAGAAGGGGTCTTACTGAATGACCAGTCAGATCGCCAGATCTATCACCACTAGATTTCTTTCTTTGGGGCCACTTGAAGAGTAAAATTTACTCTACACAGCCTGATTCCATAGAAGATTTAAGAAAACGTATAGTGAACGAATGTCGTCATATCACTCCAGAAATGCTGCAAAATGTGCGCCATCGTTTCGTATAAAACTTATTTCATTGTATGGAAACTAATGGTGCACAATTTGAATATTCAATTGATTGCTGTGAGTTTTTGATAAATTATTTACTTTACTTTGTAAAGTCTTATTTCTTAGATCAATACTTCAAATCGTTCTGATACCGTACAGTTGGAGAATGATTTCAGTGAATAAAACAGCACGTCGAACATCTGACCCTAGTAGCATTAACTCGTACGGTATGCCTTCATTTGCCCAGTGGTAGATGTTTTGCAATTTCAAATACAAGTACAAAATTTTGGTGTTTCGGAAGCACGAAATGTCAATTATTCGCAAAAAATTAATTTAAGTGATGAAATTAACTAACGCATGAATATTTCGAGAACTATGCATAAAATGAAAAACAATTACTGTACTGAAATGAGTATAAAAATACCTTTGAATTGGGGTATCACTCACCCCATCTTCCCTATTCAAAAATTGGGGGTGGGAGTTGTAGCAGCAAGGGTTGAAGCACAGAAATCGACCTGTCCGAGCATTTCTATCGAAAAAACTTATTTCGGCTGTAATCTCGTCTGTTTCGTTTTCAAATAGCCACCCTGTTTATTATAGGCACATCCTAATTTTGCAAAAGTGATGATTATTCGAATCTGATATTCCGTAACGTCTAAAAACTTTTACGAGCATTACATTAAACTTTCTCATAACATGAATTTGGCTTATGAATTCTGTCAATATACACCTACATTATGTTACCGTAAATGATTTCTATTCATTTTCTCCAAACTGAAGCTGAATCAATAAGTCCGACCGATGTCAATCGAATATGTACCTATAACAGTATCGAGCATTTCAATTTTTGAAAGACATTTTGATCCCTCTTTTACGAAAAATTCGTATTTCCAGAAGAAATATTTGAGTCTTCGAGTTTGAGGTAAATGGGAGGCGCCAGGAGACGAGAAATTTTCTCTAGTTTCGTTCTCGACGGTCGTTCAAAAATTTCAATGAGCTGTGAGTCAAGAAGGAACGTAAATCTCAACGTAATTAGTTAAATTATTCATTCAATTTGTAAAACTTGATCTCTCGAAACCACAGTTCAGAGTAACTGAGGTTGAAGAAGTTTTCAAAGATTAATATATGTTCTTCGTTGTAATGAAGAGAAAATCAGTAACAAGCGGGAAAATTAAAACATAAAAAGGAATATCCTTGTCCGGTATATTGAATTACGACTTTCAGTGAAAATTCATTATTCAAATATGCATGTTTTACGTTAAACTTAATAATGTCATGCAATGCTGTAATAAAATATTGAAAAGATGTGAGCTTACTTATCGTACCATAAAGAATTACACAGCTTGGTAACTACAATTTTACTTGCATTATTAAAAACGCATTTACCGAACAATGTGGAAGAAATTAAAGATACTTCAAAGTTAATTGTGGTACATTTATGCAGTATCGAATGTTCATGAGTGAAGAATTGATTTCGAAGGAAATATTACGTGTGGTGAATCAACTTTTGCCCCCTTTTATTGCTCCGTGTATAACATCTTCTAGTGGACATTAATTATTGATGCTATGGAATAATTGCTTCTGGCTTTTACATCACAAAAAGGTGAATTATTTAGTATGCCTGAAAGGAAATCGACCCACCATTTCATTTATCAACGAAATGAATTATGTGATGTTGCCGTTGTATAATCCTGACGTTTAAGGCAATGAAGTTCACAACCTTCAGATCTTTTTATTCTAGCCTCAACACAATTTTGGAAATTAAAATCATTTCAAAAAAGGAAAATTAATTTATTGTATTCCAATAATTCCTGAAACATATTTAGCTTGCATAGATTAATTTGGCAAACATAAAAAAAATCTGATTCAATCAGAAAATCATATGAATTTGGTTTCAATCATATGAGATCTAATCAGGAAAGGCAGTAAGTGTTTAAAAAATTTCAAAATTCAGTTCCAATTCATCACGCTGACCACAAATCGAGAGATTTCAATTATTTTCCTGCGAACCTTCGTACAGGAATAGATGATTCATATCGTTACTACCCATTTATAATAAAAACATATATAAGATAAAAACGTCATGCCTTATCAGCGTTGTACGCTGTTTACTGTACAACGCAAACGTATTTTGCAGTTCGTGATAACTTGCGGTTCTGAGCTTAAAAAAATTCTATTTGAACAGAAAATTGTGACAATTTGCTGCAAATTAAAAAAATCATGGTCGTTTCAAATATATCTGCTTTCTAGTCAAATAACACATATTAATATTTGGGATGGAATGAAATTATCAAAATAACCGAAACTTCAGAAATAAATATAATGCAGATTATAATTCAAAATAACAATTATCATAGTGAAAGCCAAATCAAACGAACCAACAAAAATGAATGACACAATTATGTGAATAAATTCAATGAGCGAATCAGGATATTTGTGAAAAATATATGGATTTAAGCTGGAAATTCATTGAAACTACATTTTTATTACAGAAACAATTTCTTAATGTGATGTAATTTCTTTTTCTTTCGCATGCTATCTTCCTTCAAGAATCATAAAAATTTATTCTTTTTCCCGATTAAATTTTATTATCATTTCCGTGATGAAAGTGGAGAATGAATTTCAAGGCCAAATCATTATACAGGGTGTCTCAAGTTCGAGTGCCTATTAGACGTTTCTGGAGAACTAGACATATTTGAAATCTGAAAATTGCGATTTTGATATTGTTTGAAGTTCTCTACAGGGTTAAAATATTTTCGAAGCCCAAAAACTTCCGGTTATACAGGGAGTGAAAATAAATTCGATGAAAAAATTTTTTTTCAAGTTTTCCATTCCTGGTATGATCGAGTATTCAATAGTAAATACATTTCTGTTGAAACCATTGTATTAAATCGAATAGTTTTCAAAATATCCAAAAAAAAAACTGGAAAAAAAGTCAAATATGCTCAGTCAGTAATATGTTCATTATTCCAATTTTAAATATCCTGAGCGTAAACCGTTTTCACAACATCGAAGAGGAAGGATGTGAAAATGTCATGCATCTTTTGGATTTCAAAAATATCATCACAGGGTGTTTCAAATTTTGTGTTGAAAATCGTGATCTTAAATTTGCCATAACTTCCGTTTTTTTAAATTAGAACCCTATATTTTCATAATTATGTTGGATTCTGCGGTCGAAAATAATGATAGTATTTGCACATGATTATGCCCCTAAATTCAATAATTTCTGAGTTATTTAAGATTTTCTGGATTTATGGAGTACGTAGAGTCAAATTGATTGCATCTAAAAAATTCATGATATTCCTTCGAAACCATGGGAACACTCTGTACCCATAGAAGTGTCCGGTCTTATTGTTATTCGATATCTTCATTTCTCGATTTAATAAAATGAACCATTAATCTTATTACGAAATTCTGGATCTATTTTATATACACGGTGAATGTGACAGAATTATTAGTAGAACCTTCTGGGCCTTCAACGAGAAGTATCCCCATTTACCTTCCATGACGGAGAAGATCTTCAGAAAATATGTTTCAAACTTTCAAAGTTTTGGATGTGTAAGAGCCCCTAAAGAATACAAAAGAAGGGTAGTTGATGATGAGCAAAATGAAATGAGTGTTTTGACTTATTTCGAAGCGAATGAAAACGCATCTATTCGAAGTGCAGCTCATGATATCGACTTAGACAGAAATTCAGTGCACCGAATTTTGAAAAAACACAACATGCATGACTACAAACATGAGAAAGTTCATGCATTAGAACCAGGTGACTACATAAAAAGGTTGAATTTTTGTAGAGGAATATTAGAAAAACTTGAAAATGATGAAAATTTTTTGAAAGAGATCATTTGGACAGACGAAGCAAAATTCAATAATGAAGGACTATTTAATAGAAAGAATTGCTACATTTGGAGAAGTGATAATCGTCATAGGAAAAGACAAAGAAACCCCCAGAACAAATTTAGTTCTAATGTGTTTGCTCCTTTGATGAACAATAAAGTGCTGTACTACATTTAAGAAGAAAATTTAAATACAGAAAAATTTTTGGAAATCCTAAGAAATTTTGTTTCTGAGTTTTTGGATGTTGAGTATGTCGACTTCAGCATATTATCAATTGGATGGGGCTCCGGCACATAGTTCGCACAAGGTGTCTGAAGAACTGAATGCAATTTTTGGTAATCGGTGGATCGGACGCCGTTCTTCACTGTTTTGGCCCCCACGATCTCCCGATCTTACTCCCTTAGATTTTTATTTATGGGGTACAATAAAAATATAGTCTATGAATCTCCTATTGAAAGCAAAGAAGATTTGAAACGGCGTGTGGAGGATGCTTTCCACTCACTAAAGGGGGAGGAAATTGAGCGAGCGACTAACCGAGGTGTTTCAAGACGTATTCGAAAGTGTGTGGAACAAAATGGTTACCATATTGAAACTCTTACCTTATTTTGTTGATTTGAGTTTTGAAACGTATTTTTATTTTGATTATCATAATTTATTTATAATCATAATTCGGTGTACTGAAGTTGTTTGAATTTCATTTTATTATTTATTTTATTAAGATAAATTCAAACATATCAGCGCATGCACTTGACCCCCACTTTCCCAGTCAAGTGCAGGCGCCGAAAGTAAACACAATTTTAACAGATCTCAAAACTCTCTCTGTCAATTTAACACATATAAAAGTTGTTCGCTCACAGAATAAAATTCATCGACTAAATATAAGGAGATCTCGTCCATCTCTCTCTCAAGTCTGCAGTTTATTGTAACTGAGAAGAATGAATAAACTTTCAAAAGTAAATACGCTTTCATGTGCGGAAACGAAAATCCGTAACATAAAATTTTGGTGCCGAAACCCGGGAATATCTGTTCTGACCTCTGGAGTTCAAAATTTCTGAAGCTCAGAAGCCCTCTACCCTAAAGAAGATCAATTCTGGACCACAGATTTGGAAATCTTCAAGCCCCATAAATCAGCCTCAGGAATTCAACAGTTAATTTCATGATCCAATTTATGGCAAAATTGCTGCTGTTCCGTCTTCAAGGCCAACATCTGATGCAACGCCGAGTGTAGCTGCCACCGTATCAAGATTTCTTCACGGAAGAAATAACCGAAGGAACCAGGTTGATTGTTTTGATTTTCATTCTGGATGTGGAATTTCGAACTGAAAGAATTTCAACTAATGTTTGTTAGATGTATCGAATTTCTTATAAGTTTTGATATCTTATCATATTTTGTATATTTTCTTCTGCTCTTGATCAATCGTATTGCTTTTCTCATTTATGTATGCCCACAATATTTATATCTGAATAATTAATTCTCTGTTGATATCATTATATTATTCAAAGGTTAATTTCTACATTATCAAGGTTTCGAATATTTTCACGTTGATTTAAATTAAAATTTACTGTTTCGAAATGGAAGCTCTCACTGAGAAAAGAACAGCTCACAAAAATGTTTTCGTCCGTTTAGAAACGTTTATTGCAAAAAACATAGATAAGGATGTTTACAATATCAAGGATTATGCTGTACGTCGTGATTTGTTAGTGAAAGCTTTCAATGATTATAATATAGTTCAAGATAAAATTGAATACTTAATATCTAATTATCCAAGTGATTATAAAGATTGTGAGGACAGAGAGGAGATGGAGCAGAGATATTGCCATTTATTATCGGTAATTGATCATATTATGGAAAAGTCTAACTCATCAAAAAGGACTCTGAATGGTGGTTGTTCAGATGTGGCGGAAAGTAAAATTTCTGTTCTGAATTAAATATCCCAATATTTTCAGGAAATGTTTCGGATTGGATGTCCTTTTCAGAACTGTTCTCAACTTTGATAATAGAAAATAAGTCACTAAGTGAAATTCAGAAATTTATTTATCTCAAATCATTTTTGCGAGATGAACCCCTAAATATAATTAATAATTTACAGCTAACAGGTGAAAATTTTATAATTGCATTAACTACGCTCAAAGATCGCTATGAAAATAAACTCTTGATCATAAATTCACACCTCAGGTCTATTTTGGAAACTCCCACTCTGTCGAAATTCTCTGTAAATCAATTGAGAGAATTTATCACTAAAATTAAACAACACTTGGAGTCTCTAAAAATTTTCGGAATCGATAAATCCCCCCATCGATAAATGGGATTTAATACTTATCTTCATTTTTTCTCAAAAATTAGATTTCAATACTAGAAATTCTTTCGAAATGGAAAGAAATGAAACTGAACTACCCAGTTTCAAGGAATTTTTTCTCTTCTTAGAAAAACGATGCACTATTTTTGAAAATTTAAACACCCCATTTCCCAATCTATCTAAAACTAAACCCACTAGATACTCTCATCACACTAGAGTTAACTCTCAAAATAAAGTTACTTCTAATAATCAATGTTCCTACTGTAACCTCATAAATCACAATATATATAAATGTATAAAATTCAAAAATTTAACTCTAAAAAATAAAAATCAAATTGTTATGGAAAAATCACTATGCTTTAATTGCTTAGGATCAAAACACTCAATTGCTAATTGCTCATCACAAGGATGTACTATCTGTGGAAAGAATCATCACACACTTTTGCACAATTTCAATATGGATACTAAAATAATTAGCCCTGATAAAACAAGACTCACTCAAAATTCACCTTCTCAAAATAATAATTTCTCGTCTCCTAGTACCTCACGACAGGTAGAATTATCACAAGATAATAATACAGCGTTGAATACATCTTCGCAAATAAGTTCACATATTCTTTTAGCTACAGTATGTATCAATATATTTTCACAAACCGGAGAGTTAGTTAAAGTAAAAGCTCTATTGGATCCAGGTAGTCAAAGTTCGTTCATTACTGAAAATTGTGTCAAAAGGCTTAAGCTTCCAACTTTTCAGCAAAATATACAAGTTGCAGGTATTTCTAATTGTAATACATTTATAAACCAAGTAACAAAGGTCACATTTGCTGATGAATCAAATCTTTCTGAATTTATCGTTGACTGCTATGTTCTGAATGAGATTACTTGTAAACTGCCCCAAGTTAATTTGAACCACACTAAAATTGCAGATCTAACATTTTTTGAACCCTCTACTATTGATTTATTGCTCGGTTGCGATATTTATTACAGTTCGATTTGCCCGGATATAATAAGGTTAGGAAAAAATGCCCCTATTCTACAAAGAATATGTTTAGGATGGGTAATTATGGGACCAGTTATGCACTCTCTTCATATTCAGTCTCTTGAAAACAATAAATTACATGCTTATCACTCAATATTAGAGGAATCAAGCTTAGATGAAACGTTACGCAAGTTTTGGTTAACCGAAGAGGTTGATGTACCCCAAGGTGACTTGTCTCCAGATGATGCGATGGCCGAGAATATATTTAAGCCATCTACTACCCTATTGCGAGATGGTTATTTTCAAGTTAATTTGCCACTCAAAACGGACGAGTCATTGCTTGGAGATTCATTCACATTGGCTAGGCGTCGTTTTCAAAGTTTAGAGGCTAGGTTCACGAAAGATAAAAAACTATTCCAACTATATAATGATTTTATTGATGAATACCTTGAGTTGAATCATGCAAGATACGTACCAATGAAAAAATTTAGTGCAACAGATAGATATCAAAATTTTTTACCTCATCATTGCATTCTGAAACAGGGGGAGGATAAAGTTTCGATCAGAGTTGTGTTCGATGGCTCAATGAAGACAACTTCAGGATTTTCTCTTAACGACATCATGTTAAAATGTTATCAGGTTGAGCCTGATTTATTCGATATTCTCTGTCGTTTCAGAACTTTCTTTTATGTTTATGTTTTGTGGATGAGTTAAATGAGATGTTCATTCAACTTAAATCTCTATGTGGTTCTGCACATTTTATGCTTCACAAATGGAAATCTAATTCCTTGGAATTTATTAAATTTTTCAATGATCGAAGATCAGACAGGGATGATAATTATATCATTAAAATGTCAAAAAACCCTGATAAAGTGTTAGGATTGATGTGGAACCCCTGTAGCGATGAGTTTTTGATAAAAATTCCCGATTATGACGTAGAGCAAGTTCCTATTACAAAACGAAATGTTCTATCAACTGTTGCTCAGATTTTCGACCCACTAGGTTTAATAGCTCCTATTATTATTCGTTTCAAGATTTTTCTTCAGAAAATTTGGTTATCTAATGTGGGTTGGGATGACAATTCAGAATTTGATTTGTTAACTGATTTGTCAGAAATGTCTAGGTTGCACTCATTGCGGATTCCTCGGTTGTTATATCACGCCTCGCTAAATGTGAATAGATATGAATTGATTGGGTTTTGTGATGCCAGTATTAAAGCATTCGGTTGTGCTGTTTATTTATGAACATTCTACTCTGAGGGAATATATTCCTCTCGATTAATTAGTGCAAAGTCTAAGGTAGCTCCAATTAAGACCATCTCTCTTCCTAAACTCGAACTGAATGCAGCTGTTCTTTTATCTAAATTAATAAATAGAATACTAGACATTTATCACTCTCTGGATATTTCCAAAGTCTATCTTTTCTCGGACTCAGAAATTACACTTTCTTGGATAAGTTCACATCCTACAAGATGGTCAGTATTTGTAGCAAATCGTGTAGCTATAATACAGAATTTAACTTCAAAATATCGGTGGTCTCATGTTCGTTCATCACTTAATCCAGCAGATCTTGTCTCTCGCGGCTCATCGCCTATTCAACTTCTAAATTGTCCATTATGGTGGCACGGACCTAATTTTATTTCAGATCCTGCTATTGAGCTAGAGAAATTAAAGTACATTTGTCATTTGAAAAATTTACCTGAGAAAAGAAAGGTTGCTTTAGTCGATTGTAAGATCGATCCCGAGGTCAATATCGAATTTTTGTCTAAAAATTTCTCATCTTTTACTAGATTCCATCGTTCAATTACGTATTGCTTCAGATTCTCAAATAATTGTAGGTCAACGGGAAGAACCACCGGAGAATTGGAAGTTATCGAACTGCAGAATTCTTGCATGATAAAATTACTACAGAGAAGCTTCTTCCCTGATTTAATTTCAAATCTTTTAAGTAAGTCAGAAATTAACTCTAGACAAATACTAAAACTTTGTCCTTTTTTAGATAATGAAGGCATTTTGCGTGTAGGAGGTCGCTTATCGTTGTCAGATCTTCCATTTGATCAAAAACACCCTGCACTTTTACCGTCCAATAGTCATTTTGTTAGATTGATGCTAATTCACGAGCACAAAAAATTATTGCACGCTGGACCTCAAGCAGTTCTGTCTAATATTCGTTTAAGATACTGGCCACTGAATGGCATGAAAGAAATAAAAAGAATTATTAGTAAATGTCTTACGTGTTATAAATTGAGATCAAAAAATGCACAACAAATAATGGCTAATTTGCCAAAAGTTAGAATTTCACCTGCCAGAGTTTTTTCAAATGTAGGATTAGATTACGCCGGCCCTTTAATGATTAAATCCTCTAATTTAAGAAGGGCTCCACTTCAAAAATGTTATGTTTGCATTTTTGTTTGTATGGCAGTCAAGGCAGTGCATATTGAACTCGTAAGTGATCTTTATAATGATGCATTTTTGGCGGCTCTTAAAAGGTTCATTTCACGACGAGGTAACCCTGCAAGTATTTACAGTGACAATGCAACTAATTTCATAGGAGCTAGAAATAAATTGAAAGATTTATTTGAATTTTTCAAAAATAAAAGTCACGTTGTAGCAATTGAGAATATTCTGAGTTCCCTTGAAATACAATGGAAGTTCATTCCGCCTCATAGACCTCATTGGGGAGGAATATGGGAAGCGGCGGTCAAAGTTAGTAAATTTCATTTGAATCGGATAGTGGGTAATTCACAGAAAAAGGCTTGAGTAAGCACCGAAAAAAAGTGCTTTCGATAGAAGGCTCCGGATTACCGAGCACTCGAAAAAAGTAATTGAATATTTCGAGCACTAAGCACTTTAGTGGGAACTATTTTATGTAATGTTGTTTGATTGAAATGAGAACTCTTTAGCTTCATCGACATATCTAAAATTATGATTTCGAGACTGGGAAATACTCAAAAGCCATTGTTTTGTGAAACGCAGCATTCAATTTACATTCTGGTACTAGTTAATCTTATTCGTCGATCTGAATCTGAAATCTAATCAATGCATAAAGTTGAGATAATAATCGAGGACCAATTATTTTATAAGCGAGAACACATTACTGAAAAAATGTGGAAAGCACTGACGTGAGATCAGGAGCTTTTACGTGCTTGTTCTAAAGTCTTTTCTCAGACTTAAAAAGAGTGCGATTCAAAATCAGCCAGCACAATGAGTGTGAAAGAATCAATAAACATATATCTTAAATGGAAGTTGAATGAACTTACAGTTCAGCAAATTCTTCGATCTGGCATTCTTTCCACATTTCTATACCATATATAAGTTGTTGTAGTTGAGTGTCATCAATTATAACCGAATTTCAGATTCATAATTGCTGAGCTATCGGACAGGTTTGGCCCAATAACTAATTTGACTTATATTTGGATAATAAACTAATTTTATTAATATGGAATCTCTATCTCATCTCTTTCGGAAGATAGAGAATATTCAGCCAAACATTTTCAAATTGGACCACCGTTTCTTCATCACGAGTCAAATCCAACCGATGGCGATCATTTTCAGCTCGATATTCAGAAATTACAGACATTTGGGAAAAAAATAGTCCTCTTGTCGCAAAATTCATAATGACATTTCCATTCAAAATATGACAACTGCACACACCAGTATTTTCGACATGTTTGTCATAAAAATGAACCCACAGAATTAGTTTCATTTTCGGCTCAATATTCACTCATTATCACAACTTTTTCAGAAAAACTCTTATATCTTCTGGAGATTGTACGCTATGATGATGAAATTTCAAAATATTTTAGGTACCTATACCTTGCATAAATGCCCTAAATTGTTGTGATCTGACTAAGAACTTATGAGATATCGTGAATTGAAAAAAAACATTTTGGGAATTTTTAAAAGATTTTCTCTCGTGACGATTTTCTCGAAATTTGGCACACTCCTTCCTTTTAACGCCATCTAGACATTCTCTAAGTTACGAATTGATAGGATGAATATTCAAGAAATTAATGTTATTAACTGCTAAACTATTCGATGGATTTGGCCCAATAACGAACTTGACCGAGATATTTGGACACTCGACCTATTCTGAAAAAACGAGAACTCTAGGTCCCTTCCTTTGGAAGATAGAGAGTATACGGCCGGAGGGCCGGACATACTCAAGTTTGACCTCGAATTCTTCATCAGGAAGTCAAACCCAATCGATTGAGGCCATTTTCGGCTCGATATTCGAAAATTACAGACCTTTGGGCAAAACGATAGCACGCTGTTCCACTAGGAATAAGCGCGCCAAAAGGTACTGAAAAAAATTAGGTGTATATATTTATATACACGGGGATGGCCTATTTGGTAGTCGTTTTTGGAAAATAGATCAGGTTAAAATTTGCATGTTTAGTATTGAGACAGTGATTGATTCTTTTTGCGCACTTATTCCAAGTGGACCAGAATGCTATGGTTTAGACCAAAACATGAGTTTCATAATAAACAAGGGATATGTTGTCTGTGACCAGCTGAGATTTCTTCCAGTGAACTGATTGAGGAATATTTAAATTGTATGTTGATAGGACATCTGGCATATTAAATCAAATCGAATTTTGTATTTGGTTACGCTAGTAGTTAATTAGACTACAGAATATCGCTTCATCTTCAAAACCACTTTCTGAAATGTCTTACTTATTTTGAGGTCTTTAATCACAGACTAAAATATTGAATCTTTATTTTCAGCATTCGGTATTCTTTGGTACTGAACAAAATTGATTGCAAAACATTTTAGGATGAAATTTTCTTTATCACAGAGTGTTCAAATTGCATTCAATTATGATCTTTTCCTTGAGTGCTTCTTCAATATTATTTATTAGTCCAGTGGAATATTACCCAGAAGTATGGATTCTCAGAAGATAATTTGGGTGAGCTTTTTGCTTGAAAATGTCAAAATGTCCTGGCAAATGAATTTTACTTCTCTAGAAGTGCTTTCAGTGCCCAAGAAATATGAAGTTTTCAGTTTTCTGTAGCACCAAAATTATGCATTATTCCTTATTAGTAAATAATCTTGACACGCCAATGCTTTTTAATGCTTTAGATATTCTGATTGGGATTAGAGTGACAATAAGTTAGTGCTTTTCGCATTCCAATGCAGTTGAAAATGTCACTTGAATTGTTTATTGAAGTAGATTCATTTTTGACATTTGCATTACTACCTAATATTAATGTTTTTCCACCCTCCCGGGTTTGAATCTCACACCAGGACTGATTTGTTTTATTCAAAAACTCAGCTACGACGGTAAAATTCTGGGGCATACAAATTATCGGTAATCTCGATTTATGTACGAATTCTTGTTGATTTCGAAGGAATATCTGATAAGATATCGAGTATTGAAAAAAATGTTTTTGGGAATGTTTTAAGAATTTTCTACCGTGTCGATTCCTTCGAAATTTGGCCAACCCTTTTATTTCAAAATCGTCCAAGGTACGAATTGATCGGATGAATATTTTAGGAATTATTGCGAAAATCAACTTTCAAATGCTAAACTATTCGATGGATTTGGCCCAATAACGAACTTGACCGAAATATTTGGACAATCAACCTATTTTGAAATTATGAAAACTCTAGGACTCTAGGTCATCTACTTCGAAAAATAGAGAGTAAACAGCCGGCGGGCCCGCGTCCGGACATACTCAAATGTTCTTCATCAGGAAGTCGAACCCAATCGATTGAGAGAGACATTTGGGTAAAACGATAGCTCGCTGTTCCCCTAGAAACAAGCGCGCAAAAATGAGGGCTGTTTTTCAGGGATTGCCATAACTTTCGAATTTTACAACTACCGGTTACCCACCGAGTGCCACTGATAAGGTAGTTATTGAACCCTAGTTTTGTGTATTTAAATATCTCCGTGAGCTTAGGGCCCATTTGAACGTTTCACAAACTTTCCAAATAATCAACAAATTTGCCGACGGAAATTCCGAAGAGTGCTAAAATTGATGGGTCATAAAAAATATGCACAAGAACATCTGGCTTAAAAATTCCCAATTGGGAACGGCAGTTTGGTCTAACGTTTTTGTGAAAATATTCCTTTGTTTACAATATTTTAAAAGAGCTTATCAATCTTCTTTTATTATGGTGTAATATCCATTTTAATCAGTGATATGATGTTGTGAAAAAGAGTACAGAAAATTTTGTGCAATAAATCATTCTAGTCTAGTTCGAATTTTCGTTTTATTTCACATCTATTCGAATTCCCACCATTTGAACCAGTAATGAATGAAGTTTATTTAAGAATATGATTTTCCTCGTTTACCATTTTTCAGTTGGAATCTACAGATTTGCTCAAAGTATTTCTACCGTTTTCGCTCTCTGACGTTCGAGACTACTGATGTGATGCATTGTTCGCTTTAGTGTGAAATTCACAGTCCCAGATATTTTGTAAAATAAGTAGTTGAGCTCAATTTCGTAAAAACTAAGTACTTAATTGAATAAGAAAATGTCAAAAATGGGGGAAGACGTCTAAGCTGCCTCAATCTGTGACTAGATCATTTTGTAAGCTTTCGTAGTATTTATCGCAGGTGAAAAACTCAAGACACCATTTTCTTTCGAAATATCATTTATTAGAAGAATGATTTCGACTTTGAAAAAAGCATTAGCGTAGCATATTTTTACACCAAATTTATTCGGGTAGAAATCTGTGCGGATGCCACTTATGACTATCTGACTATCATAGTTAAAAGGATAATTCAACTAATCTTATTTGAAAAGTAAGTTGAATAGATTAATTCTCTAAAAAACTGACTTATATGAGACTACAGTTTCAATCAAAAGTATCATCTATACCTTCTTTCAATGTCCCAGAAAACATTATCCCATTAAGAATATATTCTTTAATTTTTTCATTAATTTTTCAGTTTTTTGGATTGTTGACATTGCGACAAAGAATGTAAAATTCCTGATTTCTTCGTCATGAAACTGCGTTTTCTGGAACATTAAAAAATAGATATATGTGATACTTTTAATTGATAGTGTATTGACATGTAAGTCAGTTTTTTTGATAATCAACAATAAATTTGATTCAATATGCTGCAGTGAGGACTCCTAATTCTTCATAATTCAACACCCTATATGAGAAACAATGCTTCAGAGACTCTCAACATATAGAAATCATAATATGTATAATAACGGTAATGTGAAAATTGAAAATTTTTACCATTTTTTTTTAAAGCTAGTTCTTCCAATTCGTCCTCCTGGAAAGCTTCATCAATAACGCTTGTGAGTGTTTCTTCAATATTCGATATTCGGAAATTACAGACATTTGGACAGAACGATAGCCCGCCTGTTCCACTAGTAACAAGCGCGCAAAAACAAAAAATTTTCTGGCCTTCATAACCATAAAGTCAAATCAATGGTGACTGAAGAAATACTGAATATTAATTCAAAACGATCATATTATCTTTGCGCACATAAAAAAATCAAATACCGTACCTGCTTATATTGACATTACTTCAAGAATTCGGAAAGGCTTAGTGCTTAGCGGATTACTAAGCACTAAGATTTTCGCGAGAGTGCTCCGAAAAACAAGCACTAAGCACTAGCCTCTGAAAAGTGCTCGCGAGCACAGTGCTCGGAAGCACTAAAGTGCTTAGAGTGGTTTCACGAGCACTAAGCACAATGCTTTGGCACAGCTCTAGTAATTCATCACTCACATTTGAGGAATTGTCTACTGTTCTTGGTCAGATTGAAGCAATAATGAATTCAAGACTTTTATGTCCTCTATCGAATGATCCATCCGATTTAAATTGTCTCACCCCAGTGCATTTTCTAATGGGCGCTCCTTTGACATCTTTTCCTGATAAAAATTGTTTAGACATTCCAAGTTCACGTTTATCGCGTTGGCAACACTGTTCAAAATTACAACAAGATTTTTGGAAAAGGTGGTCTATTGAGTATTTACATATTTTGCAACACAAACCAAAGTGGTTGAAATCTCATAAGAATATAAAGCAAGGTGACTTAGTGATATTAAAACTTGATAATTTACCACCTCTCAAATGGTCCACAGCAAGAGTCACAAAGGTATTTCCGAGCAATGACGATAGAGTGAGAGTTGTAGAGGTAAAAACAGAAAATGGCACACTAATCAGACCTATTTCGAAGGTTTGTCTTTTGCCTATCGATTCAGTGTAGGTACTCCCCTTAGAACAGACGATATTCACTTTCGCGGGGGGAGGATGTTTGAATTTCATTTTATTATTTATTTTATTAAGATTAATTCAAACATATCAGCGCATGCACTTGACCCCCACTTTCCCAGTCAAGTGCAGGTGCCGAAAGTAAACACATTTTTAACGAATTCCAAAACTCTCTCTGTCAAGTTAAGACATATAAAAGTTGTTCGCTCACAAAATAAAATTAATCGAATAAATATAAGAAGATCTCGTCCATCTCTCTCAAGCCTGTAGTTTATTGTAACTGAGAAGAAAGAATAAACTTTCAAAAGTAAATACGCTTTTATGTGCGGAAACGAAAATCCGTAACAGAAGTAGAGAATCTATTTAATGCGTTTTCTATTGAAGAGAATTCTCATTCGCTTCGAAATAAGTCGAAATACTAATTTCATCAACTGCCCTTCTTTTGTGTTCTTTAGGGGCTCTTACATTCCAAAATTTGGAAAATTTGAAACATCTTTTCAGAAATTGTAAAAATAAATGGGGATACTTCTCATTGGATGCTCAACATTTTGTGTCATCCACCATGGATTCCAAAATCTCATTATTAGAATAGCAACGATTCATTTTGTGAAATCAAAAATTTCATAAGGACTAACAATAAGACCTGTCTGACGCTTGTGAATTATAATAATAATAATAATAATAATAATAATAATAATATAATAATAATAATAATAATTTATTCATCCCGTCAGACAAACATAAATTTGTATAGGATAAGTCAAATGAAAAACAATAGAGAAAATTACTCACAAAACTCAGAGAAATTTACAGTAACAGAAATATTCAGAAACAAAACAATTACTCAAAAGAATCAGAAAAATACTCATGAACAGAATAATAACACTTACTTACTAAAATAAACTTAACTGCCTTTTTAAATTCACTAAGCCTAAGCATTCGCAAAGATTTAGGTAGGTGATTAAAAATTTTTATGCATTGATAGATTGGTGAAAATTCGAATCTAGACGTCTTATGCTTTGGTATACACAGTAATCCTTCATTCCTTGTACCATAGCTATGAAAGCTAGAAAGTTTAGTCAGGTTACATTCATTTTCTTTGGTGTAAATTAGACATTTTAGAATAAAAATCGAGGCTAGAGTTAGAAGACCATTTTCAACGAAAACTCTCCTACATGAGGACCTAGGCGCGACATTGAAAATCATGCGCAAAATCCTTTTTGGACAACAAAAACTCTGCCAACATCCGATGAATTACCCCAAAGCAGTATGTTATAAGATAGATGGCTGTACACTAGACTGTAATAAATATTCATGACGGATCGCAGAGGTAGCGAATTTCTAACTCTACTTATGGCAAAGTAAGAGCTATTGAGCTTTTTACAGATAGCGTCGACATGAAAGCTCCAATTCAAGTTGTTATCGATTAGGACGCCAAGGAACCCGGTATGCTCCACCGATGTTACAGTTTCATCTGAATAGTGTAAAACCAATTTGAGTACACTCGTTCTCAGTGAGAAGTGAACACATTCAGTCTTATCGATGTTTATCATTATTGAGTTAGAACGACACCACTCAACGAAGCACCTGACTAAAAGACTGCACAACCTCTGTAGTTCGTCAAAGGTCCGCGCAGTAACAATTGCCGAGGTGTCATCGGCGAACAGAACAATTCTCACCTGTCTCAACAGGAGAAGGAGGTCCTGGCTGGTTGCTACAGAACTCATCATCTTTTTCAAGTTAGAAGGTAAGTCATTTATGAAAAGTAAGAACAGGAGAGGACCCAGTACTGAACCCTGAGGGACACCTAGATTCACCTCACGCTCATCCGAAAACGAGCCATCCACCCTGACGGTCATCGTTCTACCCTCAAGATAACTGGATATCCACTTCAAGAACACACCCCTGAAACCTAGATTGTAGCACTTGTCGACTAAGAAATGGAACGCGAGACTGTCAAATGCCCGAGACAGGTCAAAGAATAATCCTGCCACAAAAACCATTATCAAGGCATTCATAAACAAACTCGACCAGATAGAGAGCTCCGGATTCAGTTGAGCGGCCCACCCGAAAACCGTGCTGAGCAGTGTCAAGTACTTGATATTTTTCCAGGAAATTCATCATCCTGTTCAGCACAATTCTCTCGAAAACCTTTGCAAAGACACTGAGAACAGAAATGGGTCTGTAGTTAGCGATTTGGTTTAAGTCATTCTTCTTGTGAATTGGTATGACAATGGCCCTTCTGAGATCAGCAGGAAATCTGCCGCTAGATATTGAAAGGTTGATAATATGGGCAAGATGTGGAGCAATGTCAGCCGCAATAAGTTTTAAAATTTTTCCAGATATAAAATCCACTCCACTGCTTTTTTTATTCTTTAAAGATTTTATTGCATCAACCACCTGAAAATCCAACACAGGATGGAAGAAGAAAGTTGTGTTATTCATTGGTGATAAAGTGCAAGAGGAGGACAGTGAGTTTTTATAATAATTGTGTAAAGTTTTTTCGGTCACAGTGGAGAAATAATCTGCAAACATTGGGGCTAGATCCCCAGCATCAACGTAGGTGACATCCCCAACCAGAAGTTCCATGGGCCGACGTCCCCTATTTTCTCGAATAGTGAGAGCATTCACCAGTGTCCACACTGCTTTGTTTTTATTGTCTGATTTTTCAATCAGTCCGGTATGGTAATTCAACTTAGCCTGTCTAATTAAGAAATTGTACGAGGATTTGGCTCTCTTATACAAGTCATGGGTGGTCTGGCAGGCAATATTTGCACGTAACCAGTGGAGGAACCCCAGTTCGCGCTTAGCAGAGACGATCTCTTGAGTAATCCACTTCCTGGTGGGGACAGCGGAAGAAGCACACCTGAAAAGTGGACAGCACATCTCAAATGTCCTCTGGATCACACCAACAAACTCGCCGAAACATCGGTCCACATCCAGGGATCCATACACCCCTGAAAGTCACACGTAGATACACGGTAGGCAAAGTCATCTAGATTATATTGGCTTAAATTTCTGACCATTCTCGACCCATGTCGTGTTACCGGATTAGGATCAACAAAAATTTCCAAGGAGAGAGCTCGATGATCCCCAAGGTGAGCTTCGTATACCTCGGCAGTAAAATATGATATATCTGCATCCCTCAAAATATAGTCAACTTTGGATACGGATGTGCGCCCTGTGATATCCGTAAAGACTCTAGTAGGCTCTTGTGAAGAAATATCTAAATTGAAACATTCAAGTAGATCTATAAATAACTTAACATTATTACAACTAGATTTCAAGAAATCAACGTTTAAATCACCACAAACCAATATTTTATCTGCTACACTGTTACAATATTCTAAAGTAGAAGACATTGCATCCATAAACACTCCGAAATCACCTGAGCATGGTCGGTACACACTAAGAATGGCTAAACGAACTCTTTGAACGAGCACTATAGTTCCACTCACCTCAAATTGCATCTCGACTGAGAACCCCGATACGCACAGTTTTCTCACCTGCACACCATCCCGAATATAGACCATAGATCCACCGTGTGCCCTAGATGGGCGGCAATAGAAATCGGCTAGGCAGTATCCTGGAATGGTCATCGTTTGATAGCATCAAGACAGCACCAATGCTCGGCAACGCCGACAATGTCAGGACGCTTGTCAGCGAAAAGAATTTCAAGATTTTCTAATTTATTAGTTATGCATTGTACATTTAACTGAGCACTTTCAATTTATTTTTTGAAACAGGTAAAACATTACTGTCACATTTTGTAATATGCTGCTCTGTACTAGCTCTATTGTTCAGCTTGTGACCACAGGTTGGTGTCGCCTTATAAAAAACCTATTTACAGTAACTCCCTCGGGCCAGAATTCAGGATTCATAACCGTGTTCAAGCATTCCGCAGGCAGCGACACTTTGAAAGAAGAGTATACGTCAGGTTGCTTCGAATTGAGTTTTTCGCAAAAGACGTTCTGTATATGTTGGTTAAAGAAATTCTGTAACTCAATTGCAGTCGTTTCTGGACTGAGTCGTGACACATGGAGAAAAGACGTCCGCCTTTTAGGCGCCGCAATTAGACTACTCGACTTGAGAGTACCGACCAGAGGCTTATTAATTTTTTAGGTACCGCCGTAGGTGTAGAAATAGGGTATATCGGCGAATCTGAACTTCCATTATGTGAATTTCTTGGTTTCTTTTTCGTCTTCTTTTTAGTGACAGTACTCCACGCAGAGGATTGCTCCCCCGGTACACATAAATTCTCATTCACGGATTCAGTCAATATTGGAATTTCCCCATCAGGATTGCAAGCAGGTGTTATTCCTAACGAAACCGGAGCCGTAGACAAAGATGAATCATCGGGTATGTTCCGAGTCGGTTTTTTCCTTGATGAATTTCTCTCATGTGGTACCGTGATAAGATTCGTATGTTCCTTAAACGAACGCAATTCCATCGCGAGTTCACTTATTTGTTTATTTTGACTTGTAATAATATTTTTTAATTCGTTGATCTCTTTAAGAAAAATACCAGCAATGTCAGCGACAATTTCTCCCTTCAAATCTGAAAGGTTCACAACTGTTTGAAGGTATTCAGGTGTCTGTGTATTTCGATTAATGAAATTCGTCGTGTTATCACCGGATTGACGACAGTTATCACAAACCCACTTATTGGCACTATTTTCACGGAACTTGTTGAAATTTTCAACTGTTAAGTTTACACATTTTATGTGATAACTATTTTCACAATCTTCACAATTTATAGAATCATCGTAGCGATCGATTTTATTAGTACATTGGGAACAACAAATACCGCGTCCTCGCGTCATGATGCTCACTTATCAAATGGGATGATTTATCTTCTATGCTCACAGAATATCCATTTGAATCAGATTCGAAGAATTTGACTCTACGTACTACATAAATCCAGAAAATCTCAAATAACTCAGAATTTATTGAATTTAGGAGCAAAATCATGTGAGAATACTATCATTATTTTTGACCGCAGAATCCAACACAATTATAAAAATTTAGAAAGCACTGACGTGAGGTCAGTTGGCTTAGGCGCTCTTGTAAACCACTTACAATTATTTAAATTTTGAAGAATCATATCTCCAGAACTATTAGCTTGTCGAAGTCGAAAGTGTTATTTTTGTATACGTCTGATAAAACTGCACCATAAAAAATTTTTATTTGAACAGTCTCATTTGAAAAAATTTTTTTTTTGTTACTCGAACCTATTCGGCCGATTTGACCGAATAACGAACTTAGCCGAGATATTTATACCTCAAACCTATTCTGAAAGTTTCAACTCTCTAACTTCATCCGTTCGAGAGTTATCGTGTTCACGGAACGGACGGACGGACGGACAGAATCGATTTTGACCACGGATTATTCATCAGTAGGTCCAAACAAAACGATTGATACCACTTTTGCCCAAAAATTCGAAAGTCACAGACATTTGGGCAAATTGATAAGCACTCTGTTCAGGTGAACAAGAGCGCCAAAAAATAGGGTTCTAATTTGAAAAATAGAAGTTATGGCCAATTTAAGATCACAATTTTCAACACAAAATTTGAAACACCCTGTGATTATATTTTTGAAATCCAAAAGATGCATGACCTTTTCACATCCTTCTTCTTCGATGTTGTAAAAACGGTTTAAGCTCAGGATATTTAAAATAGGAATAATAAACATATTACTGACTGAATATATTCGACTTTTTTTCCAGTTATTTCAAAATATTTTGAAAAATATTCGATTCAATACATGGTTTTAACAGACATGTATTCAGAATGGAAAATGTTTTTCGTCGAATTTATTTTCACTTCCTGTATAACCGGACGTTTTTGGGCTTCGAAAATATTTCAGCTCTGTAGAGAACTTCAAACAATATCATAATCCAAATTTTCAGATTTCAAATATGTCTAGTTCTCCAGAAACGTCTAATAGGCACTCGAACTTGAGACACCCTGTATCAGTCACAAATTTTCTTATGATTTTAACCGAACAGAGGGCTTCTCTATCTTCTATCTCTATATTGTATATCATTTTATTTCTGATTCCTATCTGATTTACCCGCTTCGGTATATGTAGAAGATAATTTTCAAAAAATGCATGGAAGATATTTATACAATTGTGATGGCATTATCATTTTACAATTATGGTATGTTCTGGCTTCTATTAATGCATATTCCGGTATACTGTAAAGGCCTCAATAACTTCCAGGCACTCTGAACATTTCTTAATATCTTCTATAATTTTTTTTTTGCTAAATATCCTGCTACATAGAGTGTTTCCACTACTTGTGGCATACCCATTAAAGAAGAAAAACTATAAGCAAAAACCATAGGCAATTCACTTATATACTGATACCATGATGCCTGAAAGTTTCTTCAGGGGCTCTGAATGAACATAAAAATATGTCATTACATTGACGCCAGCTAACATATTCTAATAGATTATGGCAATTAAAAAAATTATAATCATAGACAATATAATGAATTACTTGGCAAATTAACTCTTGGTATAGCAATCTTTTCAGCTCTCCATGTAGGTCAATACAATCCGTATGAAAATGCTTTATACGAGTACAAATAATTTTCTTGGATATATTATTAGATCTGGATTTTGAATTCTTCTCAACCAAACTCTAACACCTTCAACTTTTGTAATGAAATACCAAGAAAGAAAACAGTATTAGAAAAGTCCCCAATTTTTGTTCATCAGAAATAACTACATGAATATGAAATTACTACAAAAAGAAAACAATAAGTTGAAAATAAGCCTGAATACCTCTCTAGCAGAATTACGGAACTTCTCGTATTACCTTGAACGACATGGGAGAAAAGAAAATTAGGTGCTTTATGATCATATATAAATGAAAGAACATGCTCGTCATACAAGAGGAATTGATTACTATTTAAAATGTCCATTATAAGCCGAGAATTCCTAATTTGCCGTTCTGAATACTCTATAGATGGCTCTGCCGTTGCTTGAAGAAAGGCGTAACCATCTTTTTTCTACGTTCTATGTTATAACCGTAGCTTTCTATTCATGCGCTGATTTTGTCATTATATTTATGTTATATACATAAATAGTAAGGTAAGGAACATATTTCATCTTGACGAATGCTACACTCATTTAATGTTTGTGCTTTTTGTCAAGAAAATAAATAAGGCCTACATCCAAATATACTTCATAAATCAAGAAACGAAGTAACTAATTTATATTTATATAATTTTATATAATTAATTGATAGACATACTGTATATGCAGTTTTGAATTATTTTCATGAACTCCTTTAAAATGAAATAATAGCTGCTCGAATTAAATCGTGAACATTTTCGTACGATTATTTTTTACAACTTTTGACGTGGATTAACTCAACAGCAGTGCATCGATGAACCTAATTAAATTTTTGGCGATGAAGCTCAATCAAGGACCAGTGTTTATCGATCGTATAGTGAATTAAACCGAGGTCGTAGTTCACGTCAAGACGAATTCCTTGAAGGTCGTTCAAAATCAGTTGTTGTTTCAAAAACCATTGATGCTCTTCGCCAATTGATGTTATTGCAAGATCGTTATTTGATCTCTCGTGCGATCGATACCATCTTAGGCATTAGTGGGACCAGCATATACTCAATATTGCATGAACATTGGACCGTCAAGATAATTTTTTCGCATTGTATACCACACAATTTATCAATCACTCAAAAAAAAAAAGGATTTAGTTGATTGGTCGAAAGAATGCTTCAGAAATACGATCGCGGTGCTTCGAAGCTCATCTATGACATCGTGAAAGGTGATGAATGGTGGATTTACGCGTATGAGCCCGAAAGAAAACAGCAGTCGACTGTATGAGTGTTTCAAGATGAGCCGAATACAACAAAAGTTGCTTACGCATGAAGCATTTCCAAGCAAATGGTCGCCTGTTTTATCGACAAAACTGGATATGTCGCAATAGTATCACCAGAGCAATGCAGAATAGTCAATTCTGTATGGTACACAACTATTTATTTACCAGTTGTCTTCCAAGAAATCAGGAAAACCGACCGCAGAAGACGGATCAACAACAACAATCAGAATGCATGTTTTGGAGATACCTCAATCAGAATGGCAAAAGTGCTTCGACAGTTGGTTCAAACACATGCAAAAGTGGATAGATCTTATTGGGGAAAATTTTGGAACACAATAGAGCGATTTTCGAAGATAATCAGGGCTCTTCACTAACTCAAGTTGCTATGAATAGCCACCGAAAATCGTGGTCATCTTCAAGGTCAGTTGCTAAGCGCGAAATCGGTATTCACTATTCAAGAAAGTGGTCATGAAAGTTACTATGCATAACGACTAGTGGCTATCCCTAGTTGTTTACTGGCAACAGCTTCATAGGTGTAGCTATCGATAACCACTCTTGTCTACTACTGTTTGTTTATGTTTTTTTTTCATTCATGTGAACATTTACTGAACTCAAAATAAACTCACTTTATATATTCTATAAACTTAAACGAGAGATAACTGTCGAATTGGGTTTCTGACTACCGCGTCGACAGATAAACTACACATAAACTCCATTTATCTTAACTCGTCCCGATGACGGGTTATCTCGACGTTAACTATTCAATCTTTACATGACAATTCCAAGATAACCTCAAAATTATATCTCCGAAAATTCAAGTTCATATACAACTCAAACATGGAATTGATAAAAGATATATTTTCAAGTTCCTCATCAGATGAAGAAATTCTGGAATTCATCAATAATATAGTAAAACCTCGACAGATAAGGATTCGTAGATCTTCGATGGAAATGTATACAGATGAAAAGTTTAGGTAAGTAGAAGTAACTGTCTTTTATTGCAAGCAATTGGCCATCGACCTGAGGTCTTTCAGCTTATTAAAAATACACAGTAGTATAGTTTCACAAAAATCTAACATTAAACATTACTTATTTGTTTGTGAAAGTGTATCTTGGATGTTTTCTATTAGAACTATTTACGTAATATGATATTGATTGTTCAAATATTTTTAGGCAAAGATACCGACCGAACAAAAGCACAGTGGGATATTTATGTGATAAACTGAACCCAGTTTTATCCCCGACATCTCAGAGAAAAGTGGCATTATCTGTTTCAGAACAAATGTGCATTGTTCTACGATACTAAGCCACAGGCACTTTTCAAATTGTTATGGTTGATGATATCAGTGTTCTCAAACCAGCGGTATCTAGACTTATTTTCAATGTGAGCAAGGAAATAGCCATATTATCTGAAAGATTTATATGTATGCCAAAAAATGATACCGAAATTCTAGAAACTGAGACGGGCTTCTATAACATAGCAGGTTTTCCAAATGTACTTGGTTGCATTGATTGAGTCAAAACATGCTACTGTCGAAGGAAATGCATTCAGAAGATCAATAGCAATTCAATATTTTAGGTGAGTGGCAGGGTATAAAAAAAGGTATTCTCTTAAAATTTCTTAATTTTGTTCGTATTTAAGCTTCTCAATTTGTGAAGTCATCTGAGACACAAATATTCAAATTGGTACAATGGTATGAAATTATTACCTTTATTAATGAGGAGAACTGCCATAATTAGTAGGAAAAATATATGCATAATTTATAGCAAAATGTGTGTGATAGCCGAGGGAATTTTAACTGAAAGCTTGTTTTTGCAACTCAGATCACGTCACTTTGTGTGAAAAAGACGTCAGAACTTTCCAGCTCTCTGCAATATGTAAGAGAATACCTGTGTTTTTAATCAAGGGGTAAATGAGAGAACTTTTAATTTAAGTTATTTATTTTCTCATAACTTTTTTTTCATCACTTCTAAACGTAATTTCGCCTCTTCTATTTCTATTAATTTCAACGTAAGTTCTGCCTCCACCAACTGTTCCCTCTTTGTCAAATAGAATTTCTCTTTCTTGACCTTCGAAATCAATCTGTTTTTGAATTAACTCCACTTTTTTTTCTGTTGATAAGTCCTCATTGGCCTGCTTTGCATTTTTTCTTTTCATAATTGTGTTTGTTGTTGTAATAATGGCATTTTTTTGTTGCAGTCAACCCTAATCGACTAGATGCTGGTCTCTTTTCACCTGGTCGCCTTCTAGGAGTTTCAGGAGTCTCCAGAGGACTATTATATGAAGATGGTTCTTCCTGTGAGAGAATTACCTCCTCAGGGAAATTCAGTTCCATATCTGCAATGTATTTCAGTTGAATAAATATCTTTTGTATTATGGTTACCTGTTTGATTGGAATATCTCAATTGTTACGAATCTCACATATATAAGAATTACCCACTTTGCTCAGTAGCACTACAGGATGATTCTTCCTGCAAGTACTGAACCGGCTGGCTGGTTGAAGGCATGTTGATACAAATCTCAGGGCTTTCAGGAGGTAGCACAATGGCAGAGCATGCTGATTCCCTCTCTTCCTAATCTGAAATATGTTATTTTTTAGTTCATTCGAAATTACATAGTTTATTATATGCAGTAGGGGCAATAATTTTAGTGTTATCCAGATTCCTCATCATACTCACTAAGTTCATAATACCCAGCTGACGGGTCGTAAGGGTTTGTTAGTGGTGTGAAGTGATACTGCAACAAACCCATTACTGTCTCATCAACTTTCGTTGCCTTTGGTGTAAAGGTCACACTGCTAATCGACAGAAATTATGAAAACAATAAAATCCTCTTGCTTGTGTTTACCTATGTATTTGAAATCAGATTTTACCTAATTTGTGGTCGGCGAAATTTTTTTGCTTTTTTCTTTATATTATCATAGCACGCAGCTGTTTCTTGCTCCGCGGACCAGTGTCTCCAACGGCGTTGAATTTTACTCTATCTTCTGCAAGGCTTGTTTTTTTAAATTCAAATTACTGGCATCCGTCTTTTTATTGTCGATAGTACCAATAAAATCTTTAGCAGTGTCCAATAACAATATTTTTTCACGCTCAGTGAAATTTCTAGCCCTTTGTCGAATCATTTTGTTGCGTAATTGTTTTTTTCGTTTGTTTTTGAATTTGAATTCACAATCTTTGACGCCAAAAGAACGTCACAGAATGTTGAATCCATTTCTTGATTCTGTGTTCTGCTTTCGATACGATTTGTAAATACGAACTTTTTCCATATAGGATTATAAGAGAATGAATATTTTATAGTTGTGAATTAGTCTCTCTTTGAAATTATATTGAATCTTTTAAAATATGTCAGGTTTGATTACAGTGACATCTATTATCACTTTCATGAACTAACTATACTGTCGATACCGTGGAGTTATCCAATCGATAGCTAACCGAAGCATAAATTTGACATCAGAAATCCACAGAACACATCTCTATAGAATGGAAACTGCCATTATAAAATTTGGTCACTGCTTTCAGCGACCTCATGCGGCGGCAACATGAACTAAACGCCGAAAAGCGGGACGTTTAAAATGGATATTGGAACTGTTCCGAATTTTTTGTTAATAAAATAATGTAATACGGACATATAGTAATATATAGCTTGAAGAATCTTTCAAGTTATATATTACCATTGTATTACAGTAAGAGTTCTTTCATATTCATTATTTATCTTAAAAATTATAATGTAATTTTTATAACAGAATTGATAGATAAACACAAATATGTAATTTATAATCTTTTATTTATAAGTATGAAAAAATAACAAATCAAAAGTGGAAATTGCATAGAACTTGCATTTGTACAAAAAGGAAAATACCCGAAGTACCCATATATACAAAACACATTTATTTTCTTTTAGGTCTCTTCATGTTTTTCAAAAATTTTCTTCTTGCTAGTTCCTTCATTGGATCTCTTACACTGCAAATATTTTGCTTTTGGACAAACTCATATTTAGTGTCAGTGCCCTTCACAATTGCATTCACACGCTTACACCAAAAATAAATTGCACACTTTACAATAAATTTGCATACAGAGTTTGCTGACTCTGGATGCAATTCGCAATTGATTGGCCCAAAATCTACTTGTTCTAACAAAATTTTTCTAGATTTAATGCTAATTTATTAATGTGGCATAAGCGTGGAATGAGGTAATACAAATGTGAAAAAAACACTGGGAAACTAGATAATAAAAAAACTGCCTGGCACCATCATAGCGGAATTTTCTGTAAATTTTCTTGCCTCAATAAAATCACTATCTTGAACATGTTCACGATTAGATTGCAAAAGCTGTTTACAATCTGAACATTTCAAAATTTTGAAGAGCGCGTTTACGAAATAACCACTTATATACACTAATGTATTTTTGGCCACTCTGGTCTTGCGAGTTACATTGACATATGGAATATTAGGTACCTGAGGTGTTTCCCTAGAGTACTCATTATCAACATTACAATGCTTGGTCAAAAATACACTCATATTATTGAGAGCTCCTTCTGATAGATCATCCTCACAATTTGCATTGGGAGAATGATGAGAAAAAAAATTATTTACTAGGAGAGCTTTGAAGGAGCTCTCAAAATGAGAAGCATCTGGGGAAATATGCCTACATCCGTGGCTTCTTATAGCCCCAAAAAAATTTTCTAGAGGATCTTGATTAAATGCTCTTGTCAGAACATAAGAAAATTTATGTTCTGTTAGAAGCATTTTGGTCAATCTTAGAAATCCTCTAATTGTAAACACAAAATTTCTCAATGAAGGTACTGAAACCAAGCAGTTTTTTTTATTACAATGAAATTTCATTTTCCGAAGATGTTCAATAGACTCTCTCCAAAATTCAATATGTGGTGATTTAGCAGTCGCACCCCCCTTCAATGGTCTTCCGCTTGGGGCCAACATATTATTACTGTTCAGGCTATCAAACAGTTTGTCCAAAAACAAAATCAGTTCTGCAGTATCGCCAGCTTCCTGTGGTAATTGATTTTCGTCTTCAATATCTGTAATAAAAGAAAAACATTTATAAATGAACCTGACTTACAAAAAAAACCTAAATTATTAGGAATTCAAATTGTTATAAGTAATTTCACCTAGACAATAATAGATGTCTATCGAAAGATTGGCCAGAAGAATATCATGGACAGATGATAAAAATAACGCAAACAATCAATTTATAATTTCTCAATTTCTTGAGTTCCCTTTATATTATGTTTGGATATAATAATGTTCGAAAAATTGCTATCGGCTTTCTCAGCAGATTCCCCTTGGAATTGTTAAAAGATGTCCACCAAAGCATTACTTACGAAAACATTAATAAGTCGTGTGAATAGCCAAAAAAACCATTTTATATGACATAAGTTGTTCTACATGTGTTAGTCTATATACATTTGTGATCAATTTAAATTATACATACTCCATTTAGCAATCCTTTTCATAAGAGACCCAACTGTGTTACTAAATAATTGGGTACAACAAGAAACCTTCATTTTCCTTATTTTACCCCTCCTTACATGTTGATCTGTCAGTTTATGGCAAATCCTATCTTCCTCCGATGAATCCAGGTCATAAAATTTTTCTATGTGTGACCATTTTGCAACCCGCTGTTTGCCATCATCAAAGAAATGAAGATCTTTACTTAACAAATTATTCCTAATACCTTTCATCAAATGTGGAACATCGAACAAAGGGATTATTTCCTTGTTACCCACAAGAAAACCAAAGTAACGATCTTCCACATTTTCTTTTATGCAAAATTCTCTTCTTTCTTTGATTAGACTATTAATAGTGGCTACATTTGCACCTCCCTGGTCACACACAGTACACAAAATATTCAATCCAATCTCTTGACATGCCCCAATTGCTTCTTTCAAAATATTCTTCAGAGCAAAACTTTTCTCAGGGCCGCTGCTGAAGGTATAAGAGATTGGTTGCTTCCACTGCTTTCGCAACCCTTTGAGGAGAAAAACTGTAACATGGTCAGCAAGATCTGGCTTCCTTGTATGTCCTGTATCTGGCACTCCCTTGATGATATCCTGCTTAGAATCATATTGCAGTGTGGGAGTGATAGACATCTCATCAAACATGAGAATGCAGAACTTCTCATCCTTTGACATTTTGCTACAGTCTCCTTCAAAGTATTGAATATTTCTGTATTTATCCCTGGTTTCATTGGCATTTTATTCAAGAGGTTCCTCAATGTTTTTCTGGATGGCAAAGCGAAAATTTTTGAAAGCAAATGATACCCCCTTCCACTAGCCTTCAAGAGCGATAATGCTAACTTTTTGTCATCCAGATTAAATCTTCTTCCTTTTGGTTTAGAACACTGATTTCTTATTTGTGACATTATAAAATTGAACGTTGGTTCGGAAACATATTTCAAAAGTTTCTTGAAGTTTTCAGATGAATTGAGTTCCTCTGCATTTGCCAAACGTTCCTTAAATAATGCCACTTTTTTCTGTGTTCTTTTTAACCACCTACTCTCTTCAATTAATTTCTTAGCAAGAACACGTTCATAATCATTCAACTTAGCTTGCCTTCTATAGTACCTGGAATGAAGCTTCCATCCAGAACGCGTAACAAATCGTGACGTTCCTACTGCTGATCCACTACTTCCATCATCAGCTTGGACGGAAAAGTCTCGAATTGCATGGCTCTTTTCGGCATCTACTACGGCAGGGGTGTCTGGAAATTCATGTAGATCACTATCTGTACAAACTCCTTCAACACTTCGACTCAGGTCACAAGATCCTGTAATAAATGATTGAATGTTCTTACAATTACGATATCACATGTTTGAAATTATCAAAAACAAATCTTACCAGGAATAAACAATTGAGGAACAGCATTTTTCCAAATGCCTCTATGGCTTCTCAATTTCACCTCATCCGTGAAATGCCTGTCACAAACATAACAGTTTCGGATTTGTTCGGATGTTTTACCATCCAACAAAGGATTCTGAACATTCTCTAGCCAAAGTTTGAACAATTCTGGTTCCTTATCTGCTCTAGGAAAACGATGGCGTTTACTAAATTTATCGTCGCACTTTGGAACGCAACATTTGCGTTTTTCTTTAACTTCTTGGGACATATTGAAAGAAGAAATGTCGAAAAACTTGGAGAACTCAGAAGCACTTGTTATCTCCAGGAGGGATCAAAATAGAAAGAACGAGGTTATGAAAGTATCAACAAAGCAAAAATCGGAGAAGCCAGAGACACCATACGGCGGCGCAAAGAACTATTATTGTGAACCACTTTGCCTATCTCAGTTTCCACTCTATATGTAATTACTTTATGCAGAAACCCGTGCGGCGTTTATCGAGCCGATAAATATTAACCACAGTTAACGGCTGGATAACTATCTGACATTTATCTGTCGAGTTCAGAAACCGGCCATTAATCAAATAAGAATGGCATTTTTAGTACAACTGAACATTTTAATGAATCAGGAAATACAAAGGTATTAATATAGAGGATTGTAGAATGAATGCGCCAGTGAGCCAACCTTTTTACGCATATTCCCAATCATTTAAGAGTATTACTGACTTTAAATCTTTATGCCCATGGATGCTACCAAGCCAGTGTTAGTACCACTTTACATTTTCCCACAAGCCAAGCATCGGTTAGCAGAATTGTGGCATTGGTTACCGAAACCATTTACCAACATATTGTCCTTAGGGAAATAAGTTTTCCAAATACCGAAAAAGAAGTTAAAACAACTGTTCAAGAATTAATGGCTAAATTACGTTTTCCTCCAGAAAATGATGGAATTTACCCTGGAGCTGTTTACTACAACCGAAAACGTTATGCAAGTATTAATGCTCAAGTAATATGCAATTCAAAGCTTATTAAAACAGCAATAAATGCTCGTTACCCAGGGTCAACTCATAATGCAGCCATATGATAAATGTCTTTGATTAAAGAGCATATGGAAAAAAGATATTTTGAAGGTAGAACAAATAAATGGCTCTTAGGAGATTCCGGTTATCCCTTACAACCTTGGTTGATGACGCCTATAATAAATGCAGAGCGAAATTCTCCTGAAGCAGCATATACAGAGTGTCATAAAACTACTCGCAATACCATAGAACGGACGTCTGGTGTACTTGAGAATCGCTTCAGATGCTTGCTAAAACATAGGGTGCTACATTATTCTCCTACAAAAGCGGCGAAAATTGCATATGCATGTGCTGCTTTGCACAATATATGTATCAGAGCAAACATAGACATCGAGGATTTTGACCAACATGACGACGATGAAGAGAATGTGAACCCAGAACCAATTGAACACCATAATGTGAATATATTAACTTTAGGTAGTAGGACAAGAAGAACTTTAGTTAATCATTTCAGGTGATTTCTACTGGCTTATGTTCTAATTTCGTTCATTTTCAATCTTATGTCATCATAAAACTTTTTCAGATTAAAATTAAAATTGTTACTCAAAATAAAAATGTTATAGAAAAAATAAGTTTTATTTATCATTCAGTCATGCCACACCTGTGCTTGAGAGAACACATTTATTGGAGTACGAAACATTTTTTTCCTGTAAACAATAATCAGAGCTAAGCATAACAGCATATTTAGACCAGCGCCTCAACTAGAGACAACATATTAATGCTCGAAAACTAAATTTAATCTGAAATTCAAAAAATGTACTTTTGTAAGTTGATTGTAAATCTCAATAAATCCAATACAGATAAAAAAAATTTATTATTCCAAAGAACTACATGATCAAAAATATCGAGAATAACTAGATTTCATCATAGTTCCTTGGTCGTTCAGCCAATAATCTAATAGAATTTGCTAGATTATCAATCGAATTCGCTAAATCTCCAATAGCTCCACTCATTGTATTGAGAGATTCGCACATTTTATCATTGCTACTAGCCATTCCTTCAAACTTGAAGTTTTTTGTGGAGTACTTATATTTTTCTTTGGTTTGGATAAACCGATTTCTTTTTGTGTAGGTACCTCTTTGGCCATCTGGGCACTGCTATGTTCTACATCCACCATCTCCTGTCAAAAGTAAATCATTAGTGAAAAAAATATTACTAACTTTTCACAAAATCATACACTATTCATCAGCTCTGCCTCCACGAAGTTCAAATCATTACTTGCATCTGAATCTCCAACAACCTTAAACCAATGGAATTGAATACAAAATATTTCAAAACGTTAAAGAACATACTACTGTTAGAAGTTCACATCCAGATGATGTGCTTGCCCCCTCATTTATAGAGCAAACTTCACTCAATTCACGATCGCCTTCAGTCGTTATTCGACCTATTAAATTGAGACACGAATTCTCCGTTTCATTAAGTGGTGTTTCAGGAGGCCCTACCCCGGATCCTCTCAACTTATTCTGCAATATCCTTGATTTTGCCTTAACTTTTGATTTATATTCGATTAAGGTCTAAAATAAATGTTGTTATATACCCAATAAAACACATTTTTACAATGCATACTCTTTTCCACTGCTGCAAAGTCTTAATGCTGCCCTTCATATTATTCAACTCTTTTGTGTGTTGCATCCATAGTTCTCCAACTTTAACTGCCTCTGCTGGAGATAATTTTCCTTTCATCATCACCTTGTGGTCGCTCAGGAAATTAATCATGTATTGATACTGTTCACTGCTTGTTTTTTTAACTTTTTTATGTCTAAAATAATAGATGTTGAATTAAAAATACTACATATACATATACATACTACATATTTATAGTACAGCTTCACCAAAAATAAATTGCTCAAATCTGTCTCTTACACGTGCTTCGCCGAAAATAAAAGAAATGTTTTCACTACTTTCTACAACGGTCATTTCTCTCGAGTTTGACGGTTATGTATTTGCTTATTCCACAGACTGAACTACATCATTTGTCTATGGTTGAATCGAGAAAGCGGAGATTTGAACTATTTTGCGGTGTTGCCATGACTTCCTTCACAAAAAGTTGTTATGATAACAACAGTTGTTAACGGTTAGTTAGAGAATACCAAAAAAGGGTAGCAGTGGCTATCGAAAGTTATTGTCCGAGTTGGTATGGACAACCACCGCGATAGCAACTTGAGTTAGTGAATAGCCCTGAATATTTGTTTTTGTTATCTAATCCTGAAATATAAAAATCAACCCTCAAGAGATTTATAGTTCATTTGAATTGTGACAGATAGGTTAAAATGAGGCTTAGTGAAGTTCTTCATCATATTTATCATATCAAATGAGACTCTTACGAATAGTGGACACGTTTCTGACAAACAACGATAATATCGACTGATCTGGACCCAATTTTCTTAGATTTCCCATGTGCAGTCAACATGATTACAATCAGAAGAGTACTCCATAACTTGAAACATTTTGAAATCCATGACATTATTGTAAGGTTGACGATGGACTCCGTTCGGGTCTCACATTTCTGGTTGAAGTAATTTCGAGGAGATCTTCCTTAAGGTCGGTGAACTGCTGAGCTACTTAGTCTTCCGAGCCACTGCTCTTTCTGGATAATGCATGCGATCTTTCTTGTTTGATATTTTCGGAAAAAGCATCTTGCTCTTTACATGTTGACGTGGAAATTTCGATTGATGCTGGTTTTCTGTGCATATCGCTTAAAATAAGGAAGATAAATAACGTCCTACATTGGAAGCGGATTTGGTCTGCCCAGCCAACCCGACCCGATTTGATTCTCTTCAGAGCAGTCCAGACCAGATCGAACACTGCCTCCAATGTAGGAGGAAAGCACGTTTTCTTTGTTTCCTCCAAATCCACCCAAACCCGTCCAGACCCTCCAAACTGTCTGGTCTGGATAAATTCCGCTTCCATTGTAGGACCGGCCTAATGAGTAGCTGCATCTCATTCAGAAATGCTTTAACCACTACCATTTTCGAACATAATCATTGTTCTAAAATACGTATATATGACTTATTTGGGAATGTTCCGATCCACTTTGGCATCCTACTTTTGCCCAATCATTTGCACTTTTACTGGAGTAGCTGCAGCGTACAGCGACTTGTACCTCATACGGTAGGACCTGGTTACTGAAGAAGGCTTGCGATTGGAAACTTTCTCAAATCGTAGACTGGGGAAGATGTGCTGACCACGTTAATGACTCTGAGACGATTTTTCGTGGTTAACACAATGGGTTTTCTTCTCTTAAATAGAGGCTATCTGAGTAGACATAAATACATGAGAAATAGGGAACGGTTCGTTACCAGACGAAAAATAATTATTCGAGCAACCAGGTCTTTCGAGTATAGAGGGCACTTGGTGTTAACAGCTTCAAGAAAAGATGGCACTCTTAGAGCTCTGAAGGAAATTTGTGTCATCGCTTACGTCTTTATCAGTAAGGCACAAGGCTATCAACAATCTTGCATAGTTCAGTGGCTAAACGTGTCTGGGAGGTTAGCTCGCTCATTGTCGACATAAAAATTATATTGAATTTGTTAGTAAGCCTTCGTAAACACAAAATTCTTGTTTGTGAGCATAGGATACTAGCGGAAAAACTCTATATTCAGCCGGTTGTCAGCTTCACGGGTGCCGTATTTAAGATATTTTTCGATATTCAAAAATAAAACAAAAACTATACTTATCTGAAAATGACAACACAATAGTACGAAGTTAGCACCGAAAAAAATTTTTTTTTCTTGTAATGGCTAGTAAGTCATATGTAACTATTTGTAAGACTGAAAATATTGTTAGTAAGTTTATCTGAAATGAGAAAATGGCATCCTTAATTTGAGCAGTTAGAACCAACATTTCCAAAAAAAAAAGAGATATTTCTAGCATTGGTTAGTAAGTCGTTAATAACTGAAAAATAGGAGTTTTTGAGCTAACCCGAAGTGAGAATAGGGTATCCTCAAAAAGCGAAGTAAACACCAACATTTCCGTAAATAAAAAAATATTTAATTCCTTGTTAAATCGTCAGGAACTAGTTTTTAATGGAAGTTCTTACTTTAATGCCTTATGTAATGAATGTAAATAAATTGAAAGACAATAACTCGAGTGGTCATGATGGTATCCCCAAAAAAGTTATAAAAACTCACATTAAAAAAATGGCCAAGCATATTTGTTATATAATAAATTACTGTTTTAGAGCGGGAAATTTTCCTGATTCTCTGAAGGTCACCCTGGTAAAACCTTGCCACAAGAAAGGAGATCCAAATGAGCTTTCCAATCATCGATCCATTAGTTTGATAACTTCATTTGCTAAAATAATTGAGAAAATCCTGTCTAATCGTATACTTAAGTTTTTTTCGAAATTCGACGTGTTGTCGAAGAGACAACATGGTTTTGTCAGGGGTCGCAGTACCGAAACAGCAGTTTATGATCTTCTACATAAAATCATTGAATTCCTTGAGAGAGACGAGATACCCGCAGCACTTTTCCTTGACCTGTCAAAAGCATTTGATCGGGTAGATCATGGGGTATTGCTTGCTAAACTCGAAAGATATGGGATCAGAGGAATTACCCTCAACCTTATTAAGAGCTATTTATAAAACAGAAAACAACGTGTAGTCTTGAGCGATGAATGTTCGCAATTCGAGTCATCGGATCTCCAGGTTATGTTGGGTGTACCACAGGGTACTATTCTCGGACCAGTGTTGTTTCTGGTATATGTTGATGACTTGACCGATCTCTTTGACGGAACTGAAGATAAACGGAAGCGAGTTAATTCATCTAATCTCCCCAAGGAAATGGAATCAGAGACAGAAATTTATCTCTATGCCGACGATACTAGCGCTTTGGTACATGGACGCACCGTTGAGGCAGTGACTGGCAAACTAGAGGTAGTGTTCAGTGGGATCGAGGATTGGTGTTTGAGCAATGGCCTCAAACTCAATACCAGGAAAACAAATGTAGTATTCTTCGGGACCATTAGATCAAGTTTAGTGTGCCCCAGCAATCTAACTCTCGACCACCAAATCATCCAGGTGGCCTCTTATACAAAAATCTTAGGTATTATTATAGATAAAATGATATAAGTGCGAAGTTAGAATTAGCATTCTCGAAAATGGAACGAATGCTTTTGAATTCATTGTTGACTCGTAAGTAACTAGTTCGTAACTCCAAATTTTCAATCGAAATTTGAGTTTCCGTTTGATAGTGGGCGAAGCGATCTTGTAGAGAAATTGGAACTGATGTTCAAACATTGTCGAATTATAATTATAGTTACAAGATAATTAATTATTCATTGATAACGTATGTTCAAATTATTCCTCATCATACACAAGAGAAGATGAAGAGTCGACGAATGTTTCCCACAAGAGATACACAAGGAAAAATAATCGAGAATTGGTCGTTGGAAGTTATGCTGTTGATTCATGCGTCGAAGGCATGGAAAAGTACAGTCCTTTCCATGTTTCAAACTTGAATATGGAAAAAACTGAGGTAAGTCTCCGAGGTTTTCTTAAGAATGTTTTCCAGCAGTACGATGTGAGCGAGTAACATCTAAGTATTCAGTTTTTTTTCATGCAAAGTACTAATACCTAAGTCAAAATATGAAAGGGCTATGGATGGTTCAAATTGGACAAACAGGGCAAGTGTTTACCTTTTTTTATACCCAGGAAGACGAATCGTTCAACAAGCTGAATCCTGTTAATTTCAAAAAGCTTGAATTGTTGCAGATAAAGTTCCAATGTTTATCGAACAAATTGGATCTTGTGGAATTACTTTTAAGTGAAATTGGCGATGATATTGTGTCGTAGAACATAGGTGCAGTTCAGACAGTGTTGAGGCAATGGCTGTTGCAGGATACCACTTGACAGACTTTTATAGTCGTCTTTATCGACGACACAGATGAGTTGGTAAAAAATTTTGCAGAATATTTCTGAAGAATAACTGAATCCTCATTAAATCCTTTCTATCGAAATACTTTGTCAACTTCTTGTAGTACCTCATGTTTGTTAAACACCACATTCTCCTTTTATCTTGTGTTGGAGTGTGAAGTTGCTAACATTATACAGCCTTCAAGGAAAAACTGAAGCTCAAGTGCAGATTCAATATCTGCGAGAATTGTGAAGTTAATGAGTTATGAAATCTCCCATCATTTCGCTCATATTTTGCATATATTTTTCCATCGGTCGTGGCGTATTCGCTTCTTTGCCGTTATAGCGGGCATTCGATAGTTTATCATTTCAGTTCATACTCGGCAAATGCTACAACTTGGATTTTCGAGGTATTTTTCGGATTGGCTCCGGACCTATCTCGAGGGTGGATCGATCTTTGTGAGAGTTTATAGCTGCGTATCTTATGAAAATGATCTGAGTCCTGGAGTACCACAGGGTTCAGTGCTTGGGTTTTTTATTTTTCTGCTCTGTATCAATGATCTCCCTGTAAATTTGAGAGTAATATTCCTGAATATGTTCACATGTGAACTCTTCGTCTATAATAAAGACGTTTATGATGAGTCTGTTTGTTGATGATGTTTCGATGGTGATTTCCGCCCTAACGTTCGATGAGCATCAGGCTCTGTGTTAGCTATTACTTGAAAGTTTCATCTCCTAGTGTCATAAAAACAACTTAATAATGAGCATAGATAAAAGTCAATGTATTTACTTCACAATCGGGAAAAAAACACCGTATTCTAGTGCTTGGCCATTCAAATAGTGCTATTTTATCTAAGAATGGCACCCAATTTCTTGGCATTTACGTTGATAACCACCTGAAATGGCGTTTGTACATAGAGTCTGTATGCAAAAAGTTGAACAGTTCTTACTATGCTATAAAAAGGGTGGAAAACTTACTTCCTTTAGAGTCCCTCGTTAACATCTATTACAGCTTGGTTTATGGCCACTTATAATACGATATGGGGAAATTGTTCGGACGTTGGAAGAGCTTTTATATTACAGAAACGTTTATTGCGATCGATATTCAATATACCTCCACGTTCATCCCACATTTAAAAAGAATTAGATACTAACCACATCTTCCATCTTCAGTTTCAAATGTCTTCTACACGTAAAAAAAATTGAAAAAATATTTTCCAATGGTCTAGCTCTCATATCTATGGTACCAGAAGTGAGAGAACTCTATTTGTCCCTAAGCATAAAACAAGTTAGTTTGAAATGTTTCCTTTCCATCAATGTTTCTAGCTTTATATTCATTTGCCTCACAGTGTTCGATTTCTTGATTCCAGCAAGTTTTGAAATACATTTAAGAAATTGATGTTATACAAATATAATTCTTCAGTAAATGAACACCTTAATGATAGTGCTAAGCTAATGTAATTTCCATTTCCACCTTATGAGTTGTCCTATACATTATTTTTGTCCCAAAAGATCAATAGATATTATTATCATTATCCTCAAAAAGGCCATTGGTATTCCGAGTTTTTATATTTCACGTTATGTCAAAATAATCGTGAGCTTGATATCCACTGCCTGAATGAAAACTTTCTATGAGGGTTAAAAATTGCTTGGCATTTACCTGAACAGTCATTCAAAGTGATCGTCTTAAGTGTATTAAGCTCAACAGTTCCTATTATGCGATAAGTAGGGTGAAAAATCTTCTCCCTACAGAAACACTCAAAAATATCTACTATAATTTGGTTCACTGCCATTTGCCGTATGATGTTTTTTTGTGCGGAAATTCTTCAAATGTAGGAAGGGTTTTCATTAGGAAATGAATTCTGCCTATTATATACAGCATATCGCCTCGTCACTGACGTCGAGCTTGAATTTGTTGAAAGTGGTATCCTTACTTTGTCTTCCATTTTCATATTAGAACGTCTTGTATAATATGTTGAAAGTTTGTTGTTGAAATGTTGTTATTACATTGTAGAAAAATACCTAAGCGATTGAATCAGAAACTAGTTCATTTTGTAATTTTTTACTAGAATCCTATTGTATCACCTTGGTATAGATGATAAAATTTTGCTCTTTATACTCTCAAGGGCCTGGATTTGAGTATACCTGAATGCCTGTATAACATCAGATTTTAAATAAGGGGATATTTTTTCTTGCAAACGGTGCCAGAATTTTGATTATGGGGATAAAAATTCAAATTCCTAGAAGTAAAATTTAATACTATAACCAGACTAGTAACAAATGCCTTAATTTCTGAATATCATTCGAGTCTTTCACGCTCGAATAAAATAAAAAAACTAAATACAAGTGATCTATTGGTCAGAGTTCACTGATTCCAGAATATTATCACAATAGATACATGCCAACTCCCCGTGAGTACAGATTCCCACAAGTAAGCGTCAATTTCGCTGCATCGATTTGGCAGCTTCTCCCACAGCTTCTTGGAACACAATGAGTAGAATATCTTTTTGTGCAGAAATTATTTTTTGTTTTCGGCAGTGTAAAAGGAATTTTCTATGATTTTCTAAACTTGCTCGCCTCTCCACTTCTTTGGCCCACTGCTTCAAGTTCCTCAAAGTCTCCACTCCATAGCTAAGGCCAATATCCTCCATAAAACCCATATTAGAGATGATGTCAATAACAACCAAAAATTTATTCTTCAAATTCAAATTGGTTTTCCAAAAATTGTATATTCAAATGATTAAATGTTGGTAGCAGGATCAAAAAATGGGAAAATGATATTATGTCAGTTCGCCGACGTTTCGGAAATATATTTTTTCATCTTCAGGCCTCTACTAAAGAATATAGAGCATATAATGAAAAATTCCAAAAACAAACATGTAAATATAAAAACCAAGCAGGAATGATAGACAAAGACAACATTTCATAATTACAGTGTAGAATATGTAACATCAAACAAATAAACATGGATACTGCTCAAAAAATAAAAACAACATGAACAATCAGCAATAATGTTCAAGATTTTCGTGAAAAGTGAATATACTTACAGACTAAACAATTATATTCTCCCATTATCCTCTATATAAATAATATAGTGTCCAAATCTCAAATATTTTGCATGGGAAGAAATCATCAGACCGCAGTGAAAATTAAACAATGATATAATTTCGAGAGACATACTTCGACACATGGAGGTGGAACCAATACAAGAGCTCTCGATTTCTTAGATGGAAATACCCGAACACCCATTCATATGTTAACGAGAGGCGATGAAAACTTTACAGGGTGTTTATTTTTTATTAATAAGGGAAAATATATTCGGTTTAGATGTTGGATATACGATCTTGAATTAACTTAATTATTAACAGCTATCTGTATATGCTCCATATTCTTTCGTAGAGCCCTGACGATGGAAAAATATATTCCCGAAAAGTCGGCGAACTGACGTTGTATCATTTTCCTGAGATTTGATTTTGCTACCACCATTTAATAATTTGAACATACAATTTTGGATCACCAATTTGAATTTAATGAAAACATTGATGATAGTAAAAATTCCTTATACAGTGCTCGTCGAAATTATGAAACTGAAATGGCAAAATATTTGGCAACAAAATCCTGAAACAGGTGGATTATTGTTTCACCATTAGTTAATTTGTAACAATACAAAAAATTTATTTATTTATTTTGATTCAATTCATTGGAAAAATGCTCCGGCTCGCTAAAGCACAAAACCATCTCACATTTACCTTCCGAAAATTTAAATAGATTCTTCCACCCCAGTCAATGATAATCAATACTCGAGCAATCGAAATTCATTCCACTTTTTTACAATTACTAGATATTTACAGTATATTCAAATGTTGAATATTCCACATCGAGACATGTTCTCCAGGCGATGAAATTGAAAAGATATCAGTAATTCAGAACACTATGTTGAAAACATAGAAATATTCTTTAAAATTCATGTGGGGTTTATTTTCCCTCTCTAGTAAACCTAGGAATGGTCTAAACTAAAGTTTCTTTTATACTTTTCATCATCAAAATCAATATTTTACTCACAACAGTACCAGGTTACTAAGATTCTGACAATAAAAAAATGGTAAGTTGAACCTGAAATTGGAATGGTAATTTTTAACTCATTTCAACTGACAATAGGTGAGCTTCCACATCAATAATTCTGCAGTTTAAAAAAAGTTTAAAAAAAATTCAGGAAAAACTTAAACAACCAATTACTATGAAAAATTTGTTTCATAAATGCAATGTACTGAAAGTTTGATCAGGAACAATTAATTTAATCTAAGAAAAGTAAGAAAAGCAAGAAAAGGCTTAGCAGCTTAGCTTTTAGCAGAGAATGTAGCTGCAACAATTTCTCTTCTCCACAGGAAAAACACGTTATGAGGTGTTGAAAATACTCCAAATGATTTTCAAGGTGAACAATGCTCAGTTCAGAATTCTTCCCATTCAAATTGATTTTTATCGACTCCAAAAGATATACAGAAAAAATCTGAAGGATTGAATATGAAAATTATTAGCAAATATAGTTCAGATGAGTAGAAAAAGAATTATTAACTTACCCCCGAATTACGAGGATTTAAGTAGCCCAAGGGTGATTCAGGCAATCTGAATTTAATCGATATATTTAACTATATACGCCTTCCAAAAAAAATATAATCTCAGTGATTTCACCAAAAAATATATCATAATTTACATTTCGATTAATACCACTACTTTTGAATTCACCACTTCTAAGTCTGTATTCTTTGAAATTCTCAATAAGAAAAAAGATACTCGAACATCTGAATTACTGAACTTTTAACTTCAAACAAAAAATCTGGAACATATTGATATCGCGATGAATAATCAGTTTATTGAATAGAATAATAATTTCAAATTGAAGATGTCGACATCTATAAATTTTTCTGAAAACTAGGAACTGTTAAAAGAATTGAATAGAAGAAATCTTAAAATATGTTTAGGTATCTGTGAATAAGAGTCAGATTGAAGTTCACAATAAAATAAAATTTTGAATAAATAATTTGAATTCTGAGCCGTACCAACAACAAATGTTGCAAGTGGATGTGATTAATTTCTGGCTATAAAAATCAACAGATAATGTCTACAATTGTTGCTTATCTTGTCTGTCTTGAGTACCAATTCATGTAATAACAGTACCATACAACCATCCTGGGTGTTCGGGATGAGTCTGGTGTCGAAAATGGGTCCTAAGTCTTCCACCCTGTAGACAAATTTTCCAACAAAAATTTTTCATTCTCTCAGTTCGCCAGTCGTCAGGGAAACATAACGTACGTCGTAAAATTCAACTTCGTCAATTTTTTTCAGCCTCGGCAAGGTATGTCAAATTCGATAGTATTCTAATTCAGGCAGATTTTGTTCAATTTTTCGGTAAGTGTTCAACTCAAGCAAATTTTCAGCTCCGTCAAATTTGGCTGTGAAAATAAATTTCATAAGTACGTGAGTCGAGAATATACCTCAGTTTCCAGCGATCCCTAATTAAATTGACTTACAAAACGATGATGATTCAAGAGAAGAAAAAATATCCAAGTGTTTAAAAAAAGAAGACAATGGTACAGATAATCTGATAAAAAAATCATTAGAGAAATCGAGAAACTGAGAAATGAAAAAACTAATCATTGAGCAATATAGTATAGAACTAATATTGAAAAAAAAATTTTGAAAGCACTGACGTGAGATCAGATTGCTTTGACGCTCTTGTTGAGCTACTTGCTAGTAAATATTCAAACCATAACAAATCTATACAATCAGACATCTCTTGTACATAAATCAATTGAAAACGACAATTCTAAATTATATAAAACTTGTCTAATCAAAAACTGGACTTACCGAACGTTATAAACCTGTTCACCAAGACAAACTCTCTATTTGAAACTTAATTTCAATCCAAGAGAGATCATTACACTACTACCTAATATTTTCACAAGAGAAATGATGCAGAATCGAAGAAGGTCAATTCGAGCCAAATCCACTTTTCCATCATGCGCGTTGTACGAAAACACAGAGATCGTACAATGAAGGCCGCGATCTAAATTTCAGAGGGGACTTCCGAAGTAATCGCCATTGATTAACTCGCCAGTTTCTAATTTTTATCCATTTTTGTTGCAACCTGTGACATCCTCATCAACCTTCTAAATTTTTTGAACAGCAAAATTAGGTCATATGGTATTTTTTTTGCAAGTTCTTGGCATCTTCTTAACAGGCATGTAAAAATTCTGAAGAATTTTTTTTTTAAGTTAGTCAATTCAAAGGGTTTTTCAGTATGTGCACTTTTGCACCGAATGACTGTAATGGACGAGTTTTATTCGGTAACAAATCTCGTAATTTACAATAGTCTCAAAGTGAATGAATCAAAAAAAAGCACATACTAAGAAACCTCTTCCAACTAACTAATTTTTCCGAAAAAAAATGTCCGCCTATAATAAAGATATAAAAATTCAGTTGCCTAATGTTATTTTCTGAGAAATAATTTGTTTTATTTTATTTTTTTTATTTATTCTGATAGTCTCCAACATAGTGGCCATATTTTGATATTTCAGGATCTCACATTCGTAGTGGACAAGTAAATTTGCCTATTGAAGTAAAAACAGATTAGTTTGAAATATCATTATATTATTGAATCTGTCGACCTGGAGTAGTGATATTAGTCTGTGATCAGTAAAAATCACTTCATTTTGAGTGGGTCAAGAGTTTTTACTTTTCAGTTATATGAATCTAGAATATCGTCTCACATTAATGCGCTCAATGAATCATAATTGCACCAAAATTCGGAAAAGAGGAAATTTGAACCGACAATTCCGAATAAAGGGGCCGACTTCATTTCGTTCAAGATGAATGCGATCTGCAGCGAACAGCAGAATTGGAAACTGTATGGAAACAATAAATTGGGTGTTTGTGCAGACGACACTCCTTGCAACTACCCATTCACTTCGAAGTTGGCAACGAAAGAAAAGAGCGCGCAATTCAAGTGATCTTTTGTCGGAGATGAAAATTACATTCATGAAAATATATTTCCAAGAGATGAGATTAGGCAGTATCCTCATCATGGCTCATGAGTGTTTCTCATTTTCCGCTCACAGATAATGTGTTTCTTGAATGTTTAGATCCTTCGTCTCAAAGAAACTTTTCCTTAATGAATTCACTACTAGCTCAGGGGAATTCATTCCGAGGGTTAGAGAATTTACATTCGAAATGCAGACTTCCTGATTACTTTACTAAATATTTAGACACCATAAAATCATTGAGTTATATGAAGAAATGCAGGCTTTCCAAATTATCACCTTGTACTTATCAGTGGTGGGGAAAATTAGGATACAATTCGTTTCAACTATAATAAATAAAGATAAGTACTGACGTGAGGTCAGGAGCTCTCGTATGCCTTTTCCGAACTTCTTAATATTGTGATACTTTAACAATTGTCACAATGGATTTAAAAAAAATCAAGAAGCTTATTTCATAAGTAAAATAACCTCTGACAGTTTTCCATAAGTTTCTTTTGATGACTATACTCCCACATATAGGTAAATCTTCTCCATCAGAACTCATTCAGAACATAACTTTCTTTCAGTATGATCTTACTCTATATTTATGATCTTTGCAACATGGCGCGTAATAGTGAAATTTATGTTATCGAAACTTAAAAAAGAATATTTGATTGAAATAATAGTTCATAAGAAACTTCCTAATGGTGCAGTAACGTTTCCTGAACTACAAAACTTCATAAAGAATGGTTTTGATAGAAGTCCACATCGATCAACAGGTGAAATTACGCTAACGATGAAACAAAACCAAGAAATTATTATGGAGAAACAAACACTAGAAACTGAGAGACGCTGAGACTAGCAAAACAAAAAAATTGGTTACCTTCATAAGATCAACAGGAACTTGGAAAAGACAGTGAGTGATGAGGATCAAATAATTAAATTATTAGTTTCGAATCAACAAAAACAGAACAAATATTCTGCGACACTTACGTATTGCGGGGTTGTCGATGTAACAAAATATTTTGTGATTAAAGAGCCTGCAATGAACGTTCGAGAAAGTGAAGAGTTCAGTAAAGTAAATTCGTGGAGTCCAGTCGAGCACCGAACAAAAAAAGTAAACCGAAAAACTAACAATAGGGAAATACGAGGTACTGACAATGCTGAGACATCATTCGGCTGCGCTCCAAAGAGAGCATGGTTGTACGTTGGGCGAGTCGGGAAAGATGTCAGTGTAGCTCAAATTGAGAATCGCAGAAAAGCATAATTCCCTGAGGATCAATTCCTGGTGGAATGTCTGGTAAATGACGAGCACTCAACTGGTAAATCTTTCAAAGTGGGGGCAAACATAGCATTACAAGAAAAATTGTATAAGCCAAATATCTGGCCGAACGGTATTATAGTAAAGCGATTTCGACCTTTTCGAAAACCAACTGGCAGCAGATCAAATCAACCAGCATATCAACCAGTAAATGTTCAAGTATTGATCCAGAATATGCAATACACAATCACAAATAAAATTGACTAATTGAGTTTTCACCTCAATAGCGAGAACTATTCAATAATATGCCTAATCGAGCAATGGATCTATGACGATCAAATAAAAAATTTTGCCGTGGAGAATTTCCAAGTTGCTAGTGCTTTCACAAATTAATGCTTTGAGCATGGTGGATCTCTGATTTTGTCCAGAAAAGGATTGAAATACGAATAGCTTACTAGCGTTAAAAGGTTCTCCATAGAGAAGCACAAATATCCGCCATTCACGAGTCTGAGACCGGTACTATTTTCCTATGCATTTACAGATCGACATCAGGTGACTTTGATCTATTTTATAAACAATTTGACCTGGCACTAGGATCGCTTGAAACCGCTAAACAAAAAAACCTAATAGAAGATGAAGATTTCAATATCGACTTCCTGACAGAGAGTGGTGAGAAACAAGATCTTGTCGAACTGCCGGATTCCTATGGTCTGCATGCAGTATTCAACGAACCGTCTCGTATAACTCCAACATCTGCAACATGCAGTGTGACCACCTGACTCGAAGAATTGAAATAAAAGTGACGAGAACTCCTGGAAAAAGTGAATACCGTAAGATTAGCAGAATAAACGAGTTCAGGACTCAACATTTCAACCAAAGATTGAACCAGAAAAATTGGGACTCGGTATATTCCAATAAGGCACGAGAATCATTTATATTGTTTCATGGTCTTTTTCTCAGTGTTTTCTATGAGTGTTATCCTGAAACGAAAGTGAAAAATAAACGCATCTCGAAATGGAAGAAATAATTTCAAAATCCTGCAATGAAAAAAATTAAAAATGAATTAGATGCAATATTCGCATTCGCGGAAGTCATCAAGGGTGAAGCGACATTCGATCTATATAATGTAATGAAGAGAGACTTCAACAGCACAATAGACAAACTTACCAAACAAGCATTGATAGAAAACAGCACAAATAAAACTCGGGCGATCTGGTCCGTGATTAACTCGAATATAAAAAATCCTGTATAATCGAAGTGTTATTCCTACTTATGCGTTTCGTCCTTGGCGCACATATTTGGACTCATCAGTATGGCTTGTGTGCGCCATGCCATAGACGCAGGGGATATTAATGAGAGTAGGAGCCGCCGGGAGTTGAACCCGGCCGCTACATGAGATCCCTACACACTCCCCTGCCAGTGACGAAGGAACGAAACCAGAGCGTGTTACAAGGTCAGTAGGTGCAGCCGTGTAAAGGCCACTTGAGCAGAGCTACATCTCACGGCATCGTGCGCACAGGTGATGTGCACCTAAACAGATCCGCGATACCGCGGCAGACCAAGGTACGGAATGGGAAAGGTGTCTAGAGTTCGTTGAAAGTTGCAGAGAGGGAGCGAGTATTGAGGCCATTTTGCAGTGAGGAATCGAGTATTCAGACCAGTGTCTCAGCGTCAACCGTCTGCAAGTATTCAGGCCATTTTTGTGTTTCAGCGTCAACTATCTGCTTCCAGGACACGTCATAAAAACAACCCTTCCCATCACGTCGGGGTCACCAATGTAGGATCGAAGTGTTATTGCTACTTATGGGTTTCGTCCCTGGCGCATATATTTGGACTCATCAGTATGGCTTGTGTGCGCCATGCCATAGACGTAGGGGATATTAGTGAGAGTAGGAGCCGCCGGGAGTTGAACCCAGCACCTAGACGGTATGAAGCTTGGAGCGCTAACCATTCGGCTACCGAAGCACTGTATATTGTTGCTATATGGGGCTTTATGGAGTGCCGCCACATGAAATCCCTACAATCCGAATTATGGCTGAAAGGAGAGTACCTCAACCCCTCATGAGATCAGCAATTTCTTAACCACTATTGCTGAACAGCTGAAGAGTAATCGGAGATTAGATGACGATGTAAGAGTCGAGAGAAATCAACAGATTCCACCAACAAAATCCGTGTTCCTAGCGCCAACCACCCCCGAGGAGATTATAAAATTGGTGTCCCGTAAAAAGAATGGAACATCGGAAGACGTTTATGGTATGACCGTGAATATTTTGAAGAGAGTGATTGGAATACTGGCAATTCCACTCGCTTTTATCGTCTACTAATTTCCATAAAAAGGATATTTCCCAGATGAACTCAAAATTGCCAAAACAACTCCAATTCATAAAAAAATTAGAAAGCACTGACGTGAGGTCAGATTGCTTTGGCGCTCTTGTTGAGCTACTTGCGAGTAAATATTCAAACCATAACAAATCTATGAGCACTCTGATCAGGTGAACAATAGTGTTTTCTCGTACTATGGGACAATCTGATGCAAATATGAACGCCTAATGAATGAACAAACCTATATCTCAAATTAAAAATAACTACTCATAATTTTACCCAAGTTTTGTTCGAAACTATAATTCCCGTTTCCTAAAAACTTACGTCAGTGCTTTTCTGAATTTTGACAACGTATATTATTTCAGCCACCGATATTGACTTCTATCTCTATGATTTCCCGTTATGAAAAATTTTGATTAATATTACGCCAACTGACACTGACTAATGAGCCCGGCATTTGTCATTCGAATATCGATCTGTGATGGCCATAGTTCAAAGGAAAATCATCGGGACGTATGTCATTTCTCTTTTCTCTTGAGTAAATGAAAAAAATCATCATATCTTTAGATGGAAAAGAGCTACGACAATGAAATTTGAGGCTAAGTAAGATATCGATCACCTCCATATATTCATGGATTTTTATTGAAATCCGAAAATTATCTCATGAGATAGTGAGGATTAAAAATTCTTTTTTTGGGAATTTTTTAAAAATTTTCTAGCTTGACGATTTCTGGGAAATTTTGCGAGCTGTTTTGTTGCAGCCTTCCTCAACAACATTTCAAGTATCAACTTGATCAGATGGATATTCTAGTAGTTATTGAGGAAACAAAATTTCAGGTGCTCATAACTACTAAACCAGCCGACGGATTTGGCCCAATAACGAACTTGACTGAGATATTTGGACAATTAACCCATTCTGAAAATATGAAAGCTCTAGCTGATTTCTTTTGGATGCTAGAGAGGATACGGCCAACCGGCCGGCCGGACAGACTCAACTTTCGCCACGGATTCTTTATCGGGGAGTCGAACCCAATCGATTGAGACTATTTTTCGATATTTCAAAATTACAGACATTCGGGCAAAATGATAGGCACTCTGTTCGGGTGAACAAGAGCGCCAAAAAGAAGACATCAACTACAGGCCCATATCAGTTCTGCCAGAGATGTCAAAAATCTTCGAAGCAACAATTAAGCTTAGACTTGTCAGTAACCTAGAAACTAAAAGTCTTCTTAACGATAGGCAACATGGCTTCAGGAAAGGAAAATCTGCGGAGACCACATTGGTGGAGACGGCAGGGTTTCTTATTGACGCTCTGGATGACGCGGAGGAAGCAATGATATCTATCATGGATCTAAGTGAGGCGTTCGACTGTGTCAATCATCACAGACTCTTGCTTAAGCTGGAATCAGTGGGCGTCAGAGGCTCCTGTACTCCTACTGATTGAATCATACCTAAATAACAGACATCAGATAGTGAAATGGAAAGGGCATACACCATCTAGTATTCCAGTGAGACACGGTACTGCAGGGTTCGATTCTGGGCCCAATACTGTTTGTGGTGTATTTAGGTAACTTGGTGGATCGGATGGATGCTGACTTGGCAGAGTTATTCGTGGATGACGCATCTTTCATCAATAAGTCGAAAAATATTGAAACTCTCGAAATAAAAGCAGGAATAATATAAATATATAATATAATATATAAATAACAGGCAGTGGCATGGTTTAGCAAAAATAAATTGTGAGCAAACAAGGAGAAAACCCAAAGGCTACTGACAACTCAAAGCAGACTAAAGAGAAATATAATATTAAAATTTTGGGAGTGATATTCGACACAAACTTGTTATGGGCTAAACACATAATTGATCTTTGTAGAAAGCTCTCAACGTCCATTTTCATGATCAGAAGAATAAGGTCAATAATAGGCGAAAGTGCAGCAACACTTACCTACTGGGCGCACTTCCATAGTTTAACCACTTACGGTAAAATACTGTGGGGAGCTTCACTTTATGCTTTCAAGGAATTCATAAAAAAAAAGAGAGCAATGAGTGTAATAGCAAAGGTGAATATCAGATCAAGCTGCAGGGAGATATTTAAAAAGTACCGGATTCTTACCATTGCTAGCGCTTTAATACTTGATTGTCTTCTCTACATCCACGAACAGAAAGAACGACTCACGAAACACACCGACATCCATAGCTACGCTACAAGAAGCAGATTGGATTATATTCTTCCAATACACCGCCTGGAGAAGACCAAGAACACTTTCCAATTTCTTGGAACGAAAACATTTAACCACCTATCAGCAGAAGTGAGATCACTGCCAACAAACCGGTTCAGGAGAGTAATGAAGAGATATATTTGTGAAAATGTTTTTTACAGTTCAGGAGAATTTTTGGAGCACACGTTCAGTTGACAATAATAATATTATATTTTTATTGTTTGTGAATTTATGTTTTTTACACAGTATTGTATACATTAACTTGAATATTATTAACAGATCTTGTAAGATTGAAGGTAAATAAATATATGATATGATATAATATGATATGATATGATGTGATGTGATGTGATGTGACGTGACGTGACGTGACGTGACGTGACATGACATGATATGATATGATATGGTGTGATATGATATGATATGATATGATATGATATGATATGATATGATATGATATGATATGATATGATATGATATGATATGATATGATATGATATGATATGATATGATATGATATGATATACAGAATCTGATTACTTCAAGCTCAACATACGAATGAAATCTTCTTCTGGCAACTTAGTCCTGTCGTCGAAGTGAATAGTATTGCAATCCTCTTGAAGGGAGGGTTTATATGAAAACGTCCTTGAAAATTTGATATATGTATATTCTTTTGAACTTTTGGCTTTACAATTTTTTTTTAGTAACCAATAGAGCGTGTAGTGTTAGCTAGGCTTAGTGACAGGGTGCCATACAATTCGGCGTATGGATCCTCGTTTGTGTTTTGCTGTGTGTACAAAAATAAGCTCAAATGTATTTGGGGACTTCTTTCTTCGAGAGTGGTCTACTATTAATGAACACCGAGGCTTCTTTAAGTCGCACATATCTAATCTGGAAGTAAAAAAACATAAGCAGCAAAAAAAAAACTGAATACAAAATATACGTATTTCAAGAAAGAATCTTAAACATCGCGAATAGCCTTAAAACCATCTTGAAATTTATATATGGGTCAATTATTGATGAGATGGGCTATTGTCTCTTCTACATATCCACATTCACAACTTGCGCTTGGAGCTGAGTTCCATCTGAATATCATGCTATTGATACGACCATGTCCTGATCTCAAATGATTTAGAACTGTCCAGATTTTTCTTGCAAGATCAAAACCCGGAATTTTTTCAGAAGAAATGAAAACGAGTTTTTTAGTGAACATTTCATAAGAGTTTCATTCAATCCTCCATAATTCTATATTGCTAATGTTCATATTGAAGAACGTATTATACCAGAATGGTTTACATGACTTTTATCTGGGAATTATATGTAAAAAAAAACAAGACACCTATATATGTGAGTCATTGCCTTCCTTAATTTTGAATTCTGCCGTCTTAACGACTGAGCACATAGATCGAGCATATCGAAATAATAGTGTTCTGTGATATCGACATAATATTGTTCTGTAATATTGACCGAGCAGCCGGAACTCTGTGACAGAGGAGTTTCTTTCTCCTCGCCATTATGTGAAAGACAGGTTGATTATTGGAATAGTTTTTGTTTATTGAATCATATGTGGATAAAAGCTGTGAATGTTGTTTATTTTGTTTACAGGTATAAAAATTAGTTTTAAGTTATTTTATAAATAATGTGATTAAAAAAAACTTTTGTTTACGGATGAAACGCAATTGAGTTTTTATTTCTAACTCCCAGTATTACATATATTTTGTGAAATAAGTGGAAATAACTTAGGAGAATTCAGAGCTGCAGTCGGTCTGCGAATATGGGGAGGGACAATGTTAGACAAAACTGGTAACCAGTGAACCGGTGTAGATCTTATAGTGCCAGTAATTATTCTCATGGATGTATTCAATTCTGCATCGATCATTTGTATTGAACCAAACAGAGTAACAGTACTCAGCTGCAGAAAAGACTAAGGCTAGTTATGCTGTGCGAAGAGTTAAGCATCAGCACCCAAAGATGATCCAGCTAATTTCTGAAGGATATTAATTTGATAATCAAGAAGCATTCACAAATTACTTGATCAAGTTCCTCTTGAAATTTCTTCTATGAACTAGCAATATACAGTTTTCGTCAAAATTATGGAAAAGTATTCGGCAACAATATCTTGAAATAGGTACATTTCGTTTCACTTTTACCCATTTTTATTCATTTTTGAAGGATTTTGTTGCACTCTGTACCAACCCCATCAACTCTCTAATTTTCTTGGGTCACGTGGAATATTTTGAGAATGTCCTTTGTATGTTTCGTACGAGCGTACAGAAATTTCCAAAAAAAAAATTGTTTTATGAAAACTTAGTTACTTCGAAGAGGCTTTCTGTATCTGTACCCCGTTATGGCTTATTAACGTTGAGACGATGGTATCTGACGGAATTCTTCACCGAATGAAAGTCGACCAATACAGATTTGTTCATGCACAACTTTTAATCGTCTTACGGGAAAAATTTGAATGTGTGAAACAGTACCACCGTCTCAGAATGAGTGAAATATGACAAGGTGCACATACTGAAAGCATCTTTGAACTAATTAAAAAAAAATATCCTGAAAATTGGTGGCATCGGCTTTTCGCACGGTCTCGGTCGACGCGGTGAAGGTAATTGCTGACTTCCCATCTGCGGACCTTATGCTGACGGAAAGAGGAGAAACAGTGACAAACTGGACTTGCAGAGTCTTAGTTGAGCTGTTTAACTGGATTAACTGGTAAGGTGTAATTTTTTCACTCGGCCTCTAACTGGTCATAATTACTTCATCCCCTACACGACCAAAATCGGCAGGACAGTCTGAGGAATGCCATGTGTGAGGAGGACATGACAGTTCCCAGCACTTGATCAATGAATGCGAAAGATTTCTCTAGGAATAATGGCTTTCCTTCCCAATTTCCTTCATGAGGAAATGAACAAAACTGGGATGACATCTACAAATACACGATGGAAATCATGACGAGGAAAGAAGTGGAGAATAGATGGCGACATGAGGCAAATATCCCTCAAATGAATAGGAAGATTATACCGATTTACGCGCCTGTCGAACGGGCTTGAAGCCTATTTCCAGGTGGCGATGATACCCGGAAAAGGAGAAGTGTGGTTTAGTGGGTCCAAGTCCACACGAATCTGCAAGCACTCATTGAGAAGAAAATCTCAAGGCTCACAACAGAGAAGTTGAAAGCTTCCCCCGACCTCAGGGCCAAAAAAAAAAGCTTCATTTCCTAAAAAAACCTGATAAGCACATACCGATGTACAGAGGCGTTAGTCAGTAGTATATTTCAATTCAGATATTCAAAAAATTTAAATAAATTTTAAAGAAGACTCGAAAAATTGTTCGGATTAGTTTTAATTCCGTAGGTTCGGAGAAAACCTAGAAGGCACTTAGATGTTTCTCATGGAAACTATTTAGAGGCTTTTAAATTGCCAGTTTCTCACATTGGCAGGGCCTTCTGGTCAGCTCTGCATGCTGAAAATCGGTCCACTTAATTTCCAGGTCAGAAAGGTTACTGAAAGAGTCACCTCAGTGAGCTGCAGGAGATAGTTGATGCATTCTTCAGGTTCTTCAAATGTGTTTTTTTTTCAGTTTCAATGAGCCTTTTGGTCATATGGTTGACCCCAAGCTGAGCTTGCCTACTATTTCTTTTGCAGGTAGAAGTAAACAATAATTCCGAAGAACCATCGTTCCAGTAATGTGAGCAGGTCATTATGTACACAGGATATCCTTAAGGATTAGGACCCCAAGAGCAACTGTAGGCCGATTTCGAGGTTTGATAAAAAATAAAAAGGAGCAGTTTGACCAAAAGAATTCACCTTGTCACAAAAACAGCCGCAGAAATGGTCGAATTGAGTTTCTCATTGCTACGGCAAACCGCGCAACCACTGGCGTTCCGCAGAACTTAAAATTATGTTCGTTGGAAATGAATTTGGCGAAGATGAAGAAGTAATTGCCAAAAATGGGGCATATTTTGGTGGTCTCGATAAACTAATCTACACTGGTGGTATGGAAATGATAGGAAAACGTTGGAATTATTGAATCACTTTGAAGGAGTCTTCAGAAAATTTTAGCAATGTCCACTTCCTAATACCCTTTGTCATTAGGTAAAACTTGTACTCTTTACACAGGCCTACAAAAAAAATTTTTTTTGGTGCCTAGAATTGTTTAGCAGATTTTAACTATATTTTTATTGCTGAATCTAAATATGATAGCAGTTTTTCTATATCAGCTCTAGATTTTTAGATAAATTTACTTATCTATCAATGCTTTTTCCTATTTAATACTTTCAAGTATGAGTGTTGCAAAATTTATACAAGAGGTAGATTCTTTATATTTTCTTTATTGTCAGTCTTCATTTGTAACAAATTGAATTTAAAATAATAATATTTATTATAATTATTATTTCAATTCATTCATTACAAATAGAAGATTAACAATATGAGATATATAACTGATTGGTTGATTTAATCCTATTTAATGTCATCCAGTTAGTTCCATAGAAATCCGATATATGGAGCTGTCGAGTCTGAAGTGAACTTCAACTGCAGTTGAGAGTTGGAGATAGTTTCTGAATTCCCGCGGTGCAGATAGATAGAACTTAGCGTCATATGAAATTTCTCTTTATTAATGAGATGTTGAAAAGTAAATCTAAAAAGTAGATTTTTAATATGAATTGTTGTATTTGTGTTGTTGAATAGAAATGAGTTGAAGTAGAAGAAGCTGTGTATATCATCTTGATATTTTTTGCTACATATGCGGAGAATATACGTTCTTCGAAAACAGAAAAACTATTAGTGACTTTGTAAAGAGGGCTTATCTTGGATATCTTGGTGTTAAGCTTGGTGCTCAGGATAAAACCTGGGCACCACATATTGTCTGTAAAACTTGTACAGATCATTTACGACAGTGGACTATCGGGAAAAGGAAAAGTCTGAAATTCGGAGTACCAACGGTTTGGAGAGAACCCAAAAGTCACTTCGATGACTGTTATTTCGGCCTAGTAAATATTACTGGAATCAATCAAAATAATCGTAACAAGAGGACTTATGCAGATTTAGTCTTGCAAGACGCCCTATCCCTCACTCAGAAGAAGTGTCAATTCCAACTTTTCAGCAGCTACCAGAACTCTGTGAGGACACATGTCTCTCTGATCAGAATTCTGACGCTACTGAAGGTGACAGTGATTTTGAGACGATGTCATCAATTCCCCAATGTTTCAACCAAGATGAGTTAAATGACCTCACTAGAGATCTCAACCTGTCGAATAAAGCTTTTGAATTACTAGCTTCCAGGTTGAAGGAAAAAAATTTACTTGAACCAGGAACGAAAATTACATTTTATCGCACAAGGGAGAAAGATCCGCTATCTTTTTTCTCTGAAAAACAAAATCTTGTATTTTTCCATGCTATTAGAGAACTCCTGGTAAAAATGGGTCTTCCTGAATATTTTCCGTATGATTGGCGCCTATTTATTGACAGCTCAAAGCGAAGTTTGAAATGTGTTCTTCTACATAATGGGAACAAATATGGCTCAATACCAATTGCTCACTCAACGAAAATGAAAGAGCAATATGACAACATATCTTTGGTTTTGGAAAAAATAAACTATCATGAACACCAATGGGAGATTTGTGTAGACTTAAAAATGGTAAACTTTCTCCTTGGACAGCAAAGTGGCCACACCAAGTATCCTTGTTTCTTGTGCCTCTGGGATAGCAGAGACAAAACGTAACACTGGGTTAGAAAAGAGTGGCCTAGAAGAGAAAACATGGATGTTGGGGGAAAGAATATCATCAATGATCCTTTAGTTCAGCGAGAGAATATCATGTCTCCACCCCTACATATCAAGCTGGGTCTAATGAGGCAGTTTGTAAAGGCTCTTGAAGAATGATATTCTTAATTTTGAGAGGATCTAAGGCCAAGTTATAAGAGAAACACATTCAACAAAAAGGCCGACGTTTCGATTTATTTAAAATCTTTATCAAGGCACTGGAAAAAAACGATACATTTCAAAATACAGTGACAAATTTCAAAAAGATTAAAATGACTAAACATATAAAAAACAAATATAATGAATACAAATATCATATAAGACAGTAAGTTACTCACATTGTAGGGTGGCTTCTCTTGTTATTAAAGAAAAAATATCATTAGATATTTTGTAAATCGATTGAAAGGATGAAGTGTAGTATGTCATGATACAGCTCGCTATACACTGGTTAAGAACAAATGTTAAAATCTAAAATTTATCAACATGCAAACAAAAAGATGCAGAGGATGAGTCATGAATAATATGTGGATATGAAAACAACAAAAGTCTGTAATAATGAATTCATCTGATTTATATCATATGTAGATTCCTAATTTTATTAATAATGTTGAATTAGGAAGTATTGAGATTCTCGATGTCCGTTCGTTTATTAATAGAATTGTCATCCTTTTTAATTGCCAACATTTCTCCAAATAATCTTTTTTTAACATTATCTTGTTGTCCAAGTATGCTAACTTTTTCAAAATCAAAAGAGTGAAGCTCTTTGAAGGAATGTTCTGCCAGAGCGGTGTTGTTTTCTTTTACCCTGGCTGGGTTATGAATATTGACACAGTCTCTTTTGTGCTCTGTTATTCGTGTTTTTAAATATCTCCCAGTCTGCCCTATGTATACTTTATTACAATCTTTGCACGGAATCTTATAAATTACATTGGATCTCCATTGTGAGGACCACCACCCTTTTATACATAAAATTAATCTCATCAAAAATTTGAAATATCGAGCTTTGAAACTGGCTAGTCCAGAATTTCATAATAATAACTTTGAAAAAATTAAAACATTTCTAACCAAAAATAATTACCCTTTAGCACTTGTTACCGGAGTTCTTAATAAAAATCAACAACACCCAGAAATGATAACACAGGATACAATCAGACCTAGGTTTTTCAAAATTCCATATGTTCCTGGCTTATCAGAAAAGATAGGTAAATTATTAAGTACTGAAACCATTAATATAGCCTATAAACCCTATAACACAATAAAAAAAAAATTCTACACTTATTTAAAATCCAAGACGTCCTCACAATGGAGATCCAATGTAATTTATAAGATTCCGTGCAAAGATTGTAATAAAGTATACATAGGGCAGACTGGGAGATATTTAAAAACACGAATAACAGAGCACAAAAGAGACTGTGTCAATATTCATAACCCAACCAGGGTAAAAGAAAACAACACCGCTCTGGCAGAACATTCCTTCAAAGAGCTTCACTCTTTTGATTTTGAAAAAGTTAGCATACTTGGACAACAAGATAATGTTAAAAAAAGATTATTTGGAGAAATGTTGGCAATTAAAAAGGATGACAATTCTATTAATAAACGAACGGACATCGAGAATCTCAATACTTCCTATTTCAACATTATTAATAAAATTAGGAATCTACATATGATATAAATCAGATGAATTCATTATTACAGACTTTTGTTGTTTTCATACCCACATATTATTCATGACTCATCCTCTGCATCTTTTTGTTTGCATGTTGATAAATTTTAGATTTTAACATTTGTTCTTAACCAGTGTATAGCGAGCTGTATCATGACATACTACACTTCATCCTTTCAATCGATTTACAAAATATCTAATGATATTTTTTCTTTAATAATAAGAGAAGCCACCCTACAATGTGAGTAACTTACTGTCTTATATGATATTTGTATTCATTATATTTGTTTTTTATATGTTTAGTCATTTTAATCTTTTTGAAATTTGTCACTGTATTTTAAAATGTATCGTTTTTTTCCAGTGCCTTGATGAAGATTTTAAATAAATCGAAACGTCGGCCTTTTTGTTGAATGTGTTTCTCTTATAACTTGGCCTTAGATCCTCTCAAAATTAAGAATATCATCATACAGTTAGGTCGTCAAGCTCTTGAAGAATGTATCATGCTTTGCATATATAGAGAAAAAGATGCCTCAGCTGAGTAAGGAAAAAATTAAAGCACAAATATTTGATGGCCCACAAATAAGACAGCTGATTAAAGACCCTGACTTCATGCATTCAATGATTGAGATTGAACAAAATGCCTGGAATTCATTTGTTGCAGTTGTCCAAAATTTTCTGGGTATACACAAAGCTGAAAACTATGTTGAATTAGTCAATGAGATGCTGAATAATTTCAATTCAATGGGTGTAACATGAGCATTAAGGTGCACTATATACACAGCCACTTAGACCGTTTCCCTGATAATTTAGGCGACATTAGTGAGGAGGAAGGTGAAAGATTTCACCAAGATATTAAATGTATGGAGGATCGCTATCAAGGAAGATGGGATACTCACATGATGGCAGATTACTGCTGGTCTTTAAAACGGGATTGTTCTAAAATACATTCAAGAATGTCACGCAAAAGAAGTTTCCGAAATGATTATTGAGTAATTCTTTTAAATGATGACTTTTTCTGTTTTCTATAGTATATAATGAATAATATCTGTAATATCTGTGTAATATAATAAAAATTTCTTTATTAATTTGTTTCTTTAAACCATGGTTTTTCTTTTAAAATAGTGTAATATATTATTCACAAAAATATTGATATCTTTAAAATTCAAGCTAACAGGCAGAACTAATAGCTTATTTGAATTCAGGGCATCAAATTCATATGAAATCACCTCCAAAATCTTCGCCACCAAAACCACTGTTCACCAGTGTTATTTATGAAGTGAAGTCACAAAAATCTATATAAACAAAAAGGAGAAAGTCTTCAATTCTGCAAGAACGTTTCATGAACTCGCGTAGCGTACAATAATATCTATTGTATCAAAGTTCATCATGAGACTGCCATTGAAATCCATAGTGCGTTTCATAATGATTTACTCATTAATGATTCAATTTTCATTAGCATGTCGATAGCCTGTTGCTGCAAATATCAACTAAAACTCATTTCATATCGATCACAACCAGCATTTCCCTATTAATATACTGTCAGGTCGGGCCCAATACAATACTCAGAGGGGCACAACTAAAACACAAAACAATGATTTAGGGCAGTTTATTCTGTAACGACATAATTTGTTCGTAATTTTCAGTCTTTGAGTTATGAATAGCGTGTCGCTTAATGCGAACGTAAATAGAAAACTTTGTCTGGGATTTGGAGTTTCAACCTGAAAGTGTTTTATCGCTTGTCAACTTGAAGATTCTAATGTTTCCAAGTTCCAGACAAACAAATGGTTACATTTCATGAATTATTTGAGAACACTTCGAGCTTCCTTGTGATTTTATTGTACCTCCATTAAGGCCCAATTCCGAGAACATCAATTTGAACATTTGAAATAACAGTTCATTAAATCCACATGAGGAATTCTAGGGAAAGTTATCATTTCCGTGCTGAATGTCTGATCATATTACTCAGAAAATTATATAAGATATAGGATTAAATCCTATTGTAGTTTATAATTGATCTGCAATTCGATGCTGATGTTGACAGAATTTATTATAATATTTTTCATAATCTAAAAGCTATCATAAATCTGATGATACATTTTATACGCAACAGAAATTTCAGTGAACAGTAAACAAGCAGTAAACCGACTATATTCCTTTTGTTATTTCGCTATCATTTTATATTTTTTCTTGTTGTTTCATTTTTATAGGATGAATGTTTTATTTTTGCAAGCAGATCCCTTATCCATTGTTAATGTTTGTATTTTGTCGATTTATGTGTGGAAAATTTCATATTTGAAACTGATTTAATGTTAGCAGAATTTCATATTCGATCGGATCTGACGACATTTCTTCGTTTACTTTGCTGTTATTTTAGGTTATCTCATGTTGTTCCAGTTTTTTATAATAATAATAATCATCTTTATTCCAAGAGAATGTCCAATCTCAAGTAGCATTTTTTGTTTTATAAAAGTGCGAATACACTCTTCGACACTGCCTTATAAAATTCAAAGTTATATAATGTAGATACAATTAATTTTCCCTGTCCCCTATATATTCTTTATTGGCCTTAAATGATATAATTTATAACTTCCCTACAAGTGTCGACAAAGACTTATAGTTTTTTCGATAACCATTTGGACACTTTTATAATCCTATCTATACGACTGTTTTAAAACTCCCATATGGAGACGATACTGTTTTCGTTACCTTTCTGGATGAAAACGCGCATGCGCAACTTTGTCGTATTGTTTCACTCTAATTCAACGTCAAGTATTATTCATCTTTATTTATCTGTTGGTTTATTGGTTAGTTGAATTCAGAAACAAACCAATAACATTAAATATGAAGTATAAGATACGTAGTTGGTTTTATTGAACGCTTACAAGTTACATTTCTCATAAGCGTGAAGAAATTCTTGAAGGTAATTGAGCAAACACTTGCAATTTTTTCTACACTTTATGAAATCGAATTTTACTTCCGAATAACACGTGCGCCCTCGATATACGAAAGTTTTGAATTTTTCATTGAATAATAAACAAATCAATTTCAATTATTTTTTCTGAATGTAACAATTTTTCAATACCAACACTAAGTTTTGAATAATAGTATCTTGAAATTATTATAACAAAAAATTCATTTTCAATCCAAATTCAACTGTTTTTCTATGTTCTAAATTTTTCACAAAGCTGAAAAAACACGACATTTCCAATAAAAATATGGCCTTGTCGGATATTTAGTCATGCTCAACACTTGGACTCATATAACTTATTTCACATCCCTAATGTAAATACACTGCCTTTTTGTTCTATTATAATTTTTGAAATATTCATAATCACCAATTTAAGTTATTAAAATTACTGAATGAAAAAAAAGTAGGAGCTTTATATACTTGAAGTAGTTTACACCACCACCATCCCTGTATTATAACTAATGGTAACTCAAAACACCTTGAAATGACCAGTAGTTCTCACGCATGCGAATTAATCTGGATGCCTAAGAACTACTGGTCATTTGAAGGTGTCGCTCTCTGAATGAAAACATAACCTAATATTCTTAACGCAAGTTTTCACTCAAGATATTGTGTACTATTTTCAACAATTGTGGTTAGGTGTGGAAATGTCTTTCAAAATAGTTTAAACCGAAGAAACAGGAAGAGATATTCCTTCTCTAACAATTGTTCCTGAAGCTTGGGAACAAAACGGCATCCTTTATTCCCCAAATCAAGGAATGCAGCGAGTGCAGTAAGAAATCCGTTTTCAAAAACTGAAATCCGTATCCTTGTATTAAGAAAAGAGAGACAAATTTTTGTTATACAGGGCTGCAGAAGAAGAAATATCTGCAATGCTGCAATATATGGACAGTGATATAGATCATTCAACGAATTTTCCCGGAAAAAAGGATTAAGTGGAGAGAATTTAAATCACCTTGCAGAAAAATTGGATAATAGATATAATATAAATGAATAATATCAATAAGCACCTAAAGAAATTTCTTTCCCGATTGTTGGGTGTAAATTCAATAATTCTTATAGGTTAATCTGCAAACAATAAAAATGCAGTGATGTCAAACACTTTCGAGTAGTTATGAAATTGTATTTGATAACACCTTTTTATTACTTATTCTCATCTTTTTGAATGATTGTTTGGGCTATTACCATCATCTATTGTGGATGTAATGATTTCCGACGTTTCGATAGACATCTTCTATCTTTATCAAGGAGAAAAGTAAGAAACCTTTTGAAAATTATCAATTTTCAAAAAGTCAATATGACTTTTTGATTCAAACCACCAACTAAACACTAAATTTGGAGTAGCAAAATGTTTATTTGATAGAGCAATAAATATTTGTTGCACTGAAGAGGACCAAAATGAAGAAATAAATAACATCTCGAAAACGCTTAGAAGCAATGGCTACCCCAAAATGATATTAGAAAAAGCTAGACGAACATGAGAAAGTCAACCCGAACCAACAGATATAAATCAGACCATTAAAACCGTAATTCCTTATGTAAAAGGTTTGTCTGAGAAAATGAGAAGAATTGGAAATAGATAGATACAACATAACGACTGCATTCAAAATTCAAGACACTATCAGAGCTAAACTTACAAAAGTTAAGCCTAATAATGAGACTCAAAGGACAAAAAACTGCATATATGAATTACCTTGCGAGTGCAGAAGATCTTACATCGGAGAAACTAAACGCCCTCTGAATGTACGAATAAAAGAACATCAGAAGCTTCTACGAGTACTAGACAGCGACAAATCCAGGTTGGTCCAACATGCTGTAGATGAGAATCATCGTTTAAAGTGGGATGAAGCACCAATAATATCCAAAGAAGAAGAACTTGCAAGAAGAAAAATCAAAGAAGCAGCATTTATGAAAATAACACCTGATTCCATAAGTGCTCCATCTATAGATCTGCCAGAAGTTTGGACGCCGATAGTTCGATCCAACTTGAAAAGATCATCATATCGCAGATGAGTATATAACATCGTTCATTTTTCTTTCATGACTTCTGTCATATTGACTTTTTGAAAATTGATAATTTTCAAAAGGTTTCTTACTTTTCTCCTTGATAGAGATAGAAGATGTCTATCGAAACGTCGGAAATCATTACATCCACAATAGATGATGGTAATAGCCCAAACAATCATTCAAAACGAGCTAACGTCATCAACAATATCTCGTCATCAACTATTCTCATCTTGATTTATAAGGGTACTTAGTTATCGGATATACATGATTTGTATGTATATAAAAGACTTGATGAAAACTTGAAAACAATGGACACTATAATAACTGTTGTATCACCTTGCTTCTGATGTTTCATATGCGGGTTCCTGTCACCTTTATAAAACCATATTATGAACCTTTTGGTACTATAACTTCTATTCTTCTATTGTCGGCTCTATGAGGTGCTGGATCTGGTGGTTCCATATTCATGTAAAAAGGTTTCAAGATTTCCTGTGTGGTACACCAGTGAAGTGATTCAATCAATAAAAAGGAAAAACCATCTGCAGAAATTAAAAAAATTATCGTTGCACCATATGAATATGTTTAAATGTGAAAGAAATAATCTCAAAAAGTTAATAAAATTGTGTTATTTGAATTACGTAAAAAATATTGAGAACTCTATACAGGAGGACAGTAAGACATTCTGGGCTTATACAAAAAACTAACAGCAGCAATTGTGCTTCTGTTTCACAGTTTGAATTGGAGGGTAGGAGCATTCCCAGGTCAGAGATTGCACAATGTTTTGGGGAATATTTTGAGTCAGTCTTTAAGACCGACGTTGCAACGTATGGTACTGACCTACTGATAGGTGGATTGTATGGCTTTGTTTTGACGGAGGTGACTGCGGGGGACTTCTTTATGGCAGTAAAAAAGTTGAAACCGAAAAAATCAGCGGGTATTGACAGGGTTCCACCTTATATCATAAAGGGATGTGCTGAGTGGCTTCAGACGCCTTTAGTTTACATTTTTGATTTAGCGCTGAAGACAAATACATTCCCGGACTTCTGGAAGGAAGTTTTGGTAACACCCATCCATAAGTCTGGGAAGAAAGTAGAAATAAAAAACTATAGACCTGTTTCAGTTCTATGCGCAGCTGCCAAGCTGTTTGAACAAGTTATCTACGCCAAGTTGTGGAACGGTGTTCGAGACAAAATATGCAATGAACAGCACGGATTCACACCAAAAAAATCTACTGCGACAAACTTGTTGGAGTTTTGTCATGATGTTTCCAGTATAATGGAAAAGTCTCAAGCCGATATAATCTATACGGACTTCCGGAAGGCATTTGACAGTGTCAATCACGACATTCTCCTCAGGAAGATCGGTGAATTTGGAGCATGTAGTAGTGTCATCAAATTTTTCGCATCCTATCTAAAAGGCAGAAAATTCAGGGTGAAATACGGTGGTAACTGTTCAGGAAAGTTCCATGCTAATTCATGAGTACCTCAGGGCTCAAATTTGGGTCCCTTACTCTTTTTGATATTCATTAACGATTTGCCACGTTACCTGAGGTACTGTAAATGCCTACTTTTTGCTGATGACCTAAAGTTTTATCGTAAGATTGAGGATGTACAGGATTGTGCCAAGGTCCAAGCTGATATCGATGACATTCAACAGTGGAGTGTAAGGAATGATTTGCCCTTCAATAATGGTAAATGTCTTGTACTATCTTGCTCCAGAAAAGACGCAATACTCAAGTTTGGATATTGTATGGATGCCGGAGAGTTAGTTAGAGTTGAGGAGGTGAGGGATTTGGGTGTGGAGTACAATTTCAAACTTTCATTCAAAGCACATGTTGAAACCATATCGGCGAAGGCCCTTGGAAAATTGGGATTCGTGTTGAGGTATTGTAAGAACTTCAAAAAGATAGAAACCAGTATATTGTTATAAAATACTTTAGTGAGACCTCAGCTTGAATATTGCTCTGTGGTGTGGCACCCAACGCCCCTCTTGTATAAAAAAACCTTGGAAAAAGTTCAGAACAGGTTTTTAAGATTCCTCTATTTGAAAAAACATAATGTCTATCCGGATTACAATGTTGTTCGATCAACTGACCTCAGAAAGGAGTTCCAAATAACATCTCTTGAGAACAGGAGACTCAGGGACATCGTCAAAATCTGCTACAAAATTTTTGAGAGGTATTATGACTCTCCAAGCATAAAAAGTGTTATGAAACTGAGGATTCCTGCGCGAGATACCCGACTTAACCAGTTTTTTGGGATACCTCGTACAACCACCATAGCGCATTGTTCACCTGTCATCACAATGCTGAAAATAACGAATGATTTCTTAGATTTGCCCGGTACCGACTTTGCTCTAAAACCCAAGCAGTTTTTTAGGTGTTTAAATGAACATTATAAATTTGAATGATCCCTTAAAGGAATATGTACTAGCTTTTATGTTAGTGTTTATGGCTTACTATACGATATGCGAAAAATGTTTGGTTTCACTTTTATTCTCATGTAAGGAGATTTTATTATAATCTGTTTGAGAAATAAATAAATAAATAAATAACCTGTAGTTTTCATGAACAGTTGAAAATCTATAGTTTATAGAAACTTCCGGGAATCAATAATTTTTGCAACTCCTATATGAACTTAATCACCTCAGGTACTTAGCACCCCTATTATGAATCACTAATAACACCAATTTCAAATTTATAAATCTTCAGGTTACCAAAAATGTTACTTGGGATAAAATACAGGGTATAATATGGTATATTTGATGAAATAGTGTCAACTACGAAGTAATTAAAGGTTCCATAGTAATAAGCAACTTCTTCACGTCATTCGTGAATCTATTGAGTATTGTACATTTTTTCACATTTTCTGGAAGTTGGTTGAAGAATTTTATTGCAGCATATGTTGGATGTTTCTCATATTTCACCAGTCTATGTTCAGGATAAAGAATATTTGTATGTCTTGTATCATAATTGTGCTTGGAATTACTGTATGTAAACTTGTTTTTGTTTTTGAATAAAAAGATTAGACACTCATATATATATATGACATTTCAATGAATTGGGTATCTAGGTTCTTGAAAAAATGTAAATATTTATTTGTATAAACGTTTCGGCTTCAATCGCCTTCTTCAGTATACATCTACAATCGAATACAAGTAAATACACAAGAATAAAATTATTTTATAATATCTCACTGTTTCTCTTCTTTATGTTGTTGTGGTTGTTAGCTGGTTGGTATTGTCCTGTCCTTCATGTCAATGTCATGTCAGTTGTCAGAGGAATATTAGTTGTCCTGTCTTCTTCTTCCTTTCGGTGGTTTTCTCAGTATCGGATTATATATTTGACTGAGATTTTTAATATCTTGTTTGTCATTAATTATGTTTTCATTATTCACCTGTATGTGGATCATTTCTAATATTTCTCTTCGTCTTTGTTGGGGTTCTACACCTAAAATTTTTGTGTCATCGTAATTGAATTCATGTCCCTTTGTTTGCTTATGTTTGTTTAGAGCCGTGGTTGCATTTTTGTATACTTATGTGCGTTGAGTCTGTCCTTCAGTCTTTGTGACGTCTGTCCTATGTATTCCTTCTCACAATTATTGCATGGTACACTATATATCACCTGTGATTTCTTTGCTTTAGGTGTTGGTGCTTTTAACTTACTAAAAATTTTTCCGACCTGATTGTATGGTTTGTGTACTACTTCTCGGTTGTATGGTCTCAATATGTTGGTTATCTTGTGTGACAGCCCCTGTATATACGGCAATTGTACTCGTCTCGTGGTGTCTGTTTGTACCTTCTGTTTGTGGTGTGTTATATAGTAGGTGTGTCCTTTGTTTTGTCAGTTTGTTAATTATGTTTTTAGGGTAGTGGTTATCCATCAATAGTTTTTTTACCTCCTGTATTGTTTTTTCTCTTAATATTGGTGATGTTAATTTCAACGCCCTGTCGATGTATCCAATAGCAGTGCTCTTTTTTTGGGAATGGTGATGTTGGGAGTTGTAATCTAATATGTGTCCAGTGTTCTGTTCCTTTCTGTGCCATCGAGTGAGTAGGTTATTATTTTCCCTTATTAGTGTGATGTCCAGGAAATTTATACAGTTGTTCTCTTCTTCCTCTAGTGTAAATTGTAGGAACTCATGTATACTGTTGAATTGGTTTAGTATCAACTCTATTTCGGCCGGTGTTGTTATTGCCATGCAGTCATCCACATATCTTTTGAAAAATGTTGTTTTATGATTTTTCATAATTTTTTCCTCAATTAACTCCATTACCAACTGTGCTATTGTGCTCGATATCGGGTTCCCCATGGCTGCTACCTTTAATTTGTTGGTAGAAATTTTCCCCATATTGAAAGTAACTGTTGTTTGTTATATATTGAATCGTTTGAATAAATTCTTCTTTCGGTATTAAAGTGTGTTGTTTATTATGTCCCAATTGTTTTCGATTGCCTCTTTTATTAATTCAGTGGGGATGTTCGTATACAGAGATTTGACATCTAGTGAATATAGACGATGGTTGGAATGTAATTTGATATTTTCAAGGATTCTTTCAAGTCGAACGAGTTTTTAATATAATATTGGATGATGGCCAACATCCTTTCCAACGCAATAAACGACAACGAATATTATATTAAAAACTCGTTCGACTTGAAAGAATCCTTGAAAAATATCAAATTACATTCCAACCATCGTCTATATTCACTATATGTCAAATCTCTGTATACGAACATCCCCACTGAATTAATAAAAGAGGCAATCGAAAACAATTGGGACATAATAAACAACACACTTTAATACCGAAAGAAGAATTTATTCAAACGATTCAATATATAACAAACAACAGTTACTTTCAATATGGGGAAAATTTCTACCAACAAATTAAAGGTGTAGCCATGGGGAACCCGATATCGAGCACAATAGCACAGTTGGTAATGGAGTTAATTGAGGAAAAAATTATGAAAAATCATAAAACAACATTTTTCAAAAGATATGTGGATGACTGCATGGCAATAACAACACCGGCCGAAATAGAGTTGATACTAAACCAATTCAACAGTATACATGAGTACAGACTCAACGCACATAAGTATACAAAAAATGCAACCACGGCTCTAAACAAACATAAGAAAACAAAGGGACATGAATTCAATTACGATGACACAAAAATTTTAGGTGTAGAACCCCAACAAAGACGAAGAGAAATATTAGAAATGATCCACATACAGGTGAATAATGAAAACATAATTAATGACAAACAAGATATTAAAAATCTCAGTCAAATATATAATCCGATACTGAGAAAACCACCGAAAGGAAGAAGAAGACAGGACAACTAATATTCCTCTGACAACTGACATGACATTGACATAAAGGACAGGACAATACCGACCAGCTAACAACCACAACAACATAAAGAAGAGAAACAGTGAGATATTATAAAATAATTTTATTCTTGTGTATTTACTTGTATTTGATTGTAGATGTATACTGAAGAAGGCGATTGAAGCCGAAACGTTTATACAAATAAATATTTACATTTTTTCAAGAACCTAGATACCCAATTCATTGAAATGTCATATATCATATACTAGGTAACAAATCAAAAACTCATATATATATATATATATATATATACAGATGGCGAACTAACTGACATCCGCCCAAAAAGGGTGTGGTATGGAATCCTAGTGTATACTTCGTGTATATCGGGCGCTTCTTTTGCGGTATGTCTTGCCGTCCGGCCCAATTATGATATCACTTTGCATCCGTATATTTTTTTCCACTTTTGGTTTCAGTTGATACCCGTATACTGTTTTTTCATTCAAGTGGGCATCATGCAACGTTGCCACAATCCATAAAAAATCGTAATGTTGGGAAATATTCAGAGGGGTCATTTGATTCCACGTAGAATAATTTTATGAGATCAGATTGAAATACTCCTACTAATTTAGAAAATGAAAATCAATTGATATGTTGAAATAAGATGTGGGATCGCTCGAGCAATATATATAAATTACAAATTTATCTTATCTATTTATATTTCTTAATGTTTCTGTTTTTTTAATTTCATGTAGTTTCATCATTGTTTTAGTTCTCAAGTGTTTGAGTTGCAAAAGTCACATTCGATCTTTTTATGCGAGTTATTATGTAGTTGTTTCAAATAAGTATTCTGTTCGTTGAATTGAATTTACGCAGTTTATACAAAAATGAACCAAGAACTTAATATTCGTTTGCCCAAATAAATTCCATGAAATGAAATCTCCATTATATGGAGAAATTTCTTGAGGTTTTGAAATGGGAAAAAATGAGCATTTTATCAAAAGATATCCAAGTCTACCCTTCCTTTGTCTGGGTATTTTAAATTTGTTGACGAGAAATTTTTGATGATGGAACTTGTATTGAATTATTGTTTGGAGCTATAACCATCATCTCTTGTTTTCGTTCTCTCCAACGTTACGACAGACATCTTCTGTCGTTTTCAAGACAAAATATTAGCTTTTAAAAAGCTGAGATTAGAAAAATTATTCAACCTTTCAGTTTGAAAACGTCAAATTGATAGATTATGAGAACTAGGTAAAATTGAATTGGGACTTATCTGTTGTTTGAAGATTTCTTTAAGTTACACTTCGAACATGAATATCGCTCTCGCTCAAGTATATCATCAATTGAGTTAGCGGAAGTTTGGACGCTGATTGTTCGAAATAACTTAAAAAATCTTCAAACCACCGATAAGTCCCAATTCAATTTTATCTAGTTCTCATAATCTGTCAATTTGACGTTTTCAAATTGAAAGGTTGAATAATTTTTCTGAACTCAGCTTTTTTAAAAGCTAATATTTTGCCTTGAAAACGTGAGAAGATGTCTGTCGAAACGTTGGGGAGAACGAAAACAAGAGATGATGGTTACAGCCCAAACAATAATTCAATATTTTAAATTTGTTTATATTTTAAACTTGATTAAGACAAACAATCAAATTCAAATCGCAACAGAAATGCAATCAATTTATAATAATTTATTATAATTCCAAATTTTCCTACTTATTTGAAATATTTCATTCTAAAACATTTTGCATATTCCCTCCAACACTACTGATAGGAGACATTTATGGCATTTAAGTGGCAAATAACGCTAAAAATAACCTGTACCTATGCTAGAAATATAAAATACGTTTAGATGAATCATGAAATAGTACTAGAGTAACTTTGATCTCTTTCCTCTTATTGTAAAAAACCTAAATATATGAAAATTATTTTAAATTATGCTTCTGATCAAAATACATACATTACATAAAGAGAATACTGAAATATCTTCATATATACCCTCAAAATGAGCAGTCAGTTCTTACCGTTTAGGAAATTCAACTTGTCTTCATGTTGTATGTCAAGCTGACTAAGCTCGACATTTTCATCTTAATGTGATGACCTAAAAAACTCAACGTCAAGCGGTTACTAGGCGAAATTATACCAGTTCTAGCAAAAATAAAAAAAAAACTATATAATTGTATAATTTTGAAAATGTTGAAAATTGATACCCTACACTACATCCTTAAGATTTGTAGTCACAAATTTTCCAATTTTGCAGTGATTTTTTTTAAACGTAATCCTAAATAACCATGCTATTGCTTACAGTTACAAATCCATTGTTTTCTGAGAGGTCTAAGTAATTATCACCATTGAGATTGCCGTGCATGAAAAAAGGGCCCACAATATTGTCGCCATAAATACCGACCTCGATATCGACCCAGGCATTCAGCTTTTCAGGATACCGAGTGTGAATCTTTCTTTAGTCTTGGGTTGGTATAAGACCAATATGGACAGTTGTGACTTTTATAGATCCATTCGAATAAGAAGAGCATTCATTGGAGAAGCAGATATTCAAAATGGCGGTCCAGATTATTACTTATCGTATCACCCATTGTTTCGCAAAATTGTAAGCGGTGATCAAAGTCAAGTTCGTTCATTTCGTTGAGCAATCTAATCTCATAAAGGATTATCTGTGGTACGAGGGACCCAATACATTTCTTCCATTTTTATTGTACTTGAAGCAAAGTCATTGACGAAATGTCCTAAAACTTCTGTCAGCTGCTCGACCCATTTTCCCTATTAAGAACGAGAGCTGTTAGGGGTTGCGACCAGAGGGGTAGTGATATGAAACTGATTTGAATACACTTTTTTTCCCTCTCTACAAAAATTGACCTACTCCGAGCGTTTTTTCGTTATTACATTCCAAAGCTCAAAACTCAGGCTGCAAAGTTATGGATGGCCCACCCTGTATGTTCAAATTAGAACTAGTGAGGATAATGAAACAGCTTGATGAAAAAAAAAAATTTAGAAAGCACTGACGTGAGGTCAGTTGGCTTAGGCGCTCTTGTAAACCACTTACAATTATTTAAATTTTGAAAAATCATATCTCCAGAACTATTAGCTTGTCGAAGTCGAGAGTGGTATTTTTGTATACGTCTGATAAAACTGCACCATAAAAAAATTTTTATTTGAACAGTGTCATTTGAAAAAAAAAATTTTTTTTTGTTACTCCGAACCTATTCGGCCGATTTGACCGAATAACGAACTTAGCCGAGATATTTATACCTCAAACCTATTCTGAAAGTTTCAACTCTCTAACTTCATCCGTTCGAGAGTTATCGTGTTCACGGAACGGACGGACGGACAGAATCGATTTTGACCACGGATTATTCATCAGTAGGTCCAAACAAAACGATTGATACCACTTTTGTCCAAAAATTCTGAAAGTCACAGACATTTGGGCAAATTGATAAGCACTTTTTCAGGTGAACAAGAGCGCCAATATTCAAACCCTCTTACCTATCCCATTCAGTTCTCAAGCTCTTTCCGATCGAGAGTCATCGTGCTCACGGACGGATGAAATCGTTTTAAGCTACCTACTTTTGATACATCTTGTAACAAAAATCCGAAAATTTCAAATATTCGAAAAATTGGAGCATACACTGTTCAGCTAAACAAGAGTCCAGATATTCAAACCGACAGACCTACCTATTCAGTTACAGTGATCGTTTCGTTTTGAGGTATTCGTGCTCACGGACGGACAAAATTTTCCAGATTTCGAGAATATCTTAAGTCTGGAGAGTATAACGAATAATAATATAATCTCAGTGTTCAAATTTCAGATAGACTCAGTCTCTCATAAACGTCTAGTTTGTACTTAATTTTGTGATACCTTCTCAAATTTTGTGGAAATGCCCCTCCTGAATAGACCTACGAAATGTTTTCCCCAAGTATTGAATCATCAGTGCAACTAATTTCTCGAATGAATTAAGTCAAGTAAAACCACGTTGGATTTCGAAGACCTGTAGAATATTTGTGTAATAAATACCATCTCTTATTGTTTTGATTAAAACGTTTCGATTGACATCTTCCATCGTTCACAAGGTATAACAAATAGCTTTTGAAAAAGCTGACAATATTTGAAAGTTCTGTCATTCTTGACACGAAATGAAATGGGAAATTATTGAAATTGTCAGCTTTTTTGAAAGTGAAATTTTTTGCCTTGATAACGATAAAGATGTTTATCGAAACGTTGGTTGTAAGAACAATATGAGATGGTGGTTATTGTCTAAATAAAAATTTCACATGATTTGTATCATCAAAAATTCTCGTCAACATCTCCAAGACTTACTGAATGTCATATTGTAAAATATTTCAGATTGGGTTTTGCTTTCCACATGAAAATATCGACTACAAAGTCAGACAAATTTCATTTCCAATTTCAAATTATCGTATAAATAATAAGAATTTCATCTCTTGAATAGAAGAACAATTGTAATACCTAGAATTCATATTCAATTGTATATCAATTCTCCACTCCAATATATTCCAATTCATAATATGCGATTCAAGAGAATCAACGCATCTGTAAATATTCAATCTCAACTAGCATCGTGATTCCACTTCCAAGAACTACAAAAAGGCAGTCGAGCACCAAGGTCACGCGAGATCGTAAAATTTCATTCCATTTCATGAACACCTGCAGAGTTGCGACGTTGCCAGACCCACCGGATGCTAAGATGGGCGTTATTTGGACAAGTCGGGTATACTTTCGATATACACGAAATCGACCAGAGCGCCACCACGAGGAAGTCCAGTGAAGTTCGAAAATCACCTCCAATAAACATTTCCCAAAAATAGGTCAAAAATTCGTCCAGCTGAAAGTAGGCGCAAACGAAAGAGGGCGATGAGTTATGCCGGTTAGTGATGATCTTTGGACTTGGTAAAGTGGCATCCGTACATCGGATGCTGTTTTACCGTGGATGCCACTTGAACCGGAGATTTAACATTGGTTGCGCCCACTTGTACCGCAGATAAATATATATATATATAAAACAAATACTGTCATCATCTGTTGTTTTTTAAAAATACCTCTGCAGGATTCTCTCTGTCTTAGCCCAAATATGGTTCTTATGACTCTCTTCTGTATTCGAAAAATCTCTATCAATCCTGAATCAGATCCGTAAAAAATCAAACCGAATCTCATTATACTTTCGAAGTTGGAGAAATATAAGATTTTTAAACAATTTTCATTCAGATATTTTTTAATAAATCTTATACTATAACTGACTGAGTTAAGTTTTTTTCCTGTGCTTATAATGTGGTTCGTCCAATTTAGATGTTCATCTATGTGTATGACCAGAAATTTAGTGCAGTGCTCCGGTGTGATACTCAAATCTGAAAGTTGTATTTGAGGTAGTGTTGGGATACCTCGTTGTTTAGTTCTAAAGAGAGTGGTGGTGGTTTTCTCTTGGCTCAATTGGTGTAATTACAGATACTTTCAATTGACTAGGGAAAAGACCATATGTGAATGAGTTGTTAATTATATAACATAGTACTTCTGCTAAATATTCAATGCAGGATTTTATCACTCATTGGTATCTCGTCATCTCCACTGGAATGTTTATTTTCAATCTGTTTATTTAGTTCTTCTATTTCCTTCGGTGTAACAGGTGTCAAAAATATTGACTGTGAAACTTTCGGAACATCACATGATGATATGTCTACAGGCAAGATGGGTATACTCGTTGTTAGGTACTCATTAAACTCAGTTGCTACTTCGTCTGGATTTCTGTCAATGAATATTTGATTTATACGGTCTCTGTCTCTACTAGTAAGTTGGCCAAAAATATTCCACATGGATCTCATTTTGTCATCAGATTGAGATATACTTATTTCATATTTTTCAGCTCTTTTCTTTGCAAGTAACATTTGATATTCTTTTATTGAGTTTATTGTATATCACTTTTAGTTCTGGATGGTAATTCATAATAATCCCCAATGCACTTAGCCTATTTTTACAGTCTACTACCTCCTGATCAGGTTTAAATTTCAACGATTTTGATATAACTATTTTTTTGAGTGGGAAGCATTAATTGAAATGCTCAGTGAAGACATCCATGAAAAGACTCCACTGCTCATCCACTTGGCTCAGGTTGACGTTATATATGCTCGACCAGTCTTGTTCACTTATTTGGTTTCTGAACTTTATCTTGTTTTCTCCTGAGAATAGCCGGACGTCTTTGTGAACATTATTTTGTTTTTTTTTCTGTTGCAATATTAATCTTCACTCCCTTATGATCTGAGATATCTTTCTGCATTACACTAACTTTCTTTATGTCGGTACAGTTAGTAAAAACATTGTCTAAGCATGATTTGGTATTGTGCGTAATTCTTGTGTACTCATTCACTATAAATGAAAAAGAATACCCGTTCAAAAGTAGATTCATTTTGCGGATATTCGCTATGTCATCTTTAAGTTCTACATTGAAGTCACCAGCGATGAATGTTGTTTTCTTTTCCATTACTAATATTTCCAGCAATGTTTCTAGTTTTTCATAGAATTCGTTCAAGTTTTCTTTTTTTGGCAATCGATATACACTCACAATTATATAGCTTTCATTCCCAATTTTCAATTCAACACTTGCACATTCAAAAACTTTCTTCTTAGATATTTTGTTCATCTTATGTTTCACATAGTATTCAAGTACACTCCTCAGATAAATTACTACACCACCATGTTCATTTTCTCCACTACAGAAAGATGTTGCTAATTGGAAGTTGGGGATAACATATGCACTAAGTTGATGTTCTGTTTGCCAGTGCTCAGTAACTGCAAGTGCAACACAGTCTGAGTTATCAGGTAGTAAGACACCTATCTCATCTACACAATTACTTATTGACTGCAAGTTTTGAAGTAATATACTGGATGACCTGTGATTCTCTTGTTGTTTTGGTGTTGAAGGTTCAATTGTTATTGCCAATGGGGTTCTTAACTTCTCTTCTTTTAATAATTCTGGTTTACACATTGTAATGATTGTTTCAATCCACATCTAAAAAAATGCCGACCACGCGTGAAGTTGAAGCGTGAAAACGATATTCCTTTGGGCCAAAACTCTGCTATATGAGTTTGTATATCAGATTCTTCTACAGTTTCTTTTACTCTAGAAATAAAGAGCCATAGTTTTTTATTCTCGTCATTCGGTTTAATAGACTGAAATTTGTTATTTAGCTCACTTTTTTGCAATTGAGCAGTTCCTACACTAGCCCCTTTGTTTCTTGGCTGCCTTCTGTTTTCAACTAATCTGAATTCCTCATTATCTCCGAAATTGAATGTTTTCAGTTGATTAATGTGATTCTGCGTTTCTTCCATTGTTTTGTTTGTATTTATTATTTCTGCGACTAGGTTAGGTTTTGGTGTCAATTTCGATGTTCCGACATTTGACCTCACATCTGTTTTGTCATTTGGTGTCAGCACAGTTGATCTTTGTTCTTCCAATGTCAAAACTTTATTTGTTGGTAGTTCGTTTGCTCGTACATTGTTGGGGTTAGGAATATTGTCCCTTATCTTCTGTTCACTGTTATCTTTGTTGTTTATATTTGGTTTTTTCTGTACTTTTATCGCTTGAGAGTAACTTTTTATGTTTTGGTTCGTTTCAGTTTCCAATGATCTGATTCTTTCCAGTAGCAATTGGTTATTCATTATGAGAATTTGATTCTTCTCTTCCGCTGCTTTGAGTAATTCTTTCAGATATGCATTTTCCACACTTAGGATTTTGTTATGATATTTTTCTTCTTTGGCTTCATCCTGCACTACATGCTTACAGATGGCTTGTTTCTGATTTGCCGATCTTGTCAGACAACTATTATGAAAAATTTCTCCGCATTTGTAGCACCTAGCACCTTCTACAACTTCTCCTTTGGAATATGCACACTTCTTATCATAAATTTTCTCGGATTTGCCGGAGCGAATTTCTTCACTTTCCGCCATTTTGTGTAATCCATTATGATGACAAGTAGATTTATATAAGCGGTGGATCTCTTCTCCGTGGTTAAAAATTGTATTTTGTTGATTGACTCCTTTCAATTTTTCTCTCTGGATCTATCTTCACCATATACAAGAAACATCTTATACTTCTGTAATTTATACAATATTTAAGAAACTAGTATGGAGTTGGCTGTGCACACCAGGAGAAGATAATTAAAATCAACGGGTGGTACTTCAGTGTGTTTTATTTTGTGACAAAAACCAAGCGCTTTCGGTCTATTCATGTTAGACCATCATCAGGGTTCTTCCTGGAAGGGCATACAAACGTTTAACATAACATATAAATAAAATGAGTAGTAGTTACCCGTCCAGAAAACTATCACAAGGTCAGTAAGCAAGCGAAAATCTTCTTGCAATATAAATGGAGCACTCTCCAATCAAAATCAGTCTAAAAATTATATAAATTACAATCCATGTGAACGACGAAATTAAGGAAGAAAACAACAATCATCAATGACAAAATGACATAACCTAAAGAAAACACATAAAGAGAATCTCGACCATCGATATAATATAATGTAGGTCCGCAGTAGGAAGGCCTGAAATAAGTCATAGGCGTAGTAATCTTTAGGGGGGTCTAGAATTCATCATCGAAAAAAATCTTTTCTTGGACATTATCAAATCTTTCTCTCTTTCTTTATCTCCCGAGTAACATGTGAAAACAATCAACATGTGGGAATACATGCCAAACACTTCAAGAGTCACATCAGGTGCTTAAATAAAGGGGTAAAATCATTATTCAAGTTTAAGTTTACTTGGGTGTATGCACAATTTTTATTTGAATTCAGCTCGCGTGTTATCTCAATGTCCTCAAGAAGGTTCATTTTTATGTCTTATCTATTTGTCGTGAGTCTGTGGAGGATCTTGGAATTGTGGTTTGGGCTGAAGGAATGGCCCGTAAATTTCAGATGGTGACCAAATGCTGATGAGTTAGGTCTTTTCAGGTGTTTCGCTTGCTTACTGACCTTGTGATAGTTTTCTGGACGGGTAACTACTACTCATTTTATTTATATGTTATGTTAAACGTTTGTATGCCCTTCCAGGAAGAACCCTGATGATGGTCTAACATAAATAGACCGAAAGCGCTTCGTTTTTGACAAAAAATGAAACACACTGAAGTACCACCCGTTGATTGTAATTATCTTCTCCTGGTGTGCACAGCCAACTCCATACTATCTTCTATTGTACAATAGTCATGGCTGACAATTATCGCAGGTTAGCTGTGGCGAGAGCTTGTTTGCAACTTGACATCTGGTTCGTCCACCAATGTTTAAAAAGTGGACTTACCCCAACGTTCGCTAAAGTAAAAACTTCGAACAATGTACCCCATAACATCAGAGTTGAAGTCGAAAGGAGAATCCAAAGAAAGGCGATCAATAGACATTATGCCAAACTGAACAGGTTGAACGTTGACAATGAAATACTGTATGACAAGCTAGTTCACACTTTAGAATACAACATTCTACAAGACCTTCTTAATGAATGTGCAGATGCAGTCGTTTTCCATAGATCCTTGAAACACAAAAAGCTTAGAGATAAACTAACAAGACTGACCTATGCTAGGAATAACACTGAACACTCGAGAGCACAAAAATTCACAGACCACACCTTCCATGCTAGGATCAAGAATTTGTCGCATACACAGTTTACACCATCTGAGCTTGAACTTCTTTCACAGGGAATCAAGTTCTGTACTTTTAGTAGAATGGACGACAGAACCCTTCAGAATTTTTCTATACATGTTGATTATGTTATTGAATGCTTGTCTGACGACATCGACTTCAAGAGATCCCTCAGGGACCGCTGTCTAACATTTTTTCTTAATAACAAACGTAATAATAATAATACATTTATTCTCAACAGGTTACACCCAATAACAGAGAAAAATGATCAAACAAACAAATGCGATTGAAAAACTTAAACCAGATTACATATGAGACCCTTATAATAGCATATAAAATTATATCCAACAGTGCCTTAAAATTACTACATGAGATTTACAAAAAAAAAATGTTATTCCCTCAATACTCGAAAAAAAAATCAACAGCATACCAATCACATCCTCATCCCAAGCGTACAAAATAAACTGAAAAAGATCACGAACCCCCACCACGATTCTCCAAATGGCACATCAAAATCATTGGTAGTTCATCGTAGTAGATATCACATCGGCCACAAGAACTGTCATATAAGTTACACATGAAGTTGATAGGAGACCGTGACATAACATTTGTCCTACCAAAATCAACATAGAAGGTGTTATATTGCCTCAGACCAGGTCTAGGTACATGAATCTTACTCAAGAGAAATGAACAAACACCTTCTCTGGACGGCCTCCAGGATGACGACAGCATTATTGTATAATGGACACCAGATTATAGAGGCATATTCTAATCTACTACGAATGAAAGAATAGTACAGTATCTTCATAGTATAGGGGTTCACAAAATTGTTCCAATTTCTAATAAAATAACCAAGAGTCTTAGAGGCAGAAGAGGTTATCTGACTTATGTGCCCGGAAAAGGACAATTTACCATCAAAAACAACACCCAAATCCCTATACTCATCACAACTCTCCAGAATCTGATCACCCACAGCATAGTCATAGTGAACTGGGGTTAATCTACGAGTGAATGATACAACTCGACACTTATTGATGTTCAGGCTCAAACCGTTCCTGAAACACCAAAGACCGATCAAATCTAAAGCAGCCTGCAACCTCACGCAGTCATCAAGATCCCCAATAGCAGCAAATATCTTCAGATCATCAGCAAAGAGGAGATGGAGACACTGAAGAAGCAGAGACAGGTCATTAATATATAATAAAAACAGCAATGGGCCCAAATTGGAGCCTTGTGGCACTCCAGATGTGGCGAGATAATGTAAGGATTCACAACCTCCATACTGAACATATTGATAACGATCGGAAAAGTAAGATCTAACCAACAGTAAAAACTCCGATGAGAACCCAATGTATGCAAGCTTTGAGATCAATATCTGGTGATCAATCTGGTCGAAGGCCTTCTGAATATCTGTGTATATAACATCCATCTGACCACGATGATCCAGTGACTCTGACAGACACTGTGTAATGCTTGCCAAATTGGTCACCGCTGAACGATCCTTCATAAAACCATGCTGATGTGGTGAAATTAGTGCACGAACTGAGGGATAAATTGAGTCATATAAAATTACCTCGAAGATTTTAGCGAAGTTACATAAGATTGCTATAGGTCTATAGTTAGTTATAAGGGACGGATCTCCGGACTTTAACACAGGACAAATTTTTGTCATCATCCATATTTTTGGAATATGCATTCTCCTCAAAATTATATTGAAAATTACGGATAAAGGTTCAGCTAGAGAACAAATGCAGTCCTTAACGAGAAAACTAGGTACTGAATACGATAGGTTCAAAAATAACAAATTTTCCCGTATACTTAAAGACATAAAAATTAAGGTTTCAGAAAATGACTTGATAATTTCAAAAGCAGATAAGGGCAATTGTTTGGTGATTTTGAACAAAACAGAGTATATCTCCAAAGTGGAAAGTTTCCTCCAAACAAACAGATTCGAAAAACTTAACATCAACCCTCTGAATAAATTCATGAATAAGACAAAAATATATGAGCGTTTATGTGAGAACTTTCTCATTCAGCACAATAAACAAAATATTTTACCTTGTAACCCAACCATGCCTAGATTATATGGGTTGCACAAAATCCACAAGCCGGAAATACCAATCAGACCATTGGTCTCCTTCTCCAACACCCCAACTTATGCCCTGTCTTCCTTTCTGAACCACCTTATAAAGAGTATAACTAACAATTAACCCAAGTATTCTGCCATGAACTCAGCTGACCTCGCCAGTAAGTTGCGCGATGTTGATATGAGGGACAATTACATTCTACTTTCCTTTGACGTTTGTAATTTGTTCACTTCTGTTCTCAGAAATGATTGCATCCCTCTTGTCTCTGACCTTCTTCATGAGTTTAGTGTCCCCCAACCTAATATTACCGACATACTTACCTTGCTGAAGTTCGCTCTGTCTCAGGATTTTTTCGTCTTCAACAAGATATTTTACAGATAAATCGATGGATTGGCTATGGGCTGTCCTTTGTCATCCCTTTTGGCTGACCTCTTTCTCGAGAAAGAATTCGAGACACCCATCATGAACAGATGTACCAACATAGTTCGCTGGTACAGATACGTTGATGACATTTTTGTCATATTGGACGGTTCCAATGATGATGCCCACAACTTACTAAGTTTCATTAATAATATTCACCCTGATATCACTTTCACCCTCGAATTGGAGGTCGATAAAAGGTTGAATTTTCTTGACCTCTCCATCACCAGACCAGATAATGGTTTTCTTGAATTCGAAATATATAGGAAACCCACACAAACAGATCATATCATTCCAGCACACTCTCACCATCCATATAGTCACAAATTAGCTTCCTTGGGCTGTTATACCCACAGGGCCCTCAATGTGCCCCTCTCCGAAGTGAACAGACAAAAAGAATTTAATACTATAAAACAGATAGCCTTCAACAATGGATACGACCCAGGTCTGGTTGACCAACTCCGTAACAACATATTGCGTAGAACAAGACAGGATTTAGCATATCATTCTGGACCTCTTGACTCAAACTTGAGATACTTCTCCCTTCCCTATTTGGGATTCTTCTCCAACACCATTTCACGCACCCTTGAGACTTCCTGTGAGGGAGTGAAGATCTCTTGTTCTAATCCTTTCACCTTAGGTAACATCTTATGCAACTCTAAGGATCGGATAGAAAAATTACAATGCAGTGGCATCTACAGGCTAGGATGCAACGATTGTGACGTCTCATATGTCGGACAGACTAGGAGAAAATTGGAAGTCAGAATAAAAGAACACCTGAAAAGACCTAACTCATCAGCATTTGGTCACCATCTGAAATTTACGGGCCATTCCTTCAGCCCAAACCACAATTCCAAGATCCTCCACAGACTCACGACAAATAGATACGACATAAAACTGAACCTTCTTGAGGACATTGAGATAACACGCGAGCTGAATTCAAATAAAAATTGTGCGAACACCAAAGTAAACTTAAACTTGAATAATGATTTTACCCCTTTATTTAAGCACCTGATGTGACTCTTGAAGTGTTTGGCATGTATTCCCACATGTTGATTGTTTTCACATGTTACTCGGGAGATAAAGAAAGAGAGAAAGATTTGATAATGTCCTAGAAAAGATTCTTTTCGATGATGAATTCTAGACCCCCCTAAAGATTACTACGCCTATGACTTATTTCAGGCCTTCCTACTTCGGACCTACATTATATTATATCGATGGTCGAGATTCTCTTTATGTGTTTTCTTGAGGTTATGTCATTTTGTCATTGATGATTGTTGTTTTCTTCCTTAATTTCTGTATGCCCTTCCAGGAAGAACCCTGATGATGGTTTAACATAAATAGAAACTTGTTTTTATACCTGAAGTACCACATTATTTCATTACTGTTAGTAATATTTTTTGAAATTCCTTTTAAGCAACTGAGGCATATGTGCTGACATATTATTGTTGTTCTGCCCAACGGAACAACAGATATCTTCTGATGTTTTCAAGGTAAAACTAGATTTAACAGAAGCTGGTGATTTCAGAAAAATTTTCAACTCTCATAAATGTCAAATAGACAGAATATGAAATCTAGATGAGAACTTATCACTTATCTGTGGTTTGAAGACTTCTTCAAGATACATCGAACTATTCAAACTTACTTCAACTCAATTGATGGTGCATTTATGGTATTGAGAGGGATGTTCATGATGCTGCCTCTTTGATTTTCCTTTTTGTAGGATTCTCTTCTTTGGATATTAGAGATGTTTTGTTCCATTTTATCAGGTGATTCTTGTCCATAGCCTGTGGGATAGACTTGGATCTATCGGTGTCGAGTATATTTCTGATGATCCTTCATTCTCACCATTAAGAGGTTCTTGTTTCTCCGATTTAAATACTTCCGCACTCGCATGGTATCCCATATCTAAAGTTCTTCGGTATTCTCCGTTATCTGGGTGAACGTTTGTTAGATTTGTTGATGGTATATTGTGTCTTGAAGGCGGTCGTCATATCATACCTATTTCCAATTCTTCTCATTTTTTTCAGATAAGCCTTTCACAAACGAAATGACGCTCTTTATACTCAGTTACATGCAATAGTCCCTATCTCTATCCAGAAATTTGTGCTGAAAATAAATGTATGTTTTAAACATGGAATTATTAGTTATTTGAAAAATGTAGTATTATTTTCTTAAGTGATTGGAACTGAAACACGAGCAGTACAAGGTGAGCTTTCGTTATTTGCAACTATCATGTATAGTCTTCATCAGCATTTTATAAATTTTAAACCTAATGCTATTTGCACCACCATCTAGTTATGCATTTTATTATATATCAAGAATGTCGATTTCTATATAGGGACATTAATTCTTATCTACTTGAGTCAAAATGTATTGCAAAAGAGTATTCCCTGACGATCCATAAAATTGTTTGAGTAAGCTATTAATCCCAGAGGGTTAGTCGACTTTCTAGATTTACAAATTGGACTTATATTGCGATTGCGATTTAAGCTTTCTGTCTTTCTCTGAAAATGAACAGTTTGAGCAAATCTTAACCACTATTAACTTAATTAACTTCATCATTCGCGCGGTTTTTCACCTCGTGAGCACTCGAGGGTTATTGGAGCCACCACACAAACTCAAAGTACATTTATACAAATATAGTAGAAGTAAATCGAATTACACCTACATTTTATTATTTTGTAGTGTATTAGGTATGTTAATGAAAAATATCGAAATTTAATAATCAACTTCATTACTGTCGTTCAAAACATTAAAATAATCTGCCTTTTTAGTTATAATATTGAGATAATTCCAAAAAAAAAAAACAAAAATTTTCTTCGTTTCAACATGAATTTTTTCATTCAAAAACGAAATATAAGGATGAAAAAAAAAAACAGAATTAAATAAAAATTTCAAAGTTTTCACAACAAGAACTGCATATAAACTTCATGTGTTTTTGACACAAGTTCCTTTTCACAAAGATTGCAGTGACTCAATGTTTTGATGTCCTTAGAACGTGGACAAACTGTACAGCACTGCTTTTTTGTTGGCAACATTCCTTCGATGCTTGATCCTGGAGCATTCAACTTCCTCTTGAGTTCTGTCGGTGACCCTGGTTGTGAAGATCTTCTATCAAGAAAACCTTGAAGCATGCTCAGACCCAATGATTCCAAAAACTCAGGCTTTTGAGGTTATATTGCGATTTCACCATGTTCCAATTGTAAGTAATATCAGCATTGATACCAGAAGTATCTAGCATGTGAAAGAAAAATCTGAGTGGCATACGTGAACATATTCTTGAAATACTATAGTTACCGCACATTTGATACCGCCTCTTGTTTCATTGTAGAATAAATCAATTTCTGGCTTTTGCTCATTTGTCGATGTTGTGATAATGTTGTCATTATTGTCTTGTCATGTGGATATAAGCAGTACATTTTTTTTCTGTTTCGGACAATAAGCAACCAAAATCAATGGCAATTTGGAATGAAAGTTAAAAATTGACGTTCCCACAACTCGTTGAACAAAAGCAGCGTGTATTTTTTTTTATTTATCCTCAATGTACCCACCATTCTGATTTTATTTATTCTCAATGTACCCACCATTCTGATTTATTTTTCAAAAATTCTTCTGCCGGTGGAGAGCTAGAATACCAATTATCACAAGTAAGATTTCCCCAGTACCTAAAATAGACGTAAATAATCACATAGCTATGTCGCCTGGTTTAGAGCTGACTTTGTGAGGTCCGTCTGGTTGTTAACCAAAATATGGTTAACTTTGGTACGTATAGAAATTCTTCGCATCGCATAAAGCAAATATTTTCAAACCATACCGCCCTGGCTTACTTGGAATATATTGTCGAAAAATACATCATTCAGACTATAGTTTTCATCGCAATGATTGTTGAACTATATAAAAATGTTTCTAATTGGAACAAATCTGTCTGAATATTTTCTCGACTCACGAGTGTTTATATCATCGAACGGTAGACATCTCAGTAGGAAAGAAAATTGGTTATAAATCATTGTTTTGTGGAAAATTGCAATACCTAGTCTAGACTCATCCCATAAATCTTTAGGCTTTCTGTGGCAGGATTTACACAAACCAGACAAAATTAGCTAGCCACTGAGAGCTTTCACTTCAATTTCATCGGTTTTGTTGCAATCTCTCTGACTTGCATTTTTATGGCTCATTTTTTCGATGTGGATATTTGTGCAACTAGTTATTTCTGCAATCATGTCGTCAGTAATAAAGAGTTGGAAATATTTCAGTGGAGATCTACAAGTTTTGGCAATACCTTTGGGACCGGGAGCTTCAGTAATTATATTGTGAGCGCGGGTTGTAATCGCAGTATGACCCTTGACATTGTGCCATTTAGTTTCTTTGTCTTTTCCAATGTAATAGTCTCGTTGGCGATCCCCAGTTTCAGCCTGTTCTGATTGAGAATCATGATCAGATTCTTGAATAAAATCTTTATCCAAGCTGACATCACTTTCCACTGCAACATTATCTTTGTTATCCGATATCATTTCTTCTAACAATGCTGCCAATCTTGCTTGCTTCTGTTCCCAACTCATCTGATTACAGAAAGAATAAAAAAAAATTGCATACCTACGAAGACAGGACGGTGCCTGATTAGAAGTGCGTGAAAATCAAAACCATTAAATATATGCTTAGAAATACATTTATACGAGTATTACATTAAAACACAACTTAATACGTCATATTTATAAAACAGTTAAAATCACATACCTTGATGATAAAGTAACGCACTAGCGCGCGCATGCGTGTGGTAACCACCTCACGCATGTCCCCACACTGTGAGCGCTCGCACCAAACTACGTCTCCAGACCCGTAACCGTAACCATGCGTTTAAAGGTCACTTGAAGGTACTGAGACGAGCCGATACATAACTCAAGAAATTATTATTCTTTTCAACGGGCATATACTAGTATTAGCTTCACTTGTGTGTATGTCAATTTGTGACTCACCTTCTTTAAGCGTGAGTGGTTCATTACGGTGGAGAGATCCCACTTCTTCCAATGCGTTCGTTGGCCGAGAGGTCTTCTGTGACGTCAGCTCTTGGATTCATCGATTGTGGGTTCGATTCCGTTCACACCGAAAACAAGATTGTATTCATATATCCAAATATAATAAGAAATTCAATGAGACATTACCCCACTTCTTTGTGACACTTCAACCCGCCATCATTCGCGCGGGATGCTATAAATATAATATGAAAAACACGCTTATAAAGAATATCGGGCCAGAAAGGTTGGAAAAATTTAAAGAGTCAATTTATGACAATAGTATATGAAACATACTCGTAAATTTGAGAAAGAATCTTGGGGCGCTCAAATTTAAATTTTGACGAAAATTATGCCACAAAGTGTCCCACTCACCTTTCTCAATTTTACTAGTATTGTTCATATATTATTGTCATAAATTCATTTTTAAAATTATTTCTAACTCTTTTAGCCCGATAACACCCCGCGCAAGTGATGGCGAGTTAAGGTAATAAGGTTATATATAAACTTGTTATTTTTTGTTCATTTATACTTGCAAAAATTTACTACTTGAGCAGGACAATTTCGAGCCAACTGTTCGGTAAGATCCCTACCAATACAGTTTAAGACTAGGCCGGGAATGTAACTGGGCCCTGCTCTTTGTGGAAGTGGCACTCGTCTTTTTGTAACGTCAGTCAATCTGGGGTCTCTTTCGAGGTTTAGCGCTCACATACCTGGAACCTACTTACCTCCTTCTCCGAAACCGAGCTTATAGTCATGCCTCAACGCGGCGGTAGGGTCCCGTACCTTCACTAGAAAGGGAAGCGAAATGACTCTACACAGCTCAGGAGGGCTAGCTGGGTACTTCAGCTACCCTCGGGAGATCTCCAATCCTGAGCTACCGTTGGTCCTGGATACGGGGATACTCAATGTTGGCCTTGCGAGAACCCGTCAAATATCCTTGTATATACCGTTTTCTCCTACTCATGTCTTAGGTAGTCCGGGGAAATTGGCTTCACCGCTTGTTTTGACGAGGAGAAAACCCTCGATAAAAAACCTCCAGATTCAAGGTGAGACAAGCGCCTATTGGATCTTACGCCCCTTCCATGATTGCTCTGGGACTTAGTCCACTGTGAGTATCGTGGGAGGGGGGGTTCGGCTGAGGAGCAATTCAGTCGCTAGCTTTCTCACCTACAGGCATCTGGCGCACCTGTAGGGACATTTAGCCTTTCCTCTGGTATGATAAAGGCTTTTGGAAGATTGATTGGAAGTCTTATGAAAGGATCAATAAAAATCTCACTTGTGATTCGTCGTGCCAATAGCATGCTATTCAGACGGACCTCAGTTCAAATCGCAAGTTTTGAATGTGGATATGCGAGAGAATCAATACCTCATCTCATCAATAATGGTCCCATATATGTATATATTCTAACAGGTCTGACTATATATCGTGCTCTGAGAAGGTTTGATGTACCGCCAAGTCTATAAGAGTTGATTAATCGCTCTAAGGAATCGGTAGAGGTATTAGAAGAATCGAATCCGAAGAAAAATGTGAATACGGACTCGAATATATAAGATTTTCTGGAGGACGAAAGCCTTATGAAAGAAATATATCAATTTTTAAATGGATTTGGATTTTGAGGGAAGAGAATTGAGCATCGAAATAAACTGAAAAAAAAAATGTGAGTGGTTATTTTTTATTTTAAATACAGGTTTGTTTACTAATCGTGGCAGTTGTATTAGTATTACACTGTTCAAGAGTTAGCCAAAGATTTCAGAACAGACGCGCCATAGCTCCTAATTTGACTTCAGTGATTTTCTGAATTTCCTTCATAAATAGTTGAGTATGAGATATTTCTATGACCTTACGCGTGACTACAAGATTGAACATAGTTAGTTCAATTAGAAATTCAATCGGTAATTCTATAGTTATATCTATAGTCGGCAGCGATCAATATTCCGGTGAATTCTACCTGTCTTAAGTTCACAACTGCAATGGCAAGTGGCAAGTTTATAACGAATAGTTATCCGAATTCATCGAATGCTCTGTGATTCAATTACATGGCATATCGATTCATAAATACGGTGAGCATGACATATGCAATCCTGATATTTGTCAACATACTGTGTACATACCCTCTCAGTCAATATTTATGCATACTTGGCCTAGACCGTACAACAAACAGCGTAGGCAAGCAACAACAATAATAAATACCAAAGAGTAGACGGAACTAGCGCTTATTTGTCGATGCTGTTTGTAATTAATGGAATGGAATGGAAATGATTTCCACGGAATAAAAATTTGATAGACTCTATAGGCAGGAAATATTTCTATAAAATAGAAAAGCACTGACATGACGTCGGAAGTTTTGTGAGCTTATCCTACCTTGGAACAGAGTGAGAAAAATACTGACGCCACAACAAATGGACAAACCTATGTCTTAAATAAAATAATAACATCTGTTTGCTTTCGGTTTTGTTCGAAGCTAAAATTCTTCTCTCCTAAATATCAATCAAAAGGCAGTCAGTAAATGCTTCGACCGGATACGCAGGGATAAGTTCCAGTCGGTAGACAACGAGGTGATAATGATTTCTGCCTTTGATTCAGATGGCGCATCTGGGACTCATCAGACCTGCTGCAAGGTTTTCTACCCCTGCACTCCGTCCAAGGTTCTTGAAGTTATAGAAAATATGGCAAATAAAAAGTGTACTGGTCCGGATGAAAAACCTATGCTCCTATTGGAGAATAAGAATCTTTTTCTTTCATTTTATCTGAGTTGATGAACACTTCTGTTTATCAGGGCCAGTTTATGAACTGTCTCAAAAATACCATTGCTCTTCCTGTATTCAAAAAACGGGTTGCTAATGAAGTAGCTATCTGAAGGTTGATATCGAATCTGAGTATCTTCTCGAAAATATTTGAGAAAATTATGGTCAACAGGCTTATTGACTATCTTGGAAAAAACAATATCCTAACACCATCTCAATATACAGGGTGTCTACTATAATAGGTGCCAAACTTCAGTAGGTGATAGTACAAGTCATTTGCAACAAAAAATGTCCCGAACGCTTTTTCCAAAAGTTGATAGTTATCAGGTTATTTAACACTTCTTGGTTTTTCGAATTTTTAGTTTGTCCATATCATCGCAAAGGACAGTAAAGGTGCTATAAAATAGGTAGTTACTAATGTTAAAAAAATGTTTCACACCGGGTGTTGTAAAAGGGTAAATGTAAAAATTGAGAAGAGTGCAAACTTAGTGGTATTTTCTTGTTAGCTGTACCATTGAAAATTGGTGAATAAGTAGTTGTTTTTTGTTTCTAGGAAAAAGGAAAAACTAGTACATGTAAGAGACTATTAAACGGTATATCCACTTTTCACTTAGCTTTTTGTTTTTCCAACAATATGACGGTTTTAAGTCACGAAAAAATAAAATTCAGAAACGCAAATTTTATAATAATTCATTTCAAAACATTGTAGGTTCAAAACACTCATGAATGTTATTAATAGTAACATAAAAACATTAAATGAACTTTGAATGAAACTGAATGAACGTAAAAATCAATGTTATTGCAAAACCGAATTAAAAATTATAAAATCTGTTCAAATTGCCTACCCCTTCGCTCAATGCATTTCATACATCTTTTTCGTACAGAATCCACAACCTTTAGAAGTTCATAACGTTTTCGACGGATTGTATCACAACATTCCTGAATACTGTTGTTTAGTTCTTCTCGATCATTAATGCGATTTTATACACATTTTTTTTCAAAGTGTCCCAAACATAAAAGTCTTATGGAGTAAGATCGGAGCTTCTAGGTGGCCATCTCACAGGATCATATCTTTCAATCCATTTCTCCCCAAAGCGTTGATTCATCCAGTCCCTCAGAATTCGACTATTATGGGCAGTGCATCCGTCCAGTTGAAAATAAAGTTCATATCTATCCGCTATGGAAATAGCTTCAAGAATGTTAACTACGTTATTATTTAGTAAATTTGTCAATTCATTGGAATCAAGGCGATTAGGAAGTATTACCGGTCCGAATAGCCGACCTCTGTTCAATCCCAACCAAACATTGACTTATAATTCATGCTGATAATGAGATATAACAGTCGAATGTGGATTTTCTGTTTCCCATATATGGGAATTTTGTAAATTTATTATATCACTTTTAGTGAATGTTGCCTCATCTGTCCATAATATTTGATCACATCCCCACTCTTCCAACTCATTTAGGTACCACTTAAAGAATTCTAATCTGACCTCACCATCCACAGGTAACAAATTCTGGACTTTATTTTAATGATACGGGTGTAAATTTTGTTTCAAAACTCTGTGTACTGTGGAATGGTGAAGCCCTAATGTGGCACCAACACGCTGAGTACTTGTGGTGGGATCTTCTCTAATAGCGCGAAGTATTGCTGGTGCTTGCCTCCAGTGCTGAGCATTTCGACCACCTTCTCTATTTCGTAAACCTCGAAACGATCCAGTTTCACCAGAGCGCCCAAAAACTTCTACAAATGCCTTTCTGCTAGGCTGTTGTCTATTGGGGAAACGTATCGCGTACTCCCGCACTGCTGCTCGCAAATTTTGGTTAGCAAACCCGTAAATAAACAGCATATCCCGATATTCAATATTTGAGAAAACAGGCATATTCTTTTTTTTTCGTAGATGCGTATAACTCGAATTAATTCGTTAAAGTAAATGGTCTTTTTTTCTTTACTTAATGACAGATTTTGTTAAATTTAAGTTAATTTGCTTATCCTCGAACCCATGCAAATGTCAAGTTTGCTTAGCTCGAGATTAAATTCGGCCATATTTTTCATTTTCATTCGTGGTATTCATTCCCAGCGGCCCCTCCGGGCCGCCAGATACGAACCAACACACCCTCCAACCCGCCTCCTCCTCAAACCTTTGTTTACAACGTTGCTGTTTTTATGTTACTATTAATAATATTTATAACTCTTTTGAACCTACAATGTTTTGAAATGAATTATCATAAAATTTGCGTTTCTGATTTTCATGTTTTTCTGACTTAAAACCTTAATATTGTTGAAAAAACAAAAAGTTAAGTGAAAAGTTGATATACCGTTTAAAAGCCTATTACATGTACTACATACAATGTTTTGAAATGAATTATCATAAAATTTGCGTTTCTGATTTTTATGTTTTTCTAACTTAACACCGTAATATTGTTGGAAAAACAAAAAGTTGAGTTAAAAGTTGATATAACGTTTAAAAGTCAATTACATGTTCTAGTTTTTCCTAAAAAAAAAACAACTACTTATTCACCAATTTTCAATGGTACAGCTAACAAGAAAATACCACTAAGTTTGCACTCTTCTCAATTTTTACATTTACCCTTTCACAACACCCGGTATAAAACATTTTTTTAACATTAGTAATAACCAATTTTATAGCACCTTTACTGATTTTTGCGATGATATGGTCAGATTTGATGTAGCTGTAAGAATAACAGAGATATTCTTGTTTTTAAAAGGGAAAGCAAAGAATTCCGAAAAACCAAAAAGTGCTGAATAACTCGCTAACTATCAACATTTCGAAAAAGCGTTTGGGACATTTTTGTTGCAAATGACTTGGACTATCACCTAGTTCGGCACCTATTATAGTAGACACCCTGTAGATTCAGACCAGGCAAATCGGCGGAATTGGCTTTTGTCAACTTCGTGGAAGATTTCTTATGTAATATTGATTCGGGGAAGTTTGTGGTGGTGATATTTTTCGACATCCCGAAAGCCTTGGATTCAGTTGACCCTGTGATATTGTCTGAAAAAACAATTTAGTATGGGTATTCCTACCATTTCTCATAGTTGGCTAATCTTCCATTTCTCCCTAAGGATGAAGAGAGTTAAGCTTAATGATCATTTTTAGGAAGCTTATGAAACGATGTTGAGGGCATCGCAGGCAATTTGGTAGCAGTATTGTTCTTAATGTTCATTGATGACTTTCCCCAATATGTAGCTGAGTATCTGTTGGCACTAAACCTGACATGTGCTTCATTGTATAGAATCGAGATCTTGAGGTCCTCCATTGAAAATACAGAGATTTGAATATTGGTGCTCTCATGGTCGGCTCATCCTTAACAACGATAAAACCATCATCATGAAGTTCGGTAGGACAAAGTAGAGTGTCTCATGCCATGGAATATATTTTGATGGAACACTTTTCAATTTCCAGGATGAAACTCGCTTCCTGGGAATAACTTTAGATCCATCACCAAACTTTAAAGTACACCAGGAAAAAGTAAGTGAAGAAATGAATAAGACATTATACATCATTTCCTCTATAAAGTACTTCCTTTCACGGGATTGCCTATTGACAGCATATTATACTCATGTCCAGCTCCTGCCTGATTATTGAATTACTCTGAGGGGGCATGATACCGAGGGATGCCGGGTAACCGTTCTCGGCACATGAATGTTGGCTTGGAAGAGCAAGAAAGGGCAGTCTATCCTATCGCCAAGAAGTTTCCGAATGAACTTGACGCACTGTAGGTTCCGTCTCGATTTGAGAGTTGTCATTGCCATCTCACTTAGAATACCTCAGTACCACGCACAGGATACCTGCCAGTTTTCCTAAACAATACATACTTCAGAGTATTCCCTTCTACTCGCTCGATTGGTGTCAGATGAGTAGTATATATTGAAAACCATATCAAATTCGCGTACTTCAATTAACTGACTACAAGCGAGAAGACAAATCATCAACTTCCCTGAAGCTTCTAAACACAAATCCTAAAGACGTTCAAGAGGAGGGACAAATCTCCTCAACACGTTCAACAAAATTTTTAATAATATGCAGAAACCTAAGCGTTGCATCTAACAGAGCGTAGCAGATCGAGTATTATGATGTTGATTAAGAACGCAGCCAGATTAGACCACTGAGGCACTCCACACCATAGGTCATAATCGGGAGATTATAAAGTTGAAGCAAGCAAGTTTTTTAGCAGCAATCTATGATCCACGGTGTCGAAAATACGTGAGAAATCAGCATTGATTACGTCCATCATCCAGAGTCTCAGCAGTGGTTTGTTTATTTATTTATTCATTAAAAAACTAAAATGTTTTACGGTTTAAACCCAACTAGAGGACAAGGTGCTCATGAAAAAAAATTCTACAATTCCTAAATTTACAAAATAAGACAAGGCAACAGTAACAGCTATAATAATACGATTCGATTTCTGAGATGCTAGAGTTGAAAATATCCAAGTTACGAAAAACAGAGTTACAACAGGACACAAATAATAAAGAAATGTTTTAAGCATACATGAATCATTCACTATTCCATTCATCAATTTGTGTATAAACATAACGCACTGGCAGTCCCGCCGACACTTCAAACCCTTCATGCTGTATCTGCCGAGCAATTAATGTGAATAGTGACCATTATTGCGATATGTTGCGAAATTGTTTCGTTCCAGAGATGCAGGAGTTTGCAGGTTTCAACTTAAGAACGTGATTCCAGGATGATGGGAACACTTGCCTTACCTTGAAGGATTCAATGGAAGTTGTTAACGAGTTATTCCCTAATGAAGTCATTTCGCGAACTGGCCTCCCAGAAGCTCTGACCTTAGCCCGCTTGACCATGTTGCATGGGATATTTTAAAAGTGAGGTTTATCAAAATAATCCGACGAATTTAACCCAGTTGACGCAAAAAACCAGGTCAGAAGGCAGCAGTATCAATAGCTATGTGTCAACGAGTTATCGCCAATCTTCGTTCCCGTTTAGAAAAGTGCCAGCAACGCGACGGTCATCATTTGAATAATATCATCTTTTCTAAACCAGTCAACTTACAAATTACCCGATACCCTTTCTAGACACCTTTTACATGGCTTCCTTCTTGAAGTTTCCGACTTTATACAATAGATGTTGGTTATCGGGAGATAGGTCTTCATTAATGTGAGTATTAGATTTAATTTTGTATTTATTTTCTGGCATGAATATTTTTTTTTGTTTTCAATACTTTTTTCTCCCTGTATTTTTGCAGTGAAAGCTTCTTACCATTAATATCACCGAACTGAACCAAAATTAGGGAGGACGGGTCCCTTGTTGTTATATATCCTGTAAAATCATTTTCGTCCAGAGGGCACCCTAATACATGGACAATAGAATGAACAATCTCTATTGGGTTTTCATTATCCATTTTCATGAGACTTATATGCACAAGGTTATTTCGTCTATTGTCCTGTTCAATAACAATTTCACTCTGTTTTCAAGTATTTCAATTTTATTGTGAGCTTTTTCAATTTTAATATTTTCATTCGAAATTTTCAATATTTTTGATTTCTTCAAAGGCATCGTCTTGATACGAAGGTTGCCATTTATATATCAATATTAGCGAACAGAAAAAAATATTAATAATCAAAAACCACTTTATTGTTTTCCAAAATATTCTCCTTCATGATCTATGCACTCTTGCATGCGTTGGAACCAATTGTGAAAACACTTTTGCCCCTCTGATTGAGGTATCTCCAAAACATGCATTCTGAACGCATCAGACGATTCTTCAGGTGTCGAAAAACGTTGACCTCTCATTTTATTTTATACGTACGTGAATAAAAAGAAGACAATCGGTATTAGGTCAGAACTATACGGCGGATGACACATCAAACCGATGTTTTGAGTGCTCAAACATGCAGTTGTTTGAGATCTCACATTGTCGTGGTGAAGGTGATCTCTGTTCGGCGGTTGGTTTTCCTGATTTCTTGGAAGACTTCTGGGAAATATAGTAAATGGTTGTGTACCACTCAAAATTGATATTTCTGCATTGTTCTAGTAGTACGATTGCGACATGTCCAGTTTATCCGAAAAAACAGGTGACCATTTGCTTGGAAGTGCTTCATGCGCGAGCAACTTTTGTTGGATTTGGCTCAACTTGAACACACATACAGTCGAGTGCTGTTTACTTTTGGGCTCATACGCATAAATCTACGATTCATCAGCTGTCATGAAGTCATTGACGTGCTTCAAAGCACCGCCATCGTATTTTTGGAAACTCTTTCGACCAATCGACACGAGCCATTTTTGAGCGATTGACAAAGTGTGTGGGAACCAACACGAATGAAATTTTTGACGGCCAAATGTTCATACGATATTGAATATATGCTGGTCCTACTAATACCTGAGGTTGTCTCGATCTCACGAAAGGACACATGACGATCTTGCAATATCAGCACAGCATCAGTGGTTTGCGGACGACCTTCACGATTTTGGACGACCTCCACGAAATTCCTCTTGGAGTGAACGACGACCTCGGTTGAATTCACCATACTATCTATTAAAACTGGTCCTTGATAGAGCTTCATCATCAAAAATTGAATTAAGTTCGTCGATGCACTGTTGTTGAGTAAATCCACGTCGAATGTTGTAAAAAATTATCGCATGAAAATGTTCTTGATTTAGTTCAATGTTTCAAGTGGGATTAATCTCGTTCGTATGTCGAAATATTCTGACAACGTATAACCTCAAAAAGGTCAAGCTTTACGATAGAGCTGTGAGTTGGCAGATTGCAACACTTGGGTTGTCCAATCCCGAAATGGTAGAGGTAACCCTCGTATTCATCATTAGTCTTCATGCGAATTACCCATAATTATGAATCTTCGGCCCACCAGTTCCTTTTTCTTTTTTTTTTCTTTTAGGTAGGACATCCATTTAGTTTCACCAACTTCAACTCTATTAATCGGCTTTACAATACCATCTCTCGCAACCTCCCATGTCAAATCGTGTATCACGCTTCGTAAGATTTCTGTTGCATTTTCTACTGACACCCATTTCCATAGAAATTGCCTAAAGTAGGTAAACAATTCAATTGATCGAGTGTGAAAATCTGTTTATTATTGTTCAGTGGAGTGATTTTTAAGAAGAAGATAAAGTGCTATCGCACAGATGTTACTTTACTATTTGCACTGGATTTATTCACTTAGTTTTACCAATTCACGATATCAATTGGAAACTTTCAGTCTAATCTTTTCCACCCTGTAGAATTTTATACAATTTGCAGGTAGAAAATCTACACTTTCAGCAAGCAAAATTTTATTACACTACACATGCATTATTTCTCAAACTATTTTACATTCTAAGTGGATCGGAATAAACACGTATAATCTAGTTGATGACGAGATATTGTTGATGATGGAGCTCGTGTTGAATGATTATTTGGGCTATTACCATCATCTATTGTGGATGTAATGTTTTCCGACGTTTCGATAGACATCTTCTATCTTTATCAAGGAGGAAAAGTAAAAAAAAAAAAACTTCGTCGCAATATAAAATTGTGAAAAATTGATTTTATATTGCGACGAAGTTTTAAGAAAATTGGATATCACTGTTACATGATTGATATTTCTGGGCATGTGACCTACTTCATAAGATTACTGTTTATGCTCCTGAAGAAGTCTCAAATCGGAGACGAAATATAGAGCCTTCAACACAAATGTTATCTGTGTTTTAACACCTAAACCCAATTGATAAATTGATATATATAATTACATGAGTACGCTCCTGTATTCTAAGATAGATACATTGTAGCATCTCCGTATTAATCTTAATATGCCCATGTACAATTTTGCTTACTAAACATATTGTCTATCCTTGACACGCGACGCTCTTCCGCAGTACAGTTATTGTTTGTTGTTTTGATAAATAGAGACGTCCAACCTGTGGGGAGATTAGAATTGTTCTTCATTTAGCTTACTTGTAGACGCATAGTCATATTTCAAGTAGTGTTTCCAAATAAAGTAAAATTTTTAAAAAAGCGTTTTCCTCAACAAAATATTTAATTGGCGACGAGGATGGGATTGTGCCAGTTTTCAAGAAAACCTGCGTGTGTTCCTGCTTGTGAAAAAATACAGAGGTCCATCCAGAGAGTCTGAAACTGTCAGTATCAACTTTTGAGCACAAGAAGAATTCAACGAGGAAAACCAAGAGTCCGATTGATTGAGTAGCGCCCCTCAACGACTTCAACCTATTTGGAAATTTGCGTAAGTGAGAGGTCCTTTCTATTTTCCCCAGTTTTTAAAATAATCTGTTCCAAAATTATTTCAATCTTTTTCCTGTTTTGAGTGTAAAACTTGTATGAGTTTTTCTTGGTTTCTTGTTAAAAAAAACCGATTGTTAATTTTAATATTTTCAATTTAATAATTTGAATAATCACAAAGTTTTTCCTAGGTTTCTTATAAGAAAAAACCGAATAGTGAAATTCAAAAATAGATATTCTCAGAAGTATTGATAATAAATATTCACAATTACTTCAGTTAAACATTTTCATTTTAGAAAAGAACGAAAACATAAGAATCTTAAAATGGCAAACGAGAGAGTAGATTTGAGTATTGCTGAAAAATTTGGATTTCTATTACCTAAGTTTTCTGGTGAAGAAAATTAATTTCATTTTTTTATTAAAAATGTGTAAAGTTATTTTGATATGTTTAGACTAGAACATGATGTTGTAAAACGATATTGCTTTGCTGTAGTTAAATCAAAATTAACAGATAGAGCACTTGCTGAAGTCTCTACTTCCGATATTCCAGATGAATGGGATATTTTAAAAGCATTCCTAATGAACAAATTTGGAGATAAAATAAATCTGGATGTATTAATCCATAATTTACAATTCATGACAAAGAAAACATGAGGATTTATTAGCTTTCATTGAACGGATCATTTCGATGAAAATTCGTATCAATTATAGAATTGACGCAGATAACATGCAAAATGCAGAGAAACAATTGTATAAATCAAATATTTTGAAAATTTGTAAAACAGTATTGATTTCGAATTCGCCCGTAGAATTGAGGACATACTTAAAAACAAATAATAATTTAACTTTCGACGAAACAGTTAACGCTGTTAAAGATTATCTCAGTAATATGACTCAATATGAGTTATTAGATAGGAGTCGACGGAACAAAAATATACCGACACAGCAAAAGTATAATACCTCTCATTTTAATCAGTTCAATAAACCTATTAATACGACGAGACAATTTTATTCGAATTTTTACAATCGTTTTGAATCACAGAACGCGAATCAGCCCACAAAGCAAATATACAGTGCGAATAATTCACACAATGTGTTTAAACCAGATCCAAATTATAGGAAAACAACCCCACCGGAGAAAATGTCGATACAAACTAGAAATAATCCTCAAAAGAGAGCTGCATATTCTACACAGTATCAAAATTATCCTCAACGCAGATATTTCGATAATCAACAACAACCAAACTTTATTTCCGAGGAATTGACAAATATAGAAGAAAATAGTAATGAAAATAAAAGAATTGATTATAATAATCCACAACCTTCAACTTCTAAAGGTTTTTATTCAAAGAATCGAAATTTTCGCGACGACAAAGAAAAAGATTCATTGACCTAAATAATTCGGCAGATAACATGAATCATTTACCTTACGTCGAATTTGAATATCCTAAATGTAAATTATTAATTGATAGTGGTTGTTCAGTTCGTTTAATAGATCCAAAATTTGCTTATAACAATTTTAAGGAGAATATTTTTCAAGAAAACACTACTCTTACAGCTTGCTTCAGATCACAAACCTCAAACGAAAAAGTACTTATACCTCTTTTTTCTGAATTAAATATCGAAGATTATCATCCTTTTATTTTATATAAATTTCATAAGAATTATGATGGTTTGATAGGTACTGATTTCCTCAATAAATACAATTTGAAAATTGATTTTAAAAATGGAGTTTTAGAAAATGAATACTGTAGAATTCCTTTCTAAAACCAAGTTTGTCAAAAACCAACTGAGATTCCAGTTGATCTTTCTTATTTAAAACCTAAGATAGCTTCTCAATTACTAAATATTTTACGAACAAATGAAGATGCATTGCAACTACTGAATTTTTCCAACCGAATCAAACAGAAAATTCATACAGTGGATAAAATTCCTGTTCATTCTAAATATTATAAATATCCTAAATACCAACGTGAAGAAAAACGAAGTCGAATAAATACGGATACTCTAAGTAGAATTGTTTAAGAGGATGAAGAAATTTCATATGAAAAATTTTTACAATTAAAAGAGGAGACAATTAATAACCCTAATATTTTAGAGAAAGAAGGAAATCTTTTTCATACTTCTAATGAATATGCACTAGCACACTGTGTTTCTAAAGACTTAAAAATGAACAAAGGCATTGCATTCACTTTTAAAACAAAATATGGAAATGTGTCCGAAATAAATGCACAAAATAAATCGGTTGGCGAAGTAGCCTGGATTAAAATCGATAATAGAAATATTTATTATTTGATAACCAAAGAATTTTATTACGACAAACCAAAATATGTAACTATATTCCGAGCTTTGATGAATTTGAGAGACTTGTGTAAATTTAATAATGATAGATATTTAGCCCTTCCTAAGATTGCAAGCGGACTAGATAAACTAGAATGGTCAGTTATTCTTAAGATGATCAAGTATATTTTCAATGAGTCAGATATTAAAATAACTATTTATTATTTAAGAAAAGAGCTAAATTATAAGGATTTTAATTTTATGGAAAATATCGAAATAAATCCAATTGAAGAGGATTCACTATCAATAGCAAATCAGATAACTGATGAAGAGTTGGGCGAATGTTTCGATCTTTTAGTAGAACCTGGTAATGAACTACCAAATTTAACTACTGAAGATCTAAGCGAATTAAAAAATAAAAATATCATTATTCATATCGATATAACTATTCATAGCAATGCAGAAAATCCGATTTTAGAAATTCCTTATACCGAAAGATGCGTAAATGCCTTTTCTTTACAAATCATTCTGAAAAAAGCTTCAAAATTCAATGTAACAAAAATAAAATTATTTGGAGATAAACTCAGGCTAAGAGTTGATGTAGAATCCATTGAAAATGATATATTTCAATTCATTAAAGAATTTATACAACCTCAAAAATCATATGCAATGTATTTCACATCTGAAGAATTAGAGAAACCTTTTATATTAACCTTGCAAAATAAATTTAACTACAAAACTTTGAGTTTCAAAATTTCAAAGATATTTTTAGAAGATGTCGAAGATCAAGAAGAACAAATGTTGAGAATTCCACAGTACCATGAGACAAAAACTATCCATCGTGGATTACCTGAAAATTTATCAAGTTTAAAACGAAAGTATTATTGGCCTGGTATGGATAAAGATGTACGAAATTACATTAATGCATGTGAAATCTGTCAAAAAAATAAGTATGAAAGAACCCCTATAAAACTAAATTTTGAAACGAACCCTATAGGAGCAAAACCTTTCTCGCATATTCATTGTGATACGATAAGATTCGGACAAAACTATTGCTTAAGTATAATAGATTCATTTTCGAGATTAGGTCGATGCTACTTATTACTACAGAAAACTGGAACAGAAACTGTTAACAAATTAGTAACATTTTTCAGTCATTACGGTGTTCCGAACAAAATAACATGCGATAATGGACTTGAATTTAAAAATAATGTAGTTCAAGATTTTTGTAAAATCCACCAAATTGAAATTCAATATATTACAAACTATAACCCTAATTTGAATGCTCTCGTAGAAAGATTCCACTCAACCCTTATAGAACAATTAAGAACAATTCAAAAAAGCAACCTGACCTTTCAAAATAAATTAGCCCAGGCAATATTTAGTTATAACAATTCATATCACTCAAGTCTTGAGATGACCCCAATGCAAATAATTAAAGTCGATTTGAATTATTCCTTACCGATTGAAAAATCACATAAAGAAAGAATAGAAAATTACGTTGAAAATTATATCGAAAATTTGAATGATATATCTGAAAAACTAAAAGAAAAACGAGATAAAAACGTTGAACACGTTAGAAAATTAAATGAAAATAGACAAGCTGTTACGCATTATACATTAAATGAAAATCCTACTTTTATTAAAAAACCAATTACTAGAAAACTGGATCCTGTTTTCAAGCAAATCGATACGCGTGAGATAGATTCTAATAGAATTGAGGATACAAAAAATAAGCATATTTATCATAAAAAAAAATATTGAAACAAAGAAGAAAGTAATCGAAATCATTTTATTTCAGGTCGAAAATGAATATTCTAGCCAACGTAATTATAATATTGCAGACAATAATTGTGTCTTCCGTAGATATAATACCATTAGAAAGCAATGTGTTACCAATTTTATTAGGCAAAGCTTATATAACAAAAAGAAACATACAGCTTATTTATCATATTGATTTAGAAAAAATTGAGAAACTAATACTTAAATATCAAAAAGAAATCAATGAACTAAAAGACCAAAAATTAGGTTTTTCTAAAACGGCTCATTACCGATATCTTCAAGAATCAAATTTAATAAATATCAGAAGTCTGGAAGAATTACTAAAAGATAAAGTGAGAATCAAGAGAGGATTGATTAATGTTAGAGGAAAAATATTGAAAATACTCTTCGGAACCTTAGATTCCGACGATGAAGAATTATGTAAAAATTATTTTAATAGTACTGAGAAAAATGAGGAAATACCAATGAGGAATCAGAAGCAAATTGCAACAGTGGTGAATGATTTGAAGAATAAATACAATGAAAAATTGAAAAAACTATTGGAAAATTATAATTTATTAAAAATTGTTCCGGCACTTAGAGAAATCGAACAAATGCATCTTATGATGTTCGAAATAAAGGATATAAAAAAATATTCTAGACGAAATCCAAATTGCAGTAAGTTTTGCGAGATTACATGTTCTACATGAATCTATTCTGCCCTATACCAAGTTCACAGAACTAGTTCAGAATGTTACTATCATACCAATGAATCATTTGAAAGACTATTATCAAATATGTCATACTAAAGTTATTTTCAAAAACAAAGTAATATTTTTTTTAATTTCTATTCCAACAATTTATGAGGAAAATTTTAATCTCTACAAGTTCTACTACTTGACTCAAAACAATTTAACCCTACCATATTCCGAACCATATATGCTCTCACAAAACTAGGAATTAAAATGGTCAACGAGTCAGTGCCACTCCATAGAAAAAGATTTCCTGTGCGACCAAGATTCTCTTAATGAACCCCCAGAGTGCTTAACGAGTATTCTAAAGAAACAAATGGAAAATTGCCCAAAATCAAGTGTAACCCCAACAGCCAATCTGAAACTTTTAGAAGATGGAAATATTCTTTCCACAAATAATTTGGAAATTAAAGAAAAGTGTTTACAACAAATGAAATACCATTTCATCCCTAAAACTGCAATCTTACGATCAAAATGTGTAATTAGTAATGATCAAAAGGAAATTTACCCAGTTACTACGATTGATGAAGAAAAATATATTATTTTGCCTAAAATAAATACTCTCAAGAAAGAAGAATTCCAGAAAGAAGATTTCAAGAAAGAAGATTCCAAAGAAGAGGATCTCGACGAAATCAATGTTCCAGACGTAAATTTAGAAGAAATCGAAGAATGGAAATGGAAGCCGAGTGAATTTAGTCTGATGTTAATTTTAATAATTTTAATAATTATAACTTATTTTATTGTTAAATATCTTCAAAAGAAAAAAAGATTTATGTAAAACTACACCCAAACAGGGTGATACTTTTATCCAAAGGGGGGAGGAATTACATGAGTACGCTCCTGTATTCTAAGATAGATACATTGTAGCATCTCCGTATTAATCCTAATATGCCCATGTACAATTTTGCTTACTAAACATATTGTCTATCCTTGACACGCGACGCTCCTCCGCAATACAGTTATTGTTTGTTGTTTTGATAAATAGAGACGTCCAACCTGAGGGTAGATTAGAATTGTTCTTCATTTAGCTTACTTGTAGACGCATAGTCATATTTCAAGTAGTGTTTCCAAATAAAGTAAAATTTTCAAAAAGCGTTTTCCTCAACAAAATATTTAATTATATATATATAAATTGGGAGTATTCGTATATTTATACGAATATTCCCCAAAAATTTAATTGTATTCAGAATACTCTCCTCTTCATGTTAATTTGGTGATATATTGAACTGTAATCGTTCGTATACGAGAACGTATTTAGGACACTCATATAAAATATGGAAAATACTCTGATGCAAGTAACATAATTCACATTTTGGCCTCTCTTCCTTTTAAAAAATATAGAGGTGAGTAAGGGCGGTGTGACCAATGCTTAAGCGGTGTATTCCTATCATGTCAAGCTTAGGCAACGTTATAGATAGGTTAGGAGTTTGTACATCTTTCTGGAATAGCTTCAGCTCATTGTGTCAAGTATTCCATATTTTCTACTATTCAGAGGAAATGCACTGCTTCATCGAATTATTTAAATCGGTGATCTCAATACTCATACCCTATCCACTCTTTGCTTCCGCACATTCACCGTACAACCGTTTATTGAAAAATAGGATTTTATTTTGATAAAAAAGCTGATGAACAATTCAACGAATGTCAAAATTTGACCGAATTCGCGTACTAATATGAAGAAACTCATCTATTTTTGTCGAATCATGTCATTATATAACTATTCTACCTCTATGATATATTTCGTCATTATCCATAGGAGTTGGTTTTGTATCGCACAGCCAGAGAAAAATTTTAGAACAAGCGCCACTTGTCAGTGTTTTTCTACATTTTTTCATGGTGAATATTTCCCGAATTGAAAATAACGCAAAATTTGAAACTTTTTAGACTCCGAATTTACTCAACAAATGACAAACTTAGTCTAAAGAATGATATTGTTAAAGCATCCCGAGATTCAGATTTTCTCTTAATGTCCTCTTATACTTTGATGCAAGAGCAGATCATTTGATCTTCAAAAACTACTCACAAACCTTCATCAGGGAGTCGAACTCGATACTTTGAGATCAGTATCTACTCGATATTTATAGATTACAGACAGTTGATCTAAATTACTTACAGTACATTGTCTAGTTATGAACAAACTTGCAAAAGTGGTTGACTATATTGTATTTACCAAAATCATTTCAACACATGTATTTCATACTACGTGTTCCAAACTATGGATCCAGCCATAAATATTCAGTATTTTGAATAATATATCAGTTATTTTCAAAGTTAATTTATTGAAATTTATAATTCGTGAATCCACATACAAACCAAATATAAGCATACGAAAATTATTTCACCGAAATTCCTGATTCATGTTCGAAATTAATTTTAATATCGAAAACAATGGAGCTCTAGTTAGAGCTGAAATCTGTTCCAGTTTTTACCTACAGTATTATCCTAATAAGAACAAATCGTGAATTCCAATCTGGTGGAATAACCAGAAGGCGTGCACTCAGCACTTTATCATTATTACGCTTCCCAAAATTTATCTCTCGGATGGTCATGACAGCGCCGAAGCTGATATTCGAACTGCTTTTGTATAAGATAATGAATAACACAACGAAAATTAAACAATCAATTACGTAGTACGCTGAAACCGATAACAGTTTTGTGCAGAAGGGATGTACTTAATTTAGTATTGAAAGGGGTTAAAATATGGTCCACTAAATAACATCGTCGAACAGTCCACATGGAGTTTCCAATCCTTTGAGTCGTGTAGCTCCCCTCTCTCTTTGGAAAGATATCAGTGTTCATGAAAACTCGGAAGTCAAAGAACTGACAGTATTCGGTTTTTTAGGAATATGTAGCATTCTTTTTCTACCATCGTAACTCGATTAAGCTCTTCGCAAGTTTTCGTCGATTTCTTTCTGATAATTTTTTGAGTAACCAGCAACTGAAATACTAATTATTGATTTCATCGGTGCTTACTTGATGGAAATACATTTTCAAATAAATAATACGATTGAAATTCCACATTTCCACTGTATCTTCTTTAAGTGTTACATTTTGAAATGTAACAAATGTATCACCTGCAGAAACCACAGTGAATGGCGAAATAATTGTTTCGTAAAACAATAAAAATATGTGAGAATTTATAACGCTTTAACGCACTCAAAATTTTTATGGCAAACTAAAATTATTCAAAACCGCAAAAAATAACAAAAATAAAATATGAGAAAGCTAGGACCATGGTTTGCCGTTTAGACAGTGGAGACGGCGTGGGTTCAAATGATGTTACAATGGGCGCCAACGTATTTAACCCTAACCTCTCGAGAAAAATATTAAAAGTAAGATAACAACGACAAAACCAAAAAAAAAGCTGATTTGCAAAAACGCACTTGTTTTGGCCAAACACGTAAACACCCTAACAAATGGAAGTAATAAACTAAAAATTTTCATGAAATTATTCACTACCGATTTAAAATACACAAAAATAATTAGATGAGTTCAATGATTTCCTAAAAGTATATTATTCAAATATTCACAAAATTAAAGAAATTATATCAAACTTCAGCATTTACCGCTTCCCCCACACTTGATCAAGTGTAAAGGTCACACTCTGTGTATTGAAATAATCATTCTATAAAATATTTTGTGAAGTGTTATTATAAAAAACAATATTCATCTATAAAAATAACCCAAGTCCATCGGTTCAATACTCAAAATGTAATCGTTATTTCCTTATTTTTCCTCCTTCGTAACTGTGCTTCGAGGATTAATTGAACAAGATGGATCGAATGTCGTGAAGAAGGATTTTTTCTTACATACCAGGATATTCTTCAATATATGTAGTGAACTATCAAAAGAAATGATCACCAGTTATTCCAATTCTCATTTATCAAAAAAAGAAATGTTATTATCCCTATTCCTGATGGTGCAATGACCTATTTATGATTTCCAATCCTAATGTCTGGATGAATAACTTTCAAGGTCACTTCCCTCGATGATACAACGACCAGTACTTGAAATGGAAATGGCAAAGTAGAAGCGATAAAATGTTTCAAAAGCACAAATGCAGAAAGTAAAAATAAAAGTAAAAGTAAAAAAATTTAGGAAGCACTGACGTGAGGTCAGATTGCTTTGGCGCTCTTGTTGAGCTACTTGCGAGTAAATATTCAAACCATAACAAATCCATAAGCACTCTGATCACGCGAACAATAGTCTTTTCTCGTACTATGGGACAATGTGATGCAAATATGAACGCCTAATGAATGAACAAACCTATATCTCAAATTAAAAATAACTACTCATAATTTTCCCCAAGTTTTTTTCGAAGCTATAATTCCCTTTTCCTAAAAACTTATGTCAGTGTAGTCGACCGCTGCAATTAAATTGCGGCTAATCGATTTCAGATGAAATGATTAATAAGATTGAGCAACCAGCTAAAGGAAAGCACTTACCCCAGAGTGGTGTAGCTCATAGCTCACAGCTGACAACGATGAATCGGCAACTGAAAAGGGGGTTTTAAGGGATGGAAACAGGGATACCCCTCACTTGCACTGACGTTGTGATGATGAATCAAAGTTTGTAATAGGGCTCCAAATGGGCCTCTCTCCGGTGGTTGCTCAACCCCACTTTCGGCGATTAAACAGATGAACAGATGGAATTAAACAGATGAACAGATGAATATCACTTTCCTCGGTGAAATTATGTAATCATGAAGGCGACAACAATTCTCAAAAAACTTTTAGAAATACAACGTTCCTCACTTTCCGGCGAATTATCTTAAGATGGCCGCTTGATAAACAAAGTGACGTCATCCTACTTAGATTCGCGCATATCCAAGCGAGGAAATGCTTTCGCCAACATCCGCGAGGTCGCCAGCAGTTGGATAATAAAACCCCTGAAGCGTGCCACGTAGGCAACACCTCTTTCACTTTCACGCCCGAACATGCCGCCCGCCCTGAAGGGTCCCTTCAGCAAGATCAATTGAAAGGAGTGAACAGACGGAGGAAAAATGTCATCTACCGGCTTGGAAGAGGACACAGTTTGACGATTGGTCGCCGAATTGTCCCAGTAGGGGATGTAACATCAGCGACACGAATTGTGGAGTCAGCTCCGGGAAAAACAGATGATATATTGGACTTATTGGAAAATCACATTGATTCAATTTTGACGGAAATTATTGAAAACAATGCTGGAAATTATGTGGAAGATCAGATTGTGTTTCAGCAGAATGGAGTTCCTCCACACCACGCCTTACCAGTTCGAGAATATCTGGATCAAACATTTCCAAATCGGTGGATTGTAAGAAGGGGTCCCACTGAATGGCCAGCCAGATCGCCAGATCTGTCTCAACTAGATTTCTTTCTTTGGGGACACTTGAAGAGTGAAATTTACTCTACACATCCCGATTCCATAGAATATTTAAGAAGACGTATAGTGAACGATTGTCGTCAAATCAATCCAAAAATGCTGCAAAATGTGCGCCATCGTTTCGAACAAAACTTATTTCATTGTATAGAAGCTAATGGTGAACAATTTGAATATTTAATTAATTGATGTGAGTTTTTGATAAATTATTTACTTTACTTTGAAAAGTCTTATTTTTTAGATCAATACTTCAAATTGTTCTGATACCCTGCAGTTGGAGAATGATTTCAGTGAATAAAACAGCTAGTCGAACATCTGACCCTAGTAGCATAAACAAGTACGGTATGACTTCATTTGCGCAGTGGTAGATGTTTAGCAATTTCAAATACAAGTATAGAAATTTTGGTGTTTCGGAAGCACGAAATGTCAATTATTAGCAAAAAATTAATTTAAGTGATAAAATTTACTAACGCATGAATATTTCGAGAACTATTAGGTACATAAAATGAAAAGAAAATTACTGTGCTGAAATCAGTATAAAAATACCTTCGAATTGAGGTATCACTGACCCCATCTTCCGTCTTCAAAAATTGGGGGTGGGGGTTTTAGCAGCAAGGGTTGAACCGCTATGCGTCCGTAACCTACATCCTAAGTTGTCCCCCTCGAAACAGAGATCGACCTGTCCGATCATTTTTATCGAAAAAACTTATTTCGTCTGTAATCTCGTCTGTTTCGTTTTCAAATGGCCACCCTGTATGATGTATTTCAAAGGACGAGAGCATACTGAAATGAAGTTATTCTCAATAATTTTTGGTTGAGTAGATATACCTTCTTTAGGTTGTTTTTCAAGTGAAGGGAATCTGGGCTTGAAACAACACTGAAGGAAAACAATGAGTTGTTATTTTCAATTTGACATATAAGTTTGTTTATTCATTGCAGTGATTGTATTAGTATTACAATACTTCAGAGTGAGGAAACAAACTCTGGAACAATCGAGCAAAAATTAATAACCTCACTTCAGTGTTTTTCAATTTTTTTTTCTTCAAGTTGGGTTCCGCCCTGCATGATTTTTGTTTCTGTTTTACTCCGATAATATATGTGAGATTCCAGCTCGCATCAAGGGAACTATGATTGCATCTGTGAATGATGGTTTATTTAAATTACATAAATTACATTAATTGAACTTTAACAACACATTAACTAAATTATAATATAACATACCTATAAATGATGAAATCGATAATATGACCCTTCATGAATGGGAATTCATAAATGTACATCTACATTCATTCATATTTCGAGAGACCCTACAATGGCAATATGACGTTATATAAGATCGATCATAGAGTTTCAGTGCAGTCACAGAGTAGAGTAGGAACTGACCTTCTCACTCTTCTGTTCTATAGTGTCGCACTCTACATATATTCTTTAGAAATGAAGTGTATTATTGTGATTATTTTTCCGACCCAAATATCGACCAAGAGAATTGCACCATTCGACGTCACGTGGTACAACCTATATGGTATTATACTGATAATTTTTTGAAAATTTTCTCTGGTAGTTGCTATATATAAACAAAACATGATCCAGTCAAATTAAGCACAACGTCGAACTGACAGGTTGAATTCAATTGTGAAAATTGGAGATTTTGCATGAAAATGAGTCGATTTGGAGTTTGTTCTCTGTCCACCATCGATAAAAAAGTCAAAGGAAATGTTCCCATTAATACGGAGAAGGCAAAAAAAACAGTTTGGAACCAATTTACTACTTTTTGTACTGAGAGGGAATACACATTGAGTGCTGAAACGAGTGAAGCGCAATTGGCAAACATTATGAAAGATTACGCTTACAATATGAAGAAAATGGATGGAGAAGACTATAAGGAAGGTACAATAAAAACAATGTGGAATCAGACTGCCAAATTACTTCAAGAAAAGTATTTGAACGATTTCGACTACAAAATCAACCCATTTTCGGATGCTGCATTCAAGACCGCTCGAGGAGCTCGTGATGCCAAGCGTAAGGCTTTACAATCTATTCCGGAAAAACGGAGGGCAAGTGCAGCAGCGTTGGAGGAAAAAGATTGGGATGCAACGACAACTGTTTGGGACGAGGAAACTCCAGATGGCCTCCAGAAAAAATTATTCATGATAATATCAGTGGAATTGGCTTGGAGAGGTGGTGAGGGCAGCATGGCGTCAATACATCACTTCAAGGCCGAACAGCGAAATGACGGGGAAACAACTGGGAGAATTGAATACAATCCAATTTTCAGCAAGACCACACAAGGTGGTGATAAAAAATTATCAGACAGCAAGTGGCTGGTGGAGAATCGGGAAATCCCTGACAAGTGCCCAGTGAGACTGTTCCAGAAATTGAGAGAGAAGAGAGATGTCAATATCAAGAGCGACAGACTATTCCTGACCCAAAATCCATTCTGGAATAAAGTTCCAGGCGCTAGGTGGTACAAGGATTCCCCAGTAGGCCAAAACACGATTTCAAAGTGGGTTAAGGAGTCAGCACAAAAAGCTGGGCTTGACCTTGGTAACAAAAAAATCACCAATCACTCCAGTCGTGCAACAGGTGTCTCCAATCTAGCGAAATCGGGCCTGTGAGAGCAGCAGATAATCAAAATAACTGGACATGCCAACAGTAACTCCATCAAGCCGTATCTCCAACTCGACCAGGAACACCATGAAATAATTGTCAAGAAACTGCGAAGGAGTTAGCCTACTGCAGAAAATGCCATCAACAGCATAAACCTCATGCCATCTACCTCTTCTGGGACCATTACCGATAACTCTGACTTGAAGAAAACATGCACCAATGTTTACAACAATTGTATTTTTAATTGCACTACCCTGATTCTTAATTAAATGTTGTTTTATTCATTATGAAATTCTTATTTGTTAACTGTACATTTCGTCTCATGGTGCAATTCTATTGGCCGACATTTGGGACAGAAAAATAATCCCCCGAATACCACACGAGCTTCAAAATTATCTGGTATTTCCCGATAGGTTCCCTGCAAACAAATAAAATCGTCAAGTTTTTCAGGAAAAATCACTCGCGCTTCGCGCTCGTGATTTTTTAACCTGAAAAACTTGACTCCTTCATTTGTTTGCAACGAACCTATCGGGAAATACCCGATAATTTAGAAGCTCTTGTGGTATTATAAGTGATAATTTCTTAAATAATTAGAATTATATATTATAAATACATATTCATTAAATGAATATTTTTTGTGCACTCACTCCCTGCTCTAGTGGCTCAAACAGAATATCTTTCAATTAAATCCTGCTCAATCTTGTTCCTTATGTAAGTTTTGCAATATCTTTTATAATGTTGCTCCAAATTTGCGTCTCAAAACTCAGAAACGGTTCCAACCATATTATTCAATATAAAGTTAGTTTTATTCAGGTTGGTTAGGACGAAGTCTACTGAAATTCCTTGACATCGGCTATTTTGTGTCCACCAAATCATTCGACGAGACATACATTTTTCAAATGATTTTATGCCAATCAAAAATTGCAAACTCCAATGTTTTATAACATGTAGAAAAATACTGACGCGAGAACAGGAGTTTTTGCTTGTTCAGAAGTCTTTTTCCATAATCTAGAACACTGTAATACGTGTAGTTATACAATGAATGAACAAACCTATATTTCGAATTGCACATTACGACTGATAGTGATTCTTCAGTTTTTTTTTTTAGTTCAAATTCCTTTCAATTAAAAACCAACCAAACGTAGGAATATTTACTCCATAGAAAATCAGTGAGCACCCGTCCTAAGAGATGCCTTGCATATTCAAATCCAAATTACACAAAAGCTATGTTACTTGGATTCGACTCTTCTGAAACACCTACAGGTCCCAAATTAGCGGTACATTAAACTTTTTTAGGGCACGATTCTGGGTTGTTATTTCGGACAACCTAAAATTAACTAAACTTTTGTGAGAAGTAAATGAAAATTCTTCTGGCGATAGAATACTACGACAATGAAATTTAAGAATAATATGCAAAATTCAATAACGTCCATACATGCAGAAATCATTTTGAAACCAACCGATATCTTATAAGCTATAAAATATTTTATTTTGTTTTACAATTAATGTGAAATTTTTCTAGCTCGACTATTTCTACGAAAACTTCTGAACTAATTCGTTGGCTAGAAATTTTTTAAGAAATTCTGAAAAATGTATTTTCAATATTTTATACCTTTTAAGATATCGAACGTATTCGAACAAAATTTAGTGCCGGTATGGACGTTATTGACATCCCACATATCCTCAAATTTTACTGTCGTAGTTTCCCACTACTTGAAGATATAATAATTTTTTATTTACTCAAGACAAAAGGGAAGGGTCGAAAAGTCTGTCTGCAATTTCAATGCTTGATGATGTCATAGATACGTATTCGATTGCCATCTGACGGACTTATTAATCACTGATAGATGGGTGAAAACTAATCGAAATGGTTCATTATGGTGAAATTATGTATGGTGTCAGAATTTAGACGAGTAGGTGCTGACGTGTGTTTTCATTTATTTCTTCATATACATCTGAATAGGTACGTAATTACAAATGCAGAACAACAAACTACTACTCTACCTTGGAGAATCTATTCGTTGCATATGAACATCATTTCATCATTAGGAGATGATCTACCTGGTCTTATATGAGAAATTTCCCTATCTCTGATACTCAGATACAAAAATGAAACTTGTAATTCCACAGAACTGCCTTGCATTTGCGTCCCTTAATTAACATTCACATATCGAAATCTTTCAACCAATAGAGCGGTAAAGAGAATTTGAGCTTCGAAAAACAAACTTAAGGAAATTTGTGACTAGTTATTTTTATTTTGACATATAGATTCGTCCATTCATCGTGACGGTTGGCGAGTATGGAGAAAGACCCTAGAGAAAACGCGTAGAAGATCCTGACCTGACGTCAGCGCTTTTGTGATTAATTTCATCATGATATATAAACCTGTCTGGGCTCAAGGCACAGAAAAAACTATTCGATTTGATATATTCGTTTGGAGTATATAGTCTCACCATGACCATGACATCCTGCTTCTATTCTCTCCTGTTGCTATTTATTTGATCCATCAAAGAGAAAAGTTATTCATATTCTATGAATCGACATGTAGAGACATGACAGCTCATCATTATCTATAGGATAGTTCTGCGTTTAGTTACACTACGAGATGACGTACAGAGCAATCCAGCAGCTGATAGCGAGTTCAAGCACCATGCTACTGACGTTTAATTGACAATTCGATCAATTAGTTCGCCGCCAACAACTTGGCCCGACTTGTTGAGAGAGAGTATCTAATGTGCCATTCCCACTCTGTCTTGTAGAATAGGAATTCCTGCCCTTGTCGTTAACCCGATAGCCCTCACACTGTTCAATGTTGAGGTGATAACTTCGTACATCAATATTAGCCACGTTGTCACGTCGATTCACTACCATTAATAATTCACCTTGGCATGGCAGCGGACGGAAACACAACTGCCATGACAATAGACTTGCATAATTCCATCGATAAATTCCTATTTAGAGCGAATTGATACCATAACCGAATCCCATAATAATAAGCCTTCGATCGCTGACGTGGATTTATTAACCCTGAATTCTTGGGCCATATTCCCGATAGGATATGAGGTCATTATAAATTTCTTGGTCGGCTGGAGACAGGAGACGTGACATAATGGTGATTGGTATTTGATAACCTGTCTTCTCTCCTCTGAATTTGTGGGGCTCTTGTTGCTTTTCGAATACCACTGTCCCTATGCGTATCCAATTTCGCAAGCATTTGGGAGGGGCGAAAAAGTATTACACATTTGATAAACTCCGTAGTTCATTTCTTCAGTACATTAGAACTGAAAAAAATATTATTGGAAATATTCATGAAGACATTAAAAAATAATGGAATGACTAAAGAAATACAAAAACGAAGGAAAAAGTGAAACATGATGATATTTCTAAAAACTTCCTACCCTAATGGTTTCTCCACAGAAAATTAATTGAACTGACGGTAACTTTGTGAAATTGCTGACGAGAAATTGTTGATGATGGAATTCGTATAAAATTAAAGTTTCGGTAATAACCATTATCTATTATTGCTCTTGTAACCAACGTTTCAACAAACATCTTCTGTCGTTTCCAAGGTAAGATTAGCTTTAAAAAAGCTTTTGATTTCACAAAAGTTTTCAACTTTCACAAATGTCAAATTGACAGACTACGAAAACCAGATAAAAAATTTGCACTCATCTGTGGTTTGAAGATTTCTTCAAGTTACATCGAACTTCAAACTCAAGCAATTCAATAGATGGTACACTTATGCGATTGAGAACGATGTTCAAGAAAATTATGAAAGAGATATGTAGATAATACTTTTATCATTTGGCAAAATGGAATGATCACTATAGATGGATTTCCTCAAATCAAGAAGAGTCTGTTAAATTCACAATGGAAATCGAGAAAGAACTTCCATTAGATGTACTTGTTCATAATCAAAATGGAATCCCAAGATCCACTGTATATGAAAAACCAACTTACTAACTTATCGGTGTCCAAATGTACCTTCAGCAAGTGGATCTTCAGAACTCCTCAACAATGACGGCTTTGAGGACGCATGCATATAGGTCTTGATTAGTGCAGGTGGTATGGATGTTACTGCAGACGAGTAGATGGGCCTTGTCTTGAACTAATCCATAGTCACATAATTCGTCACTTGAGTATTTCCACTTTACCAAGGTCTTCATACAGCGGGATACTTCCACTCTGAGTCTATTAAGTGTAAGCGTAAGGTAAGTAAGCTCCAGGTGATGCAGGTGATGTCTAGCGTGGATTTCTTTCAGAGTTCTTCTGTTCTTTCTTCAAGTGGTCTAGTTGTTGGTTCAGTGGTTTTAAAGAAACTCTTTCTTGATTTTAATTGATGATGGTATGGTATATGCCCATAAAGTGGGTGTCTTTCATATTCAGTTTGTTTGGTGCTTTCTCTTTCAGCAATGACTTCTCCTCGAATTTTTGGTGAAGCAATGCCAACTCCAGGATATACCTTTTCTAGGGGGCTGGGTTTTTGGCACCCAGATATTTTTCTGACTGTCGCATGTCACATTTATAGCCACATCTATTTACCTCGAATGTACAAACAAACCAACTAACACAGGTCAACATGTACATTCCAATTCCAATTCTCAACTGAATTCTAAATTGGAACAGGCAGAATGTTCATATTATAGAACAATAAATATATGCTCTACCCAACAAGATGAAAATCAGAAAATAAATAACATCACAAAAACACTCGTAAGTAATGATTATTTCTAAGAGATATTAAAATGAGTGAAACAAATAACAGAAAACCAACCTAAATCCAATACAACACAAACTATCAATAGCGTCATTCCTTATGTGAAAGGTTTATCAGAAAAAATTAGAAGAATTGAAGATAGGTCCGACATAACAAACGCCTTCAAAACACAAGATACCGTCTCGGCTACTTTAACCCGATAACGAGAATCAAATATAAGAAGAACAATTCTGTGGTACATATATATATGTTTCGGTGTTCATGTTCTGTGCTCAGCATGCTGTGTGCAGCATGGTCCACTTCACTTTCTGTTCTGTTCATGTAACATGTAACGATCTCCTGTAACTAAGTTTTACTCAAGTCTATACTTTTGTTCATTGATTAAATATATAGTTAAACGCTGTGCTGTGTTTTTTACTCAAGATTAGATGTTATGGGCCCAGACTCTGTATTTTAATCTAAATAGTGAACTGTAAAAGTGTTGAGTAACCTATAAAACAATAAAAAAAAAGTGAAGTTTTAAAAATGGCGTGTAACGTGACCTCAAATATTCGTCCATTTGATGGAACAAACTTCGAAAACTGGAGATTCAGACTGGAACGAGTGCTTGAAAGAAATGGGGTTCTATCTATACTGGAAGAAACGTATCCCGAAGAAATAGAAAAGGTGCCTGACTTCAAAAGTAGAGATGCCAAAGCAGGTGAAATAATTGGTCAATGCATTGATGATTCAGTGCTGGAATTGGTTAAATCCAAAGGTACGGCCAAGGACATGATGGAGACACTAAAAATTACTTATGTCCGAAAAAGCTTGATGTCAAGAATTTCTTTGCAGAAACGCCTTAGAAATATGACTTTTGATGCATGCAGTTCCTTGAATGGGTATATCATTGAATTTGATAAGGTGGTGTCTAAACTTAAGAATGTTGGAGGATACGTTGACAGTTGCTTTCCTCAATGCCAAATGAATATCAATCTGTGATAACGTCAATTGATACCCTACTAGCTTCTGATCCAGACGTTGTAAATGAAGACTTTGTCAAGAGTAAACTCTTATCTGAGGAAGAAAGGATGCTAAAATCCAGAGAAGGAAGGGAGGGCAGTGGAAATGCATTTTTTATTCAAAGAAAATTTTCCAACAGAAACAAGGTTTCTTCGAATAACGGTTCAAAACGCTCTTATGCAACCAACAAAACTTCGAGTAGAGATACAGGGAACTCAAGGGGGTATTCGGTGAGGTGTTGGACATGCAAAGCTGTGGGACACAAACGATCCGAATGTCCCCAGCGAAACAGATCGAATGCCAATACGGCATTGAATAAAAATCAGAATGGAAACATTGCTTTTATGTCAGATGACATTCGTTCTCAATGCCCGTCGAAGAAAAGCGTCGAAGTAGTTTAAAGTGACGAATCCGTATTTGCTGGAAATGTAACCTCAAATGAAGAAATTGTGATGGTGATCGATTCTGGCGCTTCAAATCACCTAATAAAAGCAGAATATGGACGCTTTTGTGAAAATTTGAAAAAGATATTCCATACCATAAATGTAGCAAAAGAAAGTGAAACTGTGACGTCAACAACTTCAGGTGATCTACCTCTTATCACGGAAAACAGCACTCCAATTATATTAAAGGACGTGTTCACTTGTGAAAAATTATTCCACAATTTACTGTCGGTAAGGAAGATGGTAGAGTCAGGACTGAAGGTTGAATTTGATGAGAAAATTGTCAACATTTGGGAAGATCGAAAAATATTATTACAAGGTAATCGTGTTGGCAATCTGTTTATTTTGAGATTACGTATAAGGAAATTCCATGAAGCCAATCTAGTAGAAAACACAAATGTGTTGTGTCATAGAAGAATGGGACATTCATGCAGATATCCTGTAGATGGTATCTGTGAAACATGTTTGAGAGGTAAACAGACGAACAACAAGTTCCTGAAGCAATTACCAGAAGAAAGGAAGCCAAGAAGAATACTCGAATGCATTTCGTCTGATGTTTGTGGAAAAATTACTCCTTCAACACATGATGGGTATGAATACTTTGTGTCATTTTTGGACAATTATAGCCATTTTGCCGTTGTATATTTGATAAAGAAGAAAAGCGAAGTGGAGTCATGCCTGAGAAAATATGTGGCAATGACTGAGGCTATGTTCAGCACAAAAATATCGAGAATTCGATGCGACAATGGAGGAGAGTATGTATCGATGAATATAAGAAAATTCTGCACTAAAAAAGGAATTGAGCTAGTGTATACCATTCCACGCAACCCGCAACAAAATGGAATTGCTGAACGCTTCAATAGAACGATTATGGAGAAAGCAAGATTCATGATCTTCGATTCTAATTTCGACAAGAAGATGCGGGGGGAAGCTGTTCTGACAGGTACATATCTGTTGAATCGTACACCAACATCAGTTATACCAGATGGAAGAACACCGGCTGAGCTTTGGTATGGGTACAAGCCTGATATGGGGAAAATACATATTTTTGGTTATACTGCTCATGCTCTGATACCTCCTGAAGATCGGAATGGAAAGTTGTCCTCACGTTCCAGAAAGTTAAAACTTGTTGGGTACTGCAACAATGGGTATAGACTATGGGATGAAGAAAGAAACAAAGTCGTAACTCGGTCTGTTATTTTTTATGAATCTTTTAATTCAAAGCATTAAATTATAGATTCCAGCCATGATGGAGAAGCAGCTGCTGATGGGTCTGAACAGCCCATGGACAGTAATAAAGTCTCTGAGGGCGAGCAGAGTGTCGAATCCGATGATCAACCTGGGAGAGGCAGTAATCAAGTCTCTGAGGGCGAGCAGAGTGGTGAAACCGATAACAATAATGGAAGATAATCAATCATGTATCCTTATGAGTAGTACTCCTGAAACAAGGAGGACTAAGCATATAGATGTGAAATTTCACTTTGTTAAGGATTAAGTAAGTAGGGGAAAGTTCTTGTTAAAATATGTTTGTTCGGAGAATCAAGTAGCCGATATTCTCACGAAAGGTCTTAATCATGTGAAATTTAATAAATTGAGAAGTGATTTGGGTATGATTGTTGTTTAATGTGTATCATGTATCGTAGAATTGAGAGGGGGTATAAGAAGAACAATTCTGTGGTACATATAAATATATTTTTCTGTGTTCATGTTCTGTGTTCAGCATGTTGTGTGCAGCATGGTCCACTTCACTTCCTGTTCTGTTCATGTAACATGTAACGATCTCCCGTAAGTTAGTTGTACTCAAGTCTATACTTTTGTTGATTGATTAAATATATAGTTAAACGCTGTGCTGTGTTTTTTACCCATGATTAGATCAAATAACGAGGAACTGTATGTATAATATACCGCGAGTGCGGAAGATCTCATAATGTAGAAGCAAAACGCCCCTTGAAGGTGAGAATAAAGGAACATCAAAAACTTTCCAAAGTGTAAAACATCGATAGATCCAAATTGGTCCAACATTCCGAGGTTGAAAATCATGTGATAAAATGGAACGAAACATCTATAATATCCCTGAGAAAAACCTTCAAAAAAAAATCGGTTCCAATTCCATAAGTGCACCGCAATTTAATTGCCTGAAGCTTGGAGACCGAAAGTTCAATGTAACTTGATGAAATCTCCAAATCACAGATAAGTGCAATTTTTTTATCTAGTCTATTCGACATTCATGACAGTTGAGAACTTTTGTGAAATTTAAAACTTTCGTGAGAGATAAGTTTACCTTGAAAACGACAGATGTCTGTTTCAACGTTGGGTACAAGAACAATAATAGATGATGCCCAATGCCACAATGATTCAATATGACTTCGTGAAATGTTTGTTGTAATTCTGTTAATCGAATATTCTGTCCCTGTGTAGGCTAAGGAGTATCAGAACAACAATTGTAATTTATATATGAATGCTCAGATTCATTACTTTGGCATTTTTCCGAATGAAACGTATTGTTTACCGAAATTGAGATATTCGATTTGGAAAGAAATGATGTGGTTCAGGCTTATTATGAAGGAAAGCATGAGATATTGATAAAAATCTGAAAATATCCACGAAAACATAATCAAATCAGTCTTGTGCTAATGAACTCAATGCAATTGAAATGAAGCTATTACCTTTCTTATCAACACCATAATAATTATACCATAATGAGGTTACGTGGTTCTTCAAGAGTTATCTTCCGTATTCTGGAACAGTAAGATACTAACACAACTGCTACGATAAATGAACAAACCTATATCTCAAATTAAAAATATTCACTTACACTTACTTACATATTCATAAGTTTTGTTCGAAGATCAGATTCCCTTTACCTTAGAGTCACTCAAAATTACTCCATCGAGACATATTTAAATAGTTTATTATATACAGCGGGACTGAAGTAGTACATTTAATCCTGAAGGTAAAGTTCATGGCCCGACCGCAGGGAGGGCCATAATTTACCTGAAGGATTAAATGTATTTCAGTCGCAAGGTATATACGATACTTTTCGTACTTCCGGTATGATTTTATTAATTATTTCAATAATTTCAATCAGTTTTTTCTCTCTTCAACTCATTAAATAAACTGTCTTTAAAATATGTTACCATAGTAACATTGCGTTGTGACAATTATAATTTAGAAACATTGTCACTACTAGTGTCATTGTAAAGAAACATTGTTATTGATAATTATTGGTATCATGAGTGAAGATGGTGTATCTGATATTGATAAAAGAGCAGCCGAAGTAGGTGAAGAATTGTTACCACCGAAATCTAGAAAACTATACGAGCAGCAGTACGATGCTTTTAAAAAGTGGTGCGCTTAAAAAATGTGAGACAACCTACTGAAAATGCGCTGTTAGTCTACTTCAATGATAAATCAAAAGCGGTTTGTGCCTCAACTCTCTGGGCACATTACTCAATGCTGAAATCGGTTATTAACATTAGAGAAGATATTGATATAAGTAAATTTCCAAAGTTATTAGCTTTTTTGAAGAGAAGAAATGAGGGATTTAAGCCAAAGAAGTCAAGAATTCTCACGTCTGAGCAGGTAGATCAGTTCATACGAGAGGCTCCGGATGATAAATATTCAATGCTTAAGGTAAATTTGGAAATGTGTTTATATTCAGAAATTTTAAGAAATCAATTTTTTTGTAGGTTGCACTTATTTTGGGCGTTGCGGGAGCTTGTGGAAAAGAGTTGGTTGATTTAGAAATCGACGATGTGATAGATTTGGGCGATTCCTTCCTAATTGCGATTAGAAACACCAAAAATTAAATTGACCGAAATTTTGTGATCAAAAATTCAGAAAACAGTGCCATCAGTTTTGTGGTGATATTTCGAAAATATGTGGCATTGCGAAAGACAGAGACACCTCATTCAAAATTTTTTGTTCAATACATCAACAAAGAATGTACTACGCGAGAATTAGGAAAAAACATGTTTGGTACATTTCCACGGCAAATAGCAGCTTTCTTGAAATTAGAAAATGCGACGTCTTATACGGGACATTGTTTTAGACGCACATCTGCGTCTTTGTTAGCTGATTTGGGAGCAACAATAGACGTGCTGAATAGACATGGAGGATGGAAATCCTCCAACGTGGCCGAGGGATATATTGAATCGACTATTAAAAATAAACAAAAAATTTCAGATAAAATATTTGGTCAAGTCGCCGATTCGTCCACTACAGTTATGTCACAGTCCTCATTCTCGCTTCCTGTTTCCGCAGGATCTTCGAAACAAACACCAGTTCAATATGATAAGGACCTATCTGTTACTAGTCAGTTACCTGCTGCATCAACCCATGAAAGACTGGTCAATATGACGAACTGTCACAATATTAATTTGAATATTAACTTTCATTACCATTCTAATTAATTGTATTTTTCAATAAAATATCCCTCAAATTCGTTTGTTTGTGATTTAATCGTTCCGGGAGTTTCGTCAATATTTAATCCCGGAGGGATTAAATGTGACACTTTAGTACCTGTCACAAGGGAGTGAAGTTGTCACTTTAGGCCCGGAAGTACGAAAACATTTCTTTCGTTATCAACTATTTACATTTGATGCTACATTTCAAAGAGATGGATATAGTAATGAGAATTTGTCGATTCCTATGAAAGATAATTTTCTGAGACTGTTCCAAGAATTTTTGTACTAATATGAGAGTTTCGCTGCAGACACATTATAAAATAATATTCAGTGCTTTTAAACTCCGCCGATGATTTAGTCGATTCGGACAGGTTGAATCGCCTCGATGTTGACCACATTTTACGCCTGCCGACAATTTTTCTGGGGTAATATCGAAAACCTTGACTATAACAAACAAGCTCAAGTGTGTGAACTGAATCAACAAAATGTATTAGCCGCTGTGAGAATTCGCGAAACCCGGAAATATTTGCAGGAACGCGAAATACAATAGCGAGAATTCTTTTACAGATAGATGAAAATATTTTTGGATAATGAATTATATATCAATGCTTTACAGAGTCGCTATAGTTATTTTCCAAACAAGTATGAAGAATGATATTTTCCCGCATGCAACGCGAAGCGGAGTTCGTGTAAGCGGCCAAGGACGGGAAAGACACTTTACGCATGAATTAGGAACATTATTTTTCCTACTATTGGATAAAGATTCAAAAGTAGAAAATATATAAATATAAAAAAAAATTATAAATATTTTATTTCAACATACAAAACATTCCATGAAAATCCACTATTCATTATTATTAATAATGTTGAAAACACAATTTGATGATTTCTTCAAATACGTCGGTATAACCATATCCGGTCCAGAGTAGTTTGTTGGTGGTAACTGACAGATGAGTTTAACAACAGTCGAAGATTGCAAGGTGTGTGGAGATGACGGAGACGGAATCGGTTGCTACTTGCCAGTACAGAGAAGAATTTTATTCGACATGGTTTTCTTCTGTTCCCCAAATAACTCTCAGTAACAGTAGTTGACTTTACTTGAATCTGCTAGAAACTTTGCCGAGGATCGTCTGAAACTGTGACCTGTGTAACGTTGTGGGTAAGGTAGGCCTTAGTACACAGCGACCTCTGCCAGCATTTTACCAAATGTACTTGTTTACGCCTACGCCCTGAACAAATAATTTTCTTTTTTAGTAATTGATAAAATATCGTCAAGCGTAATTTTCAACAGAACCGCTCTCCTAAGAGCACCAGCTAAAGTAAAAATGGTACAAACTTCAATCATTAGATATATCTCATCACTGGCAAGCATGAACTTGCACGTCTTCTATGGTGAAAATCTGCAAAAACCATTTTTAGGAACGATGCCAATTTATTAAAATTGCTTATGACCAGGATTTGATTTATTACAACTGAACGTGTCACCATCTAGTAACGCGACTGTAGGGTATTTGATTTCAGTACCTCATTCAGCTCGGAAAAATACGCCAAAAAAAAAACTCTTCTCTGAAGCTATTAACTGCTTTTTTCTTACAATGGTTTGAAAATAGGTTTTATTGCTGTTCCTTCCTTTTTCGTGATTTAATTGGTGACAGGTTTGAATCTATCTCATCTGGGGCCTTTAATATTGCTTCTGCGAGCTCTTCGTCTGACAAAACCATTAGAATATTGCTTTCATTGATTATTCAACACTATACTACATCGTCCAATGAAATCGCTCAATTTTTGAAAACCAATAGGAACAAACTCTATCTGAAAACACTCAACCTCACAGTGTTTTCACTTTTAAAAATTTGTTTTTATCCAATGCCTTATTTGCACAGGAATATTAATACGTCCGGATAGCTTTGGCCGTTCGTGGAAGTAGAGGTTGTCATGGTTACGATAAAGAAGCAGTTGTTAGCAATAACTTCAACAGCACATTTGGCAGTTCTGTCAGCTTATTTTTGTATTTTACCATAAGGCAGATAAAAATGAAATGTTTTGGGAATTGTAATTACTTCATTTGAGGAAAGTGTGAAGGAAAGTGTGCCGCTTAATACAGTGAAGTCAAGAACAACTTGGAAACAACTTGGAAACAATTTAAAGAATTCTGTGCTGCCCGGGAGTACCTTGTAAATGAAAAAACAAGTTTGTCAGAGCTCAATAATATTATGCTAGACAGGGCTTTCAATAAGGAGAAAAGAGATGGATCAGACTACAAAGAAAGTGTCGTAAAAACCTTGTGGAATAATACTGATACTGCCAAACAGCTCCAGGAAAAATTTTATTCCAAATGGGGCGTTAGGATCGATCCATTCACAGACGTGGCTTTCCAAACGGCGCGGGATGCACGAAATGCTAAGAGGCGTATTTTGCAAGTGGACCCTGAGAAGAGAAAAGTTAGTTCCAAGGCGCTGTCTTTGGAGCAACACAAAAAGATGGTCAACTTATGTAAAGAAGATAATCCAGACGGTTTGAACAGAAAATTTTATTTTATTGCTGCATTGGAACTTGCTTGGCGCGGAGGAGAGGGTTCATCATTTTTGCCTAATTTTGCATTTCCAATTCGAAATTGAAAACGATGGTTATCCCATGGGCCGACTTGCCTACAATCCGATATTTTCTAAAACAAGACAAGGTGGTGCCCAAAAATGAGCGGAAACGAAATGGCTGACTGCCAATATTGAAGAATATATTTGCCCGGTGAGGTTATATAAGCTACTTGTATTCAAAAGAACTGCAAACATAACGACTGAAAGACTATTCCTTACTCCACATAAGAATTGGAAATATGGTTCATGGTTCGAAAACTCCCCAGTAGGACCCAATACGATAACTAAATGGACAAAAGAATCAGCAGAACTCATTGGCATCAACACAACCAAGTCGAAGATAACCAACCACTCGCATCGAGCTACTGCTGTCAGCCAATTTGCCAAAGCAGGCGAGGAACAGCTGATAAAGATAACAGGCCATTCTTCTACAGCGTCAGTGAAACCGTATTTTAACTGGACCAACAACATGACAAAAGAATAATCACAGCCATAAAGAATGAAAAATATGTCCTTCAAGAAACAACATCAGTATCTACTTCATCATTCGAAAATAATGCTCGTAATGTGTATAATAATTGTACTAACAATAATTATTATTTTGTGAATAAAGATGAATAATTCGTTGTTATGCTTCTATCTGGTTATTTTTGAATAAAAAACTATTTTTTATTTTCTTTGATTTATATTGTTGAATGATCTTTCCAAATACCACACGAGATTCGAATATTTTTTGAGAACACTCGTTTTTTGAAAATTATACAAATTAAACTCAACAAAGTAATCCCGAAATACCACTTTTAAGGATAACTTTGTTTCGTGAAATTTAAACGCATAATTCCTAAAAATCAAGAGTGTTCTCAAAAAATTCTCACCTTTAGTGGTATTACCCTTGAAAATAATTTGAAAAATGTCAGAACCGGACACTTCGACAATGCTTCGATTTCAAACTTTGACGGCTTTATGATAACTTCGTTGTCATAACAAATCTTTGGTTACCGCAGCAAACCACTTGACTAATAGTCCAGTCAATAAAGCCTGGGGAACGAAATAATTAGCGGCAATGAAAATTTTTGCTTTTATTGTTTGGGACCAAAAATAGGATATCCAAAAACTTTTCAACCCTCTGGAGGAAAGGCTTAAGAGGGGAGGGGATAAAAAAGGCTTTCTTATAACTCTGGATAAAAAATTCCGAACGTGCTAAAATTTTTAGGGATGGTTAAGTAAATAATTATACATCTTGTATTGAAATTTTAACCCTCTGGGGTGACGGCTAAGCGGTGGAGGGGGTAGGAAAGGTTTTTTTCTCATAACTTCGGATAAAAAATTCCGAATGGGTTGAAATTAAGAATGGTTGAGTTGATGATTATACACCTTGTATTCGAATTTCAACCCTCTGGGGTGAAGGCTAAGCGGTGGAGGGGGTAAGAAAGTTTTTTCCTCATAACTTCGGATAAAAAATTACGAATGGGTTGAAATTTTAGGGAATGGTTAAGCATACAATTATCTATCTTGTGTTGAAATTTCAACCCTCTGGGGTGAAGGCTCAGCGGTGGAAAGGGCGAAAAAATAAGCTTTGTTCGATTGTTATGTTGGTTGATTTTGAGAAACATATAGGGGAGATAACTAAAAGTCTCGCAAGGTTCTCATTTCAATGAATCTGAAACCTATATTCGTTCGAATGGTAACATACAGATAAAATCAATCTAATCTACACTGAACAACAATAAATTGACATAACGGGAAACCCAGTTCTCTCGCAATAGAGCGGGAAAGTAACACTTTCTGAACTAAAATGAGTGCAGGAAAAAAACGCTATCTCGTAAAAATGATATTATTTGAAATTCTCTTTACAAGTTCTTATTTTCTGTATTTGTTGATTTTTTTTTTTTCAATTGAAAACTTCATTGTCATTGATATTTCGAATTAATTTCAGAGTATTCAGAAATGCACTGTCATAAGGTAAGTAGCTTCTGCGCACTTATTCTACAATTTTTTCCGTAGGCTGGAAGAGTATGACACTAATACGACCGCCACGGTGAATCAACAATCATATATTCCAAATTAAATAACTACGTTTTCCACATGTTTTGTTCAAAGCTTAAATTCCTTTTTCCCAAAAACAAATCAGAATAAGACCTATTATTTCCATTGAAAATCATTCAAAATAATTTCTTTTTACTTAGCTTTTGTCCCTTGAAAATTCTTATATATTCAAGTTCAAATCAAAAAGTCTTGAATTTAAAATGACCTTACTAACACTTTTACTTCATAGCAATTTAAGCTAGATAACGTAATAAGATATCTATCGAAATTTTTAGAAATAATATCCATGAAATATAGAAGAAATACCCCAAATAATCATCCGACAGAATGCCTAACGTTCTGTAACTTGAACTTTCTCTTATTTCATCATCAAAATCAGTTGAGAAACCTGCCACGTCAAAAAAGAGACATAAGATATTTAGGTGTACAATACTTGAGTATAAAACCCAATGTTTCTATTGATGAATTCCAAAATATGGATATTTATGTTGAATACCATGAATTTGAAGAAACGTGGACTGCGCTATTTTTACTGTCACACATTTTTTTTTCATTCGTGAATGAAGCAACCGACTGTGAAATGTACTGGCAGAGCGTTGGGAAAATGCACGTAAAAATATAGTTTGGTATATTGTTATACTCTGAATAAATCTCAATTCACGCTTGATTTAGCGATCGAAGTTTTGGAAAGCATAAATTTATGATGTCTTGCAGCATCTGACTGGAATATAAAATGCTTGTATATTCGATATATCGCGCACGTGACAAGCAAGGGCGTATATTCAAATGAATATTGGATCCATGCACGACGCTAAACTACATCTTTCCCTGCCTTGAAAGCGAACATCGGAAATATGTTTTTTTTTCTGTAGTGATTTCTCCTTGCTTTGAACAACTTGTGGAAATATTGAAACGTGTACATATACACTTGAAAAATTTTCCTTACTAGAATGAGGAATCCACACTGTGAGGATCAGGTTAACTGGAATCATCCAGAGTATTGCAGATTGAGAGCTATTTTCATTTTTATGATAGCAAAGAATTTGTTTTGATTATTCACTACCTCACTAATTAATATTTTAATTGAAATTCATAATTTCGTTTTCGTTGTTTGGTCGAACTTGAATTTCTCATCTCTGAATATAGTGTTGTTTGCACCTTCATTCAGTTGACATAAATTGATTCGAATAAAGTGAAACCTAATGAAGAAGTAGGTTATAAACGCAAAACGAATTCATAAATCAAGTGTTTATTATGCTGTCGAAGAAATCAATTGGATCCTCTAATGAACTTCGTTCGATAACGTTGTTCCTATTGTTTATTTATGATTCTTTCAATATAGTCAAAGTAAAAATTACTTTCATCGTCATATTATGTATATCTCCAATATGTTCTCACCAATTATTCGTGTTCAGATTTAGATTCATATTTAGTTAGTCACTCTTGTTCTCCATTTCATTTCTTCTGAAACCTTCGGATTAGTACGTTGGCGGTTGTCAAATGTCATTTCGGAATTACGAAAAAACGTAATTCAAGATCATGAGTCATATATATTTCGAAATATTTTTGTCGGAAACTGTATAGTTGCTGATTTCAAGATGCCAAAAATAATATCTGAAGACGGAGTACTACTATCAAAAGGTGCCATCTTGTTGTGTTCTCATGGTGATAGTTCTGAGTTTACGATTGAAAAAATTGCGTGAAAAATCAAGAGAAACATATTATGCATCTTATGCTGATAAAAGTTTCATTATGGATACACGTTTCTTCAATCAGAAAAATTTTTGATGAAGAGGCAGATTTCTATCATTGAAAGTCTACCCTCCAACCCTTCTAGATACATGGCTTTACCAAATTATTCAACCTACTATAGTGAAAGAGGCCAATTACAGAAAAACGATTTGGAATTTTCATCTCTAAATGGAGTATAAAATTTTTTCTTTGAACGTAGGTGAACAAAAATGAAATTTCATCCTTTATAACAGTATTTATACTACAGGTTTTCAATAATCTAAATGAGTGATGACCATCGAATGTTCCTATAATTTTGAAAAAAATTTATCACATGTAATTTGCTATTTATAAGTGATCACTTTCTGAGTGAAAGTATATACATGCTTGATTAAAATTTGAAATACCCCATACCAGATTGTGCTCCACAATTGGGACGATCTGAGGTGAATCAGATATATCAGTGACCCAAACAGAATGGAAAGGTGAGTTCTTGACCGCTGCATCAATTTTAACCAACGGTTCTTGAGATCACTAGAAATAATTTTTTCCTATAGGTAAACGGTACAGTACTTGGCCACTGGGTAGTAATTGGCCAGGTTAACATAAGTCGCAATATTAAGGTTATTTGACAACGCACTCGGCTTGGCTTCAGACCAAATTTGCTTACAGTTTCCTATTTTGTGAATAGCACTTTTCACCCTCTAGATGGCAGCTCCACCCAAAATTAAGGAACGTTCATCGAGAGCTATTGGTCACACGCACCTAACCTTAAAAATTCGTTAAGCTCCAATAATTATGTATTTTGTGTTCATACTGCTGTAGTCGAAATTTTTGCCCTTCCTTCTGTTTCTTGGGTAAGTTCAATGTTTGGCACATTGTTTGAGTTTATTTTTATGGCATAATTTTCAAAGAGAATGTTATTTAGACAGGTGGCTAATAACTGGTATCGTAATTGAATAATTAACAGTTATTGGCCAGGGTGGCCAATCACTGTATTTCACTAAATTTTTAATTTTCATTTATTTTCGTTCCATAGAGACTGTATGATATGTGCAGCTCATCTACTGACCGAATTATTTTTACCATATTCTCATACAGTTATTAGCCGTATACCTATAACTATCTTTAAAAAGTGGCCAATTACTATGCGCAGATATTCTTGATGTAAAAAAGTAGGTAACAAAAGGCTTTTCATTAGACATCATGCCAAAAGTAACAACTTATAGTCATACACGGCCGTTAAAAGTTTTGCGCGAATTTCAGAATGGTGAATGCTTCATTCTAAGCATAGCAAAGAAATACGGAATTTCTCGGGCTGCTCTACAGTTCAAATTAAAAAATCCAGAAGGTAAAAGTTCTTTTGGACCATCTCCAGTTTTGAACGAAGAAGAAGAAGAACGGATAGTAAAATGGATCACTGAGCTTGCCCAAAAAGGCTTTCCTAGGAAAAAGGGTGACATCATTTCAAGTGTACAGGAAATTTTGAAGGAACACCCACGACCGAATCCATTCACAGATAACCGACCGGGAGAAGGTTGGATGAAGGCTTTTCTCAAACGACATCCCGAAATTGTCCCACGCAGTACTGAGGCTGTTAATGGAGCTAGCACATGTGTATCAGAAAGTGATATAAGAAAGTGGTTCACAGACATTGATAAATATATTCAGGAAAAGTCGCTTCAAAATGTAATGAAATACCCATCCCGTATTTTCAATGGAGATGAGACAGGCTTCCAAATATGCCCGAAGAGTTGTAAAGTTCTGGCGCCTAAAGGTTGCTAGAATGTCTACACGATTGATAAAGGATCGTCAAAGGAAAATATTACATCTATGTTCACATTTTCTGCCGACGGGAAAATTTGTAGCCCGATGGTAGTTTTTCCCTATGAAAGAATCCCTGAGAAAATTTCGATGACTATTCCAGAAGACTGGGGTATCGGTCGGAGTGATATGTGGCTGGATGACTGCGCAGACGTTTTATGAATATATTGCCAATGTCTTCCACCCATACTTGGTTAAGCATGGTATGAACTACCAGTTATATTGTTTATTGACGGTCATAAGTCCCACCTCACTTATGAATTGAGTGTCCTATGTGGAGAATTGGGTATTGAATCAATAGCCTTATATCCAAATGCAACACGAATTCTACAGTAACAGAATGGCATACTGAACACCCAGGTGAAGTTATAGCTAAATCGACTTTCACACCACTCTTTAAAAAAGGAGTCATGACGAGTGTGAAACCGGATACCCTCCAAAACGGTTTTAAAGCCTGTGGGCTATATCCATTTGATCCGAACGCTGTGGATTACAGCAAATGTCTTGGCAGTGCAAACAATTCCAGTGCTCCAAATGAAGATGGCATTAATTTGAATAATTGTAATGTCACCATGAATTTTTCAACGTTTCTTGACATAGTGGGAAAAGAAAGAGTAAAATTATTCGAGCAAATGGACACTTTAAATAATAACGAGAACGAACAATTTTTTAAGTTATACCGACTGTGGAAGCATTTTAAGCCCAACACTGATGAATAGAACATGACTGCACAAAATACTCTTCCTCAACTGGATATTGTTTGCAATTTAGAGGTAGAAACAAACAGCTCTCTTTCACAACCTAATGAGGATTTAAAACAGCCTCAAGTAGAGGGGGAGCTCGTTCAGAACGTCACGGAAAATGAGGTAGCAACAAAGAATAGAACGGTATCAATGGAGTGTTCAACAACAGTGCAGAAATACAGAGAAATGCGTGTGGCAAAAAATGAAGCAAAACTCAATTCTGAGAGAGAGAAGGAACGAAGAAAACATTGTTGGTTACACCAAAATGTTCCATATGCAGTCGCCCAAAAAAGCAACCTTTCTTGCGAAGGCTGTCGGAGATCATACCACTCCTAATGTATACCAAAGTTTCACCAGTTGCACATTTCAGACCTGGCAGATAATGACACATTTTCATGCCATCAATGTTATAGCGTAGAGTCAAATCAGTGACGATAGTACTGTAGAAAGTTTAATGAATCAAGAGAATGTCGAACCTTCGTCAGAAAATTGTAGCGACAATGAACACCTTACTGAAAATGAAATAAGGGAAATAGAAATATTGTACCAATATTATAAAGAAAATAAAATTAATCTAAACATAAAATACCTAGCCGTATTCGAATTCTCAACCCATGCCAAAAACTATAGTATTGTTGGACAATTACTATGAAAAGTGGCCAATAGCTATACAATTTTGAATTTTTTCATATTTCAATCATTCACTCTTTTTCTCATGAAATACCATAGCTAAGAAAAAACCGTATGAAATTATGATCCATTCTAATTTGAAGTTGTTTCAAACGAAATCCTTGATTAATAAATGAGACGAAACTCTTAAGTGGCCAATAACTATACTGTTTACCCTACCGTTTTTCCAAATTCATCTGCATTAAAGAGTTAGAACCATTTTAAGTATTCAAATTGGGCAAATACCCCTTTCTAGTCCAGTTCAGTTTAAATGAAAATTATCATTCATGGCATCCTTGATTGAATATGAATTATTTGGGAACTCATTTTCCTCACTGGAAATAATTAACTCAATCATTTTTCATCAGATGAGATCCATATTCCGGCGTAGATACAAAATACTAGTTTCTATCTGCTGAAGGAAAAGTATGATAAATTTTTGATATTCTAACATAATTTATTTCTACTTCAATATTGTCCTCCTAGTGAGAAATTCATAAAAATTTGAGATCGTAAAATCTATCACTTCGATGAGCACTTCCAACACTTGAGATTGTCGAATTGCTTTTTGTTCATCCAAATCCACAAAAAACTATTTTTGCTTTTCTGAATACATATAATTCTTCTTCTCGAAAGACTTTTCTTCATTACTGACCTATAAACAGGTGGACAAGATCTTTTGATATCAATTCAATACACCGTTAGGAATATGAAAATACAATACGAAAATCTTCAAAATCACTTAATGATTTCGGTGTCCAAATACATATAACAAATTCGAGAACACAGTTTTTATATTTCTTTTGCTAGATGATTGTTTTCTATTCTGAATAACAATTTACTCAGAAGAATGACAAGCATTTACAGATTTAGGTGAACTGTTCCAATTGTTTTGAGAAATCTGAGTTCAATCTTGTGAATTTGCTTCTGGAAAACTCATTAGATACTGTTGAGTAAAAAAAATTATTATATGTTTGTATTATAATTATTATAAAATTTAAGTATTATAATCAAGTGAACGAAAACGATATTGCAGAAAAAAGGTTAATTCATAGATAAATTCAAATATTAGTCCCCCACCAAAGATTATGAAGTTTCTTACAGAACCGTAAGAAAAAAATATTACTATTGCCAAATTAAATACATGTATACATGCTCATCTTCAAATTTGTAGGGGTTGACGAGACACCAATAGGTAACCTGTTATATCTGTATGCTTGGAAACCCTTATGCTTGGATATAGAAAGCAAATCCTTTGAAGACTCCTCCGCACATACTTGTTGTGACAGATCTAATTTTAAAAAGTTTGCTCTTCTTTGCAACATACCGAACAATATTTCAATACGAGGAATAGGACATTTATCCATTTCAATGTATGGGTGACTTTGAAATCACCACATAGGCATACTTCACCATTTTTTCTTTAATCTGGTACCAACTGTGTTGCCTTTTCACTTACTAAAGAATGCAATCGATTTATTTCCTTTTCAACTTGATGTCTATAATTGCAAATGTAAAGGCCTATCCTCACAAAATTTCAGTGAAATATTATGTTCTTTCAATTCAATATTAGCAACACATTTGATAAATTTACCCAGTTACATTAAAGACAAATTTTCAAATTTTAAAACTGCAGGTTTATATATCCTCATTAGTCTTTTTCTCAGACCATCATGAAATGAAATAACTAATCTATTCCATAGATATTTTTTCTTCTTACAAATCCTGTAAATAAGAGAATGAACCAGTATCTAATTCAAATTTGAACACCTTAATTTCTATGTTCACTATGAAATGATATGGTGGAATTTTGTTGTTATCCAATTCATATAATTCTTATTCATCTTCAATATTGTCCTGCATTATCAAATTGTTATCGCTATCTCAAATGAAATTATTATTAAATTTTCTTGAATTGATATTACGATTTTTTTTTTAAACGAATTCTTTCAAGATGGCCTTCAACATGACAGATATTACAAGTGACAAAATGACTCTCATCTTTGAAATGTCGGCTGACTCCACAAGATGAGTCTCGTGTCCCCATAAATTTTGAATTTCGATTGGCGGATTACCCATTTACGTGTAGGGTAATATCATCAATTTGAGAGTACTGCGTTGCCGTGGCTGATTTGCTGATCTCTGATTTGATGAAGTTGGCTTTTGTTTTTGACTCCTTGAATTGCGCAAATACGGCATTTTCTGCTTCACCTTTCTGTCACAAGTTTTCACCTGGCCATTTTCACCTTTGAAGGAAATAAGAGCCACCATTTTGTAGTTCGCCAACATTACGGCATTTTCGAATGAAATCGAAAATTTTTTCTTCTATAATCTTTCTAACACTGGACCGTCATCAAATCCACATTTGAATTTATCTGGAAAAACAACTTTAATTTAAATGTGCATCCTTTTTATTGAATATTTTTGAAAATGTATTGAAGACTTTTTTTTTTATAAAAATTTCAAAGTATTTTATAATGTCTATAATTTTAATATTATGTTATCTAAAGATAAGAAAAACTGAAAATATATTTGCCAGACATTAATTCGATTGTTAAGTCTTAAATTAAAATGAAAAAGTCATGAAAAGTATTGCAGTATAATGCTAGAAGTACGAGAGAGACAGCTGAAGGTGCGAGAGAGATAGACAACGATAGTGGCATTTCCACTTACCCCGATGCCAACGTCATTGATATTGTCTTCGACCAATATTTTTTGCCTTCTATCAAAGATTGTGAGCGTTTATGGCGAGAAGAAGCAACCAGCCCTGTCTCAATCGGTCCTAACCAAATTCGGCCCCACCATTTCGCAGCTGAACTTACTTCATTGATCACTGGGGTAGTGAAGACATGTTGCCTTTCATTGGTAATAAGAACATTTACGTAAGTTTCAATAAATGTTATTCATACAAAGTGATAAATAACAAAGTAATTAAAACTATTGAAGAATCATTATCGTGTGAAGAACACGAAGAAGCTGATTCTAGGATTATTTTTCATATTTGCCAAATCGATTTTGACGCAGACGTTGTTATACGCTGTTCTGATTCTGATATTTTAATTATACTTCTGGGAAATATTGATCATCTGAAAGCATCTTTGAAAATTTGGATAAATATGGGTGTTGGAAATCATTAGCGTTACATAAACATCAATGAATTACACCGAGTTCTTGGTAACTCTTTATGCAAAGCTTTACCAAGCTTCCACGCCATAACCGGATGTGATTACACGCCAGCTTTTTTTAGAAAAGGCAAAATTAAGCCTTTTAAAATATTAGGAAATTCTAAAGAATACCAGTTAGCTTTTGATAATATAATTACGGATGACGAAGAAGTACTTGAAACTACGTTTGTAACCCTGGAGAAATTTATTTGTCAGATGTATGGAATTAAAAATTGTTCCAATGTTAATGATGTTCGATTTCATTTGTTTTCAAGTACGTTTAAGTTTGAAAAATCAGATGAGAACTTCGACAAGAAATTTTGAAACTTTGACTCATCCAGTTTGCCACCCTGCAAAGCGGAATTGCAACAGCATTTATTGAGGATTCGTTACGTGACGAAAATTTGGAGAAATGCTCACTCAGAACATCCAACATCTGTATCTCCAATGGCTTTCGGTTGGACCAGTAACGGTGACAAATATGATTTTGTCTGGTTTTTGGGAGATAAATTGCCATCCTCAGTTGAAAAACTCAATATCAATTATTTATAATTTACATTTAGTAATCAGAATAATTTGAATAAAAAGTGTTGTTTTTTAAATTTTAATCTAATTTTATATTCCTTTTTATACTTATATTTTTTCAAACTTGCTCTGACTAAAATGATTATTATTATTATTATTATTTTTATTATATGCACAGTGAAAAATCATTTACTTTCGTAATGGTTTTCTGTATCATTCTCGACTTATTCTGCAACCTACTACTCTCGGACTATTATCATTATACTGCAATACTTCGTTGTTTCAGTGGTACTCCTAATCGCATTAAAATACTTGATTCTTTCAGCAGACGGTTTACGAATCGGTTCAAAATACTTTCAAAAAATTTCTTCTGATTCTTTCTGATAATATATTATTATAATTATTCAGTTCTACCAGTAGAATAACTAGAAATGGCAGAACCTTTTGGCGGTTACAACATCGTGACAGAAATTTAACTGAATTAAAAAAAAAATCAAAAGTTTCTGCCCTATTGAGTATGTTGATTGTTAAACTATTTCAACACAATATTGAGAATAGCAGACGTTCTTGCCGTTTATAACTATCCAGTTCACAGCGAAACCCTACCTGTAGTCTATGCATACGTAGTAGCATATAATTCTTATTTTCATATTCGTAGAATTTTATATAAAATTGAAATTATATCATCAAATTTTGAAGATCTTGTGTGTATACAAAAAACGATTTCTTGTTGTATTGTTGAAAATTCCGAGTTAATTAATTTATAAACCAGTATTTCTACTGCACAGATTATATTCTAATAGTAAATAGTTCAATTTGTTTTTTTTGACAAAAAAAATTTCATTCTGTGGTTAAATTGAAGGTTTGCATGATCATAATGGAAAATAGTTTTAGGAAATCATTATAAAGAATCCTTAAGAAAATAATACCTGTCAAAATGAAATTTTAGATAAGGCGCCGACTATTACGATAAGAAATATGGGACATATGCCAGTAATAAAAATATCACAAGAAAGTCCTTGGAAATCATCACGAAACCTGAGAGAATCGTCTATTATCAAACCCAAGTCTTTTGCGTTATCAACGAATTGTATGACATCACCATTAATTGTCGGTTTGTATTTGTCTTTAATAATAATCTTGTTCTTGTACGAGCCGAAAACGAGAGCAGATTATTTATTCTCATTCAGTTTCAACGCATGTTTTGCAGCAATGTTTGCCAGTCGATTCAGATCTTTATTCATTCTCATCGCTGCATCATACAGGTCACCTATGGCGAAATCGTAATAGAGCTGAAAGTCATCCGCGTACATAAGGACTCTACAATACCGAATAAATCTGATGAACTGGTTAGTGTGAACCAAAAAAAGGAGTGGGCCCAGGATAGAACCCTGAGGAACACCACCAGAATATTTCTAGCCTTGCTGGTTTCACCACTTAACTTCACATTCTGTGAAAGTCCCGCCAGATATGACTCAAAAAGTCATAGAGCATCCCCGCGGACTCCACACGATGCTAAAATAGCCAAGAGAACATCATGCTTCACCGTGTCGAAGGCCCTGCTAAAATCTAGAAGAAACAAAGCCACACACTTAGAGTCATCAAGTGTGCGCAGTATATCATCAGTCACCCCCAGTAGTACACCGGTAGAACTAAATCCAGGACGAAAGCCCGATTGAACTTATTTTCTCGAACAGTTTGGATAAACCTGACAAAATGCTGATGGGTCTAAGATCAGAGAGCTCCTGAGGATCACGAGTTTTTGGAATAGGGGTAACCTGAGCATGCTTCCACGATGAAGGTAACTTTGACTCAAGCAAAATTGAATTGAAGATGTTCACAATGAAAGGAAGTATTAGTGGACAACATATCTTGATAAACGATATCAAAAGATTATCGAAACCAGGAACACTATTTTTCAGATTCTTCAAGAATTTCAGAACCGTTTCCTCATCCACAAGACAAAAATTGAACTCTTCTGAACAAACCAGATTATATCTATAATAATCCAATACTGAACTATCCAGATTAAGGGATGAATTTCTCAAAGAATAATCATTAATTTCATCAGGGTCATCGAAGTTGACATCAGACCGTGATTTGTTCGATATTCCAAGAGACTTGAGTTCCTTCCATTGTTTCCTACTCGAGGCATTCACGGTGATATGATGATAATATAATAGCTTTTCTTTAGTTATAGCCTGATTTACCACATTATGCAAGTGCTTGTATTCCTCCCACCTATCCTCAGTTTTACGTGTTTTATATCGTGCCTTGGCTTTGTCCCTTTTCCTCATCAAACCTCTTATTCTGTCAGTCATCCACGGTGCACACCTCTTCTTAGTTCTAATAACTCTTGCAGGAAAATATTTATTAAATAATTTCATCAGCGTATACGAGAATAACTTCACCTTCTCATCAATGTGATACATGTGTAATAACCTCGAGAACCCAGCGTCAGAAATGTCATCAAACAGCAACTGCTCATCGAATCCTCTGCAATCCCCGATGGGATGATATTCTGATAATGTTCAGAAAAGGTGTCTTGAAATTAAGAATTATTATTATGGTAGAATTTGTATCAGAAATCATGTTCGTTAAAAATATGTTTGCTGTTGAGTGACAATGAGAAATATTGACGGCAATATAGTATTTGGTAGAATAGAATCGACGAAATGTGATCAAGGTGAATGGAATTATAGAAGCCAGTGAGAAAGAAGAGTCACCAAATTTGAGAAATTTATTCACGTACTTAATCCTATATTATTAGTTGTTAAAGTTCTTAAAACAAGAAGTATGATGAAGTGATCAAGAGTTTGATCTAATTTCGACATACTTCCCCGAAGAAGGAAGACAATCTCAACTAATTCCAATATAATGTAGTAGCCAAAGCGAAGCGAACTGAAAAATATACGTTGAAATTCTTCAGGCGAAGGCGAATTTCTGTTTCGAAATAAATATAATGAAGTTCATTAATTTCTGCGATAGGGCGAATTTTCTTCCGGAGTTCCCCCATTTTTTGAACAGTTTTGTGGCATCGCATGAGGTACTTTCAATTACTTAATTACGAAGTTTTAACAAGTTCGGAAAGTAATTCCTGAAGGTTTTCAGAAATATTATTCATTTATCTTCGTTTTGCCGCAAGGGGAGAAGCTAATAATCAGTGAAAAAATATTCATTATTTTCCTGCATAATATTCATGCATAATCAATTGGGAATATTGAATTCTTTACTCCATAGCCAAACTTTTCTTTTGGAAATATCAGATAGATATTTGGAATGTAGATAAATGACGGCTGGAGGCTTGAAACATTAATTGAAAACGAAGTAGAAAAATATATTTATTTATATTTTATTATTGATATTATTAATTCTTCATTAGTGATTCTCAGGTCAGAGATCTATGAATGTTATGAAGTCCTCTCCTGAATTTGGCAACATTGCGATAAAGAAACAAGCGAAAAGAAGAGTGTAAAGGAATCAACAAACATAATTAATATATATAAATACATACAGTTTCTTTTCAACAAGAATGACAAGAATTCTTTAAATAACACCGACTTATGTTATTGATTATGATCTGAGTTATAATAGAATATAATAAAACATAGGTACATATATTCGAAAAGAATGTACCTTGTCAAAATCCGTTCGGAATAAGCAATAAAATTTAACAAACCTTTCGAGAATTTATTGGAATTTATTCCATGAATATGTCATCGTATGAAGAAACCCATATTTTCTCGTAGGTGTACTTTACAAAAATGAAATTTCGTGAAAGCCTTCATAATAGCTCAAATTTTTGTTGAGGTCCGACTAATATCTTGTATATTTTTTCAATTTTCCTAGGCTGACAATTTTCATGAAATTCAGCAGACTCTTTATTTTCAAAGTTACTCAAACGATTTCGAGTTGAAATGTTTAGCTCGATATTCAGAAGTAATAATAATAGTAATAGCATGCAGAAGAAATTCGAAATTTTTGTCTACATGCCATTTCATTTCAATTCTAGATTCATTTCACAGACGCTGAGATAAATTTCGTTCTCATCACTCAATGTTTCATCAACTTGTTAACACATTTTGATAATTTTCACGAAATTTCTCAATCATAAACATTTCAACCTCATTCAAATATCTTTTAAGTTACAAATTGAGCGGTTGTATATTCCTGGAGTTATTGAGTGAACCAAATTCAAAATGTTCATACCTGTTAAGCTTTTTGACGGATTCGGAACAAAAACCAAACTTGACTGAGATATTTGACAATTAAAATATCCGAAAATATAAAAGTCCTAGTTATATCCTCCAAAGTAAGAACCGACCCGGTGACTTGATATACTAAAATTTGACCATGGATCCATAATCCGATCAAATCGATTGAGAACTCTTTCAGCTTATAATTCAAACACATTTGCGCAAAAGCATAAATTCTTATACTCAATATAAACATTTCTAATATATTCCGAATTTGAATCTTCCACGTGAACCTGGGCAAATATCTTCCAAGAACTATTCTTCAATAAGAATTTTTTAAACTGAGAATGAGCCTCTAAAATTTGGTGTCCTTAATAACTCCATGAGTATCTATTCCTTCACAGTTGTGAATGTTGAAACAGAGAAACCTGCAAAATTTCTCAAGAATAATCGCTTTTCAAGAATTAAAAAATTAACGAAAACAATAATATGAGGTGCAATTAAGTGAAATAGTTGAGTCGTTGCAAGAAAAATGAAGAAATTACAAATACGTAAGTTGGATTTTGTCGTTTCTTTCTCTATAGCTATGTATCTATGACGCTGGGAAGGACTTTTTAATTTTAACCAATGCTTTGCTACATTTTGTGTTCACAAGTATTATATTGATACAACTGAATTTTTTCTGAAGGAAACAATTTTTTACCTGAGGTATCGAATCATACACTGAATTCTATAATGCCCGTACTATACAGGGTGAGTCTTTGACCACTGCGTTAATTTCAACCATAGATTCTTGAAGTCAAAAGAAGCATTTTTTTTTATAACAATTTTCCAAAATTGGTCCCGTTCAAAAGATATAGGGTGTTGAAATTTCATAAAAAAATTTCATTTCCACCTGTTATATTCAAACGGCAATATCAATTGAAATGATCTCTGGTAGAAGGTTTTTGATGAGGGTCATGCATATTTTGGCATTCCATTTCTTGTGGGTTTCTCACTACTACTCTACAGATTAGTTAAATTGCATGAAAAACAAATATCGCTTGAACTGAAGGTCCGTATCTCGTACCTCCTGTAATTATTAGTCTTTTTTGCAGATAAAATCATTCCTCATCTTTTTTCCTAAATTGCACCACTCTTGAGATATTTGAAGTTGAAAGGAATTGAATCGATATAATTTTGTCCAAATTTTCTGATTTTCCCAAATCCAACTATGTGCTGAAATGTTTCAGTAATCAGATTTGTTCAATGTTGCCATGATTTATGTCTTAATTAAATATTTCTACAAAAGGTTAGGGAAATATCTCCAGTCTATGGTTCCACCACTAAACACTATAGATGAAATTAACCACTGAACAATTTTTGTCTTACATTCACCAGAAAATCTAAATTGCCATTTGCTGTATTCATTGTTAATGATGTCTCGCACCTTGTTTAATATTTAATCCAGAGTAATATTCAATAATGAATAGAGAAAAAGTTTTCCATCACTCACATAGGTTTTCTGTCAGGACCTGTTAAATTGAAGACTTGTCTTTATAAAGAGCTGGTTCTTTATAGCTTCAGACTTTCAGGGGTTCATCAAATTATATCTATTCTAACATAAGAATGCTTCAAATTACGCTCATATGAGTTTTAAAAACTTACAAGCCAGTCTCCTATATTTGTTTTGTATCTTTATTATCTTTATTTCATACACCAATTCAACCTGGTTCACAAACTTAGGAGATAATAGAATTTGACTTAGTTTCAATATTTCTGAATGTTTGTTATGATGCATGGTTAATTAAAATTTAATCAATATTGAAACTGGAAGCTATAGGCTCATAAACAAGAAATAATAGAATGCATTTTCTGACCATAATCATTTCATACTGAATTAAATAATTTCAAACAATCGATATTAGCCTTCCAATATTTTCCAAAATTTTTTGAAAGAAAGCTACAAAAACTGTTGACAGTTTCAAACAGAATCGAAACAACAAGAAACCACAGAACACTTTTTTATTGGGAACTACCCACCACAGAGACGTTATAATATTTTAATGTGATAATAACTCACTCTAGTTATTCTGAGGAAAATTATAACTAAAGATCAATGGTTATGGATATTATCTTTCATTTAAAAAAACATTGCAATTATTAATTTTTTTCTCTCCTGGGGTTCGGTAATAAATTAATATTCTATGGTAAGGTATTAAAAATTTGACATAATCTATGAATAACCATTATTCAATATTTATGTTCTTCTTTACGTAATTAAAACATATACTCTGATTATAAAAACCAATAATTTACGCATGTTTAGTAATCAGTAATTATAGTGTAAACAGAATAGATTCATACTAATGATTTAACAAAAACACCTAGTTGATTTTTCAAAATCAAACTTAGGTGATCAAATACAAGCAAGTATAATTGCACACTTAAATCTGGAAATACTTGTAATCTATCCAGGTAAATTGTTATTGGGTCAGTACAGAAAATAATCATCAAGCAAAATAACATCACTTTAAAATGATTATTCGTAGTGACATCATTCATTGTTGTTGAAGATTTCGAAAAAGATTTTAATATTTTTAACAGTATGATATCAAGAGACCTCATAGACCTGTTCACTGGTCTATGTCAATGAGAAGAAACTCAGAAATATCAGTGTTTGGAAAATCATAGATGATTTTTTCTGGCTTTGAGTGAAAAAAAAGCACAGTGACAAGCAGTTGCCTTGGAAGTTTTCATAGAAATGATGGTTTTCATGATTTGGAAAATTTAAGGAGAAAATTACAAATGTATGATGATAACATCCAATAATTCTTAGGTTTTTTTGGAATTTCTCACTTGAAAGGGATGGTTTATAATCTTGAAGTAGAAAGAAATTATAGTAGAACAACAAAAATTTCTGTTTATGGTGTTGAATCTTTTTTACCAGAAAATTAGTATTTTGTATCTTCCTTCTGGATATGGACCTCATCGGATGAAACATGAGTGAGTGAATCATTTTTTAGAAGGAAAATAATGTTTTAAACAATTCAGATTCAATAGTGGATGCTGTGGAAGGTATTTTCCATTCAAACTAAACTGGACTAAAGAGGAGTATTTGCCCAATGTGATAACTTAAAATGCGATAACAATTGACAACTAATATATTGTAGAACTCGAGATCAAAAGAATAATAAGTAAAGACTACTGATGAAAATATGGCGAAGTATGTATTTCTTGAATTCTTATAATTATTAATATACAATTCTTCAACTTATACCATAGAAATTCATGAAGTCGGGTATCATCAATTTTACATGAATAACTTTTCACCAGAAAGAGAATTGATTTGAAAGTTGAGCTCCTAAATTCACAGAATTGCCTGTTGATAACCTAATTATAAAAGTTTTTCGAATCACACCAGCATAAAACTTTTTCTTTCGTATATATTGGCGGAACTGGCCTAAGAAGTTTTGTGTGTGTATAGTAGTTGGCCAGAGTACCCCCATAACTTTCGACCCATCGGATTAGAGGAGATTTTCGAAGCGTCCTTCGCATGCTTTCTAAAGCCAGTCTAGGAAACTGCGTGTGTGTATATGTGATGGACTGGGTTAGTGGAATGATCTTCCAGGTTTTAACCGAATTTTGTCCATAAAAACTGGAATACATTGTTGCCGCTTCAAAAGCTATCCTTTCACATGTACGAAGTTATGAGACTTTTTTTCATTGAATTTTGCAATAAGAAATGTTCGCATTTACAGAAGGTAATAAAAACAATATACAGGGTGGAAAGATTAAACTTTTATAGTACGAGCTCTCGCAACTCTTAGGAATAATGAATTAATAAGTCAAATATTTTGATAACATTATGACTCTATCGTTCGCGTTTTTCAAACCAAATTCAGTTTCGAAATACAGACTTAAGTATTTTCATTTTTGATTATATAGGATATATATATATATATATATATTGTGAAAATTTTGGTTTTTTCCTAGCATATAATATGTTGAGTTTAAATTGATTGGGCATCTAGGTCTTTAAAAATGGATCGTCAACATAGGACAGAACAGCTCACACAAGGAAACATTCAAAAACTAGTAGACAAGCTAGCTAGGGCAAAGACAAGGAGAATATTTTAACTTAAGTGCAAGCAACAAAAACTATGCCCAAATTTCTTGACTCTCAAAACAGATCACATCACATATAATTGTAAATATCTCGCTGATAAATATGACAAATTACAGAAAAAATTCATATTTCGTACCATCAATTTGCTGATCACTGATACTACCAAGAACATAAATACACTGGAAGGTAGCATTGGAACGATTCTGGACAATAAAGAAAAAGACGAAGGGGAACATTCAAGACAAAATTTGGAGTATTATATAAATGAAAGATTAAACCTCATCACAACCAGAAGTGAATCCATTCACAAAAAGAAAATCCAAAAATTAATACAAATTCAGGGAAAAAGTGAAAACGTAAACAACAATCAAACAAGAGTAGAAAATTTATCAACAACAGTGCTACCTGACTTCGTGGTGAAAACACTAAACTTGGGCCCCAAATATTTCATTGAGATAGAAAGAGAAAATGAAATCCCAACATTTAACATTATTACACAAATAGAAAATACCATTGAAGAATTATCGAAAGAAGACCAGGACAACATTCGAGCTAATGTCACACAAGCCCTAAATAACCATCAGAGACAACTAAGGGGTAAGAAACAGAGACAAAACATGATGAAATATAACTTCGAAAAAACTAAACAATTTTTGAAAGCACACAATGATTTTCAAGTCATAAGAGCGGACAAGGGGAATAAAATAGTGATAATAACAAAAACCCAATACAACGAAAAAATGCACGAAATTTTAGATGATAAAACAACCTATAAACAGGTTAAACGAGACATGACAGTCACATTGGAGAAAGAAAACAATAGAATCATCAAAGAATGGGAACAAAATAAATACATAACTAAACAAGATGAGAAAACGATATTGACCCACAACAGTAAGATACCAAAAATATATGGATTACCAAAAGTCCATAAACAAAATATACCACTAAGACCGATAGTTTCGTGCATTCAATCTCCTTTGTATAAATTATCAAATCATATGGCGAGTATTCTAACCAACGCAATAAATAATAATGAATATTATATAAAAAACTCATTCGATTTGAAAGAATCACTGAGAAATGTTATTATCCAAGCAAACCATCGATTATATTCATTAGATGTAAAATCTCTGTATACCAACATTCCCACAGAACTAACAAAGGAGGCAATCGAGAGTAATTGGGAAATAATCAAACATCACACATTAATACCAAAAGAAGATTTCATCCAAACAATACAATATATCACGAACAATAGCTTCTTCCAATATGAGAACGATTTCTATAAACAAATTAAGGGTGTAGCCATGGGGAACCCAATATCAAGCACGATAGCACAGTTGGTAATGGAGTTGATAGAAAAGAAAATCATGGAAGGACACAAGACTACGTTCTTCAAACGATATGTAGACGACATTTTAGTTATAACAACACCAACCGAAATACAGTCGATTTTGAACGAATTCAACAACACACACGAATTTCTACAATTTACACTTGAGGAAGAAGAAAACAACTGCCTGAATTTCTTGGACATGACACTGATGAGAGGAAACGGAAATTTATTGACAAAATGGCACAGAAAGGAGCAGAACACAACACATATATTAGATTATAACTCCCAACACCACCACTCACATAAAAAAAGTACGGCCATAGGATACATAGACAGGGCGTTAAAATTAACATCCCCAATACTCCGAGAGAAAACTTTAAAAGAGGTGAAAGAACTTTTGACGAAGAATCACTACCCTGAAACCCTTATCACAAAACTAACAAAACAAAGGACGCACCGACTATACAACACACAACAGACGAAAATACCAACAGATACCACAAAACGAATACAATTACCATACATACAAGGCTGTCACAGAAAATAAGTAATATATTGAAACCTTACAACCGAGAGATAGTACACAAACCATACAATCAAGTGGGAAACATCTTCAGTAAATTGAAAGCACCAACACCCAAGACAAAAAAATCACAGGTCATATATTATAGTATACCCTGCAAGGACTGTGACAAACAATACATAGGAAAGACTTCACAAAGACTAAAAGACAGACTAAACGCACATAAATATGCAAAAAACGCAACTACAGCACTTAATAAACATAAAAAAGATCAAAAACATGATTTTAATTACGATGACACAAAAATTTTAGGAATAGAACCCCAACAACGACGAAGGGAAATATTGGAAATGATTCACATACAGGTAAACAATGAAAATGTAGTGAACAACAAACAAGACACGAAAAATCTCAGCCAAATATACATGCCAATACTGAGAAGACCACCGATAGAAAGAAGAAGACAAAACAACCAACATTCCATTGACCCCTGACATTGACATATATGACATTGACACGAATGACACGACAATACCGATCAGAAAAGAGCAAAAATGAACAGTGAGATATTTTAGTGATTTTATTATTCTACTTTTATATTATATATGTTACTTTTTAGATGTCGATTTATAATTTATGTATACTGAAGAAGGCGGATGCGCTGAAACGTTTATACAAAATAAAATTGTTTAAAACTTTTCTAAAGACCTAGATGCCCAATCAATTTAAACTCAATATATATATATATATATAATTTGAGAAAATTCGTGACTGAATATATAGTATATAGATGATTCTCGTGGGTTAGCAGTCAAATAAAAAGTAGAAGACTCTTTTATCCTTTACTCGAGCTTTCAAAACAATTTGTTTCTTTTTCAAGAGTGCTGCAAATTATTAAAAATCAATTGGTGAACAGGTTACAGATCTTCAGTACTTACGATAGCGAGATTGATTATGAAATGATGTTCATTAAATCTTAATCTAATTAACATGAATTCAAGACCTTAAATTATGATAGCTCAAAAAATATAATAATGATTGACAATTTTTGGATGTCATTTAAAGACGTGAACATCGAAGTGGAATCTTGAGAGCTAGGCATATGTGATATACAATACAAGCTTTAATTTAGAATCAGATTACTTAGAATAAGATCATATGTTCGGTGTTAAAAGATTTTGTTATTCACTTATATCTAAGTTTGAAACGTTAGTCACATTTCTTGTTTTTGGCGCTCTTGTTCACCCGAACAGAGTGCCTATCATTTTGCCCGAATGTCTGTAATTTTGGAATATCGAGCCGAAAATGGTCTCAATCGATTGGGTTCGACTCCCTGTTGAAGAATTCGTGGCGAAAGTTGAGTCTGTCCGGCCGGCCGTCCGGCCGGCCGGCCGTATCCTCTCTAGCATCCAAAAGGAATCAGCTAGAGTTTTCATAATTTCAGAATAGGTTAATTGTCCAAATATCTCGGTCAAGTTCGTTATTGGGCCAAATCCGTCGGATGGTTCAGTAGTTATGAGCATCTGAAATTTTGTTTCCTCAATAACTACTAGAATATCCATCCGATCAAGTTGATACTTGGAATGTTATTGAAGGACACTGAAACAAAACGGCTTGCAAAATTTTGCAGAAATCGTCACGCTAGAAAATTTTTAAAAAATTCCCCAAAAAAAAATGTTCAATACTCAATATCTCCTAAGACTTTATTTAGATTCAAATAAAAATCCGTATATTATTTGAGGTTACCGATATCTTACTCATCCTCAAATTTCATTGTCGTAGCTTTCCCCCTTCTGAAGATATGATCATTTTTTCATTTACTCAAGAGAAAAATAGAAATGTCATGAAGTCCGAGCTTTGTCATTGAAAGATTTGCCATCACAGATCGATATTCGTTTGACAACTTGCGGACCTAGATATCAGTGTCAGTTGGCGTAATATCAATCAAAATTTTCATAGAATTCATAGAGGTAGAATTCGATGTCGATGACGTTGTCAAAATTCAGAAAAGCACAGACGTAATATTAATCAAAAAATTTTTTATCATACAGAAAGAATTTGATGGCGTTGTCAAAACTCAGAAAAGCACTCGATCAGAGAGCTTATAGATTTGTTAAGGTTTGAATATTTACTCGCAAGTAGGTCAACAAGAGCGCCAAAGCAATCTGACCTCACGTCAGTGCTTTCTAAATTTTTTCTATAGAAATCAAGTAAGAATACATTGTGCTCAAAGAGTTAATATCCTTCCTAGAGTTCATGGAGTTATCATATTGTGATATTCTCACCATTTCCATAAATGTTCTTTTTTTGAAATTAGGTTCTGAATCTAATATTTTTATATTTTCATAATCAGGATGATGATCTTCAGAATTCACATGATTGGTAAGAGCACAGGAATTTTTAAGAGTTCTGATATTGCTTTTGTGTAGTGTTATCCTTTGTTGAAGTTTGGTGGAAGTCTGACCTATGTATATATATATATGTATATAGTTTCAATCTTAATAGTCTTTAAATTTTTTATATTCAAATATTTTGGTTTAGGGTATAACGACTAATTATTTTTTAGGTAGGAGTGTTAGAGTAAACTTAATCTTCCATAATTCTTTATCGCTAATGATCATATTGAAGAACGTACTCGTATTATGCCATAATGGTTAATGTGAATCCAATCTGGAAATTCTACTTTGTGGAAAATGCGCAATAATTTTACATAAATTAGGAAAAGAATGATATTTTCTCCAAGAATTCAGAGCGGCAGTCTGTCAAAACTGGTAACCATTGAACCGGTGTAGATCTTATGGTGCCAGAAATTATTCTAATAGATGTATTCAATTGTGCATCGATTTTGAGCATTGCAATTGAGAGATTGGTCTGAATTAACTCCTAAGTATTTAGGAGAAAATTTTTTTTTTTTTCATTTCAAATCTCATTTTCGATTATTTCTTGGGCCTGACCGGCACTACCTACCCTGATGACATCAGTGACCGAGAGTTAGCCTGTGATGTCACTCGTATAATTTTGGTGTATTGGTAAATAACTATGATATTGGGGATATTTCGATGGACTTCACAGAAAAAATCAGAAATGAAGTATAGATTTTTACAAGACATAATGCTGACACACCAATGAAAAATTGACGGAGTGCAAAGTCCATTATGAACCTATTGATTTCCAAAAAATATAGAAATGGCCCCAAGCAGAATTGAATAATAAATAGCCATAGCAGCCATTTAATAAAACAATCGACCTGGAAAGGTGCTAAATATTTAAATTTTCTTGGAACGGCGAAGAAGCATAAAACCAAGTTTCACGATCTCAAGTCCTCAACATTTGCATGGCGACCGCTAAAATAATTAAAAATTTATTCAGAGTTCCACGACGGAATAAATAAAGAAAAAAATAAACAGTAAATGTCAAGTCGTCTGGCCTACAAAATATCTTGAGAGATATATGGACGCAGATATGAAAAGGGAATTGCAGCATAAAGGGGACAAAGGATAGGAAGAAGCGCCTGCCGCGCCCTCTGGAGATTGGAGAGCACAACGTGCTCTCAGGAATAATGCATTATCCCCTGTCGCTAAACGAATATCATAATATTCTCGTTCAGTCTCGTGGCAATTACATATTGGCCGGCTGTTACGAACAACCCGGAAATGAGGAAAGCTTATAGCCACTGAGAGCGGGAGAGTTGTTGTTCTTTTCTTCACAATGCTTTCCACGGATGATATCATACTTCCGTGAGTAAAAGGTGTTTTTATCGTGAGAGGCGAAATTGTTCCTCGAGAAACTCGTTCATGTTGATTGCCACGAATTCGGTTCAAATCTCTGAATCTAGAGATAAAAACTTAATTTCTGCGATCGGTGGTTCATTTGATTTTGAACTATTCTATATTGTCTTTTGTAATATTAAAATCGCGAACTAGCGTGCTATCGTTATACTCAAATATCTTTAATGTTCGGATATCAAGCCGAGAATGGTCTCAATCGATTTGGTTTGACTTCCTGATGATGTACACAAGATCAAACTAGAGTACCCAAGTAGCATATTTTGTGCGAATACACTCATCGACACTGCTTTATAAAATTCAAAGTTATATAATATAGATACAATAAATTTTTCCTGTCCCCTAAATATCCTTTATTGGCTCAATTGATATAATTTATGACTTCCCTATAAGTGTCGACAAAAACTTAGTATTTTTCCGATAACCATGTGAACACTTTTATAATCCTATCTATACGACTGTTATAAAACTCCCATATGGAGACGATACTTTTTCTATTACTGAAAAAGATGGTCTCAAGATTTATAAGTAGCGCGACCACAGATCTGGTAGTTGTTTCAATTACCTTTCTGGATGAAAACGCTCATGCTCAACTTTGTCGTATAATTTCACTCTACTTCAACGTTAATTATTATTTATCTTTATTTATCTAATAATAGTTTATTAGTAAGTTGAATTCAGAAACAACCCATGTAACATTAAATATGAAGTTGAAGATCCGTAGTTGGTTTTATTGAATGCTAACAAGTTACTTTTCATAAGTGGTTGTTTATCTCGACTATCCTATTCTATATCTAAATGGTATATCGGGTATGTAGTCAAATATCCGGTTTTTAAGCTTTTTATTTTCTTAACCTAGATCTCTCCTGATGTCCTCGTAGAAACCCATACTAATTATAAGTGGTTGTTTATCTCGACTATCCTATTCTATATCTAAATGGTATATCGGGTATGTAGTCAAATATCCGGTTTTTAGCTCTTTATTGACTTAAAGTAGATCTCTCCTGATGTCCTCGTAAAAACTCATACTAATAATAAGTGGTTGTTTATCTCGACTATCCTATTCTATATCTAAATGGTATATAGGGTATGTAGTCAAATATCCGGATTTTTAGCTCTTTATTGTCTTAACCTAGATCTCTCCTGATGTCCTCGTAGAAACCCATACTGATTATAAGAGGTTGTTTATCTCGACTATCCTATTCTATATCCAAATGGTATATCGGGTATGTAGTCAAATATCCGGTTTTTTAGCTCTTAATTGTCTTAACCTAGATCTCTCCTGATGTCCTCGTAGAAACCCATACTAATAATAAGTGGTTGTTTATCTCGACTATCCTATTCTATATCTAAATGGTATATCGGATATGTAGTCAAATATTCGATTTTTAGCTCTTTATTGACTTAACCTAGATCTCTCCTGATGTCCTCGTAGAAACCCATACTAATAATAAGTGGTTGTTTATCTCGACTATCCTATTCTATATCTAAATGGTATATCGGGTATGTAGTCAAATATCCGGTTTTTTGGCTCTTTATTGTCTTAACCTAGATCTCTCCAGATGTCCTCGTAGAAACTCATACTAATAATAAGTGGTTGTTTATCCCGACTATCCTATTATATTCCTATCTAAATGGTATATCGGGTATGTAGTCAAATATCCGGTTTTTTAGCTCCTTATTGTCTTAACCTAGATCTCTCCTGATGTCCTCGTAGAAACCCATACAAATAATAAGTGGTTGTTTATCTCGACTATCCTATTCTATATCTAAATGGTATATCGGGTATGTAGTCAATAATCCGGTATTTTAGCTCTTTATTGTCTTTACCTAGATCTCGCCTGATGTCCTCGTAGAAACCCATACTAATTATAAGAGGTTGTTTATCTCGACTATCCTATTCTATATCCAAATGGTATATCGGGTATGTAGTCAAATATCCGGATTTTTAGCTCTTTATTGTCTTAAACTAGATCTCTCCTGATGTCCTCGTAGAAACCCATACTAATAATAAGTGGCTGTTTATCTCGACTATCCTATTATATACCTATCTAAATGGTATATCGGGTATGTAGTCAAATATCCGGTTTTTTAGCTCTTTATTGTCTTAACCTAGATCTCTCCTGATGTCCTCGTAGAAACCCATACTAATAATAAGTGGTTGTTTATCTCGACTATCCTATTATATACCTATCTGAATGGTATATCGGGTATGTAGTGAAATATCCGGTTTTTTAGCTCTTTATTGTCTTAACCTAGATCTCTCCTGATGTCCTCGTAGAAACCCATACTAATAATAAGTGGTTGTTTATCTCGACTATCCTATTCTATATCTAAATGGTATATCGGGTATGTAGTCAAATATCCGGTTTTTTAGCTCTTCATTGTCTTAACCTTCATCTCTCCTGATATCCTCGTAGAAACCCATACTAATAATAAGTGGTTGTTTATCTCGACTATCCTATTCTATATCCAAATGGTATATCGGGTATGTAGTCAAATATCCGGTTTTTTAGCTCTTTATTGTCTTAACCTAGATCTCTCTTGATGTCCTCGTAGAAACCCATACAAATAATAAGAGGTTGTTTATCTCGACTATCCCATTATATACCTATCTGAATGGTACATCGGGTATGTAGTCAAATATCCGGTTTTTTAGCTATTTATTGTCTTAACCTAGATCTCTCCTGATGTCCTCGTAGAAACCCATACTAATAATAAGTGGTTGATTATCTCGACTATCCTATTCTATATCTAAATGGTATATCGGGTATGAAGTCAATAATCCGGTTTTTTAGCTCTTTATTGTCTTAACCTAGATCTCTCCTGATGTCCTCGTAGAAACCCATACTAATTATAAGAGGTTTTTTATCTCGACTATCCTATTCTATATCCAAAAGGTATATCGGGTATGTAGTCAATAATCCGGTATTTTAGCTCTTTATTGTCTTTACCTAGATCTCTCCTGATGTCCTCGTAGAAACCCATACTAATAATAAGTGGTTGTTTATCTCGACTATCCTATTCTATATCTAAATGGTATATCGGGTATGTAGTCAAATATCCGGATTTTTAGCTCTTTATTGTCTTAACCTAGATCTCTTCTGATGTCCTCGTAGAAACCCATACTAATTATAAGAGGTTGTTTATCTCGACTATCCTATTTTATATCTAAATGGTATATCGGGTATGTAGTCAATAATCCTGTTTTTTAGCTCTTTATTGTATTTACCTAGATCTCTCCTGATGTCCTCGTAGAAACCCATACTGATTATAAGAGGTTGTTTATCTCGACTATCCTATTCTATATCCAAATGGTATATCGGGTATGTAGTCAAATATCCGGTTTTTTAGCTCTTTATTGTCTTAACCTAGATCTCTCCTGATGTCCTCGTAGAAACCCATACTAATAATAAGTGGTTGTTTATCTCGACTATCCTATTCTATATCTAAAGGGTATATCGGGTATTTAGTCAAATATCTGGTTTTTTAGCTCTTTATTGTCTTAACCTAGATCTCTCCTGATATCCTCGTAGAAACCCATACTAATTATAAGAGGTTGTTTATCTCGACTATCCTATTCTATATCTAAATGGTATATCGGGTATGTAGTCAAATATCCGGTTTTTTAGCTCTTTATTGTCTTAACCTTGATCTCTCCTGATGTCCTCGTAGAAACCCATACTAATTATAAGTGGTTGTTTATCTCGACTATCCTATTCTATATCTAAATGGTATAAATGGTATAATTGATAAAATCAACTAACGCATAAATATTTCGAGAACTGATGAAATGGAAAGAAAATTACTGTGCTGAAATCAGTATAAAAATACCTTTGAATTGTGGTATCACTCACCCCATCTTCCCTATTCGAAAATTGGGGGTGGGGGTTGTAGCAGCAAGGGTTGAAGCGCTATGCGTCCGTAACCTACATCTTAAGTTGTCCCCCTCGAAACAGAAATCGACTTGTCCGAGCATTTCTATCGAAAAAACTTATTTCGTCTGTAATCTCGTCTGTTTCGTTTTCAAATGTTCACCCTGTATGCATATATGGACTGATATTTTACATATTTTCAAATACCATGTTCGAAGCTTCCTTTCACAAGAAGATATGAATATTTTTTCATCTGCTCAAGAGCCAGCAATTACAGGAGTTGAAGTTAATGTTGATTGATTACGTTGACATTCACGTTATGTATCTACTCTTGGATCATTGAATATTTGCGAAGGCCTTCGAAAACGAAACTAAGGGAAATTTTCCATCTCCTGGTGCTCCTTATTTGCCCCAAACTCATAGAAAACGCCTCAAATTTTTCGTCTGAAAATATCAATTTTTCATAGAATCGGAATAGAGAAATGCCAAAAAATCGGTCAGAAATGTCAGTACTCGATACTGTCATATATACGTGTTCGATTGACGTTGGTCAGACTTATTAATTCTACTTCAGTTGATGGAAAATTAATCGAAATGGTTCGTTTACGGTGAAATAATGTGAGTTTTCGATTCGTATTCTGAAAAAGTTTAATGTACACTCGTATATGTATTTATATTTGAATATATTATTTACTTCGAAGGACAAGAGCTCAGTCAAAGATTGATTTATATTCAAAATGGTTTTCGATGGAATTGATTGGCCTAATTCTGATTGCTCTTTAGGAGAAAGGAATTCGAGCATTAAACAAAACTTGAGGAAAATATTGAGTAGTTATTTTTCATTTGAGATATAGGTTTATTCATTCATCGTGGCGGTTGTATCAGTATAACACGGATCTAGAGAAGAGACTCTATAATAAGCGTGCGAAAGCCCAGACATTATGTATGTACTGTTCAAATTTTTTCATCAACTATTCAAGGTAGGCATATGACTAAAGCATTCTATAGCTGATAAGGAATTTTCTGACAAATTCCTTTAGTCCTACAGAATGAACTCTTTCTGTTTCACTTTCAGTCGGACAGTCAGACTTTTATCTAGTACAATTTGCATAGTATATTGGATAAGAGGCACCTCAACAAGACCATTGGTTGATATAACGAGCGGAAAGATTGTAGGTAAGATGGAGAATTCCGTTTAGTCCAAATGGTAGATTATGATGTATGACTATATTTTCGATGTGAGTTTCTTCAGCATTATCATTCGCTGGAACCACGATGTCAATAAATATTGATATCTTTTTTTTCATCAAATATGACAATGCCTGGGATGCTAAGGTAAAATGCTCTATCAGTAACTGTACGATGCGCCCCCAACAAATTTTACGCTACTGATCCGATCGAAAATAATCATTCACTTGTTTTACTACAGTGTTGTGTGTGTATTCAATCTGCAATAGAATTTCTTGGCATCCCAAATATATTAGCAGATGCGTGGGGATGGTGCATTCTGTATCAGGTTGAAAACACTCGAACTTTGATGCCAAAAGCTCCCAGATCCGTTTTCGACCATTTGATGACTCCGTAGGCGTAAGGAGGACAGACCGAAGCTTCAATATTCGTGAATATTGATTTTCCATTAACTTCACTCTGCTGCATCATCTACAACATATTTCAGAACTTGGTGTTGAATGCATTTCTGGCTTGAGCTGTTTTAATTTTGAACCCTCATTGAATTCCGAATTGTGGTCCTATCCTTTGCATTGCTTACACTTGTTGTATAAGTATCGCTTCATCATCTCTCCTTTCTTTATATCCATCCCCGCTCAGTGATATGAACCCATCTTGATTTTTGTAGTTTCTGAGAACGATTATGAGCTCTCCCATTATTTGATCTTCATTTTTCGTGTACAATTTATGGTCATCGATGTGAAGCTGATTAAGTTAATAATATAAGTTTTTTCTTATATACATATCAATATATAGCCGCAGTTGATGTTATCGAGCAATTTGTACAAAAAGTTTATTGCTAGGCAGAACCAGAGTGAACCTAGGGAGTCTCCTTCTAATAGCCCTCTTCTGATGTGTATTCGTTTTTGTTTGTACAAAGGTGGAATATTGTTATCCATGTGAGCATAAGATGCTTGGGAACATTAGTTATCGCTTCCACCACTCAGTACGATATTGAAGTTTTCAGCTGGCATTAATGCCGTATGGAATTGAAAGTCTATCTATGATCAATCTAGGCCATCGATAGGTTCCACTGTTTCGTTTTGCCAGTTCAGTAATGAAATAATCATTAATCAGCAAGTTTGGGCACCTTTTCAGCATCCATTCATTTCACGTGCGAAAAAATTGTTTGTTCCCACATGCTTTCCTATTTTTTAGTTCATCACTCCTGTTGAGATTTTCTGGATCACAAGTTACGACTTAAGTGGTCCTTGATTTTACGCATGATTGTTTCATAGTCCCGCTAGTATCATGTGGGCGATGCCAAGCATCAGGGTGTTAGCTAATTTCAAACGATTTACCAGGAACTGCTGAAATAACTTTGTATTCATTTTTGTTATCAATTCAACTTCTTAATGATCCACAGTAATGACGACTCGATCCATGATGCAACTTTCTGACGACTCGATCCATGATGCATGATGAACAACTGGACTCTTTGAAGCAGGCGATCTAACAGAAGCGTCCAGAATTGGCCAATAGGAAGGGTGTAGTGTTCCACCAGGACAACAACAGACCACAAACTTCGTTGATGACTCGTCAGAAGCTAAGGGAGCTCGGATGGGAGGTTTTATTGCATCCACTATATAGCCCGGACATAGCGCCAAGTGATTACCACCTGTTTCTGTCCTTGGCGAACGCCCTTGGTGGTGTAAAGTTGAACTCAAAAGAGGCTTGTAGAGATGTAAGTAGTTTATCGAACAAAACGGCTCATATTTAAACTAAATCCGATCACTGTATCACTTTTTATGAAGCATTAAATAAAGATCAATAAAGCGGAAGGAAGATATTTGACAACCTATTATTAATTAGATACCCAAGGTAGGGTTCATTCTGGGCTTAACAAAAATGATGATCTATTTTCAGACTAATTTCATATACTCTGCAAGACCTTCCGTACAAGAGATGCTCACTCTGTATTAATCCGTTGCCAAGGATCATCGAGTACTCTCCTCTGAATTGATTTTTCTTGTTTGTTACCGAATGATCCAATTTAAGTCAAGCGCGTCGTTTCCAGATCGGTGAATTGGAAGAAAAGGTCCCGTGGAATGGCCGACAAGTTCACCAGATCGAACAACCTGCAACTATTTTCTCTGTGATCACTGTAGTATTCAAAATACAACCAGCTTCTCTAAATGATAAAAATTTTAATCGTGCGGAGAATATATAATGAAAGAACATCCGCAATGGAGCAGTTCGGAATAAAGGGTGGTACTTGCCGACAAGTCTTTCTGCTCTTTGGCTTCATCAGGGCAAGGAACCTTGAAATTCAGGTGAAAACGTACGGAGACGAGCAATGAAGAGGCCACAGTAGGTGCGAACAACTAATTTGTGTTTCAACCATAATATCTTCAATGCGGAGAAATGCTTCCAAAATGGAGATTATGTAGTAGAAACACAAATTGGTTGTTCGCACCTACTGTGGCCCCATTAAAGCACTTCTTCCTAGTTTATCACCTTACTTTCTAGGTTATCTTGACCTGATGAAGCCAAAGAGCAAAAAGACGTTTCGGCAAGTACCATCTTTTATTCCTTACTACTCCATTGTGGAACTACCCACGAATGTTCTTTCCCTATTTCAGAATTTCGTGAATGAGTTTGAAATTGGATTATACTTTTGTTTTGAGAATATAATTCAATGAATAAATAAATACCTTATAAAATTAAGTTCAACTGATAGCGTACCATTTTTGACCCTTTATAAAATTTATGTATAATTCTTGAGCAGGTAAAAACTACTCGGAAAAAACCTCAATTTAATGTATCACAAAATGGGACGTGCCGTTTGAAATTTTGGGAATGGGTATATGGAATCTAAGAGGTGGCTAACCCCATAATCAAATTATAGTGGTTGTGGTTTTCACTACCTGAACAGCATTTATATTGAATCATGCTTCTCTAACTTCTTTAGTTTCGGATATATTCGCATTGAAAGTTTTCAAATTGACACTCTGTATATGAACATCATCAATGATATCTTGCGATTTCTGGAAATTTAATTTTCAAGGTTGAATCCACAAAAAGATAAAGGAGGAAAAGAATTTGATGAAAACACATAAATTCGTAGGAAGAAGTTGAAAAAAGATATTCCTCTTTCAACTTCTACAATTGACAAGTGGCACGTATGAAAGATGACGAATCGAAGTTTGTAAATCTTCATTCATGTCTTTTGAAAGAAGAATTATACATTTCCTGGAGATTTCTATAATGAATTCAGTGTATTATCAGAGATTTTTCGTGATTTTCAGGAAGTGTTTCATTTCTCACTTCATCTTCAAGAAATTCCTAATGCAAGTGTCTCAGACTTGAATAAATGAGATTTTCCGACGTTAAAGTGCTCATTGAAAGAAATATTTAGATTTTTTTATGGTTTTCGTTGGAATAGACCTAATTTCAAGAGAAGGAAGTTTGGGCCCCGAAAAAAAAATTGAGGAAAGAGTGTGAATGCTTATTTCGAATGCAAAATATAGATTCATTGATTTCACAGGTCTGCAACCAAAATGCTGTCTGGATATTTCCAATTGATTTCTATGTACTTAGGTGTTCTGAAAAATTAAAAAATACTCAAAATATTCCAGAACGTAAGTTTATTTCACAAAACGCAAAATTTTATTACAAAAAAGGGATTTTTTGGGCTAACTTGTAGTCATGAAGAATAGGTATAATTTTATTTTGATTACTGTTTTTATTTATTTACAGGACATAACTATCATTAATTTCTAAATAAGGAACACCCTGTTTGAGAAACATTATTAACCAACATAAACATGTTGTAACCTGAACGTGCGCGCTTAAACATGTTGTAACCTGAACGTGCGCTCTCTGATGGAAAGTGGCGCGATACAATAACGTGTTAACTCGTCATTGCTTTATATATCTTGGTTCAATATAGTGCAATGTCATCTGTGGGGAAGTGTGTGAACTCACCTGACAGTTTTTGTTACATTTGTGGCGAATATATGACATTAAAGCAACAAGGACTTTGTAAAAAAGGATACTTCGCGTATTTTGGCTTAAAACTTGAAGATCAGGATAAAGTTTGGGCACCTCATAAGGTCTGCAAACGATGTGTTGAAGACCTTCGAAATTGGTTTAAGGGCAAGGAAAAAGCTTACCGATATGCGATTCCTATGGTATGGCGCGAGCAAAAAAATCATAGTGATGATTGTTACTTTTGTTCGTGTAATGTGAAAGGGTATAATTCAAAACGGAAGCAGTCAATTTCATACCCAAATCTGCAATCAGATATTCGTCCCATCCCTCATGGGATCGAAATACCAGTGCCCAAGGTCCCTGCTACTTTGGAAGAGATTCCAAGTTCTGACGAAAATGCTGCTCTACCCGATAACCAGTCAAGTTTTGAATTTGAAGATGACCTCAGTCCAAAATTGTTTTCCCAGGGCGAGCTAAATGATTTGGTAAGAGACTTGAATCTTCCTAAAAACGCTGCTGAATTGTTTGGATCAAGGCTCAAAAGCAGGATCTTACTTTTGCCTGGAGTGTCTTCCTCCTGGTTTAGATATCGTGAGAAGCAATTCACTTCCTACTGTGCCCATGAGGACGAGTTAGTTTATTGTACAAATATTGAAAGTTTGATGGATACATTTAAGATCTCATACTACGCAGCAGAGTGGCGTATTTTCATAGATTATCCAAAAAGAAACCTTAAAGCAGTTCTGCTTCACAACGGCGGTTTCTATGCTTCCATTCCTGTCGGGTATTCCATACACCTCAAGGAAACCTACAGAAACTTGGAATTGATTCTTTGCAAATTAAAATATAAAGACCACGGTTGGCAAGTGTGCGGTGATTTCAAAATCTTGGGCATGGCGCTCGGACAACAATCTGGGTTTACCAAATTTCCTTGTTTTTTGTGTTTATGGGATAGTAGAGACCAAACAAATCACTGGACCAAAATGTGTTGGCCTCCGAGGGAGCTTAAAGTTGGCCTAAAGAATATTAGACGGTTTAAGTCTGATCCACTATTCATCACAACTATGACAGATCCTCAAAGATAAGGGTGGATTGCCTTTAAAGAAGTCATCACGAAATTTTTAGGCAATAACATAGACGCTAACTACAAACAAATCATCAGGAGAATGTTAAAAGCATTTGAAGGTTTAGGTTGCCTTTTGAGTTTATATGTACATTTTCTTTATTCCCACCTCGACTATTTTCCAGAAAATTTAGGAGACGTGAGTGAAGAGCAAGGTGAACGATTTCATCAAGATAGTGAGGAGATGGAAAAAAGATACCAGGGAAGCTAGAGCGTCTCAATGATGGCAGACTACTATTGGACCCCTCAAAGAGACCTTCCAGATGCTTCTCACAAGCGAGAATGTACAAAAAGGAGTCTCCCTGGGAAAAAGAAACATGTTTAATGCTTACTAATTAATGTAATTTAGATAAAAATATAAGTTTTGTTACGCAATGATAATTTTGTTTGTTTTTTTAAATTTTTATGTTTTATTTTAAGATGATAACTTGTTTAATATAGACTCCTACATTGTTAGAAAACGTTACATTCTAGGATAAAATGAAAGTTATTCTCGAATACAGCACACCCAAAATCATAAGAATTACACAAAAAACAAAACAGCTTTCAATTTTTTTTGCAGATTTGTGTTTTTCTCATTCATTGTGATAATTACATTTAGTATCACACTGTTCCAAAGTTCAGGAAAAAAAGGCACGTTCTTGACGTCACGTCACTGCTTCTCCATTTTTTTTAACTACGCACAAATGGAAATAGTGTGAAAAATGAGCAAAACTATTATTGGAATTAACAAGAAACCAGCTTTCCTCATTCATTATTCGGAAGTGAATTGACTGAAAAGTTGATGTCTAGAGAGTCATTTGAAGAACTGAAGTTCATTCCGTTTCAGGATATTCTGAAGTGAATGAAACAAAAACTAATTCCAGAATTTCTAGTGAACCTCAATATCATACCAAATAACAAGAATATGTCTTTTAGTTTTTCCATATGAAATTGGGCATTACGAAAGAGAGTATGTGCAGTATAAAATCGATTTTTTCATCTCGTTTACTATTATTATATCCTCGTCCTCCACCAACAGAATTCGTTCAATTACAACAGAAATTGAGCCCATATCTAACAAAAATCCGGTTCGTGATGACTGTTTTTCATTTGAAGTACCGTGGTTCATTTCGTTTACAGATACTCTGAATGAATAGAATCAAATATTATTCCAGATTTTTTAGTGAACCTTGGATGTTATATGTCCTATAGTTTTTCCAACTTATATTGGATATTGCAAATAAGAACATGTGCAGTATACAATCTGATCTTTTTCTTCATCTCGTTTACTATTATCACAAGCCTCCACCAATAGAATTTGTTCAATTACTAGAGAAATTGAGCTCATATCTAATGGCAAAAATCCGCTCCGTGATGACCTTTTTTCGATAACAGATTCGTTTTCGGTGCACTAGGGAACCAATCGCTGAAAAAATTAATTTTATTTTATTAAACTCCGTTTTATTGCTCGGAAATTCCCCGAACAGTTATAAATTTAACAGTGGGATTCCAATTTCGTTATAGAAACGAACCAAAGGATAGGAGATTACTCTTTCAGACTGAGTTTGAGACATTATTCCAGAACATTCGCCCAACAATATTTTCGATTTTATGGCTCGACCTTTCTTCTCTTACTGTACAGTATTCGTCCAAATTGAAATCATTGCCAAGATGGCGCGTTTGAAAAACGTGTTGTTTAGGACCGATCCAATTTTGCCAGATGAAAATTCCGGTTGTGATAGGAAAGATTCTATATTTTGACACCATTTTAAATTGGGGTTCTGATAAGCACCTTCTACTGACCAAAAAATGTTGTTGTGGCTTATTTATTTCTTCGTGTCCATACGAATAGAATAGGAAAAAACTATTGAGGAAATTTTCAGTTTCATTGAATAAAAATAACAATAATTTTTTTTCTCAGAATTTTTAATACAATCAAATACAAAAAAAAATGAGAAACCATCAGTAATACTGGGAATAATTTACACCAAATTATATTCTACTATTCTCAAATAGGAAAAGTTCAAGAATTCCGAAATCGTGTAAGGCCCGAAATCATTTATCCAATTTGTGAGTACCTTGAATTTATTAAAATTGAGAATACTTAAAATATTGTTAGGTAGACAGTTATAAAATTTTATACACATGTACTTGGTGTTCTTTTCAGAAAGTGAAAAGATATAGTTCTTCTTGTGTTGTTAACATTTTTGAGATCCTCAAAATAATGTTGATTTTTTCTGATTAATGGTATGCTTTCCAGAATGTATAATCCGAAAAAGGTTAGAATTCGATTTTACCTGATGAGCCCTCTGCATGTTTCTTTATATTTCAGACCAAATGTAACATTTTGAAATTATTGTTCAAAAATCTGGTTGTTGAGATTTTTGGCTATTACTTAAAAGAGGACTGTTACCAAATGATTGAGCTAGAGGTGGCAAAATAAAATGTTTATTGTACAATGTTCACATTCACATAAGAAATAGGTACTAGCATGAAGTTAAAATATTTACAAATTAACAACATCTAAACAGAGTTGACCTATTCACAATTATGGAGTAGTTATAGAGAGAATATTGAGTGTGAGAATAATTGAGAAGTTAACTTGAGAAAATGTAGAATCATATATCACAATAAAAGAGTCACATCGTAGTGTTTACTTGAGAAACAGCGTTGGCTGCAAGTCTAGATCGAGTAATGTGAGTAGCCGAAATTATTCAGGTCAAGAATATTGAGAGTAGAGGCGCCATTTATCAATCAAACAAAGTGTTAGCAATTAAAATCTATGTTCATCGAGCAACGGTGTACACAATCTGGCAACACCGCTAACGCTCGGGGTACCTGCTAGCCTGCCACCATTTTAGTTCCTCATTGTTAACAGTACAGTACAGTACAGTCCACGAGCTCTACCAAGACAGAGCACAGTTTGTATTATCCATTTCTACAATGATAATTCATTAAATTTTTAAAGTAAATTAAAGTGTTTAAATTGACAAGTTTAAACGAGCAGACAGCTCAACCATTTGAAGTATAAACGAGCAGACAGCAACCATTTTGGTCCAATCGAACCGGATTGAATTCAGGGAAAAGGCAGAAAATCGATTCCCGATCGATAAACAAGAAGACAGTAAGCGACATACGGCACAGAAGAAGATTCCAAGTCATCAGCGACGACTGAAAAAGACGGAAGAACTAGAGTGGCGTAGCTTAACCCGGCAAACAAAGCAGAGTGAGTGATTCCTATCCTTTTTTTCCAAAAAATTGAGTATAGAATAAAATTAGAATTTCATTATGTTGGATTTAGCGGAATTAAGATTTAAACGTGGCATTTGTAAAGCGTCACTCACGAGATTGATAAATTAGGCGGGTAATATAGATCACGACGCAGTTAACGGGAAAGAAATAATTCAGTTGAAATTGAGGTTAGAAGCCATCAGTAAAACGTTTACTCAGTTTGAAGAAATTCAAAACAAAGTAGAATATTTAATGCGTGACGACGAAAAGACTACCGTTGAAGATTTAACTATTGAAGAAAACGAAAGAACAAAATTTGAAGGAAATGATTTTGAAATAGTTGCCATTATTCAAGAAGTCATCAATAATTATGAACAGGAATTTTACAAAGTAGTTAGACGTTCAGAAAGTATAAAAAACGTTAGTTCTAGTTATGTAAAGTTACCGGCATTGAAGTTACCAAATTTTGGCGGATTATATGAAAAATGGCTCGAATTCAGAGATTTATATTTATCTTTAGTTCATGACAACACACAATTAGACGAAATTCAAAAATTTTATTATCTAAAATCTTGCTTGAGTGGAGAAGCCGCTCAAAAAATAGAATCAATTCCGATTACAAGTGCAAATTATTCAGTAGCTTTTTCTATACTGAGGGAGGCTTACGAGAATAAAAGAATAATTATAGAGACTTACGTAAACAATTTATTCAAAATTCAAGGACTGACAAGAGAAAACGGTCCAGATTTAAAAAATCTTTACGATTCATTTACAAAAAATCTTCGTTCTTTAAAAAATCTTGGTCAACCAGTAGAAAAATGGGATACACTCCTAATTCATGTCATAGTATCCAAATTTGATAATAGAACCAGGCGAGACTGGGAAGGTTACAAGATTAAAGGTGAGTTACCCACAATGGAAGAAATCAGCGAATTTCTGAAAGAAAAATATTTGTTATTAGAGAAGTTGGAAATGCGCACAGAAAAGAAATATGAAAACAGTAAAGGTTCAAGGGATAAAAGAGTAAATGCGTTCACAGTGCAAGAAAAAAGTTTGCTTGCTATTTTTGCAAAAACGATCATTCAATTTTTAAATGTGACAAATTCTTAAGTCTTAGCATTGATGATAGAATTAAAAGGGTAAAAGAGCTTAAGCTATGCGCAAATTGTTTAAATCCTAATCATAGCACTAATTATTGCACAAAAGCAACTTGCAGAAAATGTAAAGGCCATCACAACACAATAATACATAAGGAAAAGGTAAAATTATGCACACGCAATTACATAGCGAAAGTGAACATGACACTTCCATGAAAAAGTTTGTGATAACTTGGCAGAAGTCAATATTGATGATAATGGTATTGCTCTTAAGTCTGTTTCAACGGCATCAAACGCAGCTACGGCGAGCAGCAGGGTAGTTTCGTTACTATCAACCGCTTTAGTCAATGTAAAAGTGAAATACAATCAATTAATCAAGGCACGCATGTTACTTGATCCAGGTTCTCAAAGTAATTTTATTACCGAAAGGTTAGCTAAGCGACTAGGCTTGGATAAGTGCGCAGTAGAATACAGCATAGCAGGTATTGGCAATAATTTCAGTACGTGTGCTAAGTACAAAATGTCAGTAAGCATAAATTCGTTGGTAAGTGAGTATTCTGAAACTATTTCTTGTTTAATATTACCAAAAATCACTCAATATTTACCAAATTATGACTTCAGTTCTACGATGTTAAATATCCCGGAAGATAAAGTATTAGCAGATCCAAGTTTCAATAAGAGCCAAGAAATCGATATTCTTTGCGGAGTAGGAATATTTTATAAATTGCTGCTTATGGAACAGGTAAATTTGACTAGTAGCCTTATATTGCAAAACAGTAAACTCGGTTGGATATTGGGCGGAGAAATTAGACATTTTGGATTAAAAATTGTAATCGCGTATTTAGTAATTTAGCCATCGATAAAATTGAGTCAAACAAATTCTTAAGCGAGAGTTTAGAGAAATTTTGGCAAGTTGAAAATTGTTCAAGTCCTGAAATCAAAGATGAGTTTTGTGAAAATCATTTCATCTCAAACCTTTCAAGAGCTCAAGACAATAAATTCATAGTTAAAATTCCATTCAAAAATGATTCAGTTAAGTTAGGACGATCAAAGGAAATGGCATTGAAAAGATTTCATTATCTTGAACGGAAATTATCAAAAGATGTTAAATTAAGGCAACAGTATGTAGATTTCATTGATGAATATAAACGACTAGGACATCTAAGGGAAGTAGAGTTAGATGTAAATGAATTAGAAGATGACGGAACAGTTTATTATGTCCCTCATCATCCTGTGTTAAAGGAAAGCGATACTACACCTTGTAGGGTTGTGTTCGATTTCTCAGCTAAGACTGACAATAACGTTTCTTTAAATGACATACTTTTAAGATTTAGATTACCTTATCATGTACTTACAGCTGACATATCTAAAATGTACAGACAGGTTTGGATTCATCCAAGTCAGACCAGATTCCAAAGAATATTCTGGCGAAAATCGAAAAAAAAAATTAAGGTGCTATGAGTTACTAACGGTTACATACGGAAGTAAGTCAGCCAGTTTTTTAGCAACAAGAGCTTTGCAACAGATAGCTCATGAAAATGTTGACACTTATCCTGAAGCTTCTAAAGCAATTCGAGAAAATTTTTATGTAGACGATTATTTAGACGGCAGAAACAATCAATCTGACATTATTAAGCTTCAATCAACGGTTACGCAGTTGTTGATGGAGTCAGGTTTCCAATTGAGAAAGTGGTTAACTAACTCTCCAAATCTCATTGAACACTTTAATATTGATAAGGAAGTTAAGTCTATCATACTAAACCTTAGCGAAAATCAAAATAGTAAGGCTTTGGGCGTATATTGGAATTCATCCTCTGACACAATAGAATATAACACAAGTTTAGGTGAATTAGAAGAGAATAAAAACATAACTAAAAGATCCATTATTCAACAATAAGTCAATTGTTCGACCCTATGGGCCTTGTTAGTCCCGTAGTGATGAAGGCCAAATTCATTCTTCAATTAGTTTGGAAGGAAAAGGGCGACTGGGATGACCCAGTATCCGATAATCTAAGAAAAAATTGGTTAGAGTTTGTAGTTGGTCTACAGGAGCTCAAAAATATCAGAATCCCAAGACATACTCTTTTACGAGATGCTCAATACTTAGAAATACATTTATTCGTGGATGCATCTGAAAAAGGTTATGGCGCATGCCTATATGTAAAATGTCAAACTTCTAGCGAATTCAGATGTAGTCTTATTTGTTCAAAGAGTAAGGTAGCACCCATTAAGAATTTAACATTGCCCAGATTGGAACTATGCGCAGCACTCTTAGGATCGAAACTATTAACTAAAGTCAAGTGCGCAATGAAAATAAATTTTCAAAAAACCTTTTGTTGGACAGATTCACTTGTCACCTATCATTGGATAAGAGGTTCTCCAGATAAATGGAAAACCTTCGTGGCAAACAGAGTGTCAAAGATACAATCGACAACCGATATTAAAGATTGGCATCATGTAAGATCAAAGGAAAATCCTGCTGATCTGATATCTAGAGGAGCTACTGTAAGCGACCTTACAAAATCAATATTTTGGTTTGAAGGGCCGCACTGGCTAAGGGGTAATGGTGATGAATATCCTTTAGGTGGAAATATCGATATATTGACTGAGATACCTGAAGTTAAGACAATTTCAAATATTGCCATGGAAAATTCTGATAGTATATTTGAACGATTTTCTAATTTAAAAAAGATTATAAGAATTATGGCATATTCTTTGCGATTCATAAATAACGCAAGTAACAGGGGTAATAAAAGATTTGGCTATTTAGACGTATTAGAGATAGGAGACGCTTTTAATGTTTTGATAAAGTTAGCCCAGGCTAGAGCATTTAGCCAAGAGATTGCGGATTTAAAAGATCAAAAATACATTAGAGGTTCTAGTTCAATTTCGGGTTTAAATCCTTTTCTCGACACTAATAATATATTACGAGATGGAGGTAGAATCTTGAACGCAGAGTTTGACTATGACAAAAAGCATCCAATTATTTTGCCAAAGAATCATTTATTAACTCTATACATAATGCGCGACGAGCACAAAACACTGCTCCACTGCGGACCACAGCAATTATTGTTCGCCATAAGAGAGAGATTTTGGCCTCTCGGAGGTAGGAATATTGCGCGTAAAATTGTTCATGAATGCATGGTTTGTTTTAAGGCAAAACCAAAGACATGCGAATACATTATGGGTAACTTACCTTCAGAACGGCTTTCCCAGGCATTTCCTTTTTCATACGTAGGTTGCGATTACGCTGGTCCCTTTTTGTTGAAAGACAGTAAAGCTTGTAAGCCAGGTATAGTAAAAGCGTGGATATGCATATTTGTCTGCATGCCTACAAAGGCAGTTCATATTGAGTTAGTATCTGAGTTAACTACACAAGCCTCTATTGCGTGTTTGAGAAGATTTACTGCTCGAAGAGGAAAACCGAAAACCATTTTTTCAGACAATGGTACGCAATTCGTAGGTTCTAACAATGAACTTCTCAGTTTTTTTGAAGAAAACACTGAGAAAATTACTAAACATTTTACCGATGAAGGGATAATTTGGAAATTCATTCCACCAAGAGCACCAAACTTTGGAGGAATATGGGAAGCGTGCGTTAAGAGTACTAAGCATCATTTGAAGCGTATTATAGGCCTCAATCAGCTGCGTTTTGAAGATTTTACTACGGTCTTGTGTCAGATAGAATCTATACTCAATTCGCGACCACTTACCCCTCTTTCTTCCAGTCCTAATGATTTATCCCCACTCACACCTGCACATTTTCTAATTGGACGGCCTCTCACAAGCTTACCCCAAGGCAGTTATATAGATATTCCAGATGGTCGACTAAAACTATATCAGCAGAGGCAAAAGATGGTGCAATTATTCTGGGAACGATGGAGCATTGAGTACGTCAACGGCCTTCAAGTGAGGCTAAAATGGAAAAACAACGGCCCCAATCTGGTCAGCAAGGGAGCCTTGGTTATAATAAAGGAAGACAACTTACCTCCTCTGGCATGGAAGATGGGTAGAATAGAATCGCTCCACGCTGGTGCTGATGGCGTTATTCGAGTAGTCTCAGTGCGCTGCAGTGATGGTAGTGTTTTTAAAAGAGCGATAACTAAAATATGTATACTTCCTATTGAGAACGATGTGACTAATGTCTGAATAGTGTTTATTTATTATTTTTGTTGTTGAAATGTAGTCATTTCAAGGCCGGCAGTATGTTAGCAATTAAAATCTATGTTCATCGAGCAACGGTGTACACAATCTGGCAACACCGCTAACGCTCGGGGTACCTGCTAGCCTGCCACCATTTTAGTTACTCTTGGTCAACAGAACAGTACAGTCCACACAAGCTCTACCAAGACAGAGCACAGTTTATATTATCCGTTTCTACAACGATAATTCATTAAAGTTTTAAAGTAAATTAATGTGTTTAAATTGACAAGTTTAAACGAGCAGACAGCTCAACCATTTGAAAGTTTAAACGAGCAGACAGCTCATCCACAAAGTTTACAGTGTTAGAGTTTGAATTTATTTCAAAGTGTCTACTATCAGAAAAACAAAAGGTTTCATTGATAAATTGAGATGTTGAGGTGTATAATGTAACAAGACAGACTTTCAGAGCGATTAAAGAAAAAGAATAATTATGACTCACAACGTTTACAGTGGTAGGCTGTTGAATCTATCAGAAAAACAGAAGTAGAAATACATAATTATCGGTGAAGAGTAGAACTGTATGAAATGAGGCTTGAGAGGAGATAAAGTTGTATGAAATAAAGAGCAGTTGAGGAAGGGATTACTTTTTAAGAAAGTATCTGTATCAAACTAAATTAATTGAGAGATTTATCATAGAATGATCAACGCTTACAGTGATAATAGTTATATTAGAAAAGCAGAAGAATTCCTATGATAATTCAAGAATTGAGATGAAATATTTGTACAATAAGAGATGCGAGATGTAGAGAAAATTATCATAAACTTGAACTATAGTGACAACACTATTATTTGAGATGATATAATATGATTAGTTGAGAACAATAATGAAATCAGGCAATAAGTATAATATGGCACATACGGATATCTGCAACTTATAAGGCCTGAGAAGTCTAATCTTAAAGAGATGAACATGTCTCAAAGTTGACTGAAATATGTGTGAGTGAAAATGAGTAAATAACAAGTGAATCTGGCAGTAAATTGAGGAATTCGGTGTTAACGTAGGGGGGTGATTTGCGAAAGAACAGATACGGAAAAAATAGCTGAAATTGGCATGTGGTTGGACGTAGAATATTTTAGAATATGAAATATATGACTCAAAACATGAATTAGAGGTGTCGAGCATGTAATAAGGAGTGTAACTTGAGTGAAAAAGTAACGAGATGTTTAAAGGACGTATAAAGTCAAGCAGTTTCACAAGTACACTTGCAGAAAATAAGTCATGTATTTGAGAAAATTGTACTATACCTTTTAGACAGAATTATAGGTGTCTTGAGCAGAGAAAAATGTCTTTAATTGTAAAAAAAACTAGAGAAGTCTTGAAAAAAGACTGTAAAAAAGCAATATATAGCACTAGTCACTACCAGCTTCACTTGTAACGAGGAGTTCGAAGAGAATTTGAATTGAAAAAGAAACTCGAGCAATCAAAATTTAGAGAATCACACATGATTTATTATTTTCTTGAGCTGATTTTTTCATCGATCGTAAGTATCGATCAACTGTCACACACATCATGAAGTTAGCGATGATACATGAGGTAGACGATCCATGAGCGTAGAGTAGGTTGAGTTGTAGGGTTTAAGAATTCTTGCAATTTTTAACAATTATATGCTCAAAATTTCTTTAGAATCTACTACCTTTCGATCTATTTGAAAATAATTGATTTCAAATTAATCAGCTATACTATCTATTGTCGAATATTGTAATTTCATGTACCTACATAAGGTATTATTTTGAACGAAATCTATTTTATAAAATTTTTGGTGGTGGTATCTGGAATTAGATGTCGCGCGCACTCCATGATTGAAATAAAGAAGTGATTATCGCGAAATTATTCATTTCATCTTTGAAATTGATACATTCAACACATAGCCGTTTTCTCTCGATTGAAGATTTGATTAAATTGGCGTTCACATATTATCAAGGGAATTTTGTTAGTAGTTTTTTTTTGTAGATCCGTTTCAAGAAGGTGAATTTATAATAATTGATTTAATTGTTTTGCTGATTTTTCGTATATTATTTAGGGATTCTTCTATTGTTGGATTATTCGATTCATATATTCTCATCATTTTCCATTTTCCGATTCAACGACTTATTCGATAAGTTACCGATTTATTCAAATTTGTCGATTCTCTCTTTCAATATCATTAGATGCTTAATTGTTGGCGTCTCAACTCATCCAAGACAACCACTCTAGACACTACTACCGAAGTGTTCTCAACAACTAACACCATTTGAGGAGAAGTGAGTACCTCTATGTCGAAGTCTATTGCCTGCCCGAATAAAGAGATTGTTCACCAGATATTGTGATATTACTTCTTGAATTCCGTACACCGTCATGCAGTTACACATTCGTATGTTTATTAGTTTTTATACGAATAGAACTCTTGAGTCTGTCTGAACTAATTGACACCTATGTTATCACATGAAGAAAAAGAACGAAGTTGAATGAACCTACGCCCATAAATGTTCTCCGGCCAACAGCTGCCGTACGCTTTGTTCACCTGAACAGAGTGCTTATCAATTAGCCCAAATGTCTGTGACTTTCGAATTTTTGGGCAAAAGTGGTATCAATCGTTTTGTTTGGACCTACTGATGAATAATCCGTGGTCAAAATCGATTCTGTCCGTCCGTCCGTCCGGCCGTCCGTCCGTTCCGTGAACACGATAACTCTCGAACGAATGAAGTTAGAGAGTTGAAACTTTCAGAATAGGTTTGAGTTATAAATATCTCGGCTGAGTTCGTTATTCGGTCAAATCGGCCGAATAGGTTCGGAGTAACAAAAAAAAATTTTATTTTCAAATGACACTGTTCAAATAAAATTTTTTTTATGGTGCAGTTTTATCAGACGTACACAAAAATATCACTCTCGACTTCGACAAGCTAATAGTTCTGGAGCGCCTAAGCCAACTGACCTCACGTCAGTGCTTTCTAAATTTTTTAACATCAAATAGTCAAGGCGAAAAATATGTGACACAAGCACAGATTGTAATGCCGATTTTTGAATAATAAATAGTCTTTGGCCCACCCCACAAATTGCTATTCTATACCTAAGTAAAGACTCAAAACGTGTAAAATAGTTGGTTCTTAAAAGTTGCCTGTTGACACGCCGGGATAAAACCCTTATCATATACAGAGCACTATGTCACTCTTTATTTAACTGATGTATATGTTAGTACCAGTTCAATTGATCATCTTCCAAAAATTTGGTAGATTGTGCTGCTTCAACGGTGGTATTATTGAAAGAAATTGTCTCTGGAAAATTTTCTCTACATCTATTAGTCGTGAATCTTATGCACTCAGTTTCATCTACATTGAGAAAGAGACCGCCTCGACTACACCAATTATTAATGAGCTCAAAAACTGTACGAATTTACTCAATTTAGGATTTTATTTCTCTCATTTTGATCAGAGCCCTGGCGTCATGCACAAATAAAAGAAAACAAATAAAACATCAACAAATGTTCGGAAAACACTATTTAAAGCCGTAGGCAAATCATTTATATACAATATAAACAAGAGGGGTCCCAAAATACTCCCTGGTTATCACGAATGCCATAAAGTTCCAACCTTTCAAACGTCCTACGGTAATTTATGCAATCAAAGGCCCTGGATATGTCCAAAAATAGCCCGATAGGCACATCACCCTGTTCAAGCGTCTTCACCTTACCTGATGTCAACTCGTAGAGCCGTGGTGGTGCTTTTATCGCGCAAGTTCCCATGTTGATTCCCCGAGAATATCCCAATCTATGAAAAAAGTTCAGCAAACGATTAACCTAAATTTTTTCGAAAACTTTCGGGAATGCAATCAGTAGGTTTATCGGACAATAATTGCAAACAAAATTCAAATCCCCCTTTTTGGCGCTCTTGTTCACCCAAACAGAGTGCCTATCATTTTGCCCGAATATCTGTAATTCTGTAATATCGAACCAAAAATGGTCCAATCGATTGGGTTCGACTCCCTGATGAAGAATTCGTGGCGAAAGTTGAGTCTGTCCAGCCGGCCGTATCCTCTCTAGCATCCAAACGGAATCAGCTGAAGTTTTCATATTTTCAGAATAGGTTAATTGTCCAAATTTCTCGGTCAAGTTCGTTATTGGGCCAAATCCGTCGGATGGTTCAGTAGTTATGAGCATCTGAAATTTTGTTTCCTCAATAACTACAAGAATATCCATCCGATCAAATTGATACTTGAAATATTGTTGAGGGAGGCTGCAACAAAACAGCTCGCAAAATTTCGAACTGTCATCGAATATTTATTTGAATATTCCCAAAAAAATGTTTTAATCCTTAGGTGTCAAATAAGATATTCTTCGGATTTCAATAAAAATTCGTGAATTTATTGTAAAGGAAAATCGATTACGTTTTATTAAAGTATTTTCCATCATTGCCACTACTTTTCCCCATCTTTCTGGCAACATTCGGATACCCCGTCGAAAAAACTCTTCATCTTTTGACGCTATCCACAAATCTACCCAATTTTTGGTGTCTTCATATGATGTGAAGCGCTGCTCAGACAGACCATGTGCCATCGACCGGAACAGATGATAATCAGAAGGGGCTAAGTCTGGTGAATACGGCGGGTGGGGTAAAACTTCCCAGTTGAGTGTTTCCAAGTATGTTTTTACCGGCGCCACAACATGTGGACGAGCATTATCGTATAAAAGAATAATTTTGTTTTGTCTGAAGTAGTAATGGGCGCGTTTTTCCTTAAGTGCCCGACTCAATCTCATCAATTGTGTTCGGTAGAGAGCTCCAGTAATGGTTTCGCTTGGTTTCAGCAATTCATAATACACGACACCAAGCTGATCCCACCAAATACACAGCATGAGTTTTTTTCCATGAATATTCGGCTTAGCTGTCGATGTTGATGGTTCGCCGGGCTTAACCCATGACTTTTCTTCTTTGGATTATCGTAGTGAATCCATTGTTCGTCACCAGTGACTATACGATGCAAAAAACTCTTTTTTTAATTCCTGGCAAGCAGCATTTCACTCATGCATAATCGGCGTTCAACGTCTCTCGGCTTTAGTTCATATGGAACCCAATTTCCTTGTTTTTGAATCATTCCTAACGATTTTAAACGATGTGAAATTGCTTGTTGAGTCACTTGTAGAGTAAGTGCAAGTTCTTTTGCGTTTGGGACGAATCTTCCTCCAATAGTGCTTCTAATTCCATGTCTTCTTACACTTTCGGCCTTCCACTGCGTTCTTTGTCTTTAACGTCAAACTCGCCGTTCTTAAACTTTTTGAAACCATTCCTGAAACTTCTCTCACTTAAAGCAGCTTCACCATATGCTTCTAGAAGCAATCGATGCGCCTCAGCTGCAGATTTTTTCACATTAAAGAAGTAAATCAAAAGTTCCCGCAAATGATGCTTATTCGGAATAAAACTTGACATTTTGCACGAAAAAAATTACGTGATGCTGATACGGAATCAAGACTGGTTCAAGATGACTAAACTACAACGTTTTCATCAATATTTAATTTGAATATTGACAAACCGCAGAAACTTATTTGTACACCTAATACCATTCTAATTAATTGTATTTTTCAATAAAGTATCCCTTAAATTCGTTTGTTTGTGATTTAATCGTTTCGGGAGTTTCGTCAATATTTAATCCCGGAGGAATTAAATGTGACACTTTAGTACCTGTCACAAGGGAGTGAAGTTGTCACTTGGGGAAAAATATGAATAAATATTTTTAATTTGAGATATAGGTTTGTTCATTCATTAGGCGCTCATATTAGCATCACATTGTCTCTCAGTACGGGAAAAGACTATTGTTCACCTGATCAGAGTGCTTATAGATTTGTTATGGTTTGAATATTTACTCGCAAGTAGCTCAACAAGAGCGCCAAAGCAATCTGACCTCACGTCAGTGCTTTCTAAATTTATTATGAAACGGTTTTATTGCAGTTAATTTGAGGGCCGATAGAAATCAACCCTCCGTGAAAGATCTATTAATAATTTGGGACAAAGCTTTAGCTATTATATGAATCGATTTTTTAATAATTGTTATAGGTGTATCATCATAACCACTCTAATTTTGACTTTTCATTTTCTTGGCAACATTCATTAATTCGTCCTCATCTACCGGAAAATAATAAAAAGATTTATTATTGCCATGTTCATCATATGTAACCCCCAAATTATCAGAATCTAGGCTGAAATGATGACTTAATTTATTTACAAAGATCTCCGGGTCACCACAGTCACCTACGAGATCTCCTTTGAACCGATCTCTACCAGTTAGTTTCTTTAGGATATTCCAAGATGTTTTGCATTTATTTTTACTTTCCAAAATCCGTTTCCTAAAGTAGTGTTGAATATCTGTAGTTCTTTATCATACCGGAACTTAATCTTTTTATATTGACTTCTATAACCCGAATCATGTTCAGAGATAACAAATAAGGTATTTAAATCATTACGCAGTTCTTGAACGCTGGGTGTGATAGGACTACCGATTACTGGGTTACGGTCATGGTGGCGCTGCCAACCATGTTAACGCTACCCCTAACACATAGCGCCACAAGAGTAAGCCCCGAACCGGAGATACACCACCAGATTGTCAATACTACCAAGGCGGATAGATGGCTCCATGGAATAGGCAGTACTAAGAATTGTTTTTCCTTCTGTATATATATAGTCGATGAAGCTAGACCGAAACCAGACTAACCAACATGATGAAGTACTGTGTTTCGTTTATGTGTTGTTTTGTCAAGTATAACTATATTTGTTCCATGTTTTTTTTCTGTTTATTTTTTAACCATCTAACAAGAAGTAGGCAGATTGAGGCCTATATGGACGACCTACTGGTGACCTCCTCGTCCGAGGAAGAGCATCAAGATCATCTACGCATTCTTTTCGAACGTCTCCGGCTGTACGGAATTGTCGTCGATTCGGCGGAATGTTGCTTTGGCGCTAAAGAAGTCAATTTCTTGGGATACCTAGTAGTATCTGATAATGAAACGAAACCACTCCCCGAGAAAGTCGCTGCCATCCACGAATATCCTAGGCCAACAACAGCAAAAGATTTTCGACAATTGCTGGTCATGTTGAACTTCTACAGGCGTTTCATGCCCGGGACTGCTGAGAACCAGGCGCCACTCAATGACCTGCTCCAAGGAAACATTATAAAGAAAACACGATCGGGAACTCCTGGCCATCTACAAGTCGGTTAATTACTTCCGACACATGGTTGAAGGACGCCACTTATTTATTTTAACTGACCATAAGCCGCTGACCTTCGCCTTCAGTCAAAAGTCCGATCAACGCTCCCCACGCCGTTACCGCCACCTGGACTTCATCGGGCAGTTCACCCCAGATATCAGGCATATATCCGGAACAGAAAACGACGTCGCAGATACCTTTCTAGGGTGGACAACATCGCAGTACCACTCGACTTCGAGGCCCTCTCAACATCCCAGCAATGTGAACCAGAGTTCCAAGACTTTCGCCAGAAGCAAGATTCTGGCTTATTTTTGCGCCATGTCACGATACCTGGATCCAACGTTGCCGTCTTCTGCGATATTTCCATCACAAAGGCGCGACCTTTCCTGACAACTCCATTCCGGAAACCAGCTTATGACGCCATTCACGGTCTGTCCCATCCAAGGCCAGTATAATGCTGATGAAGCAACGATGCGTCTGGCCCTCCATCTCCAAAAATTGTTGAGCATGGTCCCAAGTCTGCATCCAGTACCAGCGGTCAAAAGGGTCACATGTTTTGTCTCCGATCGGTAACTTTACACCGCCGTCGAGCCGTTTCGAACATGTGCACATTGATCTGATCGTGATGCCTTTTTCCAACGGTTATCGGTATTGCCTCACCTGCGTTGATCGATTTTCTCGATGGCCAGAAGCGATACCGCTCCAAGACTAGACAGCAGAAACCATCGCCCGAGCATTTCACATTAACTGGGTTGCCAGGTTTGGCGTCCCGCTCCGAGTAATCACAGACCAAGGACGTCAATTCGAGTCCTACCTATTTCGCTGCTTGAGCAAGCTACTGGGGACGGACCACCTAAGAACCACGGCATACCACCCGGCCACCAACTAAATGGTAGAGCGACTCCACCGTCAGCTCAGAACTTCAATTAAATTCTTGGATTCTGACACGTGGGTCCACGCACTACCCACTGCACTACTGGGGATCCGCGCCGCTTGGAAAGAAGATCTCCAATCCACTGCTGCTGAGATGATATACGGAGAAGCACTCCGTCTTCCTGGCGATCCCACCTGCACCAGCAGAACCAGAGACAGTAACACAAGCGCCAGCAGCTTACATGACCAGATCAGTTCGGCAAGTTCGTTTCCAGGCAGGGCTGTAATACAATTGGTATCATTAATCACTAGCAAGAAGGGGGTACTGTGGGTAATCCCCACATTCTTCCTTCACCGTCAAGGTGGCGCATCTGTGGCGTGATTACTACGTTACGGTCATGGTGGTGCTGCCAACCTCATCAACGCTACGCTACACCCTTTATGCAGAGACACCACCAGGAGGTCAAACTACTAACGGCAACGGATAGATGCTTTTCAGATGGAACTCAGTTCCAAGCTCAAGTTGTGAATATGGAGAAGCAGAAGAAACAATACCTCATCTCATCAATAGTTGTCCCATATATAAATTTCAAGATGGTGTTAGGGCTATTCATGATGTTTCCGATTCTTTCTTGGAATGGGTCATAAATTTCAAACGAATATGATACGTTTTTTTGTTATTCAGTTCTTTTTTCTGCTTTTGTCTTTTCATTTCCAGATTCGATGTGAGCAACTTGAAGAAGTCTCTGTCTCCATCAATAGAAGACCCCAATCTTGAAGAAAGAAGTCCCTAAAATATATTTCAGCTTATTTTTGTATTTTCACACTTAGACGGGGAGCCAGGGTTTTTTCCCTAGGCTTTTATGCCATTCGCCGAATTGTATGACACCCCGTCACTAACCCCTGATATATATACTTTATTGTTTGCTAACTAAATATTGTCAGCCAAAAGTTCAGAAAAATATATATATATAATCTATCGAAAACGTGATATTTCGATATTCAACCTATTCTGAAAATATGACATCTCTAATTCATCCACTTCGAACGATATCATATGCATACTGAAGTTTGACACAATTCATCAGAGAGTAGAAACCAATCGGTTTATACACTTTTTGATCTGATATTCTGAAATTGAAGGGATTTTAAGAAAATGATAGCTCGCTGTTCTAAGAACAAGCACCCGGACAAATCTATCATGACTTGAAATCGTTAGACACCTGCAACAACTCTGAGTGAACTGAAACCTAAATATTCATCCTTGCCTAAAATACTTCTTACAGTACGCTACTGGAATGAGAACTGGTGGAATCTAACATCGCATATCATGTATGACTTAAAACAGAGTCATGAATGAGATATTAAATTATTTTCAGGGAACGTAGAAAGAGCTGAATGATGAGTACTTAGAAATAAGGAATTGGTTTGACAGTTACTTGGATTTTCCACTTTAATTATATGGTACGGATAGCTAATGGACACTAAAAGCCTTGCGAGTAGAAGTGGAATTCACTAATAGTTCAAGCGAATGTGCGGTCTAGATTCCATTCGGACAACATCAGAGAGCAATTGTTTGTACTCAGGCTTATTCTAATAATAAAGTATAATATGCATACTGAAAAATAACAATTACATTTTTGCACATGGAAATTATGAAGAGTGTTAGAAGCACTATAGGAAAAATAGACTGAAAAATCATTCCATGAATAATTTCATTTATATTTCGAAACATGGTTAATTGTATAAATCCTTCTTTAGAGAACTCACTTTGCAACATAACCAGCAATATAAAATAATCAGTGTTCAATCTGATTATAACAATTCATTTTCTCATTTATGGATAATTCTATCTACATTTTTACAGCTGAAGCTAAGTTCGGATGGTGTAGATTGGGTGAGGCCCACAAAGATTGCTGAGCTGCCGATCTATAGATCAAAGTTATAGGGATCGTTCAATACGAAGTGAAATCAAGGCAGTGATTAGAATATCAAAAATATTTCAACATCAAATGTTCAGTTAGCTATTTATTCATAGACATCTCTCGATGTGATATGTTCTCAACAATTATTCATCACTGTTCTTAAAGTTGAAATTTGCTATTCTAACACTCCTACAGATGGAACAGACCATTCCTTCACTAAATTTTTTTATCACAAGTAGCCTCAATGCGCCATTGAAGTGATAGTGTCACTCGCCAAAATTACAGAACACTAATGCTATCAAATCTTTGTTCTGTGCTTGGCTTTAAAAACGCAAGTAGATAGAGACTAAGTCGTCAAGAGATGATCTGTTTTGAACGTTTGATTTACTTAATTCATGAAATAGTTTCAATCGAGTCATCAAAATATGACGTGAAACGTTGTTTATTGTTTAGTTGCCAAAATGATGAAAATTCAGGTGTGCTGCTACACCATTTTTCAACATTTCAGTGTTCGAAGGTGACTAATAATATGAGTCAAATTATGCGGAGACGATTCAGAAAATAATTAGGATGAATTAGAATTAAAACATCAGAAGATGGTTTAGCACAGGAACTAAGAATTAAGAAGTAACCTGAAACTTTCGAACATAACATTGTATACTTGTACTTATGATCAGACTTGCAAATAATTCTAATAAATGTGTGATAGTAACATGCTTTTACTCTATTTATTTTTCGAAACTTGATAAATCTAAACAATTTTTTTTCGTACTACAAATGCCAATTATGGGCTCAGTTCTTTAAGCGAAATAGCGACTGGTCTGAAGATAAACTCTCCAGAATTTCAGTATATGAGTGGGAGCAATTGCAAAGCCGATGCCTACTTGGAGTAAGATCTAACTGAGTAACAAAATAGATTTCGATTGGATATCTACAGGTTCTTGTCTCCAGCATATCTCAATCATCTCTACTCAAATTCAAAACGACGAAATTTTTACTGCAGCAAAATGGAAGAAGCACAAAAAAACCGAGCTTTTCTAGGGAAACAAATGAAGGAAAAAATAAAATAGCCCACTTTCAATGTGTTTTTTAATATTAATGTATATTTTGTGGTCTTGAATTTCTTGAAATGAAAGATATAAGCCTCTGAAAATTTTTTCTCATTGGTAATTCCGATCATTTGTTAATTCAGTATTATTTTCGAATCAGTCAAAATATGTTTTGCCAACTCATAAGTTTCATCTTATCTGAATGGTCATACAAATCTAGAAATAATATCTACAGAACAGAACCATTACAGAACCAAAATCGTGTAAAAAGAAAAAAATTCCAGAAATAACTAATGCAGAAATGAAAATAGGCCGAATGGAAATCCCGTGGAAAGTCATATACACCGAATGTAACATTTCCGAAAGGAACATTTGCAGAATAAAGTTGTCACACACACTGACAGTCTTGAAGGAGGCTGCCAGTCTCAACAGAGAATATGATGAACCTTACAGACATGTCTCGAAAGAGCGCCATCTACATTGAAGACTGGAACCAGACTCACTTTCTCTGCAGATCCATACGATAACATAGGACTTCCAAATTAAAATACTACCAAGGGTCATCGAATGTGTAACATTCATTACAGTACCACTGGCGAGATGAGGGGATTCGCTCGTCGCTTCTCCTGAGTATGATGATTATATAAGAAGGTATTCGATCACGAAATCTGGAATTTTGGATATATGGGCATACCATTTCCAAACAAACTTTCATGATAGGTTTCTTCAGAGCTAAAAATAGAAAAACGGCAAAATAAATGGATATAAAACAGTTAATTACTACATGTCTAACAATTTTTTTCGAGGCGCAGGTTTTTCAACCATAAAAATGATGATTATACGAAACTGCTGTAATACTCTGAGGAGGGTGAATAATCTACAAAACAGCAAACTTTCGAAGGTTAATCCATAAAGTGAATGACTTATCTGACTGTGAATATTAGAATTGCAAAACTGCCCCTCTGAACTGATAGGTCATGGCTAACAAACCATGTAATTCTTCATGTCATTAAAGTAAATCGAATCAGATTGGATCCTTTTATCTCTACATTCGATTGATGTATGGATATTGCTTTTTATCTTCATTCTTTGTATTGGGAGTCGAATGAAAAAACATTTTTGAGGTCCATTTCCATTGATATATTGATATCTGTTATTATTTATTTTTCAATAAACTGAAATTTAAAATCGTACCCGGACAAATTTTTACAGATATCGGAGTAGTGAAGTAGAGTATTATTTCCGATTTGAGATTCTTTTTTCAAAAGGTTCTGTGTGCAAAGCAAGTATCAATATATTATTTTAAATCACAAACTGAGCAAATGCTTTTCAATATGTCAACCTTTTTTTTTTTCAGAATACCTGGCGATGTCAATTTATATTGCCGAAGTGCTCTGTATTGATATACAGTTACAGGAAAAAATATTTGAAATGAAGGTGACATTAGACATTGAATTTTGAAAAGAGCATACTTAAATACTATAGTAGTAACCTGGTGAAGCAAACATAGAATTAATCGAACAATTGTTTTTAAGAAATGAACCAATATGAGGTTACAAGCTTTTGCTTATTCTATGAGTGATGCGATTCTAACATTAATTTGTACGAACATAGAAGAAAATATTCTTATAATAACTTGGCTATAGGATATTTTCTATTGAATCGAATGGATCATATATGTATGAACCGGATAATGATACGGTTGAAAAACTAAATAGCCCTGATTTTTGGCCAACTGGCGTTATTCTCAGAGAATTTAATTCCAGAAATTTTTTCCGGAAACCACAGGAACGAAAAGAAGGATAGATAAAAGTATTTGTCTCCTAAATCAGAACATACAGGCTATTGGGACATCTTTCTCGAATTTAGAACGTGTACTGCAGGGTCACCAGTTGAATATATTGTGTATAACGGAACACTGGAAATCTGATGAAGAACTTAAGCATTATGTACCCGAGGGTTTTATTCCTTTTTTTTTTATTCCTCTTTGCTATATCTTGAATTGATCCTTCAAAACAGGAATTTTTCCTACTGCTCTGAAAATAACATTAGTCAAGCCATGTCATAAAAGAGAGACCTTGATGATTTTGCCAACTACAGACCTATTAGCTTAATTACATCATTTGCTAAAATGTTTGAAAAAATTCCTCCAACAATCCGGAATATGTTTGTGAAGGCCTGAGATTGGCCGTGTCCAGGAGAGAGGAATGGTGTGGATCAAATGCTTTAATGCTTAGTGCAGACAAGACCAAAGTAGTATATTTCTCCAACATAAGATCAAATAGAACACAAAGAATAAAAGTACTAGAAAATGATATATAAACTTGCTCAAATACAAAGCTCCTCGGTGTATCAGTGGATAGTCATCTGTGTTGGGACCAGCATTGTGAAACTCTAACATCTAAACTAAATACAGTGATCTACACAATGAGGGCCATCAGGAATGTAGTTGATATTAGCACACTAAGGACCATCTATTTTGCAAGCTTCCAATCTATCAATCTATTTTATCATATGGCATTATTTTCTGGGGCTCTAGTTCTCGGGCTAACCATATATTTGTAATTCAAAAGCAAGCTATAAGAGCAATGTTAAATATGGGTTTCAGATCATCCTGCAGGGGTTGCTTCAAGTCTGGTAACATCTTAACTGTACCAGGTCTATATATTTATAGAATTATACTTTTTGTACGCAAACACCCATATTATTTTGAGGAGTATAAAAATAATAACGCTACTAGAAGAACCCACGAATATTTTTTTCCGGTACATAAGTATTTAATCACTGAACAGAGCACGCTATATATGGGGATAAAATTGTATAGTAGGCTCCCACTAAGTGTGAAAAGATATTCGAAGTATAATTTATTTCAAAGGGCATTATTTACACTTATATTGAATTGTGAACCATATTCTCTCAGTGAATTCAAGGATTTTTGTAAGACACAATAAGGGCGAAATTTTGTTTCTTTATTCATTAATTGTATGTGACTTGTTTCCATTTCATTGTTGTACTGTATAATGATGATTCTGGTAATAAACGGATATTATTATTATTATTATTATCTTAAAAAAGTATACATTTATAAACCAGAACTAGGTCAGTTAAGATCACCACTGAATTGCATTTAATTATAACTGAGAAATATGTGGAAATAAAATGAAAAACTTTGATCCTTCGGAAAATGTATTCACAACCATCATTTGAATAATTTTTGGATATGTGAAGATAAAATACTTCTTGTTTGAACGTTTACAACAAAAAAAAATCAGTCTTTTATATCAGAATAGAAGTTTTTCAGTTGATTTCTCATTTCAGAAATATTTTTTCTTGTTACTCTGAAGTACCCAGTCGACTTCATCCAATAATAATCCCTCGAACCTACCCTCTGAACCTATTCTGATATTCTGAGTTCATTGTGCTGAATAAAAACTATTGATTCATAAATTGATACAAGCAATCTGTTCCGTTGCACAACAGCTCCAAAAGAGATCGAGGTAATAGGAAGTGGGGTCTATGGAATAATTCCACTGAATTTAGTCGAAAAACAACAGTTCATTGATTCATGATTAATTTAAGAGTAGTAATTTACTGATATTGAGTTAACGCAGGTTTTCAGAAGAAGATAACTGCAACTACCATCAAATATTCCATTATAAAACTTCACACATGGATGTTCTCAAAAAGTAACTCTGAAGTCTTTCACAAAATTTCTTCATCACTACTATTTGATATGAGGTTTCTAATTACACAAAATAGCCTTTGAACTAATAATTTCCGAATAATATATACGAATTCAGTTTTCAAACTTAAGGGTTGAAATGAGTTGTGTTTGATCCCTGTTGTTGTTTATCGAGGATATATATCTTTCAATTAATAGTTTGACCACTCAGGTAAATGAAAGCATAAAATTCAACTGTGGTATACGATAATTAGTATGATGAGCTTTCACAAAACATTGAAAATTAATTCTCATTTCCATTATCTGACTTAAGCCATTGCCTCAAATATATTTTGAGATATCTTCAACCAATTTACTGTGATCGCCAACCTTAGGTATTTTTGTCAATAAAGATAAACATCCTTTCGTTGTGAATCAGATTCTTGAAAATAAAGTATACCCCAATAAACATATTTTAGACATCAATAATCCTGAACCTGCAAATCTGACAAAGCAAAATAAATGAAGCATTTGGAATTTTTGAATTACTCGATAATAAAAGATTCACAAAAATAAACATATATTGCTTTACAGGCCATCTACTATTTCTAATAAAAAAATTGATTTGCTAAATTATATTTTGCAATAATTATTTCAATGTTTTTGAATAAGTTCCATTATCTTAAATAATAGCTGTGAAAAAAAAATGGGAAGTGGTTTGTTTAATGAAAAGAGTAGCACTACGGAGTAGAATGACCAGATTCTAGTCAAAACTCTTTTTGGCGCTCTTGTTCACCAGAACAGAATGCCTATCATTTTGCCCGAATGTCTGTAATTTTGAAATATCGAGACGAAAATGGTCTCAATCGATTGTGTTCGACTCCCTGATGAAGAATTCGTGACGAAAGTTGAGTCTGTCCGACCAGCTGGCCAGCCGTATCCCCTCTAGCATCCAAACGAGATGAGCTAGAGTTTTCATATTTTCAGAATAGGTTAATTGTCCAAATATCTCGGTCAAGTTCGTTATTGGGCCAAATCCGTCGGAAGGTTCAGTAGTTATGAGCATCTGAAATTTTGTTTCCTCAATAACTACTAGAATATCCATCCGATCAAATTGATACTTGAAATAATGTTGAGGGAGGCTGCAACAAAACTGCTTGCAAAATTTCTCAGAAATCGTCTTGCTAGAAAATTTTTAGAAAATTCCAAAAAAAAAAATTTTTTAATCCCCACTATCTAATAAGATATTTTTCGGATATCAATAAAACTTCGTGAATATATTGAGATGATCGATATCCTACTTATCCTCAAATTTCATTGTCGTAACTCTTTCTCATCTAAAGATATGATCATTTTTTTAATTTACTCAAGAGAAAAGAGAAATGACATATGTCACGATGATTTTCTTTGAACGATGGCCATCACAGATCGATATTCGATTGACAAATGCCGGGCTCATCGATCAGTGTCAGTTGGCGTAATATTAATCAAAATTTTTCATAACGGGAAATCATAGAGATAGAATTCAATCTCGGTGTCTGAAATAATATACATTGTCAAAATTCAGAAAAGCACTGACATAAGTTTTTAGGAAAAGGGAATTATAGTATACTATAGTTATTTTTAGTTTGAGATATAGGAAAATATTACCTCCCTTTTATTCACACCTAGGTACAAATAATTCTTCTTTTTATTTAATCATTCATTTTTATTGATTTTGAGATTAAGAACTCCAAAGTCAAACTCAACTCCCAATTAGATTTGTTTTTTATTCGAAATGTTTGGCTCATTACAGAAGCATTTCTAAGTACCTTCATGAAAGATATTTTTTTGTCAGAAATTTCCTGACAAATATTCGCAAACACAATTAAAAAATCAACCAAGAGCTTGAAAGTTTTTGTCTAGTAGGCACAATTAACAAAAAAACCTCCAAAACTGTAGGTACATATCTTTCTTCATTTTTAATTCGCATTTTGCGGTTCGGGTTCAGCATTTCTCAGATAATTTTCTGAGAGTTCCAGAATGGTCCAAAAATCCTCAGCTTTATGCATAAGTTCTACCCACCCTGAGGACTTTCCGAAACAGGAAAATACGTACTCGAATGAAGCTATTATAACACCGATCTTAATTTGGCTCAAAAGGACCTATTCGATTTGAATTTCACACCAGCTGCTAATACCTGCTTGAAACTGGTAAGGTTTTCCACTTATATATCATTTTTCTTGAGAATTTTGCAGAAATTGATTATGTAAGATTAGATAACTTTCAATTGAAAATTGCAGCTAGTTGTGAAAAGTTGTTGTGTCTATTTAAATTATAATATTATGTAGTTATGAAATTGTCAACGCACCAAACTGCTGACTATAGTGGTCAAGTTCTTGGATACCATATTCGGTGAAGTAGGAAACGTGTGAACTCGAAGTCGGATTTTTCGAGAACGCAACTCCTCAGGAACAGAAAAGACGAATTTTAGATTGGGCTTGTGCTCAAGGCATATAAAATTGATATCTTAGATTTAGAAAGAAAAAAAACATTATTTGATCGTAACAGTGTAACGGTTTGAAATACCGTACTGTATATTGAAGGTTCTCGTAATGACTTTTTTCAAAAGGTAGAATTTTCCTTCTTTCATCCTAGGTCCATCTTTCAGAATTAATTAAAATTAATACATATATCGTGTAGAAGTTCAGTTTCGAAAATATCTGTGATAATAGAAAATTAATCCATCGACTTCTTTATTTTTATCTGATCGGCGATTCGATAAATATCTTTCTAGAATTTTCATTCTTCAACCTGTTGCCGACCTGAAAAGGGGATTTGAAAATCAATGAAGTTGAACATTCAATTTAAGAATTTTCCATTACATATCGTATCACAAAATATCGAAGTTTTATAAAAATATTAAAATCCCTTTTATATTGAAAAGGTCAGTTTCACCTAGGCGGATATTTCGTGTTTCATTTGAATAATGATTTATCATTGTTTATAACGTAGTATTGACATTTGACGAAAAAAATCAAGACTTATTTGGAAACAAAGTTTCCTGGAAAATCGTTCACCGTGGAAGCTTTACCGGAGAGAGACGGCGCACAGAGTATTTCCTTCAAGGTTAGTGTAGAAAGTGATATGCTGGAGGAACTGAACAGACCAGATGTTTGGCCAAATGGAGTAGTGGTAAGAAGATTTAGGTTTTTTCGAGGGCAGCGATCAAGGGAGTAACCACACATCTGGTATGTCATATATAAGGCTGCTATATCTCAACATTTGGAGTTTGAGGGGAAAACTTGGACAACTTGAGGTTTTCATACATATTTTAACTATCCAGAAATCCTGAACCTGACAGAGTCATGGCTAAAGACTTTTGAGCTGGATTTCATCAAGATTAATGGTTATAAAGTGGCTGGATCCTACTGCCGGTCTTCCATGGTTTGGGGAGGAGTGATCATTTTGGTGAGTGAAAACATTTGCACGTTAAGTTGTAGGCTTGTTGTTGTGCAGCTGTGCGGTCAGTGTATTGTCACCAAACCCACTCGGCTCCAGAGAGTGCACAAAGTACCTCCTCGGCTAGCTCTAGAGCTGAGACTACTTATAAAGGGGCGCCACTCTCTTTTATGATAATACAAAAAAAGAGGAAAGTACACTAAAGATCTCAGGGTTGCAAAAGAGAGAAAATAACGAACGCACTCTCAGGATGCCAAATGAGCCCGATCACACAAGCGGGAGGTAGTGGCTGGTAGAAAGAATATAGAGCAATTATTTAATACTATAATGAGCCCAAATGAAATACACAAGGTCCCTCAAACGAGGATATATCTTACAGAAGGTAGATCACTAACTAGTTCTTACTTCACAACCCGAATATTCGATATAATGCTTTATCTCTCACTAAACAAACAGTAATATCACCCCAAGGTATATACTTAGAGCCTCGATGGTAATCGTTACAAATAGCTCTTTACTTATATCTAAGCGACCTTCTCGATAGGTCGGGTTTTATGTACTAAACAGTATTCACTGAATTGGGCTTCTTTGATACTAATCAATCTTAACTAAATTTTACAGACCAACCTTCTATTACAGTCTAGGTCGTGGCTTGACTGAAGTACAAAAGGATATTATTCTCACAGTCTCGTAGATGGAAACTGGGCTCAAATATATTCCTGGGCCAACGTAGTACAATTTCTCACAGCAATGCGCCCTGGGTAGACGACAGGTGTGGTATCTTAGATGGCGAAATCTGGTGGAGGTCCCCAAGGACAGTTCCCACGGCAGTAATTCAAAGACAGCCTAGACAAACAGCTCGAAGACTTCAAAGACAGTTCAGAATCTGTGGTACCTCGCAACGGTACAATAATAATTCCCAATTCGAAGCAGAATGATGCTAAAAATACGAACAAAAATCTAAAATACCTCGTGACAAACATAGGTTTACTAACCAATCCCACATCGTTTTTCCAAACAAATACGCCACTCCGCTAAAGCGCAAAAATCTCACCAACGAACAAGCCAAACCAACATGATAAGATTTCTCTCAGGGCTTCAGTTAAAATTCTGTTCAGATCCGCAAAATTGCGATTAATTACTCCAGGACATTTCAACCAAAAATATGCCGGAAGAACGACGTAATTGACAACCTACGTCACATGCACAGAACAGGACCACCGACAACCGTCCATTGAAACGTACGAGATAAGCTGGCAAACTACTGCGACTAACGCCACCAGTTCGGTTTGCAGGTACTAACTGGAGCGGGACTTTTGAAACCGTGACAGTATGGAGACTATGGCTGTGAGTATTGAGTATTATTCTATGAAGTTCAACATACTATGTGTCTATAGATCTCCGGACTCTAGTACTGACTATTTTTTTGAGGCACTTAAGAGTGTTCTGATGAGTGTAAATTCAAAGACAATTCTATCTGGTAATTTTAATATATATTTGAAAGATGTAAATAATAGCAAAACAAGTAGGGCATGTGAAACGTTGGATATATCGATGCTTCTGGCCAAATTGGAGCAGATGGGACTATGGGGTGTGGTCCGGCGATGGGTTGGATCGTACCTCTCTGATAGGACACAGATGGTGAGACTTCGTGAGGATCGCAGTTTCATAAATATATTAAATCCACGACCTAAATGTTCTACAGCGAAAAGCTGCCGTTCGCATTTATGCAATATAAAACCAAAATTTACGTGGCAACAGACTGAAAACGGACCCACCTTTCGAAAACATCATTATTGAAAATCATTAACAAACTTATCTATTAAACGACGAAAATCAAAGAAAAAACTGCTCACATACATAAAGTGGAAAAACTAAGAAAATAGATTTGTTCCTCTAAAAATACCTCTGATCGTCCTATTTAGACTCAAATGAATCAGACTTTGCAGGTCCACGAAATAGAAAGTAATGGATATGTTTGCAAAAGTCATGCCAAAATTCTCGAGCAATACCATAATTTACTTTCCTCTCTATATATACCATATTTGAAAGATAATGTAGATCAAGTGATATAAAATTTTAAAATTCTTGGATAGAAGAAAAATTCGATGAATTACCTCGTCGACTTTTACATCAATTGAAGAAGAATATTAATTTCAAAGAAATTGAACAAACAATAGAGAAATTTTCGAAAAGGGAAGTCAGAAGAGGCTTGGCTTATTGTATAAGTAAAGATATCCAATTCTTAGTAGGTTACCTAGATGATGATCATTCAGAAATCATTAACGCGAAATCAGAAAATCTGTATAACAGTTTATCTTAAATCGAATTAATTGAAATCTTCATATTTTTCAGACATATTCTGGAAATTCGACCCTATCGAACGAAAACATTATTCATATAAAAAATTTTTTCAAAATATTTAGTTCCTAGAAGTTCTGGGATCGTTTCAAAGTATCAAATACAAGTCTCGAACGCTTTTGAAAACCTTACTTGCACTTCAAACGACAACCAGTTCTGCAATGAATGAAACTCCAAATTAAGTAGGTATTAAAGTTGAAGAACTTCATTCTATTAGGAAGTGACTAAAAAAATTATAGAACGAAGCAACTATTCCTAATAGACTATAATTGTCATCTCAAAATAGTTCCATTTTCAGAACTGTCATTAGAACGGAAGCAATTATCATCTTTCTTTTTAAAATCCTATTTCTCAACTAAGTGATTGCTTTATAATCGCGGTTCTAACCCATATTAAATCCACTAGAAATTGCTGTGATCCCACCAAGAACGCATTCAATCAAGATTAACAAAAAGTAACACCAGACAAAAAATATGCAAATCAACTTTGGGAAGTTCGATGGTGCTTTGCCTTCAACCAGCCACCAACTAATGAACTCCAGACCAATGCCAAACCTTAATAGTTACCAACACCTATGAAATCATACACCTGCTCACCTGCTGGCCGACCAGCACGGAAAAATAACATTATAGACGAGTCCATCTTACGATGACACTGCTTCAATTTACGAAGTAACTGTGAATTACATTTCGAAAGTTTTAATTGATTGCACTCACATAATCGCCTTTCATTTGTATTAATTCATTTCAATGTTATTAACAGTTCAAGCAAAATCTTACCCGTAGAAATGAAAGACATCAACCTAGATCATCCAGAAGATAAGACAGACATCATCTATCAAATGAAAAAGTTATAAAATTTTCAGTGCAACGAACTGCTGCAATTAGTGTTCAAACTCCAAACTCGTGGAAACGATGTGGTGATGTGCCTGTAAAATCGGATTCTTTTCTGAGCTTTTGTTAGATACATACGTAAATAATTTCAATCTGCTCTTTTCGGTTGAATTATCGAGTCATTCATTTATTGTATTTTGACTCATTATTTTAGAAATTAGAATTGGCAGATTGAAAATCGTAAGTATATGCAGAACTATTGTTCCTAAAGATGGGAAAAAGAAGAATAAAATAGTTCAAAGATACATTTTCATAAACTGCCATCAGATATTCCAGTATGTGCAAAATTTCATCAAAGATATATCTTTCAATTCAACGAAACAAGATTGGATTAAACGAATGAAGGCCAAAAAATTTAGAAAACCACTGGTCAGGAGCTTTTGCGAGCTTGTTCTCCTCTCTGGAATAGTGCGACACAACCGCTACGATGAATGCACAAATCTATATCCCAAAATAAAATCAACTTCTTCTTTCCTTCAGTGTATTTTGAACTCAAATTCGTTTCTCCTAAAAACCAATGTGAAGTAGGCAAATCAAGTCCATCGAAAACCTTTCAGTACATTTTTCTTTTACGAAGCTCTCGACCTTTGAAATAATTTATATTATCAAATCTTACTCATAAGCGATAATTCTACAGAATCGAATCTCCTGAAAGTTCTAAATGAGAACTGATCTTCTTCGGACCACGAATTGACAACATACATTATTTATGTTGAATGATTGTTTGGGTTATTACCATCATCTATTGTGGATGCAATGTTTTCCGACGTTTCGATAGACATCTTCTATCTTTATCAAGGAGAAAAAGTAAAAAACTTTTTGAAAATTATCAATTTTCAAAAAAGTTAATATTGACAGAAGTCATGAAAGAAAATGACCGATTACGGTTTTAATGGTCTGATTTATATCTGTTGGTTCAGGTTGACTTTCTCTTGTTCGTCTAGCTTTTTCTAATATCTTTTTGGGGTAGCCATTGCTTCTAAGAGTTTTCGAGATGTTATTTATTTCTTCATTTTGGTTTTCTTCAGTGCAACAAATATTTATTGCTCTATCAAATAAACATTTTGCTACTCCCAATTTAGTGTTTAGTTGGTGGTTTGAATCAAAATGTAGATATTGTCCTGTGTTCGTTGGCTTCTCATACACAGTGGTTCTTGGGATTCCATTTTGTTTATGTATGAGTACATCTAAGAATGGAATTTGTCTGTCTTTCTCGATTTCCATTGTGAATTTAAATGATTTCTCTTGATTGTTTAGATATTGAAGGGATCCATCTATAGTGTCTCTTCCATGTTGCCAAATAATGAAAGTATCATCTACATATCCTTTCCACAGTTTGGGTTTAAGTACATATGTTTCTAATGCCTTCTGTTCGAAAATTTCCATATATAAATCAGCTAAAATTGGTGATAGTGGTGAACCCATGGCCAATCCAAATTCATATTGATACAAAATGTCTTCAAATTGGAAATATGTTCTTTCAATACAAATAGAAAGCATTTCCATAATTGCATTCACGCTTAGTGTAGTTCTTTCACTAAGGGTTTGATCTTCTTCAAGCTTTTTCCTAACTATGATAAGTGTTTTATCTGTCGGAATATTAGTGAACAAACTGGTGATGTCGAAGCTAACCATAACGTCTTCTTCCATGATTTCTTGATGTCTCATTATTTCTATGAAGTGTTTCGTGTTTCTTATCATCGATGTTGAATTACTTTTTAATGGTGATATAATTTTCAGCAGAAATTTAGCCAATTGATGGCATGCTGAATTTCTTGAACTCACAATTGGTCTTAGAGGAATATTTGCTATGTGTATTTTTGGTAGACCATATAAATGTGGTGGTTTACTGAAGTGAGGTGTAAGTCTTGATCTAACGAATTGATCTGGAAATTCATTTCGATATTTAAAAAGGAATTTGTAAATCTTGTTTTCAACTGTGGTGGTAGGGCCCTTTTTTAGTCTTTTGTATTTTCCTGCTTCTTATAATTCATTGATTTTTTTATTATAAGAGCCAACATCTAGAATATCAGTGGCGTTTCCTTTGTCTGCTAGAAGTATTTATATTATATATATTTTATTTTATATCTCGTCATCAAATACATTATTTAATCGTAAATGAATCATTTCGATTAATTTTCCACCAACTGAAACTGAATTAAAAAGTCCAACCGATGTCAATCCGTGACTGCATTTTGAATTGAAATTTCTGATGGAGTTTTTGACTTTTTGTCTTTTAGATTTTATAAAGAATTTTTATTTTCAGACAAATTATTTGAGGGTTTCACTGAAAGATGAAGGCGAATGAGGCGTTTCTTGAAAAATTTCCTATGGTTTCGTTTTCGACAGTCGCATCAGGGTATCAATGAGCCAAGAGACGAAAGGGAACGTAGATGTCAACGTATTATATTAAATTTTATATTAACTTCAGTGATTGATTGCCCTTAGGTATATTTAGAAATAATTATGTCGTATGGTGGAAAAAGCTAGGAAAATGAAATTTGCAATTATATAAGAAATCAATAACTTCCATACATGCACAAATTTATGTTTTTATACGACGGACATTTCATGAGGCATAAAAATTCAAAATTCCTGCCTGATTTGCAAACACATTAGTTACAAACTAATTTAAATATCTGACAAGTTACAATTTGATCCGATCAATCTTCTAGGAGTTATTAAAGAAATCAAATTCCAGATGCTCATAACTCCAGGAAGTCAAACCTAGTTGATTGAGAACATTTTCGGCTCGATATCCAAAAATTATAGACATTTCAGCGAAACGATAGCATGCTGTTCTACTAGAATAAGCCGCAAAAGGAGTTGAGTAATCAAAGTGTCAAGATCCTTAATCGAGCTATACATAACCTTCTCTTCATTTTATACATAATTAAAACCTAATGGGACATTACACCCTTAGAGAATTTACAGTTCTGGTCCGAAGGATAAATATAACTTTCATTAACACTAAGCTTGAAACAGGCAATTAACCATTTGTACGAACAGGTAGCCTGCAGGAATCAAATTGCATTGCATAGTCCATCTATAGTCTCACAAAGGACATTTCATCTATCAACGATGTGCATTTTATTCAATGAAGTATATCGGTAATTCAATCATGCTATTTGGAACATTGTGTACATCTCTAAAACCTCTCATCGAACATTTCATCGGAATGTCGTTGACAGTAGGCCACCACTAGTATATCGAGTTGTAGTCGTCCCCCCTGGTAACGCTATATGTCATACATTCACACACACAGAAGAGCATGAAAGCAATCCTAGAGTAACAATGCGCATTTCTCGTACTGATTCCTTCGTTACCTCAAAATCAGAACGGGTCTGAATTCAATGTATTGTCTATGACAATCAATCGGTATATGAGGTGATTCAGGAACAAATTTAATCGTGGTCATAAATGACCGACCATAATATATTTTCTCGTAAACCTGACTCATTATTGAATATACACATCAGTATACAGGGTGAGATAATAAATAGTATGTTGACTTAAACCATACACTCGAGATCAAAAGAAAAACTTGTGCCTCATGTGATTTTGAGGAATTAAGTTCAATTATAAAGATTCAAGATTTCGAAATAGAAAAGAAAAAAATTTAGAAAGCACAACGTGAGGTCAGATTGCTTTGGCGCTCTTGTTGAGCTACTTGCGAGTAAATATTCAAACCATAACAAATCTAAAAGCACTCTGATCACGTGAACAAAAGTCTTTTTCCGTACTATGGGACAATTTGATGCAAATATTAACGCCTAATGAATGAACAAACCTATATCTCAAATTAAAAATAACTACTTATAATTTTCCCCAAGTTTTGTTCGAAGCTATAATTCCCTTTTCCTAAAAACTTATGTCAGTGCTTTTCTGAATTATGACAACGTATATTATTTCAGCCACCGAGATTGAATTCTATCTCTATGATTTCCCGTTATGAATAATTTTGATTAATATTTCGCCAACTGACACTGATTAATGAGCCCGGCATTTGTCAATCGAATATCGATCTGTGATGGCCATCGTTCAAAGAAAATCATCGGGACGTATGTCAATTCTCTTTTCTCTTGAGTAAATTAGAAAAATGATCATATCTTTAGATGGAAAAAAGCTACGATAATGAAATTTGGGGATAAGTAAGATATCGATCACTTCAATATATTCACGAATTTTTATTGAAACCTGAAAAATATGTTATGAGATAGTGAGGATTGAAATATTTTTTTTGGGAATTTTTTTGAGATTTTCTAGCACGACGATTTCTGCGAAATTTTGCGAGCTGTTTTGTTGCAGCCTCCCCCAACAATATTTCAAGTATCAATTTGATCGGAGAGATATTCTAGTAGTTATTGAAGAAACAAAATTTCAGTTACTCATAACTACTGAACCATCCGACGGATTTGGCCCAATAACGAACTTGACCGAGATATTTGGACAATTAACCTATTCTGGAAATATGAAAACATTAGCTGATTTCGTTTGGATGCTAGAGAGGATACGGCCGGCCGGCCGGCTGGACAGACTCAACTTTCGCCACGAATTCTTCATCAGGGAGTCGAACCCAATCGATTGGACCATTTTTGGTTCGATATTCCAAAATGACATTCGGGCAAAATGATAGGCACTGTGTTCGGGTGAACAAGGGCGCCAAAAAGCCTTTTCTACTCATTTCGGTTCATTCGCTATGGCTTTGCTTACCAATAGAATAACTCAAAAGAACTGCAACACACAACATCGGTCAATAGGTCCCTAATCTAGCTATCAGATAGCACCACTAACAAATTATTCATATGAGTGTCAAATGGTGCCTACCTTTCTGGCTTATTTTTTATCGATTTACAGTAGTTAAGGTGATTTTTAAAAACGATGGCTGCAAAACAATTGCGTGTGTTGATACATGGTTGCCTTTTTATGGGAAAAACACTGATCGAGCCAAAGCTTAGCGTGTAAAATTTAACAATTTAAAATCTTAAAGTAATGATAATAATCATTAAACATTCCAAATAAATTGAAATTTTTACACAGAGGTGACCACAAGAGCATTGGGAGTGAAACCATGAAGTTTTTCATTCTGGACAATATATTTTGTCAAAAATTGATCGAAGTGAGTACGATAAATTAACTATACTGATATCGAAATTGTTTTTGTCTGAATTGAGATTGTACATCACATTAGTTATCATCATATCTTACCTACATCTGCCGACACTATCAACTGGACGGGTGAAGCGGTCCATACACGAACAGTTCTTCTCTACAATAGAATGTCCATCAGCGAGGAAATAACCAAATTAATAAAATGTGAATTCGCTAAACAGACGAGTATTCTGAGAGAGGAATTATTGAAGGTAAAAGAAGAGATTTTTCTACTGAGATCCAATACAAAGGCATAAATAGAATCGTGTGAGAAGAAACTATCTAGAGTAGAGAGCGAGTTGATATTGATTAAACGAAAAACTTTGAAGATCAACCTAATAGTCGCAGGATTGAATGTGGAGGATTCAAATTTAGTACATTCTGCACTCAAGTAGCTGAATGCCCTCCTTAGTATCAACCTAGTTGTTGAATATATCAATGACATTTATAGATTGGGTATGGGCAAACCTCTGTTAAAAATAGAGTTTGTATCCTTTCTAACAAAAAATCTAGTCATCAGTAGTAGGCATAAATTGAAGGGCACACAAATCTTCATCAACGAGGACCTTTGTGAACAGGATCGTGAAAATTTCAAACTCTTAAGACAGCATTTGTCTTTAGCGAAAGAAAAAGATTATAACGCATATATACGAGCGGAAAGCTTGTTTATCAATGGCAAGAAGTACTCAGTTGGTCAACTCAGAGAAAAATCTAGTGTAGATACGCAGTCCTCCTTTACTCAAAATGAAGACGAAAAATCGCGATCCCAATCTGCCGTAGATCCAAATTGGCCATCAAGTGCGCCCATAGTAATTATTTTGTTTATATTTCCACTTTGAATATTGTATGTATATATATATAAAACTGTAATTTTGTTGATGTTATGGATCCATTTTTGAGGGACTTTGAAGGGAAATTATATAAGTCTGATTATGTGTCTCGTGTAAGGGATCTGAAAGTTTACAATGTAGAATCAAAATTTAAAATTATTCATAATAATAGTAGAAGCATCGAAAAGAAATTTGATGAATTTCAGTTATTGTTGCGAGAGTACAAATAGGGATTATATGTTATTATTTTGACGAAAACATTCATTGTATCGGATTTGGGATTCTATGATATTTGTGGATACTCATGTGTGTACAGCGGTGGGACTCTTAACAAAATTTTTAATTATTAATCAATTTATAGTGGACATTTAAAAACTGATGCGGGAATTCACAGGACGGTCATTTTACAAATCATGGTCTCAAGGATATCAATTTGGGTGTGGGTATAGTTTGAAGGGTTTGAGTAAAAATTTGGGATAATCTTAATACATTTGAGTTAAATTAGATATATTTATTCTGTTACGCGAATTTAAATATTTTTTTTGTTGTTGTTCTCTTATTCTCATCAAAGGTTCAAGAAATAATGTATACAGGAATGTAATCAATTGTACATCGCGTGCAGGCTCTGAGCCTCTGCGATTATTGTTTATAATTCAATAAACTATATTATTGTTATTATTTTTATTATTATAAGTGTGGGTCTACAGGATGAACGTGGAGGTATGTTGGATATCTATTGCAGGATACGTTTCTATAATATAAAAGCTCTTCCAACGTCCGAACAGTTTCCCCACAGCAGAATATTGTACGATAAGTGGCTATAAACCAAACTGTAATAGATTTTTATGAGTGACTCTAGTGGAAATAAGTTTTGCACCCTATTTATGTCATAATAAGAACTGTTCAACTTTTCGCATGCGGGATCTATGTGCAAACCCCATTTGAAGTGGTAGTCAAGATGAATCCCAAGATATTTAGTACCGCTCATAGATAAAATAACATTATTTAAATGCACCAGAATACAATAACTTTGCCTGATTGTGAAGTTCGGTTTTATTGATATTTATCATTAAGTTATTTTTATAACACCAGGTTACGAAACTTTCGATTAATAGCTGACACAGAGCCAGCAGCTCTTCGAATGTTAAGGCTGAAACCACCACCGAAACATCATCAGCAAACAGACTCATCATAAAGTTCCTTATTAGCGACGAAAAGCCTCTACACGTGAGCAGATTTAAGAACATTGCTCTCAAATCAACGTGGAGATCATTGATGAAGAGCAGAAAAATAACAGACCCAAGGGCCGATCCTTGTGGTAATCCAAGACTCAGATAGTTTTTTTCAGATACGCAGATACCAACTCTCACAAAAATTGATCTACCCTCAAGATAGCACCGGAGCCTATCCAATATAACACCTCGAAAACCCAAGTTGCAACAGTTGTCGAGTATTAACTGGAGTGATAAACTATCGAATGCCCGCGAGTCAAAAAGTAAACCTGCTACATACATGTAGGCCATTGTCGAGGCATTCATGAACATAATCAATAAAGGAAACTGCAGCTGTATCTATTGAGCGACCTGATTTAAAATCGTATTGAGCATCATGAAGTATATTGAACCTATCAAGATATCCAACCATTCGGTGGAACACGACTCTCTCAAATACTTCAGAATTTAGAAGCTTATCAGCTCCAGAATCCAAGCAGAAATATAAAATTTATGTCAATTCCACAGTATCACTATGCAGGACTCCATCGAAAATAAGCTCAATACATTTATTATTTCTGTCCTTTCGGCTCGTCGAATTATTTACCAAGGACCATACCGTTTTGATTTTATTATCCGATGTCATTATGAAATTTTCATTTTGTATTCCTGATCAACGAGTTATATTCGCATTTGGCCTTCTTGTACAAAGAATTTGTGCTCTGATATTTTACATTAGTTGACGTTTCGCTAAAATCACTTCCGGAGTGATCCAATTATTTACTTTGTGAACGTTAGTGGGCAATTTTACCATCGAGTACTTTGAATGGCATCGACATCAGTGATGTTATAAATGGCATAAAAATCATAAATTGAGATACAAAATTGTTGAGATTTCGATGACTCAAGTGTCTGATCATTTTCGAACCACCCTGTGTATTTACTCGAAGTATGCGATGAAATTCCACCAAGATAGCACGGTGGTCACTCAAAAGAGGCTCAAAAACATTGCTTACTAATTGATTTGTTTAATTCAACTAGAAAATATATATGTGAATCAAATAAATCTTCAGATACAAATAAAAAAATACGTATTCAGGTATACCAAGAATGGCCTTGAAAATGGACCTGGGCAGATAAAATTATAAGTCATAACTCGACTCAACATCACTTGTATTAGAGCAACGAACAAGAACGCGATGCATCACAATTTAATCACGGGAATTCGAGAGTCACTCTGATCTAAGGAGGGCAATAGGAGAATGCATTTGAATATCGATTCGAATCGATTCAATTTTTTTGGTAAAAGGTTTCATTTCGATATAATATCTAAAGAATTGAAAATCGGTAGACTTCCATAACTTTTCGGTATATGGGTATCCAAATCGGTAGAAAAACCGATGAATCGGAAGCACAGGCAACACTGTATAATGACTATAAGTTATAACAATTTGAATTAATCTATGCGCATGACCGTTTCCTATTCTCGCTTTTAGACCTTGTGCTCCTTATCATTCTATACCCTGTGTCTCGAACCAATAGACATAGAATAAAGTGTTATTATTCTATGGACTCTGAAACCTGTAAAAGAGTTCCTCTAACCATATTATTATTTTCTGTTGTTTGTGGTCACCGCCTGAGGTACAACAGACATAGCATAATCAACATCAATTGTCGATTCATCGAAGTAATCCAAGAACAAAGAAAGATCCGACAGGGGCAGCACGACGAGAAAATTATAACTATCTATCATTTTCACATCCAATTACTGAAGTCCTGCGGTATAGAAGACCTAAAAATAAACAACTAAAAGGTCGAATCACTACAACAAAGGAGATACACAGTATCTAAAGCAATTCAAGAATGGCGAAAATCGCGAACAAAGGCATGCATCCGGTTTCGGAAAATCCAGCTTTGTTTATCGTCCGAGATATTGATGTAGACGGTGCTGAGACAAATGGAGCGTGCTGAGGCGCACCCAGTCTCGCGACACAGCCACTAAATGTATTATTATAATGACCTGGACGATAACAATGGCATTCAGAAGGACGAAATGCTTTTGTTATTTTACCTCATTGTTTCTTTGATGAATGAATGTTTTCTGAACGACGCAAAGATAGAAAAGAGTAGAAAAAATGTTCGGCGGTGACAGACGAAAAGAAGCAATCCCTGAAGAAACCGATGATTTGGGGGAGTTGAGGAATTTTTTATCGCAGAATGGAGAGGACGGGAAATTTATCAATTTGCGCCAAGTTATGGAAATATCCTTCACTTTATCTTTCCAATGATCATTAAAACGAAGAACCGTCACATCTGATGAAAAAATCAACAAAAATGCAAAATTTCAAATCGCCTGGAAGATGATGAAGAAATAAGAAAAAAATCCTGTGATTAGGTCATTGATATCCATACACGAAGAGCAACCATCGACAACATGTTCAAAAATGAGTAATGATGCAGTCAACACATCTGCACCACCAATAGTTAAATGAGAGTGTGTCTCATCTCAGGAACTCTTTCTGTTAGATAATAAATAGGTATCTTTAGTAATTCATTGTTTGAAAGAAAAAATCTTCTAAAATCGCTCCATGAAACAAGCTGTTTTAGAGGAAGAATTAATTCATTGTAAATAAATCTATGAAATGTAAAAGTAATCGAGAATAAATGAACTCGATGTATGAAGATGACTTTTACGAAGTACTCCCAACGTGAACATGCAGCTAGTTAGGAAGTTTCAGCTATCCGTACTAGGTCATCACCTTGTTGTGGTGTACGGGCTGGCTGATTCTTCCGAGGAGCAACGAAACAATGAATGACCACCATTCCCAACCCTCAACTCCTTCCAATCGAAGGGGTCTGTCTAAGCGTGCGTAAAGGTCGTGATACCTTCGCGAATTCACCTGGGTATCCGGATCTCGAAAACGCTGGTGACAGAGCCATCAAACAAAGTTGTCGAACGATTGGCATGAGGAAGCAGCGTGATAGCTATGGCTCTCTCGGCCCCCCGAATCCCAGACATGGGGTAGACCCCAAGAATACTGTCAGTGTCACATGCCAGGAACAACTATGACTCACTTGACCCCCTATGTCCCCGAACAAAGGGCAGACCCAAGGTGTAATGTGAGTGTCCGAATCAGGAGGCCACGACTGATAGCTTAATCTGATTACTAGGTGAGAGGAGAAGGAGTCTGATTCTCCTCCCTAGTTCTTAACGGGCCCGACAAAGATCTGGGGAGCACTGTCGTAGTGTTATCAGAGAAACTATGACCCACTCGACCCCTCAAGTTTGTACTCCCAGAACTGAGGGAAACCTAAAGGGTAACGTAAACATCTGACCGAAACAGCGACCTCGATTCAACAGGACCACATATTCCACGCTGGTGCGCTGTATGATCTCCAGCATGAAACCAAGGATCCGGCCAAGACCTTCCGAGGATCTATATCTGGACTCCGAGTTCCTTAACTACAGTCAGGCGAACACGGAACTATCGAGCCGAGCTTCAGGTTCTCTTCGTTCTTGAAATCTTTTGTTATCTCTGTAGCGGCACTCTGTCAGCGGCAGGGGAGTGTATAGGGATCTCTTGGCGGCACTCTATATAGCCACGCATAGCTTAATTCACAGCGCTTCGGTGACCTAGAGGTTAGCGCTCAAGTTTCACACCGACAAGGTACTAGGTGCCGGGTTCAACTCCCGGCGGCTACCTCAAACTTCTAAATCCCTGCGTCTATGGCATGGCGCACACAAGCCATACTGATGAGTCCAAAAGTGTGCGCCAGGGACGAAACGCATAAGTAGGGATAACACCTTCGATCCTACATCTCTTTTGTTTACATTTCCAACTTTGCTCGTATTATCGATTTTAACTTCCTGACATCTGATCTGTTCCATAAGAAGAGCGTTATTTTCCATTAATATTTTGTTCTTTTCTTGAGCTTCTTTAAGCAGCTCCTTCGGGTATGTTAATTCAATGTTTATGATTTTATTTTTCTATTGGAGTTCTCCGATTTTCTTCGTCATTGACTCCTTCATGTCTATAGTTCGTAGATTTCTAATTTGCAGCCTGTACCATACACTAGCGGTGAAAAACTTTCCAACATTTTCAGCACCTAACAGGTTCAACAACTTTTTTCTTGCAATCACTGCATTAATCTCATTTTCTTTGTAGCCTTTCCAGATTCGCTTTCACTCGCGTCCTCTTCACTTGCCATCTTGTCCTCAACTTCTCGAATAGGAATAAAAAAGAAACATTCAGCGATTTTGGCAGATTCACCATTTCTCAACATATCCTTTACTAAGCCTATTTTTGAAAGTACGGTGCGAGCAAAGACCAGGGTAAGCACAAGTCAAATTTAGGACACGTCTAGCTAAGTCTCTCCTATGCATTAATCGGTGCAAGTCGGTATGAATATAATAAATTTTAAGGAAGTTGAAAAGTGCAGATATACTTCTATAAAAAGGATTTAATAATTTCGAACTGATGAATGAGTCCTATCCATATCAATTGAATAAGTATCTGTGATAGCATAGAGCAAAGATCCACCTACTTCTGGCGAACTTTTTTCTTGAGTAGATGAAAAAGATCATATCTTTAGGTGAAATGAAGTTAGAATCTATAACGTCCATATATAGGCAAATTTTTGTTTGCATACGTCTGATATCATATTAGCTAAAAAGAATTGAAACATTTTTCTTTCAGAATATTCCAAAATTTTCTAGACTGTCGAGTTCTGCGGAATTTTGCAGACCTATTCCTTTCACCCTAATTGTAATATCTTCGGGGTTAAAATTTGATTCGATGGAAACTCTAGCAGTTGAAGAGGATACCAAATTTCAGATGCGACGGATTTGATCCAATAACGAACTCGTCGAAGATATTCATTCCTCCGACCTAACCAAAATATTTCAGCTGTTTAGCTCATGCCGTTATGACGTTATCGAGCCCATGGACCGACAGACAGATGGACGGACGAACATAATCAATTTTCACCACGGATTTTTCTTCAGAGAGTCTATATGAAACGATCGATACCACTTTTATCCAACTATTCGAAAAATACAGAAATTTGGGCCAATCAGTAAGCACTCTGTTCAGGTGAATGAGAGCGCCAGAAATATTTCCACTAACAGACGTCGGAATTGTTGGAATTATCTGACTTCACATACGGGATACTGCAAATCATAGAGCAAGTTCGGCACATCTGTCTGACCCCAGCAAGAAGTTCTCAGTCATTCATGGCACATTATGAAATGGAAATAGATTGAGACGGACCGATAAAGTCATCTGAACCCGTTTTCATCTATCGAACTTCTCCCGTTCAACATTCACGAGATGCTCTTATGCGACTGGCCCGACCTCCTTGTCTCGCTGATGAGATAGATTCGGATCCTTCGAGAATACCTAAACACTACTTGAAAATCCAGCGACACGCGCTCTTTTCGAGATTAAATTCACCCAGGAGTTTTCTTGCCGATTCGTCTCTTCGGGCGCAGCCAGTCATCATGTTGGAACATCGTTATCTTGGCGCTAAAGATACCGCAATTGGAATAGAGAATGAGTCGCCGTGATGGAAAAAGGCGCCCAGGACACTTTATTGTATTGCCCTTGTTTCATCCTGTTTGTGCAGCCGAGGTGGAAGAAAAAAACAAGGATTCTGGAAGGATTCAATTTGGATTTCCAGTTAGTTTCTTTCTCATCAACACGATTCTCCATTTTTTTTGGGTAAAACGCTCGGGAAGGATCTGGAAATCCTCATGTAATCGGCGATGAGGAAGCATTCAGAATGATTCTGGTGACTGCAACTGTGATGAAATGGTAGTTCAGAGTAACTTCTGGGTATAGACTCATCAAAGGCAACCCGATATTTCGATAGTAAAGAAGAGTAGGTAATGAGGATCACTTAAGCAAGACCAAAAATATGAATATGTTTATCGAACAACTATTTTTTGTTCTATTCTTATCATAAACTTCACTTTCTTAATTATCGCCTGCGATCAGCTTTCGTCACATAAATTCACTAATTTTTCACAATCAACAAAATAATAAAAATAAGTTTGATCAACATTCTCGACATGAGTCGGCGAAGTTATCAGTGTGTGGGCAATAGAATCAACACATATAGCACGCATATTTCATGAATTCATGCAATCACTGATGTTCGAAAGAATATATATAATACTGATGTTCGATTTTCAAATTTCATGAATTTTTATTTAGAAAAAAAATAATGCTTATTGATATGGCAAAGGCCCGTTCATGAATTCTGCTGAAATTGAGCTGTGTTGAGAACTATGTCATTGTTATCAGTTAGCACTGATAATCAGTGATAATTATGAGCATCAGTTAATTCTTCTGAGGTGGAACTCCTTGAATATTGAGTAATGTGTGGTACTAATTTCATAATATTTTGGATGGAGCAATATAGATCAGGGGTTGGTGACAGGGTGTCATACAATCAAATATACTTTAGGGACTTCTTTCTTCAAGAGAGGTCTTTTATTGATGGAGACAGAGACTTTTTCCAGTTGCCCAAATCAAATATGGAAATAAAAAGGTAAAAGCAGAAAAACGAACTGAATAACAAAAAGACGTATCATATTCGTTTGAAATTTATAACCCATTCCAAAAAAGAATCGGAAACATCATGAATAGCCCTAAAACCGTCCTGAAATTTATATATGGGACAACTATTGACGAGATGAGGTATTGTTTCTTCTGCTTCTCCACATTCACAACTTGAGCTTGGAACTGAGTTCCATCTGAAAAGCATGCTATTGGTAAGACCATGACCTGTGTTCAAAGGATTGAGAACTGTCCAAATTTTTCTTGGAAGATCAACACCAGGAGTTCCACTCAGTTTTCCATAATTCTTTATCGCTTATGTTCATATTGAAGAACGTATTATGCCATAATGGTTTACGTGACTTCAATCTGGAAATTCGACTATGTGGAATATATGAAATAATTGAGAATAAATTGGGAAAAGAATGATATTTGTTCCAAGAACTCAGAGCTGCAGTCTGTCTGCGAATATGTGAGGAGACACTGTTAGACAAAACTGGTAACCAATGAACCGGTGTAGATCTTATTGTGCCAGTAATTATTCTCATGGATGTTTTCAATTGTGCATCAATTTTTTGTGTATGTGCACTATTAAACCAAACAGAGCAACAATACTCAGCTGCAGAAAAGACTAGGGCTAGAGATGCTGTGCGAAGAGTGGAAGCAAGAGCACCGTCAAGATGATCCAGCTGATTTCTGAAGAATATTATTCCTAGTTCTCAGTTGTAGGCTCAGATCATTTAAATAAGCCTTGTAATTGAGAGATGAATCTAATTTAACTCCTAAGTATTTTGGATAGAAATTATGTTCGATAGGAACATCATTGAAAGTAACAGCTAATTTCCTATGTTTTCATGATTATTCAGATGGAAACAAGATACCTCTGTTTTGTTGGGGTTTGGACATAATCGCCACTGAATAAAATAATTCTTTTAAATTTCCAAATCAGATAACAGTATGTTTTCCAGAGTATTAAATCCGAATGTTGATAAGCAACAGCAATGTCGTCGGCATAAACATATTTCTGAGATGATGTCACTTAGATATAAATTGAAAAGTAAAGGAGCTAGAACAGATCCTTGAGAAAGACCGTTTTTCAATGTTTTGAAATTGCTACTCTTATTGTCAATAAAAACACGAAACCTTCTATCCGATTCGGAAGGAAAGTTTCCTGATTTCAGAATATTGTTATAGAAAGCCAATAATCAAGACAAGGTCTTTTTTCCTGAATGTTCGATGAATTCTGGATATATTTCCTCAAAACTTGCTGCTTGTCGAGATTTAGTAGATTTGATTGCAGCTCTCAATTCATCTTTATTGAATGGATGTGCCACATGTTCTAAAGTAGGAGCTGATCTCCTGATTATGTGAAATTTTTTCTACATATTCCTCATTGCTAACTGACCGTCAGTTTGGCTTCCTCAAGGAGAGTAATATAGTTGAGGCGATTACCGATTTTGTCAACTCTACTATCGAAAGCTTTGAGAATAAGGATCACCGTCCTTCCTCATTTGTCAATCTTACAAAGGCCTTCGATTGTGTACCCCACGACAAGCTCCTCGAAAAATTGAAAAGATATGGATTCGACGACAGGGCGATGGACATGATTGCTTTTTTTCCAGCGAGAGATATCAAATAGTCAGCTCGGACGGAAGACGCTCTCAGATGAGTCCCATTAATATGGGAGTGGTACAGGGATCAGTTTTGGGACCAGTGCTATTTCTGGTGTATATTAACGATCTAACAAATTATATACCTGATGTTGAAGCTACATTATTTGTAGATGATACTACGGTCGCAATAAGGAACGCAAACTCACAGACATTGCTTGAGCGTTCACGTATAGAGCGAGTGAGGCTCTTGGAGTAGTTCACGGCAAACGGCCTTATTGTGAATGAGGAGAAAACACACAATATGATTATGACCTTGAGATAATTTGATGAGGAAAACGGCATGATTCATTCAATAAAGTTCCTCGGTGTTCATGTGGACTTGGCGCTCACGTGGAGTAGCCATATTGACAACCTCTTGGCTAGGCTTAGTCGAAATATTTTTGCCCTGAGAACTCTATTCCTTTCCCTGACACCGGAAATGGTACGTGCGTAAATTTTACCCAGGTAGAAATCACATCTGAAATATGGCGTCCTGTTGTGAGGGGGCAGTGCGAGTCGTGAAACTGTTTTCAGACTGCAGAGGCTAGCGATAAGAATTTTTGGAGGGCTCCCATCACTGCTGTAGAAATGTCTTTAAAGATTTGGGTATTCTTACATTCTCATCGCTATTCATATTGGAGAGTGCTATATATCCATAAAAAGAAGGAGAAATGTGTGCTACAATCTGACATACATAGCCACCGAAAATCGTGGTTATCGTCGAGGTCAGTTGCTAAACTCAAAATCGGTATTCACTATTCAAGAAAGTGGTTATAAAAGTTGCGCTGCATAACAACTAGTGGCTATCCGTAGTAGCTTACTGGCAACTGCTATATAGATGTTGCCTTCGATAACCACTCTTGTTGGCTACTGTTTGTTTATTTTTTTTTTTTCATTCATGTGAACAATTAAAAGTTTTAATCGAATCAGAATGGCACTTTTAGTGCAAATGAACTTTTTAATGAATCAGGAATTACAAAGGTATTAATAAAGAGTATTGTAGGGTAAATGCGCCACTGCTGCAAAGGCTTAACGCTGCCATCATATTATCCAACTCTTTTGTGAGGTGCATTCACAGTTCTTCAACTTTTACTGATTCAGCTGGCGATAGTTTTTCTTTCATCATTTTATGTTCGCTCAGGAAATTCCTCATAAAATAAAAAAGATGTTGGCATTGAAGGTATTTTATTCAATTGACGAATTTTATGATATGACTCTGGATGGAACTGACTTTGCAAAATATTGTTCTGAAGCTGAGATTTTATATACTATTCAAACTGCTGTTTGTAGATTTTCCTAAATGACTTGTGAAAACAATGTATTATTTGTATTAATCGCCAATAAATGTCTTCTTCTCTTCTTCTTCCATTCAGATTGGGATATATTGACTCAGATACATCAGCTAGGCGGCGAACGAATACAAGACATTAATAAGATAAAAAGAACAATTATTTTTTATTTAGCATGTTGGGTCGTTCGACAGCTGTGGTCGCGGGAGTGTCTATGTTGATCGGTGAGACCCTTTATCTCTGCGAACGTAAACAAAAACATTTTTCAATATAGTTTTCCATTTCATCGAAATAATCGAAATGAAACGAATTTTATGACAACAATTCATGGCAGATGAACAAAAAGGAAAACTTTCATCTCTTTCGCCTAATATCATTGGAAATCCATCAGTAAGCACAAGAAACAGAATTTAATTCATGTCTGAGAAATCTAATGAAAATAATACAACAAAATCAATTCCAAGAACTCCACCAATTTTTACACACTGTGTAACAAATTGCCCAGAAATGAAAAGTAAATCAACATTAGTGATAGCTGTCGAACAATTCTATACGAAAACTATGTCAGATATTTTAATTCTATCATCAATGCTAAGACTTAAGAATTTGTCACATTTAAAAAGTGAATGATCGTTTTTGCAAAAATAGCAAGCAAACTTTTTTTGCACTGTGAACGCATTTACTCTTTTATCCCTTGAACCTTTACTGTTTTCATATTTCCTTTCTGTGTGCATTCCCAACTTCTCTAATAACAAATATTTTTCTTTCAGAAATTCGCTGATTTCTTCCATTGTGGGTAACTCAGCTTTAATCTTGTAACCTTCCCAGTCTCGCTCTGGTTCTATTATCAAATTTGATACTATGACATGAATTAGGAGTGTATCCCATTTTTCTACTGGTTGACCAAGATTTTTTAAAGAACGAAGATTTTTTGTAAATGAATCGTAAAGATTTTTAAATCTGGACTGTTTTCTTGTCAGTCCTTGAATTTTGAATAAATTGTTTACGTAAGTCTCTATAATTATTCTTTTATTCTCATAAGCCTCCCTCAGTATAGAAAAAGCTACTGAATAATTTGCACTTGTAATCGGAATTGATTCTATTTTTTGAGCGGCTTCTCCACTCAAGCAAGATTTCAGATAATAAAATTTTTGAATTTCGTCTAATTGTGTGTTGTCGTGAACTAAAGATAAATATAAATCTCTGAATTCGAGCCATTTTTCATATAATCCGCCAAAATTTGGTAACTTCAATGCCGGTAACTTTACATAACTAGAACTAACGTTTTTTATACTTTCTGAACGTTTAACTACTTTTTTTCTTCTAGACCAAAAAATTCCTGTTCATAATTATTGATGACTTCTTGAATAATGGCAACTATTTCAAAATAATTTCCTTCAAATTTGTTCTTTCGTTTTCTTCAATAGTTAAATCCTCCACGGTCGTGTTTTCGTCGTCACGTATTAAATATTCTACGTTGTTTTGAATTTCTTCAAACTGAGTAAACGTTTTACTGATGGCTTCTAACCTCAATTTCAACTGAATTATTTCTTTCCCGTTAACTGCGTCGTGTTTTCAATATAGTTTTCCATTTCATCGAAATAATCGAAATGAAACGAATTTTATGACAACAATTCATGGCAGATGAACAAAAAGGAAAACTTTCATCTCTTTCGCCTAATATCATTGGAAATCCATCAGTAAGCACAAGAAACAGAATTTAATTCATGTCTGAGAAATCTAATGAAAATAATACAACAAAATCAATTCCAAGAACTCCACCAATTTTTACACACTGTGTAACAAATTGCCCAGAAATGAAAAGTAAATCAACATTAGTGATAGCTGTCGAACAATTCTATACGAAAACTATGTCAGATATCAACATCAATGTAAACCCAACCATTTCTGACACATACAGAATTTGGTGAAATTCCTGCAAAGCTAGTTTTCCACACCTAACAATTGAAACAAGAGAGAGCCTATGGGGTGGTTATCATACATCTTTACTAAAGCGTTCTTATTGATGATATGAAAATGGAATTTGAAAAATCAGACCATAAAGTGAGAAACATAGACAACATGGGAGATCATACAACAAAAATCCAATCTCTCTATTTTATGTAGACCTGGAGTCCAGACAATACAACAAAGATATTCACTAAGTAGAGTTTTTTCTCAAATATATGAATTTCAATAGAACCTCTTAGAAACACACGAAAAACCATACAATACGCTATATGTCATGAATACTTCCACACAAAAACCTATTGTAATAGTTCATTTATGTGCGTTGAATGCGACAAACAGTACGATTCAAATGCTCCAAACCAACAACAACACCAGCCACTTGTGGAGGTAGTCACCCAGCAAACTACAGAGGAAGACTAAAAACAACTTGTTGAAACAAAAAACCAAAGAACTTGAAGAAGTGCAAGACAACATAATACATCTGAAACTCCCCACTGTGCCTGCATACCCCAAACCCAGGTTACAACCAGAACTTCAAAGATCTCCTACCCTGAGGCAACGAGAAGCTAACAACCACACACCTGCTCATGGTAAAAATCCAATTTATTTAGAATGGCACAACTTATTAACCAGAGCCAGATCATACTGAATATACTAACATCAATAGTTAAAATTGGCTGAGTTGGAACGCAAATTGGCTTCTAATCCGCAACTATAAATAGGAAATATTCATGAGCCTCAATAAAATAGATGTGATGCTGATATTGAAATCCATTTCACCGACAAAACAGTGTTTCAGATCACACAATACCTCACTTACTCCACTGAACACCCAGACGGTACATCTCCAGGTGGCGCAGCTATTCTAATTTGGAGAAGCTTGAAAAATGATCCACTACCGAAATACGTTACTCATGAAACACAAGCAACGAACATAAGAATGTACACATAATTGTGGAGTTTCGATGTATCAGCAATATACTCACCACCAAAGCACAATAACTGATATTAACTCATATGAGTCTTCTTTACAAACTTTTTAATAACGGGTTTTGATAAGAAGTGACTAGAATGCGAGGCACACCCATGGGGCATCAAGACTAATAACTCCCAAACGTCTTAATATGATGGAAAAGATAAAAAACAACAATTTCGACATACTATCAACAGGCTCACAGACCCACTGGCCAACAGACCGAAACAAGATTCCCGATGTTTAGGACTTGTTCGTCATGAATGAACAACAATGAACAATAGCCACATACAGGTGGAATCTTATGATCTAGACTTTTCATCTGACCATTCACCAGTACTGCTAACCCTCCACACAATAATACCCAAATCGTATGAAATTGAATTGTCACTAACGATGGAAAATCCGATTGGGCTGAGTTCCAAGAAATACTCGAGGAGGAAGCCGAAATGAGTATAATTTTAGAAAAGCCTGATGACATAGAAACAGCTGCAAACAACATAACGATACAGAAAGTAGTATAGGAAAGTACTACTACTCACTCAATGACAGGATAAAATCAAAGGAAATACCCTGCAAGTACGGGAGCTGCTGGTAGAAAACCGGAGAACACGAGGAAATTGGCGAAGATAACCCAATCCACTTGTCAAGACAATACTGAATCAACTCACAAGAAAGCTACGTGAAGCACTGCAACTACATAAAAATTATTAATTTCAATGGTAAATACAGAATATAAAGGATTGAAATGAGCACAGTATTTGGAAAGCTACAAAGAAGTTCAAAAAACCTACATTGAGGAAATCTCTGATTGCAATATCCAATAAAGAATGGGCTGCCTCTGATGAAGAAAAATGCGATACATTTGACAAACATCTTACACATATCTTCACACCAAAGGACCCTTTTCCTAATCTATGCTACGAACAAACTACTAGAGAGCTACTTGAAAATAGGAACCAATAGGTAGGAATTGGAAGCCAAGTCAATGCAGAAATTAATATTATATGTGCGGTACCTCAGGCCATAGTGCTGAGGCTTATTATGTTCCTAATTTACGTGAATGACCTGTTCATACAGGATGAAGAAAAATCATGAGTTTCACTGACAACAAATACTATGAGAGCGGAAATTGGTACAGCCTGAAACAAAACATTGAGAGGGACTTGGGAAACTCAAAGATTGATTTGATAGTAGATTCTTTTCTATTTGAAATATCTAAAATGACAATTATAGTCTTACACTTCGTGATACCTTCTATTTATTCTAGAAAACAGCGTTTTCTTTGATGAATAACAGAAAATCTTTAATTCTTATCATAGCATCAAACAATTAAAAAAAAACTACAGAAAAATTAATCAAAAAATGAAATAGAATACGACACATGTGTTTTGAAATTTGTGTATAACACTTTTCTCTCATCAGGAATTGATATTCGATCAACAATAATTCAAACAATTTTTGGTTAAAACTCACTTGTGAACTGCCGCTTACGAAACGAATGTCAATGCTACCATCATAGAATGTAGTTGTAATTTGCTGCGTCGATTTATTAAGCGAGATAATACCCGATGCTTATATTTGAGGTTAGTTTTTAGTATGTCAATCGATTTCAACGTAGCATGGTAATACGTTTCGTAAGCGGTAGTTCACAAGTAAGTTTTAACCAAGAATTGTTCAAATTATTGTTGATCCAATATGATTGTCTTATGAGAGAAAAGTGTTATATACAAATCTCGAAACACATGTGTCGTATTCTTTTCTATTTTTTGATTAATTTTTCGTTAGTTTTCTTGAATTGTTTGATGTTATGATAAAAATGAAAAATTTTCTCTTAATCATCAAATGAAACGGTGTTTTCTAGAATAAATAAAGGTATCAGTGATACTTTCAAGAAGTGTAAGACCGTAATTGTCATTTTAGATATTTTTGGTTCATTTACACTTTCAAGAATGGACTTACTTGTTCAATTAAATAATTCTTATCTATTAGTTTCGATAAAACAGTATACTTACCGTCTTATTGCATCTCATCATCCATTCCGAATTACTCTCTTAATATTTGGCGAGATCTCGTAATTAGGCCTCAGATAAAATTCAAATATTTGTGAATATATGTAGATGATCATCTCAGATTGGACCATAACATAGGGTACTTAACAAGAAAACTACGATGTATTTTGTAAGGGCTTGAACAGGTCGATTGAATTATTTTTATCACTCAATTGAATTACAAATACCTACAAAAAATATATTCCACAGCTTTGTCAAATCACAGTTAAATGATGGCAATATTGATTGAGGATGCCCTTGAAGAGTCTCAAAGTCGAATTCTCAGAATACTACTCAACAGACTTATAAGATGCTAGGGTAATATCCTCTATGCTGAGACTAAACATAACACTAATTGTCTTTTGAATGCGACCGCAACTGTACAAGACTGAGTTTGATGCTCAAAACCATCCATATGGGACGAGAAAAGGGCACCACCATTGTGTAACGCTATGTCCATTGGACCGATAAGCTGCCGTTATCTAGCTCCAAGATTGTTCAATAGTCTGCCGAAGTAGATTACAGAGGGAGTTTCTTTAAGAATATTCAGAAATCGTTTAATATCATTTGTAAAGGAAAATGGATGAACGTATACTCTTGATTTGGTCGACGGTAGGGGATGAATGACTTCTGAACATGCTGTCTTTTGCAGCATATGTAATTAATAGTGTTTTCCTGACCGTTTCGTTGGATGATGTTTCTGATGATATTGAAATGTGTGTGTGTTCCCTTGTATACATTAATTGGACACTTACTTTTTTCGCTATTTTTATTTCACATTTGCATACTCAGAAATATCGAAAAATGAAAACACCACATAGCGTCTTTGCAGACGATATAGCTTTATTTGCATCGAATGGAAACGACGAAACAGCCATCATCGAACCAATATGATCGTACGTCCCTCAATTCTGGAGCTGCGATAAGCCTTCAAATATTCAAATAATCCAGAGAAATACATTCATTGGATAACGCCTCTTGGTATGCCTCCAACCATATCATCATTGAGGATTCAATTAGTTTCATATGTCAGCACAGAAATAGGAAACCGCTCGAAAAGATATCATCAGAAGTACAAGGACATGACATCCAACAGATCGAGCAACTGACAGAAGATCCAACTGACTAATCATACCTAAGTAGCCATCAACCAGGAATACTTTCTCTTAGTCAAAAAATAGAACACATCGACTGAATACTTTTGAAATTAGAATGTAAATCACAATGAATATTAAACAAAAAAATTAATTATATTTTCAGCTTTTTCAGAGGTTAATTTTTTGACTTGAAATAGTAGAAGATGGATATGGAAACATTGGTAGCAAGAACGATAAGAGATGTTGGTTATTGCCAAAATAATAAGTCTACACAAGTTCAAATAATTTCAGCTACTCTCAATTTGTGCGTACAGAGTGTCTTTATACAGGGTGTTCGGCACATGGACCGTCAAATTTTTTTGGGGCGTTGGTAGGGTCATTTGCTACCTTTTCAGTCTTGGAACCTTAGTCCTTAGTATTACGGTTACGAAGGTATGATTTTTTTATTAGGTTTTTCTAAATTACCTAAAATGTACCCTTCGAAGCCCCATAACTTTTTTTGCGTGTGCTTTTACATGCAGTTTTTTATTGAATTAACTCTTCATGAGTGTGGGTTTAAAAAAAAAACGTATTTATTGTTACAGATAACACCACAAAATTAACACGTGGGCCTATTATTAAAAAAAAAATTATGAAAGTATGAAAACATCTCCACTCCTATTGAAATTTGAAAAAAAGTTACAGCTATTACAAACTTAGTTTTATTTTAAAATGTTCTTTGGTTTATAACGTTGCTAACCATATGCTATTTACGTAAGGCAATAAAAAAAAATATCTCACTGAATAAATTAGATGATGGGGATCCCATAGGTAAGCCATATAGTTGTTGGTTAATTTTATCATTGAATTTGAAGTAGCAAATATGGGATCCCCATCATCTAATTTATTCAGTGAGATATTTATGACAGCCCTTGAAAAGAAAAAAAATATTTTCCTCAGAAGACATTGGCTTAACAGGTTTTGTGCTACTCTGGAAGCGATATGTGGATGATGTTTTTTGCGTATGGACTGGGTCGATATCGGAATTGACGGCATTTTTGGAATTGTTGAACTCCATCCATGATTCCATCAAATTCACATTAGAAATAGAGGATGATAATAGATGTCTGAACTTCCTAGATATACAGATTAAAAGAAAAAATGAACACCTTGAATTTGATATATACAGAAAATCCACCTTCTCTGATATTTTAATACCAAATAGTAGTTCACATCCTTATAAAATCAAAATGTCAGCATTTCACGCACTAACTCATAGATTAGTCTCAATTCCAATGCCAAAAATTAACTATGACAGGGAGGTTCGAACACTGAAATTTTTAGCTGGGAATAATGGCTACTCTCCGGATATAATAGATCAACTCCTTTTCAGAAAGCGGCAGAAGAAATTGTTACATTCAATTTATCCACCAAATAATGAAACTGAAACCAAAAAATACGCATATATCGACTACATCCCGTCTCTGAGTGATAAATTTTGCAAAAGACTCAGACATTATAATATTAACATTAGTTGTACTAATAAGAAAAATCTGAGATCAATGTTCTTTAATGGTAAGGATCGAGCGAACAACACAATTAAGCGGTGTATATAAGCTTCACTGTAATGAATGCCCTGCATTTTACATAGGTCAAACTGGTCGTTCACTAGCAAAAAGAATTGATGAACACAAAAAATCAATCCTCCAAAACAAACCCACTACTGGTTTCTCTAGTCACTTTATCACCTCAAACCATTTTATTGATTTTGAAAAAACCAAAATATTGCACAAATGCCATAAAGGTAAACGCATGGACCTTTTAAAATACTTAGAAATAACATCAGCTTTTAAACAAAATCTCCCCATTGTAAATGATCAGTTAGATTTCCGTCTATCACCAATTTTAACATGTGTTACTTGATATGTTAGGTAGATGTGTACTGTATTAACCGATATTGTTTTATATTCAGTTTTGAAAATGGGATGAAACCCGAAACATGCATGTCAACGATGCTTTAAATAAAATTTGTGAAACGTACTGACAAGTGTTTTATTCAATTTTTGTTAAATCAATTAATATCAAACTATGTTTCACCATGGGATAAGCGAGGAATCAATTACGATTAAATAATTCAATATTTGAATAGGGCAAAAAAGTTGATTAAAACCGGTTTCAACCTTTTGTTGGTTTATCATTTTAGATGAGAAGTTAATCTATTACCGAATTAAGAGAAATTTAATTCCTTTTGAATTTTATTCGTAAAATTTAACGGTGCCTTATATTGAAAATGTACCTTCTTCCTTAAAAAATGTAGAAAAGCACTGACGTAAAGTCAGGAGCTATTGCGGAGTTGTTCTTAAGTCTTTTATCCGGCAGTAACTTTAGTGGAAGGTTTATTCGTGAAGAGCATATTCAAAAGTCGTAGATATCTAATCTTCATTTCGGAAAACAATAAAACAAATAAACTTCAGATAATTATAATAATAGATTAGAATAAACAAAGAGTACAAAAAAATTTCATCAACAATTTTGAAGACATATTGATTGCCAAATATTATCAATTTGGTATTAAGAAGTAATCGGATATGGGAATTTTGCACAATGATGTATAAAAAAAATTATTTTTTCTTAAATGAAATTATATGGTATAATCAATTAATCAATTCTTTACAAGGATAGTTAATATTTAAAAAGTTATAAAAAATTGATAGAAAAAGTGTAGTCTTCAAGGACAAAGTTTGAATTAAAAAAAAATTGGACATACATCCAGGCAAAATATCAATAACACAAAACCTAAAAAAAGTTACTAAAACATAATCAGAAATATCAAATAATGATTTTATTTACAATTCTTTTGAAGATTCAGTAGAACTAGTTGTTTCCAGAAGCTAAATATCCATGAAATAATAAGGTTTTCAACTGACTTTGCACCTACAACTGCGGACGGTTAAATAAAATCCTATTAGATCAGGGCTAATAAGCCAATTTATTGGCCTTTGAATAAAATCAACTTGGTATATTTGTTGCGAATGGTTTCTGTTTTCTTCACAAATAGAATCCAAGCTGCTCTCCTCTTTTCTTCTTTAGGATATCTAAAATAATGTTAAAAACATATATATCACAAATGTGCTATGAACATACAAAAATTAACCAAGAGCAATTTTGAGTCGTCTTTAACAATATTGATTTTTAGATAGGAAAATTTTTATACACTATTATAATATGTAATTCATGGTATATTTAATGTAGAAGGAGATATCACAGCATAACAAAAAAAAAAAAATATGATAATAATATGAACTTAACCTACTGTATTTCTCTATGTTACACCAATCGTTAACCTCGAAATTTCTACAGACTTTTGAATTCTTTGTATAACTGAATTTATCTTTCGAAACACTTACCTATGAAAACTTAAAGTATTATCCTATGTTTTTTTACACACAGATCGGCCACAAGATGCACAACTAACCATTTTGAAGTCAAAATACCAAACTTGTTTACACGAAATTCCAACGTGATGAGTCACAATTGGATTAGTAATATGGCCGTTCCCGTCGCACGTATATTCGTAGCAAATGAACCATAAATGAACATTGTGCTCCTTCCTGTAGTTCTATGTTCTGAGGTGCTTACCTACTACTACTCGTAGTAGATAATGAAATGATTTTTCTATAAGTGTTTTCAAAGTCTCTCGATGTGAAAATACATTCAATGATAATTATGAAATAATAGCATTCACTAAAGTAATCTACAGGTAGGTTTTCGTAAGGAAACTCGTAAATGAGAATATTTTAATTTTTATTCCTCAAAATAAAATACAGTGTTACTCAATCATGTAGCAAAACAAACTCTTGAAATACCAATACTGTCCACTTCGAATGATTCAAGAGTTGGTTAAGATTTCATCAATAACACTATTGAGTTAGTAATTGTAGTAGTACATCAAATATATCTCCTTATCATTATATACATTCATTGTTAATTGATACAAGTTTTTCTCACATGAAAACAGTGTAATTTCTCTATTTCATTTAAGGTAAAATTTTCGTACAATATAATCGTTGACGTACGTTGCTAAATTTCATAATAATGGAATAATAACTTAGTTTATTTAACAATTTATGGCATTCAGCCTAACATATTATATATCGATCACAGGGATTTATTTAAATTTACATATTTTGAGTTTTCCATCTGAGGGAAATATGAAATGAAAACTTGAGTTTATTTTTTCTGGATAAGAAAAGCGATCTTTCCTAAGCATTCTGATCATTATTTATTTTTTGAAAAATTTATATCCATATTGTCCGAGAAAAAAAAATCATTGAAGTTCGAAATAATGGAATTTATTTGAAGGCTATAAAGTATATTGATATGATGCAGATATACATAAACTAACTGAAAAACATTACTCGAATATTCCAGATTCAATAGAAAATCGTTTATTGACGTAATTGAATTTTACAATATTCTTATGATTGGATTTGACGTATGGATATTTTATTGATGGTATATAAAAGAATTCATTAGCTGAGTTTCGGAGGAATGACCAATTTTGTTGGGATTACCATATTTTCCAAAACTGATATTAAGTATCATCGTTGAAAATCATAATTGAAAATTCGTACTGACTAGTGGAAAAATGTTCTTTTATGAGTAACATAAATGTTGTTGTTAGTTTTTATAATTGAATGAATTCATTTTACGATGCAGTTATCTGGACTAGATATATACATCATCAATAATATCTATCAAACTGACTTTTCTATTCATTATTCAAAGTATCCCGAAATTGGTGAGAGGTTCTAAAATGAATAATCTCGGATATTACAAAATGATATGGACTGAGAATTGATATAGAAGACTGGGATATGCTTCACGATCATTAGCTAATTGACATTATCATGCCTCTCATAATACAAAAGTTTTCAAAATATGCAAAGACTAGAGAATAAATTTGGTTTCATTCAATTGAAGTACTTTTTATATTTTATTTTAAGTCAATATTTACAGTTCCAAGATTCGCATAGATTAATCTCACACCGATAAAATTATGATAATTGAGTTTCACTGGGCATCATGAAAATTTTCATTTTTTCGCATAAATTTGCAGTTATGTTTTCAATTGGTACTATTTTCTCATAATACTGTGTATCATATCCACCTTTCATAGCAGGACGAAATGAGATACTGTCAAAAAATATTTTGAGAAAAATTATGAACATTTTCATGAAATATCGCCCATTTTAATTTAAGAATTCAAATCATGGAAGGAATGTACAAAGCAACAATTATCCAGTACCACTCACTATGCATTCAAGTGTCTTTGGCTTTCTTCAAACTTTTTGGTTTCTGTTGGATAATTATCTCCCTGATTGCTGCAGGAGAGCACAACACAAAAGGACGACCAAATATCTGGGGAATGTGAGTCCACTACATCCAGCTGCTGAAAAGAAAAAAAAAACATGTTTTAGCTTGTTGTAAGCGAGTGGTCCAATTAAGTTTCGTCGAGTTGAATGCTTTCACATGGCGGCAATATTAGAGTCGGTATTTTCAGAAATGTCTCTGCAATTAATATGATGTAGAGGAAGATATCCGAAAGAAACAAGTTGTGGGTCGTTTCCCTCGATTATATTTTTCGGTTAATCCAGTATCGATAATCTATAATATAAAAATTTAGAAAGCACTGACGTGAGGTCAGATTGCTTTGGCACTCTTGTTGAGCTACTTGCGAGTAAATATCCAAACCTTAACAAATCTATAAGCTTTCTGATCGGGTGAATAACAGTCTTTTTCCCTACTATGGGACAATGTGATATAAATATGAAAGCCTAATGAATAAAAACAAACCTTTATCTCAATTTGAAAATAACTACTCATAATTTTCACCAAATTTTGTTCTATTTTTCTCCTAAAAACTTACGTCATTGCTTTTCTGAGTTTTGACAACGCCATCAAATTCTGTCTCTATGATAAAAAATTTTTTGATTGATATTACGTCTGTGCTGTTCTGAATTTTGACAACGTCATCGACATCGAATTCTACCTCTATGAATTCTATGAAAAGTTTGATTGATATTACGCCAACTGACACTGATATCTAGGTCCGCAAGTTGTCAAACGAATATCGATCTGTGATGGCAAATCTTTCAATGACAAAGCTCGGACTTCATGACATTTCTATTTTTCTCTTGAGTAAATGAAAAAAATGATCATATCTTCAGAAGGGGGAAAGCTACGACAATGAAATTTGAGGATGAGTAAGATATCGGTAACCTCAATATATATACGGATTTTTATTCAAATCTAAATGAAGTCTTAGGAGATATTGAGTATTGAAAATTTTTTTTTTGGGAATTTTTTGAAAATTTTCTAGCGTGACGATTTCCGCGAAATTTTGCAAGCCGTTTTGTTTCAGCCTCCCTCAATAACATTCCAAGTATCAACTTGATTGGATGTATATTCTAGTAGTTATTATTGAAACAAAATTTCAGATGCTCATAACTACTGAACCATCCGACGGATTTGACCCAATAACGAACTTGACCGAGATATTTGGACAATTAACCTATTCTGAAAATTTGAAAACTCTAGCTGATTCCTTCTGGATTCTAGAGAGGATACGGCCGGACAGACTCAATTTTCGCCACGAATTCTTCATCAGGAGTCGAACCCAATCGATTGAGACCATTTTCGGCTCGATATTCCAAAATTACAGACATTCGGGCAAAATGATAGGCACTCTTTTCGGGTGAACAAGAGCGCCAAAAATGGATCGCAAAATGTGTTGGTAAGCCCATAACTCAACAAGGCCTGGACCAATTTGGCCAAATCTTTTTTTAAAATGTTCGTTTAAGTTCAAGGTTATTACGGCGAGAAAAATTAGAATTATTGCTGGAAAATCCCTAAAAATAGCCCTTTTCTTTTTCCCATACAAAGGATTTGTAACTAAAACGTAGTCAATTTGAGCTTTATTGCTATGCGTGTCGCATAGCTTAGTGGAATAAAGCCTTGACCTTTGACGTGGAAACCCGTCGTGTCGTAGGTTCAAGTCCGGGGCTAGGAAAGAAGTTTTCTAGCTTTCGTTATGCGGCCACCATTCACTGTTGGGTCTAAAATTAACAGTGCTGTGCCTAAGGTGGCGTAAGGACACAGTAACAAAGCCTACACAGAACACACACTGGTAAGCCTAACTCGCACAAGCTTTAATTAGCTTCTGGGGGGTGTACATTGATGTATACCTAGGTAAACCAGTAGAAACATAAACATAAAGTTCATATCAAATTACAAGCACTCAGTGTTGTCAAAGATCATATCTATCAAAACAATGTGCGTGTGTGCGTTGGAGCAATGCATGACGCTTTTAACCAAGAGTTGCATCGAGAAAAACTGTATGATCTCAACGCTTTGAAAGAATTAATTCAAACAAATCTTCCACTGTTAAATGAACAACAGAAGTATGTATTTGAAACTCTTATGAAAGTAACAAATGATGAAACTGGAGGGATTTACTTCTCAGATGCACCTGGTGGTACAGGAAAAACTTTTTTGATTTCATTAATATTAGCAACAATTCGCTCACAAAATTAAATTGCACTTGCACTCGCTTCGTCGGGAATTGCAGCAACTTTGCTTGAAGGTGGTCGAACAGCCCATTCAGCACTAAAATTGCCATTAAATATGCAAAGCAATGAAACTCCAACCTGCAACGTTTCGAAGAACTCTGCAATGGCAAAGGTTTTGCAGCAATGTAGATTGATTGTTTGAGATGAATGCACGATGGCATATAAAAAATCTTTGGAGGCTTTAGACAGAACCTTAAGAGATCTACGGAGCAATAATAACCGATTTGGTGGTGCAATGATTTTATTAGCAGGAGATTTTCGTCAAACATTGCCAGTGATTCCACGATCAACGCCAGCTAATGAACTCAATGCATGTCTAAAGTCCTCCAATTTGTGGAAACATGTCAAAGTACTTCATTTAAGTAAGAATATGCGTGTCGAGATGCAAAATGACCAATCTGGAATCATATTCTCTAAACAACTAATTGACATTGATAATGACAAATTTACTATAGACATGTTGACTGGCTACATTAACTTTCCTCAAAGTTTTTGTCAGTTAACTCGATCAAAAGATGAACTTATTCAGAAGGTGTTTGCAGATGTTTCTCAAAATTACAGAAACCATAAATGGTTGAGCCAACGAGCTATACTGGCTTCAAAAAACATAAATGTAGATGAATTAAATTTCAAAATTCAAGAACAAATTACAGGCGAATTGAGGATATATAAATCAGTTCATTCGGCTACTAATCAAGATGATGTAGTCAACTATCTACCGGAATTTTTAAACTCGCTGGATTTGCCAGGATTGCCACCTCCCAATCTTCAATTAGAGGTTGGATCGGTGGTTATAATGTTGCGAAATATCAACCAACCGCGTCTTTGCAACGATACGCGGTTAGCGATAAAAAAATTACTAAACAATGTGATAAAAGCAACTATACTCAAAGGAAAGTATAAAGGAGAAGATGTTCTCATACCGCGAACCCAATGATTCCGACTAATGTGCCATTTGAGTTTAAACGACTACAGTTTCCAGTGCGGCTTGCTTTTGCTATGATTATAAACAATTCACAGGGGCAATCATTAAGTGTTTGTGGTATTAATCTAGAAAACCCATGTTTCTCACATGGTCAATTGTATGTTGCCTGTTCCCGTATTGAAAAACCATCAGATTTGTTTATCTATGCGCCAGGTAATCAAACAAAAAACATCGTATACCACAAAGCACTACAATGATAATATTAATAATTATGATTCACATGATTACCAATAAGGCGATAATTTACTTTTAAATCCTTATATATGTTTTATTTAATTATTTTTCATTCACAACGCCCTATCACCAGGGTGACGGTTCTGTTCGGGAGAATTTTTTAAAATACGTAGGCACAAAAACAGCCACATTACTAATCTTTTTGACAGGACGAAGTCTGTCGGGTCAGCTAGTCCTTGAAATAAAATTCTGCTATATGCTTCCATATAAATTTCGTTGGCTATCCTCATAAATCGCATTCTACCTTTGAGTTCTGATTGTGAAGTTAAAACTACAAATCAGCGTGGAATTAAAGTTAATAAGGTAGAGAGATCTCCGCTGAAATCAAATGAATTTGTTTTCATTTGCAGAGTATCGAACATTTCAAGTTGTACTTATGCCATTTTTTAGTTACGTGAAAAATTCGAAGATAACATATTCAGTATAACGCATTGCTGTTGGTGTGCTAGAGGAAAACACCACTTTCTTTCTAATACCCAAAAATAAGGAAAGCCCAACAAAAAGGTGAAAGAGTGGATTAAATAAAAGCAATATATGACTGGAAAATTGTCCGGCTGAAAAAGTTCTTGATCCATTGATTTGACTCCCTGATGAAGTATCCGTCATATAATTTGAGTATGTCCGGCCGTATGCTTTTTTCTTCCGAAGAAGTTGAACAGATTTTCTATGATTTCAGAACAGGTGAAAAGTCTGAATTTAACGGTCAATCTTGATGTTAACCTATTCAGCAGCTATGAGCATCTGAAATTTGGTTAACTCAATTCATGGAATATCCATATGATAGGTCGTTCTAGAATGAGGTCGAAACAAATAGAATTCAACAAATATGGTGGAATTCCTCATGCTTGAAAATTACTTAAAGTTTCAAATGATTCTCCTATAGAACATAATTTCTATCCAAAATACTCAGAAGTTAAATTAGATTCATCTTTCAGTTACAAGGCTCATTTAAATGATCTGAACCTGAAACCGAAACCTAGAAATAATAATCTTCAGAAATTAGCTGGATCATCTTGGAGTGCTGTGCTTCCACCCTTCGCTCAGCATGTCTAGCCCTAGTCTTTTCTGCACCTGAGTATTGTTGCTCTGTTTGGTTCAATAGTACACATACACAAAAAATTGATACACAATTGAATACATCCATGGGAATAATTACTGGCTCCATAAGATCTACACCGGTTCATTGGTTACCAGTTTTGTCTAACATTGTCCCTCCCCATATTCGCAGACAGACTACAGCTCTGAATTCCTAGAACAAATATCATTCTTTTCCCAAATTATTCCCAATTATTTCATATTTTCCACAAAATAGAATTCCCAAATTGAAGTCACGTAAACCATTATGGCATAATACGTTCTTCAATATGAACATAAGCGATAAAGAATTATGGAAGACTGAGTGGAAATCTCACGAAATGTTCAATATGTTCAATATTCTGGTCCTTCCGAAAAAAATCCTGGTTTAGATCTTCCAAGAAATATCTGGAAAGTTCTCAATCGTTTGAGAACAGGTTATGGTCGTACCAATAGCATCCTATTCAGATGGAACTCAGTTCCAAGCGCAAGTTGTCAATGTGGTGAAGCAGAAGAAACAATACCTTATCTCATCAATAGTTGTCCCATATACAGGGTTGGGATAAAGTTTGGCACCAAATTAATATCTTTGAAACGAAACGGGCGATATTTATTGAATTTGGCAGCTGAGTGTAATGGACCATAATGCATCTGATGACCATATTTTCATTAATGAGATACTTCCGGTTTAACCGGAAATGACCGGAATGATCGAATATAATTTTTATGTTTGAAATAAAATTATTTTCGTTCAAGGTCAACACCCGTCACGTGATTAGGGATCATTAATATAAGAGAACAGCACAGGTATCATAATTCTTTTGTGGTTGTTCAGTATTAGTTGCCAGTTGAGCCAGGTTTTTGACTTGAATTAAAGTATTTTCAATAAAAGTTAATCATCAAATATGGGTCCTACTGAATGTACAGTACCTGGTTGCGAAATTAACACTCCCCTATGACATGTTTTCCTAAATTTCAAAACAGAAATGATTAGATTTCATATGTGGCTAGATATACTGCAGAATCCAGAACTGAAAGCCATGCCACGGAAAGACGTTTATAAGAAAAGGGTTAGCCACTATCATTTTGATGAGAAATACACTCGGAAATACATCTTACCTGTTATCAGAAGGCTGACGCCTAATGCATTACCAACTCTTTTAAGAAATGAGACTGATGCAACAGGTTTGAGGTGATTTCTCTATTTTAAACTTTCAATAATGTCATAAATGCTATAAAATTCTGAATTTCACATTAATAAGTTGGATGTTGACTATTTAATAGTCTTATTATCAATTTATTTCACAGGTAGTGAGTATATAGAATTGGTAGATATGAGTGAAGCTCAATCTGGATTTGTGGTCCCAGATGAAAGATGTAAGATATAAATTATTAATCAAACCACTTAAATTTCCTTATTTTCTCATAATTATAATTTCCTTAAACTATATTCTTTAGTTTCAGAACAAGGGGAATCTAACCTCTCAATGCATCCAGATGCAACTTTCTCGAAATTTCGAGATGTTGATAAATCACCTTCTCAAATAGTATTAGAACACAGTGAGTTTTAACATTAGAATATAATGAACATATTAGCGGTGTTCGTTCGTTCTGATTCAACCGATCACTATTGTGTCATTGAAGGAAGAAAAGATTGAAAACATTACACAGTGACTTCATTCAGTTCGAATGAATGCTTTCAAGATGTATTTCGATTTTAATGAAATTAAATCAATCAAATCTTCTGTGGGTTATGCTTACCTCGAATCTGTGAGTAGTATTGATAATGTCCCTGATTAATCTTTATATGTGATAAATAGGATAATTTATCTCTAACATCTACAGGTATTTTGACTGAATTCATCTACTGAACAATTTTAGTACTTTAAATAAAAATTTGTTAAAAGTTTCTGTTTTTCTCCACCAGATTCCCTTCTCTATATAATAACCATTAGTTAATTCGAACCATTTTGGAGTTGAGTAAATGATCCAAATCAGATATCATTTTCTCAACTTCAGTTTTGGCTCGAATTAGCTTGAAAATAATTATTCATATAAGAGGTATGAATTTGAATGAATCGCTTTCCCGCCAAATGAGGAAATCAGTTTGAGCGACCAAACGCAAGGTGTCGCTTTGTTAGCGTGACAAGTCCTTAACACGTGCGTTGGCAATCTATAAAGGTAATTTGTCTATGTATAAGACCCTCATTGGATTTTCGATAACTCAGAAAAACCAGTGGTATGTAGTTTGTGATGCTTGTTACTTTTATGGGCTTCAACTTCCAATAAAAATTAGTCCCGTTTATAGAATATCTTGCTCTTCATGTGAGTTAGCATATATTGGAAACACGTCCCAACAACATGAGAAAATAATTGGTCAGCACAAAAGTGTCATAAAAAATGTTGATAGAACTGTTGTGTTAGGTCGTGAGCTGTGTAGATGTCCGGATTCGTTTCATTAGTGATTTGATTTATTTAACTTTCGGCACTTTTCTTATGTACGATGGATGTTTTTTGAGTTGCCTACATCACGGCGCTGGTTGGCGAGCGCGTGAACTAATATCAAACAATATACGATCTCCAAATCAACAACCTGCGAAAATAAACGGTGTTGAAATCAAACTCATCTAAAGTTGAATAAACGCTTAATCATCTATTTTTCATATTAAATGCACATAGTGATCAATGAACAGGAGAAATCTGAGTGATCCTTTCACCAGCTCTGCTGTCCAGAAAAGGTTTAAACTTGTATCCCTTTCCCTTAAAACCCATCATTTCTAGTATAGCGTCTCAGTGAGCAACCTAGTATCCATCTGAAGCCCCTTTGGGTGAGTGAATTTTAATTTTTTTTTATGCGGTGTTCGCATTTTCACCTGAAATCGATCGCCAATTATTCATTGGTGGCTGATTATGTTGCTTTAGCACAGCATGTTAGGGAACAGAATCATTATTTAATGGATTTTGACAGTGAATCCATTTTGGAACGAGAAAGAAACCTTGAAAAAAGATCGTTCTTAGAAGAGTATCATATAAAAAGGTATCAATCGTTTATAAATCATAGATCTGATATAAATAATATTTATTCTCACTTGATGAATTATATCGTGAACTCCGAAACTCTATTATATTGACATAGAAAACAGCTTGGTCCTCTGAATGTATGTTATTGAGAGGACTGTAAGATTTTGGTTATGTGACTGGGATCCCTAATAAATTTTACATAGGGTGTTTGATGTAAATCCCTCCAATTTGTTCTTATGAATCAATTGTCGGTAGAACAATGTAAAATTTGAAGTTTTGAGGCGGTTGTGCGGCAACATGATGTGTTTGTTTGTATTCAGACACTTTCTGTGTCATGCTCGACTAGAAAGACAGGTCCTTATATTTGATGACGAGATATTGTTGATGATGGAGCTCATGTAGAATAATTGTTTGGGCTATTACCATCATCTATTGTGGATGTAATGATTTCCGACGTTTCGATATACATCTTTTGAAAATTATCAATTTTCAAAAAGTCAATATTGACAGAAGTCATGAAAGAAATCATATTATCACAGATGATATAACATCGTTCATTTTCTCTCATGACTTCTGTCAATATTGCCTTTTTGAAAATTGATAATTTTCAAAAGGTTTCTTACTTTTCTCCTTGATAAAGATAGAAGATGTCTATCGAAACGTCGGAAATCATTACATCCACAATAGATGATGGTAATAGCCCAAACAATCATTAAACAGGTCCTTATATTATAGAGATTTTAAATTCTTGACGTAAAAATGTGCCTTGCCTATATTCACTTATTCTTACTTGGTGAATTTTAACGTTAACGTTAACGATCCTGTATTAGACTGACATAGAAAACAATTGAGTCCTCTGAATATATGGAAAATATCTGTGACTTTTGGTTCTGTGACGGAGATCCGAGATTTCAATAGGTTAAGTTATGAAGTTTTCTTTCTGTCTTAGTAATCAGTATCAGAAATAACGACGTTTAATTTTTAAGTATTCAGGTGAATATGCCACCACATGATATAATTACTTGCATTCAGATACTATCTGTGTGATGCCTGATTGGAAAATCATTATTTCTGTACGCTGCCTTCTGTTACAAAATAGTTGCAAGTTTTGACGTGAAGTAGACCTGACTCACATAGGGTGCCTTTTCCATGTTATCAATAGTAATACATTATGTATCATTAGCTCTAACCTCGATTATTTGGTTTGTTTTTCAATCTGTTGGTATAGTAGTGTAGAATTTTAATGTTACCATATTTACAGTGTCCTGAAAGAGGTTATAACTGATGGTCTTTCGACCATCAGTAGATGTAATAAATATATGAGTAAACTGTGAGCCGTTCATCCGTTTATCGAGCCCTTACCTTTCACCATTCAATAATTTTTATGCCATGTCTTGGATTAATCAATATTATCCTGAAGTGAAAAAACTTCAGGGTATTTGAGTTTCAATTCTCTTCTGCTTAAAATTGTGTATACTGATTATTATTGAAGCGTTTCAGTTTCTCTAACCTACACGATATTACAGTAAAATTGGTATTTCTATGAAAAATTTGGTTGCAGACGTTTCCAATGGTTGCACTTAAATAAGGACCTACATCTAAGTTCAATTTATTATATTTAGGTCTCATCCACTGAAGGGAAATACTGAAAAAGCATTAAAAAATATATATATGGGAAAAGAGGAGATATATTACGCAGGTCAATGTAGCGAGACAAAAAAAGGGGAATGTATATTAGGGGAATGTAAACGATTTCTCTTCTTTTATAAAATGGCTCTACAAATGAAAGGTTTTTGAAACACCAGTTGACAACGTTGCAGTTTTATGAGGAATGTGAGTTCGAAGGATATATGAAAAGTTACACCCATCTCATGATAACACCTTGACCGAATGACATTACCAAAATAAAGATGTTGGTAACTCTTATAGTACTCTTCATTTAAGTCTTTTTAGGGTTGAATAATTGGTTCATTAGGGTTACTTAGACCAATAAATATAGCTCTGGGGTTTATTATTTCGTTTCTTGAACCATTATAAAATATCAATGAGACAAAAATTGTTCATTGAGAAGTTTAGTTTTAGTTTAGACTCCAAAATGCCAGAACACTCGTCACTTTCATATGAAAGTATATTAAATATTACACTTGTGTATGATATGTGTTCAGTGTTCGAACAAATTTTGTAGGTAGGGATACCATCATGTCAGGGAATAGCGACGCGAAAGCTACTGAACTTCTGTTGGCGCTTTTCATTATTTATCTTTTTACATAAACAGAGCTATTGAATAGTCAATTTATCATTTTCAATCGATAACCGCCCCAAAGGTGGAATTCCCGTATCAATTCAATCGCGACCGACCCAATCACGGAACCATCTCCGTGCATGTATTCTAAACTTCTACACAATCCGACTTCGAAGTGACCTTTAACCCCCATGATAAGGCAAAGATTCCGTTCTCGGAATCGAATCTGATTGGAGGCGACCGTACACATTGTGCTGGCTTATGGCCAACGAAATTCATAAATAATTTCCATGCAATACGTGTGGCGGCGCGGCTGAGACCCGAATACGGCACAGCCACTTCTCGACCTTAATTTACGACGTGTTCGGGATCTGGAAAACTAGAGCTGCCTGCGCGCTGCCAAGTCGTCCTTCTCCAAGATTCTTGCAGGACGTCCGCAGATTACGTCGCCAAGTCCTATTCGTAATCTGCTGGCAGGTATGCATATTCATGGCTATTATACGGAATCTTTTAAGATTTGCAGGCTCCAATTCGCTGTACAATCGGTGTCGTTTCAGAACATTATTTATGGCTCGATTCATTTGCTGATATACAATGAACCACCTGGTTAGTGTTCTTTCAGCTTCTTTGACCTCATTCAGCCAGTCCATAACAAATAGGTTGATATAATTAAATTCTTTTAGTTAATTGCAATCGATCAAAGTCATGTTGGAGATCGAGAAATAAAAAAATAATAAAATGTGTTGGCGAGTTTAGAAGACTACGATTTGAATTTCGTAAAACAGCTAAAGAATTTTCAACTGTTAATTTTAACCTTCCAGCTAAAGATTCCAAAAAAGTAAGGTAAACACAAAATTGCGATTGGCAACAATAAGGCTTTACGAGATGCTATCAAAAGAAATTTGTAGGTTTAGAAAATGATCACCAAGAAAATGCCTAGGTTTTCATCGAATGAGTTCGATTTCCTGATGAGGTATTCGTGATAAAACTTGACGGTCTGCCTTATACTTTCAATTTTCCGGAAGAGTATTGTATTCATTCGATGGTTGAGAACACATAAATTGAAGTTTTGGGACGTGTTTCATTTACACTGATTATTTACATTGATGCAGAATTGATTACTCAGCGGTTAGTTCGAAGAAGGTACACTTGTGAATTAGAATTTGAATTGAACGATAGGAAATTTCTGTATCAGCAAAAGGGAATTAATCATTGTTGGAAGTGTACTGATTCTTTTTTGAGAATGAAAACTGCCTTTAGCAACAGGCTAAACTTCTTATATATGGGTCACAAATTGACCATATACGGTCCGATCGACGTTGCATTTTTGGCGACTTAAGAGAGCCTGATTGATGGATGGAGGGCTTTTGTGGTGCCTAAAAGTGACGCGCTATATGAATGTGGAATGCGAACAAGTATGTTTATATGAAACAGAACGTGACATGAAAAATGTACGGACAAAAAAACCTTTGAAGATAGCATTGTTTTTGAAAAGTCGATTTTGAAAATATTTGATAGAAGGTTCATTATATTCTTGCTAATTAACTGACATACATAAAATCCTAGCGACTTCAAAAAATGTTGAGCTATGAAAATTTTGAAATTGCTTAATATTCAATAAATTTGAATAATATTGTGTATATCGACCAAAATAGAGTAGCGAATATTTTTGCTGAACATTTTTCCACAATGGCTGGTTCTAAATTAAGGAGTCGATATGGGGACGAACTCTGTTTCATGTACGTTGCCACCCATGTTGAACAGTAATTTTTTTTTTCAATCCTGTCTTTAAAGCGGACGTTGAGAATGTAATTGGGACTTTGAAAAATAAAGAAAGTGTTGGTGTCGAGTCCATATCTGCTAAGCTACTGAAGATAAATGAAATCATTAGTGGTCATTTAGCACATCTTATTAATGTATCTGTAACAACAGCGAGGTTCCCTAATATTTTGAAAAAGTAAATAGTAATTCCGGTGTTAAGGCTGGCAACCTGCATGAAATAACTAATTATAGGCCAATATCAATTTCAAGTGTTTTTTCCAAAGTGTTTGAGAAAATAGTTTTCTCTAGAATGTTGAGTTATCTAGACAGATTTCAGATAATTAATCCCGCACAACATGGCTTTAAAAGTGGACGTTCGACCCAGTCGGCAGCAGTTAGATTTTTCGATTCTGTTTATAAATGTTTTGATGAAAACTTACTTGTGGCGGGTCTGTTCTTTGATTTATCTTCGGCATTTGATACACTGTCCTTTGAATTTATACTGGATAAGTGCTTTAATCTAGGTTTCAGAGGCATTTTTCTCGAATGGTTGCGCAGTTACCTTACTGAAAGAACTATGTCGGTAAGGATTGGAAAGAGTTATTCCGAAGCTCAAGGTATCGGCCTTGGAGTTCCTCAGGGGTCCGTGCTGGGACCACTTTTAATTATTTTGTTTATAAATGATCTTCCTTCACATTAAAGTAGCTTCCTCTTAACGCTTTTTGCTGATGACACTTCAGTAGTGGTTTCTGGCAGGAACCTTGGGGAGCTCCAGGAGACCTGTGAGTTTATTAAGCGTGCGTTTGTGAGCTGGTGTCGAGCTAACAACTTAATGGTAAATGTTGAAAAGACTGTATGTGTTCATTTTGCTCTTAAAAATAAAGAATTATGCTCATTCACGTTTGGATGTGGGATTGATAACATTACATCATCAGAGTCCAATATTTTTCTAGGAATTTATGTAGATAGGTATTTAAGATGGACAATGCATGTTGATGCGTTATGTAAGGAATTGAATAGATCATTTTATGCAATTGTCAAGGCCAAGAAGAATTTGCCCTTAGACTGTGTGCTCAATGTTTATTATAGTTTAGTTTATAGCCATATATCCTATAATATCTTGCTGTGGAGAAGTAGCCCTGATTTTCAAAGAGTATTTGTAGCACAGAAGCGTATTTTACGCCCTATATTCAATCTGAAACCGAGTCATGCAGGGAAATTTTTCTGGAAAAACATGTTCTAATGTTACCCTGTATCTACATTCTAAAATGTTTAATATACGCCAAGAAAATTGAGGGCGAATGGTTGAAACTATCAAGTCAACATGAATATAATACTAGAAAGCTACAAACAATCATGTTCCCTAAACATAAAACTTCCAAATTCGAATGCTCTTCCTCATATCAAGGTATAAAGTTTTTTAACCATTTGCCTTCATCTCTGAAATCCTTGAATTTGAGAAGGTTTAAGATAGAGGTCAAGAAGCTTCTGCTGAGAAAGGGTTTCTATTCAGCAGATGAATACTTTGTTGACTCATTGTCAATTTAATTGTTTTCACCTTTTCTATATCATATTCATTGACTTGTCCTATACAAAATGTAGTGTCTTAAAGGATTAATGAAAATTATTATTATTATTATTATTATTATTATATAGTCGACTTCTATTTACTTTCAGGCTCATATGCGTAAATTCACGATATCATAGACATGCTTCGAAACAACGCGATCGTATTTTTGGAGCATTCTTTCGACCAATCGACACGAGCCTTACGTTGAGCGATTGACAAATTATATGGGATCTAACGCGAACATTTTTTTGACAGTCAAAGGGTCATGCAATATTGAATGTATGCTGGTCCTACTAATGCCTAAGGTTGTCTCAATCTCACGATAGGTCACACGATTTTAAAATATTAGTTGGTGCACAGCATCAATGGTTTTTGAAACAACAACTGATTTTGGAAGACCTTCACAAAATTCGTCTTGTAGTGAACTACGACCTCGGTTGAATTCACCATACCATCGATAGACACTCGTTCTTGATGGAGTTTCATGGCCAAAAATTGAATTTAGTCATCGATGCACTGTTGTTGAGTTAATCCACGTCGAAAGTTGAAAAAAATAATCGCACGAATACGGTCACGATTCAATTACATTTTTTGGGCGAGAAGGATCTTTTAAATTACTGTAAACAACACAAATAGCGCTCGTATTTCGAAACGTTCTGACTACGTATAGAGCGATAGAGCTGTCAGTTGGCAGATTGCAACACTAAGGTTTTCCAATCCCGAAATATAAAAGGCTACCCTCGTATGCCCTTAAATTGAGGGAATTCCTAGAGAACCTATCTGCAAAACTCGTTCAATCGTTCAAGGAAAACATTATAGATCTATGAAGTGAAATTTCACAGCGTGGCCCAGTTTTTCGGAAAATCACGATATGGACAATATTCGATGTCTGAAGAAAGAAATGTTGGCCTAAACAAACAGCTCAGTTTTTGTTTTAGCCTGCCACATTTGGATTATCAAAGGATTCCTCGCCAGATTTCAACCGTTCGACTTAATCTTAATTATTATTGAAACAATAAAAAGTAATCCTTAGAGAATCTCATTACAGTTTCAGTGTATAAGTCTCAGTATATAGATATCAGTATATAGAGATCAGTGTATAGAGAACAGGAAATGGAGATTAGTATATGAATATAAGTAGGACCAATAATGGTAGGACCATAATGGTTATACTCTGAAGAGGCTGATGAAATCCAAGTCAATGATAGAAAAATAATAAGAAATCTCTAGATGAATTTCCTTCGATACGATATATAACAATGGTGAGAATAGAGCAATTGCCAAGGAGGCTGAGGAAAAAAGGCAAATGGATTTGCAGCGATTCAATTATGAAAAAGATACATACACATCGTTCTCAAGTAGATCGAAAAGAAAACATGAATGACAACGAAGATGCCTATATAGGTGGAATACTTTCTGAATAAAATGTGATCACAACCCCCTAGTCACGAATTCGAAACTGAAACAACTCCGAAAACGTCGGGGAAGCGATATAAAACAGGCAGGTGTTGATTTCGACTGAAATTTCTCCTGTCTCCCCTATTTTATCTCATCAAATCTCCCGAGAAGCCAAACAGTTCGAGACATCGCTGAAGCAGACGCGATGCTCACGACTGGAAGAATAACGATCGAGCAGAAAAAGGACGTATTATCCTCCGTTGATAACATTTTCACCGACACGACAGGATACGTAAGTATGTATGTGAATGCTGAAGTGTGTCAGGGAATTGCGCCGAAATATAAAACCTTCATGCGTCCGGCGGTACACATTTTCTCGACGAAATTGTCTGCAATACGAACATGGGGTTATTCCGCATTTTTGGATAATTGAGTCGAATGAAATAGCGATGCGTAGGATTTTACGTTCCCCCTTTACATAAATAAAATGATCAGAATGGAGTTTGGAAATTACCATATCGCGAAACGTTGAAGGGGAGGGAATGGAGATGTTTACGAAAGGATAGTTGATATTTTTTCTACGAATGCGAGTTTTAAATACACCTGAGAGTAAATTGATAGAACTCTGTTCGTGCCGGAATGACTGAACTTGCGTTAAAGAGCAACAGCGACATCAAGAGCTCTTTCTTCGACATCCTGATAGAGAACCCGTGCTCAAACTTGAGTATCTCAGACCGACCGTTTGCACCCTATCGTTTGAAAGAGATGAGCTAGAGTTTTCCTATCCTCAGAATAGCTGTATTTCACTAATATCTTTTTATATTCGTTATTACGCCACATCCGCCAACTAATTCCGCAGTATATATATATAGATATATTTTTTTTGTTTGAAATTTGTTAAATTATTATTTCATTTATTTTATTTTTCCAACATATTTGACTTCAACTTATTTGATTTCAAATTAGCGTAAAACTGTTTTCCTATGGTGTTGCATGGTTTATAGGCTATAATGACTGTCTCATCACTTAACATTTTACCAACCCTCTCTGATAAACCCGGAATGAATGGAATTTTGTAATATCTAAGTCTACTTCTATCTTTTGTATCTCTTTCAGGTTCAGGTTCATTTTTATCTAGGACTCTATTGATCAATGTGATGGGATAATTATTTTTCATTAGAAAATGTTTTATTTTTTCACAGTTATCATTGTGAAATTCAGGACTGACTAGTTTTAGGGCTTGATGTTTTAGATTTTTGATGACGTTCATTTTATGTATAAGGGGGTGGTGTGAGTCAAAATTCAAAAATCGGTTTCTGGTACCAATCAGTTTTCAATGCAGTATCCGTTCTTATGACCAATACATCCAAAAAGACAAGCTACTATTGATACTCTCTATCTCCACTGTGAACTGCAGGCGTGGGTGAAAGGAATTGAAAGATTTCAAAATTATATCAACGTGTCCTTCCGGTATTGACGTGAAAATGTCATCTACAAATCTTTTGAAGATTGGCACTTCGAAAGGTAACTGAGAAAGAGCAACACTCTGAATTTCATACATGACTATGTCTGGTACAACTGGAGCTAAACAATAACCCATGCCCAATCCGAAAATCTGTCGAAAATACTCATTTTTATAACTGAAATAGCTATTACCAACACAAAACTCGAATAATGCCACGAACTGATCAAGAGACAATTGAGTATGTGGTTCGACCTGTGGCCAATATTTTCTGATAAGCTCTATTGTAAGATCTATAGGTATGTTGGTAAAAAGTGAGACAGCATCAAGTGATATTAGTATATAACCCTGTGGTGAACTAACACCCCTCAAGTCCTCAGCAAATTGAAAGGAATCCTTTACATGTCTATCATCTTTCTTAAAAATATGAGAAAATAATTCTCCCAAAAACCTACTTAAATTGTACAAGGGAGAACCAATAAAACTGACAATTGGGCGCAGGGGACAGTCTCTCTTATGAACTTTGGGTAAAAAATATATTCTTGGGCAGACACCATTATTAGATCGTAGGTACTTAAGCTTTGTATCATCAATCTCATGTTGTTTATGCAATTCAGATATTAATTTGTTAAGTTTATTTTGTATAACACTAGTTGGGTCCTCAGATGATCTGGTATAGGTACTGCAATCGTTGAGTAAAGTATTCGCTTTATTTTCGTAAATTTCAATTGTCAAACAACTGTAATGTTATCTTTATCTGCTCTTAGAATGACCATGTCTTTATTTGTTTTGAGAAACTGAGCTGTTTCTTTCATACATTTGAAAATGAATCGATTCTCATTAAATGTCAAGACATAATTGTAGGTTCCCTGCAACTTATTTAGGTAATTCGTTGTTAAATTAATGAATCTATTTCTTTTTTCTGAGACATCTGGGATATCATCTTGACTCATTAAACAATACTCAGCGCCTATTAAAAGTTGTTCTAACGGAGGTGGATTGTGCTTATTATAAGGTAAATTAAATTTATCACCCAAACTCAAAAGATACTGTACATTAAGAGGAACATCTACACTAGTTAGATTTCTGAACCAGCCTGTATATAAAGGAGGAACATTTTTATCACTAACAATTTCAGGATATATCTGGGTCAACCTTAATGCTCTAATTTTACGATTTTGCTTCTTTTTTACTTCTGAAAATTCTTTTTCATAAAACCTTTTTTGATCGATATCAAAACGACTGTAAATTTCAGGTGTTAGCCTATCAATTAGTCTTGCCTTCACCCCAGTACGACGTTTACGGAGATGCCTAACTTCCAATGTGAGAAACTTACCTCTAAATTCAAAAAGATTTCCTAAAATTATTAATCAATTTATTACATTTATTAATATATGGATTATTCAAATCGGTCATGATAGATAACGCACATTTAGGTATCAAATATATATGTTTCGGAAACAGATCTTCATTCTTGCATGTCAACAAAAATTTTTTGTGGTTTTCGTAATGTGCCAGCTTCTTGTTGGTACTCTTCCACGTTTTTAAGTCTTTCACTGTATCATTTCCATAAGTTTCTTTCAAATAATCAAAGAAACCATTAGTATCATTCATCCTGAGTCTGTTGTTTTCCCTCTTGATAACATCAGGATAAAAACAAGCGAAAACAATTTCCAAATAATGGCTGTTGAGTTAAGTTTCCTGATAGGTTATTTGAATAATAAAAAAAAAAAGATGGAACACCAGCTTACAGTATTGAATACTTTCCAATAAACAATAAAACATGCAAGGAGGATAGAAAGTGCATGACCTGTTCGGTTGTTTCATAAATTATTGCACGAAAGAGGTGAAAATATTATTTTTAGTGCCATTTCTTTGGGACCAAATGGTTTCTGGAAATTTGATAGTGACAAATGGTTTGACATTATTCCGAAAGATAAGATCACAATCCATTTGAGGACCGAATCATCCGAGCACCTTAGTGATTTGGACACATTTGGACAAGTGTAACAAGATCCAATAATTCGAACAGATCTTCATTTTGCCATTGACCAAGTCAAGGAATACCCGAAAAGCAAAAAATGAAATAACCAGACATAGCAACGCTAATTCAATAAGAGCGTACGAGAATATTGACCAAGAACGCCTGGGTGGAATAATCAACACCATACGGGGAACACATTCAACAGAGAAAATTAAAAATCCGTCAACTTCAGTGAACTCTTTTAATTTTAAATTTCCCAAATGGGCCTTGATAAATCCTCAAAATGTTGTCATAGCCATAGGCCTTAGACTGTAATCAAGCAACAAGCTCTCGATATTCTTGATGAAAAAATTATGTAGGCACTATTCACACCCTAGGGATTTTACAAAATGTAATATTCTGATCGAACGATGAAACACATCATCATAATAAAGTGGTTAGAAATACATTACATTTTTATGCGGAACCTTCAACATTGCTGCCAAACCCACGTTGCTAGGGAAAAAGTATTCTTCCCACAGAGTAATAATCTTCGAATTTAAATGAAACTGCACATAAAAAGATGAGATGAAAAGATATCTGAGCGGTGACATTTTATATCTTCACACTGAAAAATTTCCTCGCGATGAGAATATTTCGCTAGTACAGTTTGCACAACCTTCACCATTTAGTTCATTTCATTTCGCTTTCTGCGAATAAGAAAAACTTTCGGTATGTAATAATCGGTATAAAAGAGAGAACGTTTGGGTTGTTGTGGTTATGATAGGAAGTAATAGCACTCTAGAGCGTAAAACTTTCTTTCTATTACACACAAACACAACTTCAATTTCACCACAACATTTCATAATTTTCTCATTCATTATGATGAAATGAATATCGCTTCGTGATCGCGAGTACAAAACTTTAAAAAAAGTAAAAATGCACTGGGGCGAGGTCAGAAGCTTTCGCACGCTTGTTTTAAAGCCTTTTCCCGAACTCTAGAGCAGTGTGAAATTGAAATATCCGCCGCGAATAATGTAAAAGAATTAACAAATCTATATTTTGAATGAAAAATAAGCACCCACCTTTTTTCTCAAGATTGTTCAAAATTAGAATTCCCTTAACTTGAAATCAACCGAAAGAAGAAATCATCATTTCAATAAACTCCTATTTTCTGAAATACCTTATTCGAGAGCAAGTTACGAAAAAAGCTTCCGAGATCTTCTCGAGAAATACTTAAGTAGGAAATTTTATTAAAATTCTGGCGATAGAATCAAAAACCGAAAAAAAAACTATGTTGGGCTACATTAATATTGATGAACTCGTTGATCGAGGGATTTTATGCCAAAATAACAGTAGTTATAAATTCTATTGGGGATTTGACAAACTCGTTGAAGGATTCCTAGAATATTTGAATAATCAATCTTAATGAAACCCTTCAATCGATAATATCAGGAACAATCACAATTAAGGTTTCTTCAAGAAAAACATCCAACTTCTTGAACATATTTATATCAACTTCATTCAAACATCTTCAACGTAACAAATTGATCAGGTGGGTATTCTACAACTTATTAGGAAAACGAAATTTCAGATACCCATTATACCTGAACAATTTAACAGATTTTGCCCAATCATGAACTTGACCCAGATATTTAGTGAACTTACCTATTCTGAAAAAATGAAAACTCTAGCACATCTTTGGATATTAGAGTGTACAGCTTTCATGTCTATTTTTTTGATTTATTGTTTTTGAAACATGTCTTTATCTAAGGAATATTTCATTTAAATGGAACCATTCTGTGAATGAAAATGTTTGCTGTTTAAATTAATATTTATTGTACCTTTTTTCGCGCATATACTGGTACCGGACACATAACAAGGAGAGACACGTGTGTGTGAAAGACAATCTTGGATTGATTCCTTCATTTGTCATAATCTTTCGCAGTGCAATTCTAGCCAGTTAATTATGCAAGGTATTTACGACTCAACTCTCTTTCTGAATTATAGAAAATTTCTACAAGAAAATAATCATAATCGTTAACTATTTCAAAGTGAGTTCGACACTATTCAAGTTCAGAGAAACTTCTTAAGTTCGGGTAGTTTCAACCTTGTGCCTCCCTGAATTGAATCTTCCCATTAAAGGAAGCTACCCCTGGAGCTCTACAGCTAACTTCCCCCTGGAGATCGACCATAAGCTCGTCGGAAACCTCGTCAAGGTATATGTCAAGTACAGATACTCGTTTTTCATTTTTTTCTGAACAGTCCACTAAATCATGCGCATCAATCTGCGATATTGGTCCAAGCGGTGCCAAAATTCTTCAAAATTATTATTTACGGAGTTCCATTAACTCAGATGAAATATTCATTGACTTTTTCTTTTGATGTCATGATATGAAGCGAGAAATGTTATAAGTTATCACTATCCTTCATATTGAACTCATCATAAATATCTTAATTATCTGTTCCTAGTTGGTTTTAAAGAATATTTTGATTAGCCCAATATTTGGAGGGGATTTGCGTTTGTTTAAATTATGAGAATAAATTCCTTTCAATCAGTTAGATTGTCTTTACAATCTGTTCAATTTTTTTTCGCATTATCATTACACGTTGTCAATATGGTTTACATGTTGTGATTGAATATATTTCGGTTGTCATTTAATTCAACTTTTGTTTCCTTCTCAGGAATATTAGTGAAGGAATTCACGTATTATGTTATCATACACATCTGACAGTCGGTTCTTTACAAAGTGTTGAATTTCGTTCTTTCATTTCAAGAGAGAATGAGTGCCAATTAATCGAGCCTCTCGTCAAATTGATGTAGATGAAATTGGGAAAAAAGTTTGCTATCAAATAATTGGCGGTAACTGGTGAAAACTTGTATTCTATTGCTATCTTTAGGTGTTCAAATTTTGATTATATTCTCGAAGAATTTAATATATCACATACCTAATTCGATCTCTATCTTACCGACAACTAAATATCCTGATATGATTGCAGAAAAATAAATGAAATATGTAAATAAGATTTGCTATTAACTGTTGAAGCTATTAATACTAATTTGTTCAAATTACAACAGCACCAAACGTCAAGCTCCCAAAAATTTCTTCACCTACATTTGATGGGAGCTATAAAAATTGCCTGACATCTTTCGATATTTTTCTAACCTCATTTATAAAAATTCTACTTTATCGGATATTAATAGATTTCAATATTCAGTAGGTTCATTATATTCAGAAACTATAAATCTTTTGAATGGATATATCAGTTAACATGGGAAAATACTTTGTCTGAAAGGTATGAAAATAAAGGGCTTTTGGCAAATTCTTTCTGGCAGGAAATATGCAATGCACCTCAAATCAATAACGAAATATTGGGGCTGATTCTTTGAATGGTACAAGAGTTAGGGGCATCTTGAATTCAGTTTTCTATAATTGAATAATGAAGAATCAAAGACACTTACCGAATTGTAGAAATCGATAAACTAAAAAGTTTTTAGTAAATTGAAAAAAAATATTTTTGAAACTTGATCTCTCATAAGATCTTCGTTATTTCAACGCAAATTTGTCCATTTGAGGACTTGCATATCGTAGTTTAAAGACACGAGAATATCTAAAAGTTAAAGGGAGTCAAATCATTTTATAAAATGAACTGAAGAATGGATGGACTTTTATTGTAGTTCTTCAGTTCATTTGTAGTTGTCATATTCTCTCAAGTCTCACCAGCAATCGTTATCTCAGAAAGTTTATTCAAACACTTTGTCTATAGGGGATGATTAGTCCCTCTCCGGTTACCGTTTTCAGAAAATTCAATTCCGAACAATCGGCCCTTTTTCATTTTGGACTCGAATGAAAAAATTATTTCGAAGGACAAGAGCTCAGTGAAAGATAGATATTCGAAAAGGTTCCGATATAGTTGATATACCTACTTCTGGTTGGTTTCTGAGAAAAGGGATTTTGAACTCCCCACAAAACTGAGAGAAAACTGTTGTTGGTGATTTTCAATTTAACATACCGGTTTGTCCATTTATTGCAGTAGTCGCGTTAGTATCAAACTAATCTAGTGCGCGAAAGCTCCTGACTTCACGTCAGTGCTTTTTCATTGTGAATAAAATCCATATTAACAGATACATGGTTTTTTGAATTGTTCCATAGGGTTGCCGACAACTGAAGTTGTAAGATTAATTGAATGAATTAAGAAATTAAAATTCATAACACTTGTTGACTGACTTAGAGAAATTTGTATTTTGGAATATGTTTGTGAAGATAATTTTGGTTATCTATTCATGTAGATGATTTATCACAAAAAAATAAGTAGGGTCGTTTCACTAAGGGAAAAAGCGCACAGGTCATAGCTTCTCAAAATTTTAATTATACTTTGTTTGAATGGGAAAAAAACAAGAAATTGAATTTCAAACCTAAATATTTCCTGGGCAAATGATCGAGTGCTGAAGAATCTTCAGATAGATTTCTGGAAGTACCAATTTAGAAAAATGAGTCTGAGATGATATAATATCCCAAGAATATACGCTACCAGTTTTTCCTCTTTTGAAATAAATTGAATGAGGAATTTTCATAGTGATCCTTGGGATACCCATAAGAAATTTTCATTTCGATGCTATATGATGTGCTGAAGATATAACTATTTCTGGATCACACCGTCTATGTCACTGAGTACATAAAAATTCTGCTTTAGGCGGCTTATTTTTTCAAAGTTGTCAAAATCTTTAAAAAACTGATATATGCGTTCTTTTATCCGGACCTCAGTACACGGGAGAAATTGGCATACAGATCTGATTCCCAAAAATGTTCACTGAGTGTATCTTTGTGACTGCCACACTGAGACATTACATAATCATCAAGGTACTTATTCAACCAATGTGAAGTCACAAAATGTGGACGTGGTTAACACAAATAATATACAGAGTTTAACGCATTACCTTGAACTCTATCAGCTCTGGAATTAACAGGTGCTGCCGTACCTCGACTTTCCAGGACTGAAGCTCTTTGTGGTCGTTCTCCCTCGACACTCTCCTCGTTGCTCTTCAAGTATATGGTGGCTATTGTTGCTAAGCATTTCAGTTTCATGTCTCCTCTCTTAAAATGTTTGTGACGTACAGTGAACTCGAGACCAAGAACTGAAGTTTCAAGTCCTTCTCGGCCAGTGACTATGATGTCAGGACCCTTCAAGAAAGATGTGTTGGCTGGTTCACCATTGATAAACCAGTTGAGAACAGCTGCTGGTTTAGATCTGCCGGCTGTGCAGTTAACGCGAACAGTGTCACCAACTTGATAGCGGGGTTTTCCTCCAGTTATTTTAGGACCTTCTTCCGGTAGTGCTGAAAAAAAGAGTATTGTGGTTCATATTTATATGTATCAACAAGATCTGGAGTAAGTGTTGATACTGAACACATCGAATTAATTCATATTCTCGTGTTCGGAGTTCCATTCAATCTAATTACAGTTTCTTCAATTCCTAGAATTTTCAATATAGATTATCGATTAGGATTATTCTTAGTCATCTGAACGAAGTTTCAATTTTGTTTGTTTGAATTATATTATTTGAGAATTCGTGGTTTAAAATGATTGTGTCGTTGAAGATTCACAGATCCGGAAAACAGAATTATACGGCAAAATTTATAGGTATGAAGGAATTTTAAGTCTATGAAAATATTGAGCATATGATCGTTCAATGATATATAGTTGGCTTGTTTTTATATAGCCTACTAGCTGACCCGTCAAACGTTGTTTTGCCATGTATGTTATTTCTAGAAAACATTTTAATAGGCAAATAAAAATAATTACCTACCATAAAGTATATTTGTAAAAATTTATGAGATTCGTTTGGCATTGGCAGCAATGAGCCCACTTTGTAATAAACTTGGCCTTTGATTTTAAACGTGGAATTAAATTGTTGACCGTTTGCTGCAACATTGCTGACTATTTCTGTTGCTCCAAACGATATCATTTGGAAACATGAATTGAATGTGCGAATTGACTTCAGGAACAGGCTAGAATCTGGATCAGTACCAATAAGTAAACCGTGCAATGGCTTAGGTGGTATTTCAATTTCGGTTAGTTGTACTTTTCCTGATGAGCAACACATCCCAAGTGGCTCATTTTCAAATTTAAGTGCATGACAATGAGGGCATTCCTTCTCCAAAGTACCAATAACCACTTTGGAATGAGCATAATATTCAACATCAGGCTCGTAGTGGAATGCAAGTCGAAGAAATGAATTTGACGTAAATGCTCGATGAACTTGTTGGCATTGTTGATCAATTCCTCTATGTCTGTCGACTATGAGTCTGCGAGTTTGTCTTCGTTCTAGTTGTCTTTGTTGATTTTGTTCATCTCGTGCCCCTTGTGATCGTTGTCCACGTAACTGCGACATTCTCGCACGGCTATGGAACTGCTCGTTCGACGACTCAAATTGGCCCCTTTGCGCTTTTTTGGCATTGCTGACTGTACGGGTAAAAAAAATTGTTTATACTTGATAAGCTTTATCAACTGTTAATAAAAGATTTTATTAACATGACATTCATTGACATGACATACATTGTGATGGCCGACAACTGTGTAGGGAGTGAGAAAGAAGGGAGACCGGTTTCGTTCTCATCCCTACTTCGTGCTGTTTACTGGGTCAGAAATGATACCTGTAGACATCTAGCGAGGATAACTAATTAAATGACGATTGACTAATTAAATGACGATAGGGGGTTGACCCCCTAACATTTAGGGGGATGAAAAATAGATGTTGGCCGATTCTCATAGATACCGGATAAGCACAAAAAATTTCATCAAAATCGGTCAAGCCGTTTCGGAGGAGTTCGATTACGCACACCGTGACAGAAGAATTTTATATATTAGATTAAGATAGATATAATCTCAAAGAGAGCGTAATTATTAATAATCATATAAATTCAAATTGAAAATGATTTAAATTTGTTTATTTGACAAAACTAACTTCAGTTTGTAAAATACCAATGAAATACCGAATGACCAATATACTCAGTGACAAATGATGTGTGACATCCAGAAGTAAAAATCTACACCATTTGATTCTCCGTAAATATTTATTAGAATTTGAAGTCTCATACTAGATTTCAAACGATGTATAACACGGCCAATTTTACTTCCTAAAAATTGGTAGCTGCATGATTTCTGCTGGCGGCTGGCTCTTTCATTTTCAAAATCCAGAAATTCTAAATCAAAAAATGATCTGACCTTAGCAATAGGTAAACAGGATGACGTAAGTTCGTATTAGATGTTTTCAGATAGATTTCTGGAAGTACCAATTTAGAAAAATGAGTCTGAGATGATATAAGTATCCCAAGAATATACGCTACCAGTTTTTCCTCTTTTGAAATAAATTGAATAAAGAATTTTCATAGTGATCCTTGGGATACCCATAAGAAATTTTCATTTCGATGCTATATGATGTGCTGAAGATATAACTATTTCTGGATCACACCGTCTATGTCACTGAGTACATAAAAATTCTGCTTTAGGCAGCTTATTTCTTCAAAGTTGTCAAAATCTTTAAAAAACTGATATATGCGTTCTTTTATCCGGACCTCAGTACACGGGAGAAATTGGCATACAGATCTGATTCCCAAAAATGTTCACTGAGTGTATCTTTGTGACTGCCACACTGAGACATTACATAATCATCAAGGTACTTATTCAACCAATGTGAAGTCACAAAATGTGGACGTGGTTAACACAAATAATATACAGAGTTTAACGCATTACCTTGAACTCTATCAGCTCTGGAATTAACAGGTGCTGCCGTACCTCGACTTTCCAGGACTGAAGCTCTTTGTGGTCGTTCTCCCTCGACACTCTCCTCATTGCTCTTCAAGTATATGGTGGCTATTGTTGCTAAGCATTTCAGTTTCATGTCTCCTCTCTTAAAATGTTTGTGACGTACAGTGAACTCGAGACCAAGAACTGAAGTTTCAAGTCCTTCTCGGCCAGTGACTATGATGTCAGGACCCTTCAAGAAAGATGTGTTGGCTGGTTCACCATTGATAAACCAGTTGAGAACAGCTGCTGGTTTAGATCTGCCGGCTGTGCAGTTAACGCGAACAGTGTCACCAACTTGATAGCGGGGTTTTCCTCCAGTTATTTTAGGACCTTCTTCCGGTAGTGCTGAAAAAAAGAGTATTGTGGTTCATATTTATATGTATCAACAAGATCTGGAGTAAGTGTTGATACTGAACACATCGAATTAATTCATATTCTCGTGTTCGGAGTTCCATTCAATCTAATTACAGTTTCTTCAATTCCTAGAATTTTCAATATAGATTATCGATTAGGATTATTCTTAGTCATCTGAACGAAGTTTCAATTTTGTTTGTTTGAATTATATTATTTGAGAATTCGTGGTTTAAAATGATTGTGTCGTTGAAGATTCACAGATCCGGAAAACAGAATTATACGGCAAAATTTATAGGTATGAAGGAATTTTAAGTCTATGAAAATATTGAGCATATGATCGTTCAATGATATATAGTTGGCTTGTTTTTATATAGCCTACTAGCTGACCCGTCAAACGTTGTTTTGCCATGTATGTTATTTCTAGAAAACATTTTAATAGGCAAATAAAAATAATTACCTACCATAAAGTATATTTGTAAAAATTTATGAGATTCGTTTGGCATTGGCAGCAATGAGCCCACTTTGTAATAAACTTGGCCTTTGATTTTAAACGTGGAATTAAATTGTTGACCGTTTGCTGCAACATTGCTGACTATTTCTGTTGCTCCAAATGATGTCATTTGGAAACATGAATTGAATGTGCGAATTGACTTCAGGAACGGGCTAGAATCTGGATCAGTACCAATAAGTAAACCGTGCAATGGCTTAGGTGGTATTTCAATTTCGGTTAGTTGTACTTTTCCTGATGAGCAACACATCCCAAGTGGCTCATTTTCAAATTCAAGTGCATGACAATGAGGGCATTCCTTCTCCAAAGTACCAATAACCACTTTGGAATGAGCATAATATTTAACATCAGGCTCGTAGTGGAATGCAAGTTGAAGAAATGAATTTGACGTAAATGCTCGATGAACTTGTTGGCATTGTTGATCAATTCCTCTATGTCTGTCGACTATGAGTCTGCGAGTTTGTCTTCGTTCTAGTTGTCTTTGTTGATTTTGTTCATCTCGTGCCCCTTGTGATCGTTGTCCACGTAACTGCGACATTCTCGCACGGCTATGGAACTGCTCGTTCGACGACTCAAATTGGCTCCTTTGCGCTTTTTTGGCATTGCTGACTGTACGGGTAAAAAAAATTGTTTATATTTGATAAGCTTTATCAACTGTTAATAAAAGATTTTATTAACATGACATTCATTGACATGACATACATTGTGATGGCCGACAACTGTGTAGGGAGTGAGAAAGAAGGGAGACCGGTTTCGTTCTCATCCCTACTTCGTGCTGTTTACTGGGTCAGAAATGATACCTGTAGACATCTAGCGAGGATAACTAATTAAATGACGATTGACTAATTAAATGACGATAGGGGGTTGACCCCCTAACATTTAGGGGGATGAAAAATAGATGTTTTTCATCAAAATCGGTCAAGCCGTTTCGGAGGAGTTCGATTACGCACACCGTGACAGAAGAATTTTATATATTAGATTAATATAGATATAATCTCAAAGAGAGCGTAATTATTAATAATCATATAAATTCAAATTGAAAATGATTTAAATTTGTTTATTTGACAAAACTAACTTCAGTTTGTAGAATACCAATGAAATACCGAATGACCAATATACTCAGTGACAAATGATGTGTGACATCCAGAAGTAAAAATCTACACCATTTGATTCTCCGTAAATATTTTATTAGAATTTGAAGTCTCATACTAGATTTCAAACGATGTATAACACGGCCAATTTTACTTCCTAAAAATTGGTAGCTGCATGATTTCTGCTGGCGGCTGGCTCTTTCATTTTCAAAATCCAGAAATTCTAAATCAAAAAATGATCTGACCTTAGCAATAGGTAAACAGGATGACGTAAGTTCGTATTAGATGTTTTTGGAAAACTGGACACTTTTGAAATCTGAAAATGGAGATTAGGATATTATTCGAAATTCTCTACCACGCTGAAATATTTCTGGAGCCTGAATATATTCGTTAATACAGAAAGAGAAAATAAATTTGAAAAACATTTTTTTATCAGTTATGTGTTTCTGATATGATTGGGTAATCAATACTGACCAAACTTCTCTGGAAATCTCGTATTAACTCGATTTGTTTAAAAAAATTCTTATAATGCCAAAAAAGAAGAATACGGACAGGAATCTAGCTTATGAATTTCGTAAATATCAGCACAGTGTGCTTTAAATTTTGTGTGATTTCAAATTGGCTATAAATTCTGTTTTTCGAATTGAAATGCTATTTTTTTATGATTGCGTTTTATTGTGCGGATAAAATATATATAAGCGGTACTCTAAGATGATCTTTCTTCTTAACTCGGTAATTTCTAATTTATGTTCTGATAGATCATTTCCTTGTAGATACATATTAGGTTGATTTTTCATGGAATGAAAAATAACCTAATATGTTTCTAATTTATCCAAAGTTTTCTGAAATTATGTTTTACATAGAGAAAAATTAATCAATTAAATTTGTTGCAAACTATGACCATAGAGGACGAAGAACTGATGAATAATAAACGACTGGCAAGTCTTTTCCTCAAGCTTTGACGAATTGAGCCGTCTTTATTTGAATAATATTTGGGATATTATTTTAATTGCAAGCTTTCAGTTATACAGAATACAATCCTGAATACAGCTTCCAATTATATACATTTTATTCATCATTTCTCCTATAAGTTTTGAATGTTCCGAAGGCAATCGGAGAATATGAAATAGGGTGAACTTATCAATGGAAAATCATCAATTTTATGTGTTTTATAAGAAACAAAATCATAAAATGGTCTCTTCATTGGCAATTGTGATAATAAAATGTGATGACTATTGAATAAAACTTAAATAATTACAATGAAAGGCTAGGTCACATATTCCATATGATCCATTTTGATCCACACACTTTTGAAATTATTTAAGTTTAATGGAGTTACTTCTCATTTAAAGCCCAGCAGGTGTAACCAATAATTCTATTATATTCACCGCATGTAAAATATATGCAGAATTTCATTATTCATTTCATGAAAGCAAACAGTGAAAATACAGACGAATACTTAGACCCTTCCCTTTTGAATTTTTATTTGACTATTTTACTTCTATGGTTACTATGATTTCATGAAAATATTCATCAATTCTGTAAATCATAGATCTGACGAATTTGTCCCCACGTTCAATCTCGAATAACTCAGAAATTATTGTATTTAGGAGCAATACCATCCTTATTTTTCTTCGCACAAGCAAACATAAAAATAGGGTTCTAATTTGAAAAACAGAAGTTAAAGCAAATTTTTGATCACGAATTCCAGCACAAAATTTGAAGTATTCTCGTTGATATTAACGAAATTCAAGAGCTGCATTACCTTTTTATATTCTTCTACTTTGAAATTATGAGAACAGTTTCCGTTCAGGCTATTGAAAACAAAACTTGTCAATACAATGATTTGTAAAGAAATTAATTCGGCATTGACCACACAATTACATCAAAAACAGAAAGATAAAAAAAAATTATTTTAAACAATTATTTTTTCTCTCTGTATAAACGACAGTGCTCAGGTTTCAGAAATATTTGAGCTCAGTAGATAATATCATAATACCAATTTTCAGATTTCAAATAGGTCCAGTTCCGAAAAAACGTCTAATATGCATTCGAAACTGGGGCACCCTGTATATAAGGTTACCATGGTGATCCGTGCATTGAACGTTTCTTTACTTTTATACAGAAAAGATGTTTGGCAAACGGCCATTTTCAGTTTTACTGAAAGCGAATATCAGTTGGTTTCTCAAGTGAAATAACTAATTCTTCTCACCCAAAACGCAATCAATATTATATTATATTATACAGGGTCAAGAAAAAAGAATACATGTATTAAATGGAATTCAACTTCATGAATTAATATTATATTTTGATTAGTGCATTCTGTTTTGGGCTAAACAAAAGTATAATGCATGTTCGAATTCAAATCTATTATTCTCAAATACTTGTCTTCAAATAATGTATATGCCTCGATTTTCATTGCTCTTATAGGACTTTGGTGCAAGCAGAGACTCATTATTCATAATTCTGTGGTATTGCTTCGAAATGAGTGAACAAAATGTTCAGTATTAATTTGAGAGTCTTTTGTTCCAATTTTTCGCTAAAACTGAATCCCTTCCTCTATCCAATTGGCCCATCCCGACCAACACGTGATACTCCTCGTGATTTACTAACCATTCGAAGATCATTCTGTCTAACTGAAAATGCAGATTTCAACATAACAAATGTGCAATATTCCGCTTTTGGCATTAATTACATAATGAGGTTTTTTCCCAATGCAGACAAATCACGATTCCAGTACTGAATCCCACACAGAACGAATCCCATGTGCATTCCGCCGTTTGCATATTTAAAACTTTGCACATTTCCATTGAATGTTCCACCATCCAAATCTACATTTTAATCAGTTTTTACACTTCTTCGTCATGCTATATTGTTCTTTCGTGTCAGAGCGAATCAGTTGGAGCAACAAGACAGGGATGGTTTCAATTCCATAAGACGTTCGTTCAATTGAAGAAAGTCTTGTAGTTTCCAACGGAGCAAGGGAAATCGAGTAGTTTTATTGATCTTGAAGAAGTTCTTTGAGTTTCCAAAAGAAATTGGAGTCGACTTGAGATATATCGATTCATTGGGGTCGAGTTGTGAGGCATTTGTTCAGAGACGAGTTCATCACATGCATTTTTCATGTTGATGAAAAAAGAAACAATGACACGTTGGTTGAAAGAATAATTGTAAGCAAAATACCAATGGGAATTTAGTGACGGCTCAAAATAAATACTTAGGGCACTATTTATACTCCAAGTCCTGATAATACAACTATTACTAGGGGCAATCTGACACATCATTGTGCAGGTCCATTAAACTAGTAGAACAGCGAATTCTCGTTTTGCGTAAATAGCTGTAATTTCCAAATATCTCGCCGACAATGGTCTCAACCAATTAGATTCGACTTCCTGATAACGAATCCGTGGTCAAACTTGGGTATGTCCAAACGGCCGTATTCTCCCTATTTTTCGAAGAAGAAAAGCTCCTCTATCCATATTTTCAGAATAGATGAACATTTCAAATACTCGTATTTCCGTCAGGTTCGTTATTGGACCAGATTCATCGAATAATGAGAATAATAATAATAATTTATTGATCCTTTTATACATACAAAAGTATGTGTACGACAAGACACAATTGGAAAAATAATCAAGATAATTTCTAAATTATCTAGCACTGAAGTACACTATAAAATCATTTTATAGAAGAAAACAACACTTCACAACATTCTTGACATTAACCATTACAATTACATGAGAGATGGTCGAATATCCTAATGCACTGGTATTTAGGTGACTTGGCTGTTTTATGATTTGGAGCTAATCTCATCCGTCGTATTTGAGGAATGGAAAATTGAGAGTTTCAAAAGAGCGTTCTTATTTTCCTCAACAAATACCAAAGATTTGAAAATGAAAATGGAAGCAAGTGACTATATCGTATTCTCCAAGAAAACTGGTCTACAAGAGGACGATCCGGAAACATTGAATATCATATGCAAAATTCTTTTCTGTAAAATGAAAACTCTATCAACAACTGAGGAATTTGGATGTTATACGATAGAAGACTAAATACTAAACTATAGTAAATATGCATAAGTAGAGATTTTCACATAATGTATCTTTGTGTGTGTCCAACATTTAACTTCTATCGATACTTTGGAATTTCAAGCAGTCCTTTGATAATGTGACAAAATGCGAATATCGGATTGCGAGAGCACTGTCATTACTCAAAATTGAGAAATAAATGCAATCAGTCTTCATCACATTTATGGCATTCGTGTGGCACCATTCAACAAAGCAACGAACTAGCAGATCGCACATACTCTGAAATTATCCGCAGTGACTAATTATGAGAAATTATTTGCAAACAAGATTGCTCGTAGTATTCTGAATTGTCCTTTACTAGTATTGAACTTACTGAAAAATAACATCAACAAATTCCAGAAGATAATTGATGAAAGAGAAAAAAAGTGTTCCCTAGACGGTGCCCTGAGGTAGCTCGCAACTGGAGATTTTTTACTGGATGGTGAATTTTGAACAGATGCAACTCTACCCTCGTGATAACTATGGATGATAACATGAAATATTTCCCTGAAGCTCAGTTTTTAATATTTGCGCAATATATACTGGAAGTAGATAATATTGAATGCTTTGGACAGATCAAAAAATTACCCCCCAACGTACGAGCCATTATCAACACAGTCATCTACAAACTCAACAAAGTCGCAGTTTGAGTGACTCGACCTAAAACCGTGCTGATCATCTGAAATTTGCCAAGGAGTTCAATAATTCTACGACGGTTGCCTTATATATTTCGGGACTGGACAACCCTAGTGTTGAAATCTGCTAAGTGACGGCTCTATCGTAAAGCTTGATATTTCAGAGGTTATACGTAGTCAAAACGTTTCGACATACGAGCGCTATCTGTGTTGTTAACAGCAACTTAAAAGATTCATCTCGCCTAAAAAATGGGATTAAATCGTGAACATTTTCGTGCGATAATTTTTTAGAACTTTCGACGCGGAGTAACTCAACAACAGTGCATCAATGAACTTAATTCAATTTTTGCCGCTGAAGATCCATTAAGGACCAGTTTTCAGCGATGGTATGGTGAATTCGACCGAGGTTATAGTTCAATTCGCGAAGAATTTCGTGAAGGTCCTCCAAAATCAGTTGTTGTTCCGAAAACCATTGATGTTGTAGGCAAATGATATTGCAAGATCGTCATGTGACCTATCGTGAGATTGAGACAACCTAAATATCAGTGGGACTAGCATACGTTCAATATTGCATGAACATTTGGCCGTCAAAAAAATTTGTGCGCGTTGGATCCCACAAAAGTCGCTAATCGCTCAAAATATGGTTTGTGTCGATTGGTCGGAACAAATGCTCCAAAAATACGATCGCAATGCTTAAAAGGATGTGTATGACATCGTGACAGGTGACGAATCATGGCCTTACACGTATGAGCCCGAAAGTAAACAGCAATTGACTGTATGTATATTCAAGATGAGCTAAATCCAACAAAAATTGCTCGCGCACGAAGCACATCCAAGCAAATTGTAGCCTGATTTTTCGGAAAAACTGAACATGTCGTAATCGAACATCTAGAACAACGCAGAACAGTCAACTCTGAGTGGTAACAAATTTTTTTGCCGCCAATTGTCTTCCAAGAAATCAGCAAAACCAACCGCCGAAGACAGTTCACCTACATCGCGACAATGCGAGCTCTCACATATCTGCATGAACAATTGCATTTTTGAGCTCTCAAAACATCGATTATTCGTCGTATAGTCCTGACTTGGTACCGAATGACTTTTTTTATTTCCGTATATAGAAAAGTTAATTGAGAGGTCAACGTTTTTCGACAACTGAAGAAGCGGTTGATGCGTTCAGAATGCATGTTTTGGAGATACCTTAATCAGAGTGGCAAAAATGCTTCGATTATTAGTGCAAACGCATGCTTAAGTGTATAGATCATATGGGCAATATTTTCAGAAACTTGTTTTTCAATTATTAAAATTTGTTTTTTTTTCTCTAATTCCGAAATATAAAAAGAAAACCTCATATCGAACACCAACCGCTTAAACGACTTGGATGAATAATAGAGGATACCTATGCTTTGAATAGTTGTGAGCATCAGAAAGTTTTGATATCCTCAATAAGTCTAAAATATTGATCAGATCGATTGAAAATATCAAATTTGTTTTAATAAATGAATGAATCAAATTGTATCTCAGAGGTCCTAATGAAGAATTAAAATAAGTTCGAGAGCTTGGCAAAGAATGAAGATTCTCGCTTGACGTTCCTCCTAAAAACAAACGAGTAGTTTTACAAACTTCTGCAAATATATATTCAGTTTTGTTTTGACTCATGAAAACCCTGTGGTCATTATAAATTCTGTCCGTACTTTTTGTAGGTTAATTTCACAATGTTCACAGGGTTTTACAACTTCAAGGACCTATTAGAAGCTTATGCGAGGTAGAGGCTATATGAACTGTGATTATGATATTATTCTACAGAGCTTAACTATTATAGAAACCTTGGCATATTGGACCGTTCCTGCCCACGAATGAATGAATTTGAGAACTGAATAGGGTAGGTTTGATGGATTGAATATCTCGGTTTATTAGTTTTTTAGTCAGATCGGCTCAGTAGTTTTGTTGAAACAAAAGAAACTTCTTCGGATTACCGTCTTCAAAGTAAATACTTTTCACAATGCGGTTCCATCATCCTTATTATTATTATAATTACTAGCATAGAACTCAACAACAGCACTAAAGCCATCTGACCTAACGGCATTGCTTTCTAAATTTTCAACTTATTTTTTACTGGACTATGGGTAATAATTTTTCTCCGTGTTTATTCCACATGATCGAGTACCTTCTTCATGCAGAAGCCAATATTACATCGCACACATTCTGTCGATGAATGTTCCGACGAAAAAATTCATCAAGTTCTCTTCATAGGTACCATCATATATAACCATTGAATACGTCTTGGGTTAAGCTATAAAACGACTGATGGAAAATTTAATATTGCCATCGGAGTAGATCTACCGGGAATCGTGGAAAATATTGATTTTCGGGAATTAAGGAGCCGATAGCTCTTGGAAAAGAAATATACCAGGCTTTTTACTTCCGACGGGAGAAAAACGATCCATATTTTAAACGAGACCACTCATATTACGTCCGTTCGTTCAATATGAGTCTGAGGCACGAAACACATAAATCAACCGGCATGCAAAAACTCTGTCAAAGCTAAGGAGTAATAAATGCGGTGGGCTCATTCGCAAGTTCGGCTCTGAGGGCATCTTCTTGGTTTGTGTGATGCGGGCATATCCTTCCTCAATAGCTCATTTGTAGGGTTCTCAGGCGTTGAAGTTTTATAAAACAGTCAGAGGGTCTGACTGCAAGCTCTCGAGTTGATCGGAGTGAGTTTAACTAGTTCCTTAAATTAATCTTAATCTGACACGAAACTCAGTACTTGTTCCTGACGGATATGATGAGATGAACTCGAAGATGTAGATGCAATGAAGGGGTGGGTATACAGTGTGAGTCGGTCAAAGCGTATGAATATACTGGTTATGTACTTTCTTGTGAAATGTGAAAAGTGAAATGTACTGGTGGAGATATGAGATTTTCGATTATTTACTACAAACAGCACAACTAATATTCTACTAACTATGTTACATTATTGTAATGATACAAAAAAACCTCGACACAGAAAAGAAAACAAGCAGAAAGAGATAATGAATTCAAACAACAGAGGTACGAAATAAATATTTGAAATGAAGATCAATGGCAAAATAGCTTTTGACAGAAAATACACTTATTGACAAAAAAGTATAAAAGCACTGAGGTGAGGCCACGAAACTGTTCAACTCTGAAAGGTTGAGATAATGCTGTATGTGATCTTGAAGAATCGAGATAAATCAATTGTTACTCATGTCTTCAATTACGATTGAAATTCCTCATAAAATCATCCACTTCTTTTTGTCATTCGACACCGAAAATTGTATTTTCATCCATAAGGGATGAAAAATATCATGGCACTCATGTTTTTTTTTTATATGGATATATATTATATTCTTTTGAACTATTGGCTCACGAACAAATGTTGATATGGATGCCTACCACAACAACTTTTTCTGATTTCTCTCTGTACTCTGCAGCGATCCTCTTCACCTCTTTCTCAATTTCAATAAAAATCTCTCTGGAAGTATTTTCTCGCAGTTTGTCGCGAATACTTCCGCCGTAATCTTATGACAAACTAAGTTCCTGTGGTAGGATGAAATTTGGTCCAGTTTTCTTGACTTCCACTAGTGTGAATATTTGCCACGAATATATACTATTCTTTCCTTCTACCCAAACTCGAAACCTTGACCTATTCTATTCACATAATCTCAAGATGAGAAAAATTTATGACTTTCATAACGGAGCTTAATATTCATTAAGCTCCTGAGAATTCCCTCAGGCAAAAATTGTCAATAAATATAGAGAAAACAGAAATTCGGAGTTTCCTATGACATCAATTCTTGAGATTTAAAAAATCGTTTGAAGGTGAAAATTGACAAAGATAAAAGATAAATTTAGCAATCATTTGCTGATCGCTGAGCTTTTTCTATAGGATTGTTAAGGGTATAATTTGTTGGGTTGAATTTCATATGACAACTTTGTCTTAACTGAATTATTTTGACTCGATGCTGTAAGGTAAATGAATACATTTTTGTAACTTCGGTGATATTGACATACGACATTGAAATATTGGAAAATGTAAGATCTCAATTTTGCAATTCTATATCTCTCGACATCAGTCGAACATATTCCAAGTTAGAACTCGAGGGCTTATAACAAAAGCCAAAGTTCAGATGCTTTTAAATTCTGCAAAGGATTTGGCCCAATAACGAACCTGACCTAGATATTTGGACAATTAACCTTTTCTGAGAAAAGGAAAGCTCTGGCTCATCACGTTCCGAAGATAGAGAGTATATGATCGTCCAGACATACTCAATTTCGACCACGAACTCTTTCTCTAAAAATCCATTCGTGCATATTTAGTCAGTATATAATGCCAATGAGGTTTGTATAAATAATATATGTCAAGATGCAATCACCCAAATAACAAGTGGACATAATCTCCTGACCGCACTCGAATGCCTTCTGATAATTTTAGATTCAAGTATCAGTAAGAAGAGAATGAAATTCATAAATACTGGAAATGAATGAAATAATGCAATTGCAATGAAATTGAATAAGTCCGTAAATAATTTGAGCGGAAACCGTATCAACAAACATGCAACGAAATGAATCAATATGTATGTGTGTTTTGATAAGAATCAATATGTTTTTGCTCTCTCTAAATGAGAAGGCTAGTGAAATCATATGAATTACTCGAATGTGTTTTATTAAGGTGCTCTCAACCAATTTCCTTTTGAACTGATTCTATGGATTAAAATGTAGGTTATATCACCGTTGATTTGAAATAATGAACTGATGTAAGGTCAGGATAATGTATGCTTCTCTTTTAGAATTAGCTCTACACAAATTTGGTGGAGCATTCACGAATAATTAAAAGAGAAATAAATTATTGAATAACACAGAAATAGAAAATCTCCGTTGGTCAGTATTGCTGAAGATATTTTCTTAGTCATCATAATAAATCATATTTTTTTTGTCTATTCATTTTTAGATTCGATATGTGCAATTTGAAGAAGCCTCTGTGGTTATAACTTTAAGACCACTCTTGAAAAAAAGAGTCCCTAAAATATATTTGAGTTTATATATGTACACACAACAATACTTATGCGGGGAGCCAGGGTTTTTTTTTACTGGGGTTTTTCCCTAGGCTTTCATGTCATTCACCGAATTGTATGGCAACCCATCACCAACCCCAGCTAAAATTTGTTTGTAAGCCTAGAGTTCTAAAAGAATATATATGTATATATATATTTTTTTTCAGCATACAAAAATAATCATGGAAAGCTGAAATGACTATAGAAAAATTTCAATCCAATTATTTTCGATCAGTTTCATTTATCATTGCTAGCATAGAAAAAAATAAATTTAGAAAGCACTGACGTGCGGTCAGATTGCTTTGGCGCTCTTGTTGAGCTACTTGCGAGTAAATATTCAAACCATAACAAATCTATAAGCACTCTGATAACGTGAACAATAGTCTTTTCCCGTACTATGGGACAATGTGATGCAAATATGAATGCCTAATGAATGAACAAACTTATACCTCAAATTAAAAATAACTATTCATAATTTTCCCCAAGATTTGTTCGAAGCTATAATTTCCTTTTCCTAAAAACTTACGTCAGTGCTTTCCTGAATTTTGACAACGTATATTATTTCAGCCATCGAGGTTGAATTCCATATCTATGATTTCCCGTTATGAAAAATTTTGATTAATATTACGCCAACTGACACTGATTAATGAGCCTGGCATTTGTCAATCGAATATCGATCTGTAATGGCCATCGTTCAAAGAAAATCATCGGGTCGTATGTCATTTCTCTTTTCTCTTGAGTAAATGAAAAAAATGAGCATATCTTTAGATGGAAAAGAGCTACGGCAGTGAAATTTAGGGAAAAGTAAGATGTCGATCACCTCAATATATTCACGAAATTTTATTGAAATCCGAAAAATATCTTATGAGATGTGGCACGACAAGGGCCTTTGAAAATTAAATGAAAACGAAATAGAAAATTAACAATGAAATTCTGATAATAAAAAATGACCCGAAAAGAGAATCGAATGCTGGAGCATGGCCTACCTGGTTTCAGTACGGCTGAGTTCCCTGTCCATGCAATCGCGAGCTATAATAGTCACCTTTTTTCACCAGAGTTCCAATTTGTAGAAATCAACGAGAAATTTATTGCGAATAAAGTGTGGCACTGCACCGAACGAGCGTCGACGTGTGTGTTTGAACGACTACTCCGTACCATTGTCTTTGCTCGACATAGGTCATATGCTCCAACATATGTTACGCGTCCATAGGGAAAGAAATGAACATACGTGGGCCGCACGAAACGAGCAAGCAACTTGGAATAGAAAATAAATGAATGCAACTAATAACATTGAGTTGCAGTAACAAGATGTGCGCATTAAAAAATTTTTTTTGGGAATTTTTTAAAAATTTTCTAGTGTGACGATTTCTGCGAAGTTCTGCGAGCCATTTTGTTGCAACCTCCCTCAACAATATTTCAAGTATCAACTTGATCGAATGGATATTCTAGTAGTTATTGAGGAAAGAAAATTTCAGATACTCATAACTACTGAACCATCCGACGGAGTTGGCCCAATAACGAACTTGACCGAGATATTTGGACAATTAACCTATTCTGAAAATATGAAAATTCTAGCTCATCTCTTTTGGATGCTAGAGAGGATACGGCCGGCCGGCCGGACAGACTCAACTTTCGCTACGGACTCTTCATAGGGGAGTCGAACCCAATTGATTGAGACCATTTTCGGCTCGATATTCCAAAATTACAGACATTCGGGCAAAAGGATAGTCACTCTGTTCGGGTGAACAAGAGCACCAAAAAAAAATATTTGTATTGTAAATATTTTGTATTTTTTTTTATTTCTTTGAATGAAAATTCAGAAAAGCTCTGACTTGAGGTCAGGAGCTTTTGCAAGCTTGTTTTAGAGTCATTTCCAATACTCTGGGACGGTGTTGTACCAATACAGTTGCCACAATAAATGAATCAACCTATAACTCAAATCAAAAATAACTGCATACAGTTTTTCTCAAGTTTTGTTCAAAGCACAAATTCTCCTCTCCTTTAAACCAATCCAAAGTAGGGCACATCAACTCATCGAAAACTCTTAAGAATATCCTTCTTTCACTAAGTTGTTTTCAGTTGAATTACTTGAATGCATATGGCAAAATAATCAGGAAAATCAATCTAATGGTAAACATGGGATTCTTTCTTAATCGTGCCACAATTTCGGACGGGTAAAAACTGGTTCTTTCAAATACCTTATACAGGGTGAGTCTTTGAATACTGCGTTAATTTTAACCATGGGTTCTTGAGTTCAAAAAAAAAACTTTTTCCTATACCTTTTTTCCATATTCAGCTCCGATAAAAAGTTATAAGCATTTTAAGTTTTCACATTGGGCAAATACCCCTCTGTAGTCCAGTTTAGTTTGAATGAAAATCACCTTCCACAGCATCCACTATTGAATCTGAATTGTTTAAAAACATTATTTTCCCTCTAAGAAATTATTCACTCACTCATGTTCCATCAGATGATTATATCGACTTAATTCCTTTCAACTTCAAATATCACAAAAATGCAGCGATTTAGGAAAAAAGATGATCAATATTTTATCAGCAAAAAGACTAACGATTCGAGGAAGTACAAGAACCTTTGGTTCAAGTGATATTTGTTTTTCATACAATTTTACCAATCTGTATAGTAGTAGTGAGAAACCCACAAGAAATGGAATAAATCTATTGATGCCAAAATATGCACTACTGTTATCAAAAACTTTCAACAAGAGATCATTTCAATTGATGTTGTCGTTTGAATATAATTGGTGAAATTGCAATTTTTTTATGAAATTTCAACATCCTTCGAACGGGGCCAAATTTGCAAAAATGGTATAGAAAGAAAATGTTTCTTTAGACGTCAAGATTCTATGGTTACCATCAACGCAGTAGTCAAAGACTCACCCTGTATATTCAAATCCGAATTACACGAAACCAACGATTCGTCGGAATCGAATTTTCTGAAAACTCCAAATGACTTTTACGAGCATTATATTGGGCAACATATATTACATCATTTCAACATGAATGAAGCAATTCGATTAATTTTTCAACTGGAACTGAATCAATAAGTACGACCGATGTTAAATGTATCATACAGAAATGCGTATTTACGCACCTCTCTCAATATTTTATTTTTTTCCTGACCCATGTTTCTATGAGATCTGGTTAAACAGCGTGTTATGAGCATCTGAAATTCAGTCTCCTCAATAACTCCCTGGATATTTGTCCCATCCATTTTTAAAGGCAGGGCTTGAATTCACGTTCTGACTGCTGTTCATGAAAAGCCCCTGGGCCCGTTCATCTGCCCAGTCGAACGAACAACTTGAAGACAACAGTAAACATAACCCCCAACTGTCTGTTTCGGCTTCTGAGATCGTTGATTCAGTGTCCGTTCTAAATTAATGTTCATGAGAAATCAGGGGTGGGTAAATGATATGATGATAGAAAATATATTGGTTTTTGAAACTAGAAAACCTTGGGATGATACGACATGACAAGTGGCATACGATCTTATACCTATAGAGTGATTTCTTCGTCTCCTAACTCGGATTTTCGTGAAATTCAATCTCTACGTTCCAGAAAATATAACCTGTCTTCTTGTTCCACAATACGGTTTTTCCTTCCAAAGAAGAAGATGCGGACCGCTCTGCCCAATTCTGAGCTGATTTTTCTGGTACGAAATCCCAGCCGTCGCACAAAAACATCGAGTGGCGGATTCACACGCCAGCCCCGCCCGAGACCGGCCCGCATAGAGACGTTTTCCAGTCGTTCATTAATTTCCGTCCGAGCGAACGGCCGGAACTACAAAGGAGAATGAAACGACGGATGAAAAACGGAACGGAATCCCCGGTAAGTATGTTTTTCAAGCAATCTCATAAGATTATTCAATTATTCTAAAAAGGGATTCAGCCGCCACATTCAGTCCCGTCGTTTTTTCCTACCTGCCACGCTAGTTTCCACCGAGAGCAGTTTCCCTCGCAGTTTTCCTTCGTTATTTAACTTTTATCCTTCTTTCTGAATTCGAAATAACTTCCGCGATTTCCTTAACACGTCAGGATGGTGACAGATTGTGTTAGGTGGAAAAATCATGAAGGAATTTTACGGCGACCCTGACGATAAAGCCTTGATTTATTAGTTCAGGTTCTTTTTTCAGTCCGACAATGTTGGATGGCCTTAAGAATTCGATCGAGCGTGACACGTCATTATGAAATCGGAGATTTCATAATATTTGTATTCATTCAAGCTATGAATTACGATCTTGTTCGAATTTCAAGAAGATAACATACAGAGTGTGTCACGTTCGAGTGCCAATGAGATGGTACTGGAGGACTGGGGCCTATTGGTAATCTTTGATCGGTGTAACGATTTTGTTCTTCTTCCATCTTCTTCTTCTGCCTTCTCGTGTCTAGGCTATGAGCCTGTTTACTCTTCGAATATTTCTCCTCTTATAGGCCGTCGCTCCATCTCTTTCTAGGTCTTCCTATGCTTCTTCTACCGTTTGGCGATTTATCTCTCGCTATTCTCACTACCCTATCATCTCCCATTCTCTCTATATGTTCGTCCATTCTGTTTTCCTGCCCTTTATCCATTGATTTACATTCTCTATTCCACATGTTCTCCTGATGTCTTCGCTCCTTAATGTATCCCTTAACGTATTGTTAGTTATTTTTCTTAATACTTTCATTTCAGAGGTTTCCAACATCCTTTTTGTTTAACTGGTTTGTGGTCTCGTTTCAGCTGTATATGTCATTATGGTCCTTACTACGCTTTTATATATTCTGGTCTTCGTCTCTACCTTTAAAAATTTATTCTTCCAGGTAGTGGTACTTAGGCATCCCGCCACTCTATTTGCTTCAGTTACTTGTTGTTTTACTTCTTCTTTCACTTTACCATCGCTTGACATTTTGATACCTAGGTAATCTACTTCCATGACTTGTTCTACTGTTCTATCTTCCACCACTAACTTGCATATTATGGGCTCTCTCGATATCACTATTGTTTTTGTCTTCTCTATTGATATTATCATGTTATACTGTGTGGCTGTTAAATAGAACTGATGTATCATTCTCTGTAAATCGTCTTCACTTTCGGATACTATTATTGAGTCATCTGCATAGCAAATAATCTTTATCTCCCTGTTTCCCTTTTTTGTTTTTACCTTCTTTATTATTTCATCCATGATTATATTAAAAAGTAAGGGGCTTAACGAGTCACCCTGTCGAATACCTGTTTCGTAATGTATTGGTTCCGTTTTACCATCCTTCAATCTAGCAATTATCTTGTTTTCTTTATGTATGTTTTCGATTGTTTTTATAATATCTAGGGGTACTTGTCTATCATGGAGTAGGTGAATAACATCTTCAATTTGGACCCTGTCGAATGCTTTTTTAAGATCTATCAAGCACATAAAAGCAGGTCTATTATACTCGATGGATTTTTCCTTGATCTGCCTTATGATGAACACTGCATCTGTACATGATCGCCCAGATCTGAAGCCTTGTTGTTCTTCTTGTAATTGTATTCTCTTATTTACCTTGTTTGTTAATATCCTTGTCATTAGCTTTAGTGTTGTATTCAACAAATTGATTCCTCTGTAATTGTCCGGATTTGTTCGTTCACCTTTCGTAAACATTGGTATCATTATTCCTCTTCTCCACTCCTCAAGGATTCTGTGTAACCTTAGAGCTTTCTGTATTAGTATCCTTAGCTCATTCCTCTACTCTTTGCCACCATATTTGAGCAATTTATTGGTTATTTGGTCCTCTCCTGGCGACTTCCCATTTCTAATTTTTTCAATTGCCTCTTCCACGTCCTCCTCTGTTATCAGTGTTATCGGTACTTGTTATGTCCGGTGTCTCCAGTAGTGGTACTTCTCTGATATCCTTCTTGTACAGGTTTGTGAGGTATGGTACCCATATTTCCTTTGTGGTGTGCGTATCTTCCAAAATATCTTTCATTTTTGTTCTTTGCTGTCTGATAAACCTCCACACTTGTTTTTGTCATCCATCACTGGAGTGAAATGTTTCTTCTTTAATCGTGAGAAAGTGACACTATTTTAATCTGTTTTCTATGCGCAAAGCTCAACATTTCAGAATATTTGGCAGTTGCTTAGCAATTATAAAATAGCGTTAATATTCTTACTGCTGTAGCGTGCGAGAATGTGTACTTATGGTAATGGATTATTAGAATATGGTGTAACTAGTAACTATTATGCAAAGTTCATTTATTTGTAATAGGATGATGAAGCATGGTTTACTTTGTGAGTATCAGTGCAACAAACCTATATCTATATAAAAATAGCAACTCACAATTTTTCATCAGTTTTATCCAAAATTGACAAGTATAGTCCTACACTTCATGTTAATTGAACATGAATACCTGATGAGAGAAAAGTGTTATACACAAATCTCGAAACACATGTGTCGTATTCTATTTCATCTTTTTGGCGCTCTTGTTCACCTGAACAGAGTGCTTATCAATTTGCCCAAATGTCTGTGACTTTCGAATTTTTGGGCAAAAGTGGTATCAATCGTTTTGTTTGGACCTACTGATGAATAATCCGTGGTCAAAATCGATTCTGTCCGTCCGTCCGTCCGTTCCGTGAACACGATAACTCTCGAACGGATGAAGTTAGAGAGTTGAAACTTTCAGAATGAGTTTGAGGTATAAATATCTCGGCTAAGTTCGTTATTCGGTCAAATCGGCCGAATAGGTTCGGAGTAACAAAAAGAAATTTTTTTTTCAGATGACACTGTTCAAATGAAAATTTTTTTATGGTGCAGTTCTATCAGACGTATACAAAAATACCACTCTCGACTTCGACAAGCTAATAGTTCTGGAGATATGATTTTTTAAGTAAGTGGTTTACAAGAGCGCCTAAGCCAACTGACCTCACGTCAGTGCTTTCTAAATTTTTTTCATTAAATTTTCTGTAGTTTTTTTATTGTTTGATGTTATGATGAAAATGATGAATTCTCTCTTATTCATCAAAGAAAACAGTTTCCTAGAATAAATTAAGGTATTATTGATACTTTCAAGAAGTTTGGAACTTTCTTGGTCAATTTTGGATATATTGGTTTATTCACACTTTCATGTATAGTTCAATGAATTAATTTGAATTATGGGTGGCACGACAAGGGCCTTTGAAAGTTAAACGAAAACGAAATAGAAAATTAATAATGAAATTCTGACAATAAGAAAAAAATGACTCGAAAGAAAATCGAATGCTGGAGCACTGACTTTTGCCTACCTGGTTTCACAGTACGGCTGAATCAACGTGTCCAAGCACTCAAACGAAAATAGTCACTTTTTCACTAGAGTTCGAATTTGTATGATTAACGAGAAATTTACTGCGAAGAAAAGTCCACTGCACCGGACGAGAGCGGCTTCAGTACCGTCTTTGTTCGACATAGGTCATATGCTCCAACATATGTTACGCGCCCATCGGGAAAGAAATGAACATACGTGGGCCGCACGAAACGAGCTAGCAACTTGGAATAAAAATGAATGAATTCAACTAATAATAAGGAGTTGCAGTAACAATCAATCAAGTTCATTTTAAGTCAATTTCATTCTTAAATAACACTGGTCAACAGTGGTTTTAGTGTCGAAGATTTTGGAGGTGATTTTATATGAATTTGATGCCCTGAATTCAAATATGAATTAATAAAGGAATTTTTGTTATATTACTCAGATATTACAGATATTATTCATTATATACTATGGAAAACAGAGAAAGTCATCATTTAAACCAGTTACGCACTAAACAATTCGGAAACTTCTTTTGCGTGACATTCTTGAAAGTATTTTAGAACAATTCCGTTTTAAAGACCAGCAGTAATCTGCCATCATGTGAGTATACCATCTTCCTTGATAGCGATCCTCCATACATTTGATATCTTGGTGAAATCTTTCACCTTGCTCCTCACTAATGTCGCCTAAATTATCAGAAAAACGGTCTGAATGGCTGTGTAAAAAATGCACCTTAATTCTCATGTTACACCCAAGTGATCTGAAATTATTCAGCATCTCATCGACTAATTCAACATAGTTTTCAGCTTTGGTTTTACCCAGAAAATTTTGGACAACTGAAACAAATGAATTCCAGGCATTTTGTTCAATCTCAATCATTGAATTTATGAAGTCAGGGTCTTTAGTCAGCTGTCTTATTTGTGGGCCATCAAATATTCCTGCTCTAATTTTTTCCTTACTCAGCTGAGGCATATTTTTCCCTATATATGCAAAACATGATCCATTCTTATCAAGAGCCTTTACAAACTGCTTCATTAGACCCAGCTTTATATGCAGGGGTGGAAACATGATTTTCTGCCGCGGAACTAAAGGATCATAATGATATTCTTTCCCCCAACATCCATGTTTTCTCTTCAAGGACACTCTTTTCTAACTCAGTGTTGGGTTTTGTCTCTGCTATCCCAGACGCACAAGAAACAAGGATACTTGGTGTGGCCACTTTGCTGTCCAAGGAGAAAGTTTACCATTTTCAAGTCTTCACAAATCACCCATTGGTGTTCATGATACTTTATTTCTTCCAAAATCAAAGCTATGTTGTCATATTGCTCTTTCATTTTCGTTAGTGAGCAATTGGTATTGAGCCATATTTGTTTCCATTATGTAGAAGAACACTTTTCAACTTCATTTTAAGCTGTCAATAAATAGGCGACAATCATCCGGAAAATGTTCAGGAAGACCCATTTTTACCAGGAGTTCTCTAATAGCATGGCAAAATACAAGATTTTGTTGTTCAGAGAAAAAAGGTAGCAGATCTTTCTGCCTTGTGCGATAAAATGTAATTTTCGTTCCTGGTTCAAGTAATTTTTTTTCCTTCAACCTGGAAGCTAGTAATTCAGCTGCTTTTTTCGACAGGTTGAGATCTCTAGTGAGGTCATTTAACTCATCTTGGTTGAAACATTGGGGAATTGATGACATCGTTTCAAAATCACTGTCACCTTCAGTAGTGTCAGAATTCTGATCAGAGACACATGTGTCCTCACAGAGTTCTGGTAGCTGCTGAAAAGTTGGGATTGGCACTTCTTCTGAGTGAGGGATAGGGCGTCTTGCAGAGACTAAATCTGCATAAGTCCACTCGTTACGGTTATTTCGATTGATCCCAGTAATATTTACTAGGCAAAAATAACAGTCATCGAAGTGATTTTTTGGTTCTCTCCAAACCATTGGTACTCCGAATTTCAGACTTTTATTTATATTTATTATTATTATTTATTTTCTAAAACTCTAGAGCTGATACAGAAAAACTGCTATCATACTTAGATTCAGCAATAAAAATAAAGTTAAAATAAGCTCAAAAATTCTAGGCGCCAAAAATTTTTTTTTTGTAGGCCTGTGTAATAAACACAATTCTTCACAAAATCATAGAACGCTGTTGTAATTTTCTGTGTAGAATTGCTGAGCGGGATAATTCTCTATGGTTATATTTGAGGTAAGTTTTTAGAATATTAACTGATTTCAAAGGGGTATGTTCATTTGTTCCGTTTGCGGCATCTCACAAGTAAGTTGTAAACAAGAATTGTCCGAATTATTATTAATCGAATATGAATGCCTGATGAGAGAAAAGTGTTATGCACAAATATACAACCACATGTGTCGTATTTATTTAATTTTTTCTGCTTGTTCCAGTAGCACCACTATCGTTTTGCCTGTCTGAAATTCTCGAATATCGATAGCCAAAAATGGTATCAATCGATTGGGTTTGATTTCATTATGGAGAACACAGGGCCAAACTTGAATATGTCCGTCCGGCCGTACGCTCTCTATCGACGGATTTGGCCCCATAACGAATAGACTGAAATATTCAGACAATCAACATATACTGAAAATATAAAAACTTTAGCTCACCTACAAATAAATAAAGGGCATATGAATTATTCATCACTAATTTGAATTCAAAGGATAAAGGCTATTTTCGACTTGAAATAGAAAAACTACAGATATTTGAGAAGATCAATAACATGCTGTTTTACTTGTTTAATGAACTATAACAAGCGAGCGAAAAGAAAAGTCCTAATTATATCATATGAGTAATCGAATATTAAAGAAAATAAGAATTTGGGAGTTCTGTATACCATTTCAGTCTGAGGACTTTCCCAAAATTGGGCACACTCTTTTCTCTCAACTTAATTCAAACGATTTCAATTGAATCCGATGGCCAATAACGAGCTTGAGTGAAATATTCGGACAATCGACCCATTCTGAAAATGAAAACTCTATCTCCTTCAGAAGAAAGAAAGAATACCGCCAGATCTATTCAAGTTCAAACAGCAAATCTTCATTGGGAAGTCGATTTCAATCCATTGAGCTCGCGATATTCGATAAATGCAGAGACTTCGGCAAAACGTTTTACTACTTCAAAGTACTATACGTGCGTGCGAAATATGAGAATGAGAAAGATTTTATATACCGAAAAACATTTTGAAGTCAAATGAGAATAAATGGTATATATAATATTGAAATAACAGTAGGGAACTAATGGGCAAAATATCATTTCTTGTACCACTTTCACAAAAGATTATTATGATTGACATCATAATGTGGAGCTAACTATTTGAGCGAAGAGCTTTCAGTGACGTTCCGTCTTTCTCAGAAATGTTGACGATAAATTGTGAGCACTTGTGTGGAATAACTAGAGTCAAATTCGGTTTCAGCATCCCAAACGTCTGGGACTCCAGATTCTCGACAATGTTGATACGACATTGAAATTCAGTTCCGAGGACGAATCATCCTGAATTGAGTATATCTGAATTACAAACCGATGATTATCGGAGCAAACATCTAAAATCAATATGGTGATGTCGAAAAGAGCCTTCATCTCAGAACACTTAGGTAAACCCCGACAACCAACGTCTAAATAGACCCTACGGGGAATTGAAGTTCCAGCTAAGTTCGGGACAAAATTACATATCTTCGGGATGAGTTCAGCGTCTTTTGATTATTGGAGATAAAACAATTGAAAAATATGCTAGGCAAAGATAATAAAGGTACTCGTAAGTGATGTTTTGTAACTCAAGGTATAGGTTTTAAAACACATTCATTGTGTCGGTTGTAAATGTCTCTCTTTGCCTAAAATCCTCAATGAATTGACTGATTGCTCGTTGCTAGGTTTGGTTAGTGATGTTGCCAATCATAGGTATATAGTTTTTTGCATTTATGAATTCACTTCAATTCAGAGCATGTGCGATTTTAAAATTTTTTCTTCAGTTGTTCGTCGATTTTTTCCTGTATTAATTTCCTCTTTATGTGCTGATGGTAAGTCAAGGATATTGATTGTGGTTCTGTAGGAATAATTTAATTTTTGCTTTCTCATTGTTCTAATTATGTTTCCCATTCAAACTCATAGAATAATTTATAAATTATATGTGAAAATTAATTGTAATGCAGCAATGTGTAATATGAACTGTTTTTTTTTCTAGAGCTCTAAATAGTATATTTTATATCTTCATCGGAATAACAAAAAGAATACAATATGATCATTTTGTTTAGTAAATAGATAAATAGTTTGTGCTTGAAAATCTCATCTTAAACATGTGTTTCTATAGAATAACATGGTGGAATCTGCACTAGGCCAGAATGCATTTAATGGAGTATATGCGGTTGACGATTTTAATGAAAAATATAGCTTCATTCATGAAGGTATTAAACTGGGTGGTTCAGACAAATTTTACTGAACGATATAAAATTAATGAATCTAACAGCTAGATTACTAACGAAATAAGGGATAGGAGTAGGGAGGTTAAGGATTTGTTTTGGCTGTCTAGAAATCTGAGGGCTCCTAAGCTACATGACTTATACATGTACCATAAAAGGTAATACAATTTGCTTCTTAACTCAACCAAAAGAATCTATAATGATACAATTATTATCCAGAGTGATAACGTTCAAAGAATATTTGGAGAATGAAGAATTCGGAATTAGGCAGATTAAAGTCTAATAAAAGGTGTCATATAATCATACAGGATGAAGGTCGATTAGTTGATGATTCGGCATTAATATCTAAATATACGCGATTGTCCAAAATCTGTACTTCCCCTCCTGCTTCATGTATGCATAGTATGTTTGTAACACATGTTGAGAACAGTGGAATCATGACAGTTACCCGGAAAATTAAGAATAAAAATTTATCTGGTACTGATCAGGTAACAATTAAACTATTGAAGTCTTTATCTGATATATTGGTTAAGCCTATAACACATTTGATGAATTCAATATTTGATCAGGGAATGTTTCCGGATGCACTTTATGTCGGGCTAATGATACCTATTGCAACGATTTGCACGCCACTGACATTATTCTATACGCGCGCCTGAATGACGTTTGAAATTTGAACTACTTCTCCTGCAACAGAGTATAGATGTGTTGTTCTATGCCGGTTATCTGTGTCCGCGAAGCTAACCTCAAACGGTCAGCGTAGTTTTTCCTGTCTGTCGAGATCAAATGCCGGCCATCTCTGTGTAGTTATTGAAATCAATATCTAAAAGTGACTTTTTTGGGTCAGAGATTTGCGAGAAATACATAACTATTCTCGGTAAATGTTTATTTCCTCCCAGGAACCGAAATTTCAGTTCTTTTTGGCACTTAAACATGAGAGCACGTTTTTGCAATGGCTGTTTCATATGATTCCCACAACAGGACCTCTTCTCGGTTTAATTTGTTAAGATAATGTAATTTTACTATGATTTGTTCAATATTTGTTCAAAAGAAATCGAGAAGGAGCCTTGTTATACATGCACTTGCACTTTCTAATGTTCTTTCGTTCATCCAGATATAGCTCCTGCCTGGGGGCTAAATTATATCCTATTACGAGGCCAAAGACATATGCTAGTTCAAGATTGAGATGCACTCCACGATGAGAGATTAAATCATATCCAGTTCCTGGTTCGAGCAATACATAATTGGAGCTTGTGGCATAACCACCTGGCCATGGAGCATATTCTTCAACTGGGATGAAAATTGGAGTCATCGAGTTGCTGTCTGGAACATCTGAGTGGAAACTATACAACCCGTTTCTGGTCAACTGGCAGGCCATACCCTCTAGGACTTAATTTTGTATCTCGGAGCTGGAAGGAAGCTATCGACTCAAATAACCTCAAGATGAGTCTCTAGTGTTCTGTCTTACTTGGAAAATTGTGCATTCCTTAAAATTGTTATCTGTAAATTGTATTTATACACCTCATTATATTTGTCAAAAACCGAGGGGAGTTTCGTTGCTGGGATAATTGAGCCCACCCTGAGAGAATTGAGGGTAGAGTCTCATGCTCATTATTTAAAAGGCACTTTGTTATTTTACATTATTTTTAAAAAAGGGGAGAAAGATAATTTAAACAGTGACAGACCAATCACACTGCTGAATGTGATGAGCAAAATATTTGAGCGCATCATTCATGATACTATAAAAGTTTTGGACCATAATGACATTTTAACCACCAGACAACATGGTTTTCGCTCTAGGAGGTCGATTGAGGGCGGTGTGCTTTATTGAACTTAAATGAGGATGTTCACATTAGGCTAGACCGCGGTGAGTAAGTAACAGCTCTCTTCTTCGACTTATCTAAAGCTTTCGACAGCGTAGATTTGAACTCCTTACTAAGCAAGTTGTATTGTTGTGGTATCCGTGGCAGAATTACTGGAGTGCTACATAAGATCACGTAGCATGCGTGTGAAGGTAGGTGACAGCGTGTCTGGGGAGTATTTTCCGGATGTAGGAAAGCCCTAGGGATCAGTACTGGGACTTCTACATTTTTTATTTTTGTTAATGAAATACCTCAATATCGAAAAAATTGCATTGTAATCATGTTTGCCGATGACACGTCCGTGTTGGTCTCAACATGGTAACTGGAAGAACTTGAAATAGCCTTGGTTATGGTATTGGAAGAATTTAAGGTATGGTGTGCTAATCATAACATCATTATAAATATAGAAAAGACTTTTTACATGAACTTTGGAAGTGAATTCAAGAAAGATATAAAGGCACCAAGTGAGATATTGAGAGCTGATGTAACTGAAATTGGGGTACTGCCTTATTCACCACAAACCAGGCGTTGCTTTGCAGCATCAATACTGATGTTGTCTCCTAGTTCATCGGGTTTTTCCAACCCAGGCAGTGACTTCCGTGATCTCACCTACTGGTTGGGATAAGCTCAGTAGTATTGACACTTTGTAGTAGCAGCTGCGTGTATAGCCATTAGAAGCAGGATCTTTCCTCAGCGTAAGCTACAGCCGTGACATTTGGTTTATCCATGCCACAGAAGGTCTGCGACAATGGGCCTTTCGCCAGACAATGGATAGCCTAGAATCTTGTTTCTTATTCTCCTTTTGTAAGCTACTGGGTTTGTTCACGGAAATCCTAGGGTTATCCCGCCCATGTTCGATCGCCAGAGCCTCGTTTTTGCATATATTTAACCCTTGCATTAGCGAAATAGGATTTTAAATTCGCAGTGGAAAATTAATTACTTAGTTCATTAGGACAAGTTGTCATAATGAGCTATAATGACACATTGAAGCGAATTCGTGGAAAAACACAGATGAATGAACAAGTGCTTCTATGTCGAACATTCAATATTTATATACAGTGATCGTTTGAACTTCACTCTATGAGATGGAGAAAGTAATACAAGAAAGAATGTGGATGTCTCATATTTCCTAATGATCCTCATTTAACCCGAAAAATACCACAGCGACCCGTATTTAAAATAGGATATTTCGGATCCATCCCTTAGAGGGTTGCTCCGGCCAGAAATAGTGCCGCTTCGAACGAGGGGATTACGGCAGATTAACATAAGACACAACGCAGCTTAGCATTGCCGTGGCATTGAGTAATTACATTGTCTTTTTCATCTCCTCCGGATTTTTTACCCGTAATCTCTGCCGATGTCGGGATGCCATTGCGCCGTGCCGTTTACTCGGGTTTATTTCAATTTATAATAGGAAGAGAGCCAACTCGAATTGGGGACCTCGCTTTCTGAAAGAAATATCCGGCTTGACTCTCGAGATAAGGATTTTTCGAGGTTCTTACGTTTGCGACAGCATCTCGAAATTCTTCTGAATATTTGTTGAGCTGTCTGAAACGGAACTAGGAATGAAAGAAGGCATGGAGCTTCTGATTGTCGTTTCTTATGCAGAACATTGTCTTGAAATGGAGGATTGTTACTGATTTCCTACTTGAAATTTCGTGAACACGAAATCATTTTTATGGGATCAGGAACTTTTGCGCGCTTGCTCTGAAGTCTATAACTAAACGCTATAGAAAAACTTCAGGAATAGAAGAAATCAACAAACCTTTATTTCGAGTAAAGAAAACCCAGATCCTTTGTTCTACTTGAGTTTAATTTACACCACGAACTTCCTTCTCTTAAGAACTCATTCTTATATTAATTCTGAGTTATGTCCCGGTATGGTCAAATATGATAATTATGACATAATATGTCAGATCATTAAAATATTTTGATGGCTATATGGTTCAGTGATTCGATTGCTGTATTCGGGGAAGGAGTGTGAGGAAATCAAAGATCGGCTACTATGTCTTTACGAGTACTGTGGGACTGTGCTCCTTCGATGATGACCATCAGATTGATTCGATGAATTCAAATGGGGCAAAATACCAGTTTTCGGCGAGAAACACTCAAGACGTCCGAATGAGGTAACAATGGATGGATACGGTCAATATAATCCCCAAATTACAGAGATGCTTAACATTTCATACGAATGCATTCACAAAATTTAACATCAACATTTAGAGATGAAGAGGCTATCGGCATGTTGGATTCCCCGTTTGATGACAGTTGGTCAAAAATGAAATCGTGTGACAACTTCGAAGGACCGTCTACACCAAAATTATTTTGTCCACAGCACCCTTTGAGAATATTTTTTAACCTACTTAAAAACCACTATATCTTCAAATTGAAAGAATTAATTATTGTGAGCTACATAAGCAGAGAATAAATATTAATTCTTAGTGGGACTTCTATTATAACCTGCCAGAGTTAACTCAAAACCTGAATGCAGTAGATAACCAAGAATGGTGCTTAGGTCTCAGGTTAGCTTTTACGGTCTTCACCTGCCAATGAGAATGATTAATGGAACGTAATGTTCAAACAAATTATATTTTCAAAATCAACATAATGGCTCCTCATATAAAAGAAGAAAGATTAAAAAGAAGAATAAAAAAAAATGAACGAAAAAATAAAAGAAGACTAATGTGAAGGATTGATATGATCGTCTTCAATAAGTTTGTTCAGATCCGGTTCCCATTTACTCAGGAACAGTCGCAAATCGCTACGTTCGGTAACATTCAAACGATTTCTTTTCTTGGTAAGCAGTGTTTCCACAGCACTAAATCAGCGTTCACACAAATATGACGATGGGAAAGCAATCAAGAAACGTTGAACGATTGACCACAATCCAGGATACAATCGAGGGATCGGTTTTCGTAGCCAATATACTTGATAACCATATTTTAACTTGATTTTTATTTCCTGTTAATGTTTAAAAGTTGAATGCGAAAAAAGGTTTCGTAACTAAATAAAATTTGAAATTACCCCTAAAGCCTACACCACGCCGCTTCTTTTCTGTGTCTCTTTCCGCCCCCTTAGCCATCCAACGCCCCCAAGGGGGCGTTGTCGCCTTTTTTGAGAAACGTAGGTCTACACCGATCCCAGCCATTTGCTTCGGCTATTCGTAACCATTGAAACCTGGATTCATAACTATGCACCAGAAACCAAGCAACAATCAAGGCAGTGAACTGTAAGGAATGGTTCAGAATACTTTATGGGGCACAGATCATCAGAGTTGTATTTTTATGGTATTTGAATAAACAACCAAACAAGTTCTTCGAAAGCGATACTGATTGCAGAATTAATACTATTTACGATGGACAGTTCGAGTGTTCCTTGAAAATGTAAAAGATAAACGAGGAAATCTAATTGTAGATAAACAAAGGTGTTGAAATCCATTTGGACCAAGTATTAAACGAAAAACATTACACATGTTTCATGAAAGCGGTTGATATTTCATGATAGCCTGGAGCCAGGACAATAATATGCATTCGGATGTATGATCGCATTTTTCCATGAACGAATAGGCATCCCGCAATGAAATTTGTTTTACGAGAATGAATATTGAAATTCAATTAAGTTGATACACAAAAGTATAATCAATATACAATTAGCGTTGTTCCGGCTTGAGTAACAGCTTTTTGCAACGAAAAAACATGCGTCCAATTAGTTATCGATCAATCAGTTTATTGAATGCTCCTATCAAGATAAAAAAGGTTGATTTTTTCGGAATGAATCTCTTTTGGGAAACGAGCCACAAATTTTCAGGAACAAATACATTTATTCAGCTTCTAAGCCAGACAACTTTCATAGAATCAGTCTTCAATATAGGTTGAAAACAGGAGCTGCTTTCATAGATTTAACTTCAGCATTTTACAGAGTATGGGAAGATGGGTTGAATTTCATATCCAATTCCTATCTGAAGTGTGGAAAGATGGTAAGATAATTAGAAACATGCTATTTCATTGAATGTGTCATGTCATTGATGACAATGAGAGAATCAATTAAAAAATATCGAAAAAAGGTCTTCCACAAGGATCTCTTCCAGCCCCTTTAGGTACTCTTCAAAATATATCGGAGCTATTTACCTACGACCTTTCTTAGAAATTTGTGTACAGGGGGGTCCGGAAAAATGTGGGAGATCTCTCGGAATCAGGTGGAACATTGAAAAATAGGATGACAAGTTCCCATAATTATTTTTCCTAGCAGCCCTCCCTACGGAGGTACGGCCTCCTAAAGGACGCCACTGGTAATCAATTTTTTTTTTTTAATAACTACTTGATTTTTAGTGATGATAATTCAAAACGATAAACAGTAGTAAGGATATCTCGAAAAAACTGCCCTTAAAACATAGTTGGCTAGTTTAGTTTATCAGGGACGGACTATGTGAATCCCATCATCAAATTAAATTTACCAAGATACACAAACTTCAATAAATTATCAACGTGTCAACCAAATCTGAAATGTCAATACAGGATATTTCTTTATCTCATAGGTACCATATCTTTTTAATAAAAATAAATTTTTTTTTTTTATACGTTTGATTTTATCGAAAATGAACAGAAGTAGTACTTTTTCTTTAGCTTAATGTTCAAAGTATTCAAATTTATTTTTATTCAACCTCTTATCAACCAGGGTGTTCAAAATGTAAGCAATAAAGTGTACAACCTAGTCCACCCCTGATAAACTAAGCAATTGTTGTGGTGAAGGGTTATCCGTCTTCGACGGTTGGTTTTCCTGATTTCTTGGAAGTCAACTGGCAAACAAATAGTTGTATACCACTCAGAATTGACTGTTTTGCGTTGTTCTAGTGGTACGATTGCGACATGATCAGTTTTTCCGAAAAAACAGGCCACGATTTGGCCCATCTTAAAAGACCCATACATTCCACTGATGTTTACTTTCAGGCTCATACGCGTAAGTCCACAATTCATCACCCATCACGATGTCAAAGACGTGCTTCGAAGCACCGCGATCGTATTCTTGGAGCATTTCTTTCGAACAATCGACAAGAGCCTTTTTTGTGAGATTGACAAATTGTATGGGATCCAGCGCGAAAAAATTTTTTTGACGGTCGAAAATTCATGCAATATTGAATGTACATTGGTCCCACTAATGCCTAAGGTTGTCTCAATCTCATGATAGGTCACATGACCTTCTGGCAATATCAGTTGGCGCACAGCATCAATGGTTTTCGGGACAACAACTGATTGGACGATTTCCACGAAATTCGTCTTGGACTCAACTACGACCTCGGTTGAATTCACCATATCATCGATAAACAATGGTCCCTACTGAATTGTTGAAACAAATATCATTATTTCTCCAATTTATTTCCTGTTATTTCATTCATTCCCCAAAACAAAATTCTCAGAATACTCACGTAAACCTTTATGGTTTAATACGTCCTTCAATATGAACATAGGTTATAAGTAATTAAGACACATTTAAAGGAACTTTTAATAAATATTCAATAAAGATCTCATTTTTGATCCTTTGGAGAGTATTCCTGTGTTTGGTCTTCCTAGAATGATTTGGACAGTTCTAAATTGTTTGAGAACAAGTAATGGTCGTACCAATAGTATGCTTTCAGATGGAACTCAGTTGGAAGTGCAAATAGTGTAGAGAAGCAGGAGAAACAATTAAATCTCCTACACTGATGACTGAATTTGTATTGTATATGGGAGAATGGACCCATTTTGAAATTTAAGATTGAATTTAGGGCTATCCGAGATGATTCCGGTTCTGAAATGAGTATGTATTTCTTTTCTGTAATTCTTTTCTGTTTTGGTGTTTCCGTTTTTCAGATTTGATGAGGACAATTAGGAGAAGCCTCTGTGATCTTTAATGAAAGATCACTTTAGAGAAAGAAGTCCTTCACCACTCAATATTTCAGCGCATTTTGAGAAAATTAAAATACATACAAATCAATACTTTCGCCGGTAGCCTGGGCTTTTAGCTCTCTTGTTTTACTGACGACTTTATCTAAGCTCTCGTATCATATGCCGAATTGTGAGGTACTTCCTCAATCCAACCTTTGCTTGCATTTTTTCAAAATACACATGCTACGTTGTTTGCTTATAGAACACCAAGATAATCCAGAAGTCCAAATAATCTAATTTCACAATATTTGGGAATGTGGGCTATCAAAAAACTACATCCAACTAATGCCAACCTTCCGCAAATATATTTTCACTTCTTCAGGGCTACAAAGAGATATTTATACGTTGTACAAATATTTCACAGAGTGAAATTTGGAAATCGACAAAAAAAAACGGTTCTGGAACGAAATTGAAATGTAAAATAACTGGTGTTAAGAAAAGATCTTATTACATTTTGAAATTCATTGCTACAATAATTTTTTGTTGAGCTCATCAAAACAATAATCTTACCAAGGTTTATTTATTTATTTATTTATTAATTAACGATACATGACCTTTGAATGTGAAATAAAACACAAAATAATAAAATCTAAGTAGTATAACAAGAAAAAGGGTAGATGTAGAGGTAAAGCAAGCATAAGTACAAACATATGTGTAATATGAAACAGAAAAACAATATAAAGCACAAATAAAAATTAATCTTAAATATCAGTCTTATCAGGTACTTCAATTCTCTCCTCAACCTCGAAATAGATACATGAAATAAATATATCAACTCCTAATGAGTCGACAACATAAGCGTTTCGCATTAATCTCGAAACCGGGGAATGAAAACAATAATTGGTTCTTGATTGGGCGAATCGAAATAAATCAAACCTTCGGATGGGTCGAGGTAGAACATATATTTTGAATTGTGACAACAAGTCTGGGGAGTACAGAAGACCCTGAAAGAGCCTAGCAATGAATATCACATCCGCATGAAATCTTCTCGTCCTCAAGGAGGATAGTCCAAGGCGTTCTCGCATTCGACTGGCGGAGAAAGTATAAACTGAAAACGTACCCGTTTTAAGAGCGGCATACTTTAGAAATCTGTTTTGGACCCTCTCTAGGAAGGAAACGTCGACCGATAAGTATGGAGACCACACTACAGAGGAGAACTCCAACATTGGTCTAACCAACGAGATGTAAAGAAGGTGAAGAGTCTCGATGTTGATGTTGAAGTCCCTAGTATTCCTTATTATGAACCCCAGAGTCCTGAGAGATGACGCAGAAATGTCCCGAATATGTGCCCTAAAAGACAACGTGCTGTCATATGAAACACCCAGGTCTATGTAAACAAATACTCTATCTATAGGCTTACCAACAATACAATTATCGATCGTAATAGGGTGCTCCAGACGGGAAATCGTCATGAACTTTCACTTATTGATGGTGATAGTCAAATCGACACGGCCTTTGAAATCAAATGAAAAGAAGAGAAATTATTGAAATTGGTGAAAAAATACTGAATACGAAATGTTGGAGTACCGACGATTGCCTACCTGGTTTACAGCACGGCTGAACGTGTCACTCACGAGCCAGAACAATCACTTTTTCACCAGAGTTTTATATTGTAGAAATTAACGAGAAAAATTGCGAAGAAACGAAGAAAAGTCTTGCACTGCATCGAACGAGCGTCGACGTGTGTATTCGAATTACTACTACTTCGTACTTCCTTCGTCTGGCACTGTCATATGCTCCAACATATGTCCATACGTAAATATACGTCCATAGAGAAAGAAATGAACATACGTGGGCCGCACGAAACGAACAAGAATTTTGGAATAGAAAATAAATGAATGCAACCAATAACACTGAGTTGCAGTAACACAGGCAATTGGCAAGAAACCACTCCTCAACCGCCTGTAAATCCGATCTGAACCGGTCAACATCGAATAACGATTCTAATGAGAAGAAAAGTTTTAAATCATCCGCAAATAGCAAGAACTTAACAAATCGGATAACATGACATAAGTCATTGATAAAAATCAAAAATAATAATGGACCCAGATGACTACCCTGAGAAACTCCCGAAGTTACCGGTATCGAAAAAGATAATGTTTCACCAATTTTAGCGGTTTGGTATCTGCCTGGAATATAAGACATCAACCACCGACAAAGATTATCATGGAGGCCAAACATCCCAAGCTTTATACCCAAGATTTTATGGGACACACTGTCAAAGGCCTTAGCAAGATCAGTGTAAATAACATCGACCTGCTTATGATCTTCTAAAGCTTCAAGAACATACTGAGTGAAAACCAGAAGATTGGTTTGAACGCCTCTACCCCGGAAAACTCCATGCTGCTCAGGTATGATTCCTTCATAAATTCTCGATTTCACTTGCTCATGGATGATAGATTCAAACAATTTGGGGATTATACTGAGCCCAGTAATCGGTCTGTAATTGGAAACGTCCTCTTTGAAACCTGATTTAAAAATAGGCTTGATGAACCCAGTCTTCCAGGTATTCGGGAAAACATCATCATTTAAGGACTTATTGAATAGGATCTGTAGTGGGAGAGCAATGAATTCTTTGCATTTCTTTAAAAACGAAATAGGAAAGTTATCAGGTCCAGGACCCTTATTTAGGTCTAGAGATTTGATAGCGTGCAACACCTGGTCAACATGAATCATCGAAAAAGAAATGGTGTCATCACTGTCACGAAACAGACTATCAGAGGCGTCATAGGAGATGTTGTCATTGTCCAGTTTATTACCAGAATCATCACCAGAAAATAATGCCATATGATAAAATAGATTGGAAGCTTGCAAAATAGATGGTCCTTAGTGTGCTAATATCAACTACATTCCTGATGGCCCTCATTGTGTAGATCACTGTATTTAGTTTAGATGTTAGAGTTTCACAATGCTGGTCCCAACACAGATGACTATCCACTGATACACCGACTAGCTCTGTATTTGAGCAAGTTAATATATCAATTTCTCCTACTCTTATACTTTGTGGGTGCGTTCTATTTGATCTTATGTTGGAGAAATATACTACCTTGGTCTTGTCTGCATTAAGCATTAAAGCATTTGATCTACACCATTCCTCTATCCTGGACACGGCCAATCTCAGGCCTTCACAAACATGTTCCGGATTATTGGAGGATATAACAACGTTGGTGTCATCCGCGTATAAATTTGCATCAACGCCAAGTTCACTAGTGGTTTCAACTGGGAGATTCTCCAACACATCTGGGAGGTCATCAACGTAAACTATAAACAATATTGGTCCCAAAATAGTTCCCTGGGGTACTCCAACCAGCAAGGTTTCCTCTGATGACAGGAATCTTTCACCATTCATATCCAAAACTACCATTTGCTTTCTATTAGATAGATAATTCTCTACTAGCTTAAGTGGTATACCTCTTATTCCCTTCTTCTCTAGTTTCTGCATGAGTAGTTTGTGATCAACACAATCAAAAGCCTTAGAAAAATCGACGAACAATCCCGCAGGTATCATATCCTCCTCCAGAGATGAATGTATCCTCTGCATGAACTCAAATACTGCAGTTTCCGTGCTTTTACCTTTTGTGAATCCATGTTGGTTGTTGGATAAAATCTTGAATTTACGTAAGAAGTTCATCAGGCGATTTGCAAGAATTATTTCAAATATTTTAGCAAATGATGTAATTAAGCTAATAGGTCTGTAGTTGGCAAAATCATCAAGGTCTCCTCTTTTATGACATGGCTTGACTAATGTTATTTTCAGAGCAGTAGGAAAAATTCCTGTTTTGAAGGAGCAATTCAAGATATAGCAAAGAGGCTTAATAAAATCGTTTATATTATGGTGTTTTAAAACGCTAAGAGGAATATCGTCATAACCAGCTGATAATTTGTTCTTCATTTTCTTTACAATGTAGAGTACTTCACTCGCATCTACTTCAAACAAATAACAAGATTTTGGAACATTTTTATGAACATTGTCTGCTTTTGAAACCGGGGTGAGCTTTGGGGCGACATTAGTGAAGTGATTGTTGAATTCATTTGCCAATTTATAGACTTCGTTTATGTTGCTTTGGCTAGTAAATTTTGATGGGTATTTAGAGGTTTTTCTACTACAATTAGTTACTTCTCTTACAATATTCCAGGTAGCCCTATTTTTATTATCTGCTTTTTCTATAGTACTATTATAATAATTTTTCTTTTGGGAACTCAATGCTAAATCATAGGATAGCTTTAATCTCCTGTAGTTTTCAGTATAGTCATCACTGTATCTTGAGAGAACAAACAATAGATCCAGTTCAGCTTTCAGTGATTTAATTTCATTGGACATCTCAAATCTTCGCTGTTTTTTAACATTTACTATCTTGAATGGAAATGCATTATCAAATTCCCCTTTAAAACGATAAAAAAATAAATCCCACATTTTATTTACATTATTTTCTGGTAGTAAATATAAATCCGACCAGTCAATACTCAGTAAGGACTCCTTGAAAACTAAATGATTTCTCTCTTTATACTGTCTTGTTCTCCTCTTAATTTGAGTCAATTTCTGAGAAAGAGAAGTTACCATAAAATTGAACTTCTGACCTGAGTGGTCCGATAAGTGTTCCTCTATGATTTGGGTCTTTCCGTCAATATTTGTGATGATATTATCCAGGCATGATGAGCTTGTCGTTGTTCTTCTGGTAGGTTCTTTCGTTGTAATCTTCAAGTTATATGAATCCAAAATTCCAAGAAATGTCCTGCAATCATTCGATGGGATGAGAATATCTATATTAAAATCACCAGCTATGATTAGATTAACATTTTCTAGAAGACATTTATTGAGCAGTGTGTTAAACCTTTCAAAAAATATATCTATATTAGGCAAACTATTAGGTCTATAAACACATAGAATCAGGAATCTGGCCCCATCAATTACTAATTGGGAAGCACAGCATTCAAAACAGCGAGGTTCGCTTAAAACTCTATAATCTAGTCTCTCAGAATAAACTATACCTTCTTCAATGTATATTGCACAACCACCATGTCGACCTTTTTCCCTGCAGTAAGTGGAAGCCAGAATAAAACCCCCGGGTACATAATGCTTAAGTTCTTCATCAGATTTCCAGTGTTCCGTTATACACAATATATTCACCTGGTGACCCTGCAGTACACGTTCTAAATTCAGGAAAGATGTTCCAATGGCATGTATGTTCTGATTTAGGAGACAAATACTTTTATCTATCCTTCTTTTCGTTCCTGTGGTTTCCGGAAAAAATTTTTGAAATTAAATTCTCTGAGAAGTTTATAAACTGGTTGAAAAAATCCCGCGAGAAAGCATCGGCTATCTCTCTCTCTGTACATTACGCGAACCCTCGTACCACAAAACACTGAGTAGACCATTATCCTTTTTCCTAGAATTAACAGAATTCCAGAATTTTTTAGGATCACATTTAATAGATTCTTCGGTTTCCCTGATAAAACTCTTATAACATACATTAGTTAACTTTTTACACGGAGATCTGAGGCTACAAAATTGCAGATAATCCTCCCATGTATTAGAAAACTTATATTTTTTATGTGCTAACTTTCTTCTGAAAACAAGATCTTTCAATTCTCTCGAAAACCATCTCGGGAAATTTGAGTGTCTGAAGGCAATTTTTGGAACAAATCTTTCAATGGTGTCATTTAATATCGTGTAGAAAATATCAACCTGAGAGTCTATGCTTTGGCCAGCCGCCCTAAGCTCCGCAGTCCAATCTATACCCGACAAACGCTTATTCAAACCTTCATAATCTGCGGTCTTAAAATTAAAAGTAATAATTTCTTGAGGTTGAAGTTACGATTTCAAGCAAGAAGTCTCAACATGAGCAAATTGGAGCAGAAAATATACAGTAAATTATAAAAACTTTGTCGGGATATTTGATGCAAAATAATCATCCTCGCACAATATGTTGTCATTTTCTATGAGTGAGCCGAAAGTGATGTGTGTGTTTATTTCGTTTTTAATGTGTTCAACTACAGGTGGGGTCCACAAAATATTGTTAGAAACGTGAGATTACCAAATTACTGAATTAAATATTTGTTCTTTAATATCCAAAATATTGTTGTAAATCAAACCCAAATCCGTCTGTTCTGCAATTAATCGTATCTTTATGTGTATGTAACTCATAGCAATCCAAAATAGAGACCTCTCAAGAATTAAATTGATGTTTTTCGTGGAAATAGTAGTTGAAAGTGCCCTCTTCTCATTGTGGAATCTAAATGATTCCCGACAACCATATAAATGCTAACTTATTGTACTTAGAAAAGGTTATTCAGTTTGGACAATTCATCAGTTTACATAACGATCGCAAGGAATCTTGCATAATAATTCTCTACCATCCAACAGGGAGTCATCATCCTTTAATTTGGAAAATAATGAATGAAATGTAGTATGAAACCAACATTAGGTTATTTCAAAACGATGCTATAAGCATAATAATTTCATTAGTGAGTCCAGGGATGTATGGAAATTTCACATATGAATATTGTATGTACATTTACTCTACTCGGACATATTAACCCTTCCCTCCTACTGTCGAGTCCAATTTTATCACTGATCGACTTTCGATAATTATTAAGCCTTAGGATGACTTTTGTTGTATTCAAATGATCTTCGCGAAGAAGTTGGACACTCAAATTTATGACCTGCATAAATATAAGATTTTTTTATTGCAGATACTTTATATGTGAAGCTGCAACATGAGTGATACTTTGAAATGCGACAAGAACTAGTTGGTTTTCTATGTTAGTTGTAACGATAAACCATCATCTCTTATTTGAACTTTCGCGTCCAAAACGGTGCAGAATTCTTCCATTTTGAGTGTGAATTGAAGACGATGAAGAACTGAATATATATTTACGTAACATAGGGATTAGTAAGATGTAGTTTTTTGATAGACCACATTTCAAAATTCTTTGAAAGTAGATTTCAACATGTCTTTGAAAGAAGGTAGTCATCAGAGAATATGAAAATGAATATATTAAAAATGAAAAGAAGCATATACGTGTTTCAAGATTTTCCGCGGTCGGTTTCTGAGTGGTTTATTCACTCTTTAAATGAATCTCTACGAACATAGTTGACGTGACGTTGTAAAAAAAATATAAGAATGCCTTTACGAAGGAACAAATCCTAGTACGGAAAAAAATATTCTGGGAATATTACTGAACGTTTCGACTTCATTCTGTAGTCTTCTTTGGTGCTTGGTAAGGTACATTGAAAAAAAAATCATCCAAGATATATCTCAAATCAATTATAACCAAATTACAGATTCCATAGTTTCCGTTTGAACCCAAGACCTTCTTTTTTTGAAAACCTTTTCATTGAGTTATCAAAAGAGCCTAAATACTTCAATTATAACAAACTGTGTTGGTTCATCTGTCTTGACATGTATAGATTTGTCAAAATTCCCTTTCTTTCATGGATTTTCAACCAGAAAGCATAGGTTAATGAAAAAGAAATTTGTCAGAATGTCATCTTCAATTTTCATTCATTAAAGACCCAAACCATTCAAGATATCAAAAATATTCCGAATCATAAAATATTCTCATATAACAACATTGTCTTTCATGAAATGTATCACACAACTCATTATAAATTCAAAATTTGGGGGTGGTAGCAGCCTACTTCTCGGGTCTGTCATTTTCACCAATGAATGATGTGTCAAAAAGTTTTCTTCGCCTAAAAAAAATCGATCTGAGATTCATCTGTGTATGATCAACATGCCTTCGAGAGTTTCCTAAAGAAGAATATATTTCACAAAATGAAAACTTCAAGTGATGACCCTAGAAGTTTTTGTCGTTCTGACCTGTAATTCATTTCCTCACTATCTTAAATAGTCCGTCTGCGAAAATAAACAATGAATTCACAATTGGCAACAATAGCTTTTTCTGTGCCCAAGAAATCAAGATTGATCAAAAAATTCTTGAAAATTCATTCCGCACATCAAACAACTCAAATGAGAATCATTAACATGAATTGCATTTCAGATTTCGTGGTCCAAAAACAACATTAATCGAATTTTAATCTGAAAAACAAGATAAATAAATAGGAAAAACCACCGGAGAGTTTTCAGTTAGAATTGCAGATTTATAAATTTCAGTTCTATAGAACGTTGAAGTTCGAGTTAATTTTAATCATTATGTAAATTTTTAATTAAGTTTCACGTTCGTTCGGTATACTGCAATATTTCTAGATTGTAGTCATGCTGCCGGAACTTTTTAAATTTCACGTTCACGTTGAGAGTTTTTCCCATAAAATTCCTTACACAGCTTCAACTGTCGTTGAACGAGGCAACTGAACGTAAATTTGGCTACAACGTATGGAAGAACTTTCGAGAGGATTATGATTCTGTGAAATATTCGACGAGAAAACTGAACAAGCATTGGAAATAACAACATATTTGATTATGATTTATTTCCTCTTGGATAATTTTGATATACAGCAGTGATGGAACCCTATATCCGAACTAATTTTCGAGTTGATGTTTATGATTCTGTAAGGAATGTGGAAAATCTTAGTTTGAACCACTAACAGCTCGAATAGTTTACCAATGCATTCGCTCAAACAATGGGTAACAATGTGAAGATGGAAAATTTTTATAAAATATAATCCTTCAAAGACGAAACAATTTTTTCTGATATAAAAATGAATTCACATTAATCTTGATGAGGGGAATTAGAAACTTATAATAATAGTATTAATAATAAGTTCTTTATTTTCAACAGGTTCTTACCCAATTACAGAAAACAACTAATTAATATTCAATCAAATAGAGACGTCAGCAAACAGCGTCACTATAAAAGTGAAAAGAAAATGTACACAAGCCAATATTATGAAAGAAAATGAAGTGAAATCAACAAAATTTACAAATCCATAGACATATCGACAAAAAGAAATTACCACTCGTTTGCTCCATACTGTACAAAAGTATTAAAATAATAATAAAGGAGACCAAGATAATTGCATCAAAGGCTACTACAAAATACAAAAAAAAATTACAAAAGTATCACAAAAATATAGGTGACCATTGCATAGGTACATAAGTTCAATTCAACCCTCGCAAATAACTCGTAATGATACTTGATAGCGAGTCAAAGTGAATGTAGATTCCATGAACCAAATCGGCGACTGCAACAATGAGTCACTTCTCGGGGTGTCAAGATGGAATAGTTCCACAGAACGAGAGCTCTGCCTTGGAACTCGAAAACCCAAAGTAGACAAGAGAGGTGGGCAATCGATGGTGTCGTGCAGCAAACCATACAGAAACTTAAGTGATAATATCCCTCTCCTTTACTGCAATGAAACGATATCGAATCTACACAACAACTCCCGGTGATCAAACCCTCTGGGTGGATAAACTCCATCCTCCCTCCAAACTAAGAACATCGAGAACCTTCTCTGGACGGCCTCAAGGTGGTATTGATGGTCAGTAAACAGGATGCCAAATCACGCTACAATACTCTATTTTGCTCCGAATTAGGGAATGGAACAGACTGATGAACGTTGAGGTGTTTCTAAAATACTTCCCACTGCGAATAACGAACCCATAAATCTTCGAGGTAGTTGAAATCAGTTGCGTGATATGCGGAATAAAAGAGAATTTCTGATCAAAGATCACACCGAGATTCCTGATCCTGTCACAACGAGACACCAACTGACCATCGATAGAATAATAATCGTATTGTAACGTCTGCTTCTTTCTTATAAAAGAGACGACTGCACAGTTTGAAATATTCAAACTCAAAACGTTAACTCTACACCAATCAGCCACTCGATCGAGTGCAAGCTGAAGCTGAACACAGTCATAAAACGATTGAACCGCACAGAAAATCTTCAAGTCATCCGCGAATATCAGATGGAGCAAACCGAAAACATTCATCATATCATTTACAAATAATATGACGAGCAAAGGGCCAAGATTAGACTCCTGCGGTATTCCAGAGGCAGGTATGAACTCAGACGATTGAACAACCTCCAGTCGAACCACTTGCCGACGGTCAACAAGATGAGAACGAATCAGATCAGCCAGTCCGTCGGAGAAACCAAACTTCCTGCGCAACTTCAAAATAAGAAGCTCATGAGTGGTTCTATCGAAAGCTTCTGGAAATCAGTAGAAACCACATCGACCTGTCCTGCGGAATCGAGAACTTCAAAAACATATTGCGCAAATTGCGCTTGGTTGCTTGTGCAAGATCTCCTCGACATGAATCCATGTTGCTCAACTCTGATGTAACTTCTGACAGATGGATAAATAGAATTGTACAGGACAATTTCTAGGAGCTAAAAGAAATTTGATAGGATGGATATCGGTCTGTAATTACTAAAAATGGCAGGATCATCCTGTTTTAAAACTGGTATGACCTTCGCCAATTTTTCTTGGTACACCCCTTCAGGACCAGAGGTCAGCTTATTGGAGAGCTTCCTGGCTGCAGCAACAACTGGATCCGGTGTAACTGAACTCATATAGATTGTATCCCGTCAACAAACGTCCTCCACACAACATGAATCTCCACCCACAACAGGATCGTACACTGAGCCAAATTATTCGGCAAAAGCGTTCGCGACAGCCGTCGGCTCGCAGAAGGTCCTCTCGCCATCCTTCATCCTACCGGGAATCCTTGAGCCACCTCTTTGCTCACTAATATATGTCCAAAAGAAGAAGAATCTCGAATTATATTATTCTTCGATTGCCGAACAAAATCCTTATAAGCCAGGTCAATATCGTGCCTGATGATTTTTCTAAGGTTCTTGTATCAAGCCAAATATGAATTTTCACCATACCTCCTGTAGCATCTCAGCGATCTCTCATTCCTCAGTATGTTCTCAATTGAGTCAGAGCTGAACCAACTAGGAAAACGTCACTTCGTCTTGACCTTATAAGGTACAGTTTTCAAAAATATATTATCCAAGATTTTATAAAATACTGATCTTTCTCTTGAATAACTATCCGGAACTAATTTCATGGTTCATTATGGAGATATTTACAGCGTAATTCAGTGAATTTTAAGTTCCATCACATAGTGAACACATTACAGGTGACTTTCCCTTCTATTATACAGGGTGCGGCTAAAGTCGGTTTACCGTTTTGCATATGAGGAAAAAAAGCAAACATAATTGCAAATATATTTATTTTCGAGAACAGTATAACATCAATAATTACTTGTGGTCTCACATTTTATGTTCGAATTGTTTTTCCCTTCTTCAACACACATGCGGCATCGTTTAGCCACGGTAAAACAAATTTTACGAGAAAATTCGTTATTGAAAGGAAGTTTCTCACATTATTCTTCCACTCGCATGCGTAAATGAGCACTATCATGAGGTCGTTCATTGAAAATTTTGTCATTAAGGACGCTCCAAAACGCAAAATCAAGCAGTGTCAAGTCGGGCGAAGGTGCTGGCCATTCCATTCGTCATCATCTGCGCAGCCTAGATACCACACAAAATTCCAATCTTCGATTAGGGTCATCCTCGTTCAGCGCATGCAAAAGTCGATCCGCCTCGACAACGAAATTTTATCTTCTTTAAAATGCGACGCAAATTTCGGTCAGAAATCTCCAATGCGACGTGCAGATTGATTTGGATGTTCGACAAAAGATTGAGCCACGATGTTCATATTTTCCTCCGTCATAACGGTAACAGGGCGACCTGAACGCGGCGCGCCGACTACGGCGTCAGTACTTACCAACTAACAATACAGTTTATGCACCATTCGTCTGGTGGGAACTTGCTCATTTGGAAAGTGCTGCGAAATTCTTCGAAATTTTCAGCATAATCTCCGTCAAATGAAAGGTGAGAAGTGAGCAAACAAACACGTTCTTCTTTCGTTTTTTGAATTAATAAAATTTCAATTTCAATTTCGTCAAATTACAAAATTTCCTTTTTATAATTCATCCAATTATTGACTTTTCTATTTTTCATATTACTTCTAGCCTCCATTGAAGAATCTATATCGCCTTCGCTAGCACATCAGATTAGAAAACCGAACATCATTTTACCCAAACTGTCCGTTTCCAAACAACTCAACATTATATGATAGGGTTCCATGTAATAAAAGCAATACAATAACAAAACGAGTAGAGTCCAACTCTGGCGAATATCTTCCAGATGTTTGGTTCGGCCTTAACAGGTAGTCATTTCATCGAGCGCCAAATTTAAAATTCGTTGGTATTGCGCTACTAAAGAAATACGCTGTTTATCAGTATACAAATTCACTTTCGAGAACGCTAATTATATAATTTGGACTAGAATTTTCCGCTCTACAACTTTTGTTTAAAGCATTTTCTTACTAAACCTTTTAATTCGCGAAAATATCAGAAAAACCGCATTTTTTCTCTATATTTTCAAGGATTTTTCAATGTTCCTGAAAATTTTAACACCTGCATTTTTGACCATATGCTTCTTTCATTATAACAATCAACATATCACAAATGCAGCTCTTTCCGTGAAAAAGTGATTTCAGCCCTTCCTTTACTGGACTACATGGCAACGAACGCAGTGTAAACGTACATAACAACACTACTACATGCGTAGATAATAAATAATTCAATCTAGTGCAATCTGATTTAAGTAATATATTGATTATATTGATTGATGAAAAAATTTACAAAACCGATTCGTTTTGAAGATGAAAGCGATTTGCCTTTCCCGCACTTCTTATAATTGATAAAAGTGATATAATAATAATATCATAGACTGAGTTCAAGTTCTTGAGGAAGAATCGGTGTTCGAATTTGATTATGTCCGGCCTCCGGCAGGCCGTTTACTCTCCATCTTTCGAAAGAGATTAGCTAGATTTTTCATATCCTCAGAATGTGAATTTCGGTAGTAGGCCAAATCCGTTGAATTAATTGTTCATCAGTTATGAGAATCTGAAATTTCGGTTCTTATAGAACTCCCAAAATATAATAATAATAAATTTATTTCCATCAAGCTACATATTCATTTTTTCTCCTACAACAACAAAACATAAATAGTATTTTTATATTGTCTGGTTATCATCAATTGAAATATGATAGTAAATGAAATCATCCCGGTAAATAGTATTTCAACTGAAAATAAATTATCTGTCATATCTGTCAAGTAGCTCAGCTACTTGACAATATCCCTAGATCCCAGTACAAAGTTTATTTATTTTTTATAATATCATGTATTATCCTCCTGTTTGTTCGAGCCATTTCTTCACTCTTGATTCAAAATTCCTGTGGAAAACCAGTCTCTTTTCCTCACCCGGGAGCATGTTGAAAAGTTTAAGAGCCACATACTGGACGCCTCTTTGCCCCACAGACTTCTTGGAACAACGACACAATCTTTCCTCATTCTGGTATGGTGATGATGTTCTATACGGTTGATTTTGATCTCTTTCCTACTAATGTTCGTCAGGAGACTCAACGCGAAGAGCTGCTTGACATCTAATATTCCAGTCTCTTCATATAATTGATCGGTCGGAAATGTTATATTTTTATTATAGATTATCTTCAACACCCACTTTTGCATAATCATCCGATCAAGTTGTAAATAGAAAGATGTTTGTAGGAGGTTGAAGAGAAGAGATTGGCGAAATTCCGAAAGAATCATCAAGCGAGAAAATTGCCTAAAATTACTTTTCATTCACTTGATATCTTATGAGATTCCTATCCGAGATCCACAAAGTTTTGAGTGTATATCGCAATTATTGATATTCAGAACATCCTTGAATTCCAACATTGCACCTTTTCATTGTTAAAAGATATGAGTTCACCATATTTTTGAGATCTTGAAACATATTATAATGTTTCAATTGTCATCCTCGTTTTGATCATCACTATGATGTCAAAACTGACATCATAGTCCAGTTCATTACATGAGAGTTTACCAAAAACGTTAAATTCAACTATTTCATAAGCCCCCGTGATTCCTGTACACCGATATTTATCTTGTATGGAATAATTACGTTACTGAACAAGTCTATTCTTAAAAATGTAAATAAACCAAAAATATCTGAAATGACAATTATAGTCTTACACTCTAAACACATGTGTGTTTCAATTTTTGATTAATTTTTAGGTAGTTTTTCTGGATTGTTGGATGTTATGGTGAGAATAAAAAATTTTTTTTATTAATCGATGAAAACGGTGTTTTCTAGAATAAATAAAGGTATCAGAGATACCTTCAAGAAGTGTATGACTATAATTATCATTTTAGATATTATTGGTTCATTTACACTTTCAAGAATAGACTTGTTCGATTAAATAATTTGAATTATGGAAAGAATTCCATTTTAAGTCAATTTCATTCTTTCATAATAAACTCAATTCTTCACAAAATCACAGAATGTAGTTGTAGTTTTCTGTGTCGATTTGTTGAGCAAGATGATACTTGCAACGATTTGCACGCCACTGACGTTATTTCGTACGCGTATCTGAATGATCGTAGAAATTTGAACTAGTTCTGCAACAGAGTAAAGATGTGTTCTATGCCGGTTATCTGTGTACCGCGAAGCTAACCTCAAACCAACAGTAGTTTTTCCTGTCTGTCGAGATCAAATGCCGTCATCTCTGTGTAATTATTGAAATCAATATCAAGAAGTGACTTTTTTGGGTCAGAGATTTGCGAGAAATACATAACTATTCTCCGAAAGTGTTTATTTCCTCCCAGGAACCGATATTTCAGTTCTTCTTGGCACTTCAACATGAGAGCATATTTTTGCATGGACTGCTTCCAATGATTCCCACAACATGAGTTCTTCTCGGTTTAGTTTGTTAAGATAATGTAATTTCACTATGATTTGTTCAATATTTGTCTGAAAGAGATCGAGAAGGAGCCTTGTTATACATGCACTCGCACTTTTTAATGTTCTTTCGTTCATCCTGATATAGCTCCTCCCTGGGGGCCAAATTATATCCTATTACGAGGCCAAAGACATATGCTAGTTCAAGATTGAGATGCATTCCACGATGAGAGATTAAATCATATCCAGTTCCTGGTTCGAGCACTACATAATTGGAGCTTGTGGCATAACCTAATTGCCATGGAGCACATTCTTCAACTGGGATGAAAATTGGAGTCATCGAGTAGGTGTCTGGAACATCTGTGTGGAAACTATACAACCCGTTTCCGGTCAACTGGAAGGCCATACCCTCTGGGACTTTCACTTTGTATCTGGGAGCTGGGAGGAAGCTATCGACTCAAATAACCTTAAGATAATCTCTAGTGTTCTGTCTTACTTGGCACTACTACGAAAACACTTCCATGGACACCTCAAGTGGGAAACAGGCATCATTAAAAAACAATCAGAACATAGGACATTGCAGTACAGTTTTGATAGAAACATTATAGTGACTGAAATGGAACTGAAGGAAAAGTAGAAAATATAATAGTATATTTCAATTTGATATAATAGTTCGTTGATTAATTTATATTGTTTTTCTCTGTCGTTATCTATTCGCACTGTTCCAGAGTCCAGGAAAGATTTAGAACAAACGCTTCGAAACTCTTGAACTAACGTCAGTGCCTTTTTACATTTCTTCAAATTTTCTGTTTAGCTAAAGCATACATATCCTTGATAAAATCAAACAAAGTTATTTTTGACTTGAAAAAAAGAAGTATGTATTTGAAGCATCAGATAATTCGACGAATTTTCATGATTCCATTCATATTATTATCTTAATCTGTGAAATACGAAGTAGAAACACAGAAAATTACCGACAGAAGAGCCAGAATTTTTGAAGGGATAAGGAATAATACAATTTCTTCAGAGAGTGTAACAGCATGTGCCCTTTAAACGGAGAAAAGTTCAGCGTTCTTCAGTCAGAAACGAAACCGCTGTATGTTTCACTTAAATAGCTTGACAAAATTGAATCGATCCTGCATTTCTTATCTATATGGTGACATCAGAGTTGCCTGGTTATCCAACAATTCATAAACCCTCTAATGAGGAGCGAGACATATTTGAAATTTTCTAATTGACCTCAAAACGTATAATCATCCTCTCCCCGTTAGAAGCTATACTTAATTCTGGGTGTCATAAACTTTTTTTCATTTGAATGAAAAAAAAAACTCAAGCCCTGGCATGTATCTTCACGAAATAAAAACGGAAAAACCCATTACCTGCAGCACAACGAAATAAATTATTCACAAGGGTGAAGTGGCATCAGTCATAAAGTCGTTGAGTTTTTTAAGGAAAACCGAGCAGTATTTCGGTAGAACTCTGGAGCCACGCAGAAAGGGGGAAACTGTGCTAGCGTCACAGAGAACAGGAATTTTCAGCCAATTTGTATGCCAGCACGTTGCCTTTTTTATTTACCTCCCCGATCGTCAGCGCAGTCTGGAAAAATTTCGTTGAGGGGCTCATAATAGCTTGATCAATTTTCGATTGGAGCTAGTAACGCTTATAGCGAACGAATGGAGGAGATTACAGTTAAAAGGCTGGAATAGCTATTTGCTTTTCGATCGGATAAGACTGCAAACTCTCCCGAGTGTGTTGGAACTCTGCTTTCAGCTTCATGTTCTCATATTACACCCAGGTAAGTGTTGTTGGATATTGCAATGGATAAGGATTAAATATTTCAGATACGGGAGCAGAAGGTAATAATACAGAAATTCTCACTCAGAGATACATTGCGGATTGAAATATATAAGGATGAACAGAGCTTTAGCGCATAATAGGGGCAATCAGAATTTGAATCAGTGATACAAACTGGCGAAAGTAATTGAAAATATTTCGAAACTAGACAATTTCAATGAAACATCATTACTATAAAAAAAAAATAGAGAGCATTGAAGTGAGGTCAGATGACTTTGGCGCTCTTGTTAAACCACATGCGAGTATAATTCTTCAAACGTTCGAAAACCACATCAAAATTTGTTAAATTTGGCTTCAGTCTATTCGTGGTAAAATGCCAAACCAAGCTTAACATAAATCATTTGACAGCTAACAAAATGGCTGCCAGGTAAAAAAGTGTCAAAGTCTTATACCTCTTAAAAGAATACCCTTTATAACATGTGATGAAAAATTCTTAGATAGATCTTTCAAAGTTTCCCCGTAACATCATATATTTTCATTTAATATGTATTCATTATAGCCAAACAAGTTAATCATCAGAACAATGAGCTGTAGGTATAACAAAAAAAATTAGAAAGCACTGACGTGAGGTCAGATTGCTTTGGCGCTTTTGTTGAGCTACTTGCGAGTAAATATTCAAACCATGACAAATCTATAAGCACTCTGATCAGGCGAACAATAGTCTTTTCTCGTACTATGGGACAATGTGATGCAAATATGGACGCCTAATAAATGAACAAACCTATATCTCAAATTAAAAATAACTACTCTCTTGAGCAAATGAAAAAAATGATTGTATCTTTACGTTTACGTTTACGTACAGTCAAGTGTTTTTATTCAATTTTTGTTAATTAATATCAAACTATGTTTCACCATGGGATAAGCGAGGAATCAATTACGATTGTATCTTTAGATGGAAAAGAGCTTCGACAATGAAATTTGAGGATAAGTAAGATATCGATCACCTCGATATATTCACGAATTTTTATTGAAATCCGAAAAATATCTTATGAGATAGTGAGTATTGAAACATTTTTTTTTGGGGATTTTTTAAAAATTTTCTAGCGTGACGAAACATTTTGTTTTGAAAACTCTAGGGATACGGTTTCGACCGGACGGCCAAAATCGCCACGGATTTTCTAGCGTGACGATATCTGCGAAATGAAGGGTGAAGAAGAGCGCCAAAAATAGCGTTTCATCTAAGGTTCAATTTCTTCAGTTAAGTCAAGCAAGAATCACTGGAAATATTTCACCGGATCATTGAGTTGACCTATTGAAAGTCACCCATACATTGCAAGAACTGTAACTATGGTTCTATCCGGTATCTTGTCGAGGACATCAGGGCAAGAGCCAGGGGCCTTAGTCATTACATTATGCAAGATCGTTGATCATCGTGAAACTGATTGATACAGATCCGTGCGAGTAATTATTACATTTTTGAAAATTTATATCTCCGGAACGATTAGCTTGTTAAGAATAAAGATGGTCAGTAAATGTTAAAATTGCATCTCAAGAAGAATTTTATTCGGAAAAGTGTAATTTGAAGAAAAATATGCTGTCGTTACTTAATCAGAATCCTTATAGTTTCAGATGGAGCCATAATGCCTAATAGCCGATCTGGCGGAATAAAGAACTTGTCCGAAATATTAATCCTGAAATTCACCCTGACAATTTCATCTATCTTGTTCATACCGTAAAGACTTAATCGTGGAAATGGACAGACGGATATGTAGGTCCGTCACCCCAACCGTCGAATCAATTTTCACAACGGATTTTTATTGGTCAGTCGAAATAAGGTCACAGAAAAGTTACGTGCTTTTACTCTCAAGTAACAATTTTTTTTTCGAATATTGAATACGTTATTTTATGAAAAAAAAAAACAACAGTTTGTCTTCGAGAGATATCTACCAACTTATGGCCTGACAACGAAAGAATCATTAACAAAATCTGGTCATATAAGTGAACCTTCTATAACGCAAGTAGGTATATACTATTAAGAATTTTAATAAATTTCATGGAATGAATCTTAAATTATCAATTTGGAGGACATTGATCGAGTCAGTTCTGAGCAGTATTCTGAGAATTAATCAAAAATTGCTTTGTTCATTTGAAATTTTACCGATATCCACCACTTGAAATTTACTGTTAATTAACCAAGTTTTTAAACTTCAACGGACACAGAGTCCAGGAATGTGGCTTTTCCTACGAGGTAAACATACTATTTTTCCGCAAATCGTTTAAAATTCGACAGATATTGATTGATTTAAAAAAAAAACGCGATAATTTTATTCCCAAATAAATGGTGCTTTGAAATTCCTAATAAAATCACTTGGGTTACTATGGAAACGTATTGAGGTTGAATTGTCAAACTTGACGCTTATAAATTTAATTGCTGGTTCTCGAAAGTGAAATGATAAGTGAGGATTAAATTTCCATTCCTGGGACTCCTCCAGAGCTGGTTGAGGCAGTGAATACTGCTTCATTAGAATTATTGCCAAAGAAATCAAGAGAAAAGTACGAAAATGCATACAGACGTTTTATGGATTATCGCATGAGTAAAAATACGAGTTCTTTCTCAGAAAATGTTGTAATGGCATACTTCCTAGACCTTTGTTTGAAGATGAAATCTTTAATATTATGGGCCAATTATTCAATGCTGAGGTCAACTCTTGCACTTAAACACAATGTAGATATATCAACATACTCAAAACTTCGTTCTTTATTCAAACGGCAAGCTCAAGGTTATAGGGCAAAGAAATTTAAGATTTTAACGAAGGAAGAAATTGATAAATTTATCCAGGAAGCTCCAGATAAAGAAAATTTAATGATTAAGGTAATTTACAAGTTTTTAATTTCTATTTAGATTATAGCTTTATTTATTTTTTAGGTGGCTGTAGTATTTGGTATTTCTGGGGCCTGTAGAATGGATGAGTTAGTCCGAATGACTGTACACGACATAGAAGACTTAGAATCTAAGCTTTTAATCAGCATACCTGATTCGAAAACCAACAAACCAAGATCATTTCTAATTAATCAGATCTACTTGAATGTTCATCGAAAGTATGTTTCGTTAAGACCAGAAAATATGAACAGTGACCGATTTTTCTTTAAATATCAAAGCGGAAAGGGTAGAGAGGAAAGGGGAAAGTGGTAGGAATTCATCAATTTAGAAAAATGCCCAAAATAGTTGCTACTTATTTGAACTTGGTAAATCCGACAGAATATACTGGTCACTGCTTTCGTCGGTCTTCTGCAACAATATTGATTGGTTGACTCTGGTGCCGACATAACTAGTTTGAAGAGGCATGGCGGATGGAAGTCATCAAACGTTGCTGAAGGATATATCGAAGAATCGCTTAACAATAAGGTTGAGGTGGTAAATAAAATTTTCACAGTACAAAATATTCAACAAAATGACCCTTCCACCCTGCATGTTGTCCAAAATGTTTCTCATAGTTCTAAGAGTGTTCTTCCAATGTTCAATAATTGTACTTACTGTCAAATGACAGTAAATATAACAAATTGATCTTCAAAATGTATTCAGCAATGACTTGATGTTTTCAAAATATCAATTAATTCCTTATAAGAAATGTGTTTTCTATCATTTATGTAGAACACTAACAACTGTACGGAAATATCATTTCCTTACAGTAAGGAAATGATATTTCCTTACAGTAAGAAGTCCTGACTTTTTCTTCAAGAAATTTTGAGGAATGTCAAAATTTCCTGGCGATTTGCGGAAAAGTTTATTATTCGACAGCGGTTTTAGTAATTAGACAGAAAAATAATGCAAAATTGACGTCACTCAGCTTGAAAATCGATAGAAAATGATATGCGGTGGAAAATCTAGGTTTTGAGGACAATTAAAACAAATTACCTTTCAATAATCCTATATTGGGAGAGATGCCAGAATTTAAAAGATCACAACACTAGATCAGTCCTATGATATATTCCACCATAGAAGCTGTTCAAAGGACATTAATGTGAAACTGGAAACATTGCACGAATTCCGAATGGGGCGGCATATACCTGATCGACAATAATTTTCACTTTTCCTCTTGCAATTCCAAGTGATCATTTTTTTGGATTACCATGAATTAATTTTACAATTAATTAATTGAGTACACCACTCACTCAAAAGAACAACTCCCCAAAAAAGAAAAAGGTTATCTTCATACGCAGACAATTCTTTCATCATTTAACTTCAGAAATCCATGCACCCGACAAAAGTCAAACATGACGTTAGGTTCAACTATTAACGTCAACCCGCCGACAGTTAAAGCAACCTCCTAACCTGCAATATTCCACAGACAGAGCCGATGCATCTTTATTTCGAACACAGAATTCAATTTGAACCCGACAGAAATAGTCGTAGTAGCGTTGTAAAGAACCTAGATTTCCCACTCATATTTTTTTGTATAGATGTAAGTTTTCCAAAAACTCATAATGTTAGTAAAAGGTAGGATAACAGATATTTTTTAATCAGAGGATTAGAGTCGAGCATATTGATACTCGATGGTGGATGATTACAAGGATTATATTCACTGATAATCTTAAAACGATAGCACAGTCCTATGAGGTAAAGAATTTCGACGAGAGACATTAAAATACTTGTAGTGACAAAAATGAAGAAACAATTATACTTAGATGGGTGAGCTGAAATGATCAATCTGGTTATCAATAATCTTTTGTTCTTGTTCTCCCTGATATTCTGCAGAATCCATAAGAGACACCTATGAAACTAATTCCAAAAAAATAACCTTCAATTCGAATAGCCTGAGATCTTTCGAATGCGACTTGTTTCCTTGATCAGAATAGTCCGCAATCTGACGACAAGTAATTTTTTTCATTGTCGTTTATTTTGCGGAAAAAATTTATGACAGAACACAAAATAATAATTTTTCGCGTATTATTTAAATTAAATGTGGGTCCAAAGGAATATCTAAACCACCCACTATGTCTGCAAGCTGGCAGACGCACTGTTCCATCGTGAAATTTAAAAATATTCAGAATCACCCCAACAAATATATAAATTTTTGCCAAAATTGACTAAGATATCATGAGAGTTTGGAGAGCGATATTTCTGAAAAATTTTCAGCTATCGATTTTCGCAACATCCCGAACTTATTTTTTTTTAAATTTTATTCACACTTTGTTTCAGTAAAAGATTTGAAGGATTGAAATTTCAAAAGCTATGGACATATCAAAACTGCAGATGCCCATAATTGCCAAAACTATTCACCAGATTTATTGCGGTAACAAATTAAAACGAAATATTCGAAAAACCTGTTTTGTAAATGTAAAATTTTTTGAGTTTTTGCATATACATCTTGAGTTTTGACCATGGATTGATTCACTGAGTGGAGTTCAATGTTCGATCATTGGAGGTATTTGGGCAAAAAGTTCAATTTCATGAAAAAAATAACGAGACGGTGATAAATAGCTTGATAGTAGCACTCTGGATAGTTTCAAAAATCCCGTCCTCAAGAGCGAAACAATACTTACGATGGATTGCTATTCAAATTCACGGAAATTCAACGTTCGTTCAAATTTACGTCCCGTTTATACCTCGAACCGGTTTTCAAATTGTATAAATAGCAGACACAATTGATTTTAAGATGGAATGAGAAGGGGGAAATAAGTTTTCCCGATCGTTAATTTATTTTACTGCCACTAAATTTACGTTAAGGTTGCAATTTCCAGCAGTTTGAATATGCAAATTGGGCTGTTACAGTCTTGCTCAGCAGAAAATAAATAAATACGGCAGACAACAAAGTTGATTGTTGTGCAGGGGTTTTAATTGTGGGACTTGACGACGTCTCTGAGGCACGTTGAAGATTTCGGGATCAATTTGGAATGATCGTTCTACTGTACACCACGATAGATTTACCTTGGCTTGAATATTCTAATAGAGAAATCCTATGAAAAACACAGACCGAGGAAATTTTACGGTATCTTCTTTCTGCATATTTGGAGTTGAATGGATATCCTCTACTACCGATTAATTATTTCCACAACCGTTTAAGTAGACATATTCTACCGTTTTTAAGGTGAGTTTGCTTTAAAAATTCCTTTTTTTCCAAAAAAGTTCATCTTGTGGTAGAGGTAGAAAATGTTCACCGAAGGTTGATTAGACGAACATCTATATGGAATAGTTGAAATAAATCGAAAAATAATATAAGAGTTCAATCATCCAAAATATGTCAACATCACTCTCTTTAAATCTATTCATAATTCTTCATATATGCAAATCGTTGCACGCCACCGACGTTATCCCGTACGCGCACCCGAATCATGGTTGAAATTTGAAGTAGTTCAAATGCAGTAGAATATAGATATGTTCTATGCCGGTGATCTGTGTTCCGGAAGCTAACCTCGAGCTGTCAGCGTAGTGTTTTATCTCTCTGTCGAGATCAGATGCCGGTCATCTCTGTGTGATTATTGAAATCAATATCTAAAAGTGACTTTTTTGGGTCAGAGATTTGCGAGAAATACATAACTATTCTCGGTAAGTGTTTATTTCCTCCCAAGAACCGATATTTTAGTTCTTTTTGGCACTTTAACAAGAGGCCACGTTTTTGCATTTACTGCTTTCAACGATTCCCACAACAGGACTTTTTCTCGGTTTAATCGGTCAAGATATTGTAATTTTACTATGAATTGTTCATTATTTGTCTAAAAGAAAGCGAGAAGGAGACTTGTTATACATGCACTTGCAGTTTTTAATGTATTTTCGTTCATCCTGATATAGCTCCCTGGGGACAAAGTTTGAGATGCATTCCACGATGAGAGTTTAAATCATATCCAGTTCCTGGTTCGAGCAGTACATAATTGGAGCTTGTGGCATAACCACCTTGCCATGGAGCACATTCTTCAACTGGGATGAAAATTTGAATAATCGAGTCGCTGTCTGGAACATCTGTGTGGAAACTATACAACCCGGATCTGGTCAACAGGCAGGCCATACACTCTGGGACTTCATTTTGTATCTGAGAGCTTGGAGGAAGCTATCGACTCACATAGCTTTAAGATAAGTCCCTAGTGTTCTGTTTTACTTGGGAGATTGGCCATTCCTAAAAACTGTTATTTGTAAATTGTATTTATACACTTCAATATATTTGTCAAAAACCAAGAGGAGTTTTGTTGCTGGGATAATTGATGCTCATTATTTAAAGTGGCACTTTGTCATGTTACAATATATATTATATTTTTGAGAGTAATGTCTCGCAGGACGTCAAACCTTTTCAATTCATTTTGACATTACCTCATAATTCAAATTTCAAATCGAAGCTATGAGTGCAGAAATATTCACAAACATCTACAATGGCCCATTCAAAAGATATTTACTTATATCAAAAAACATTGGACAAGATGTACAAAAACAGAGCGAGATAGCAGATCTGGCTTTCCAGGCCGAACGGAGGTATATTGAATACTCGGAAAATTTCAAGAGACCAGAGACATCCAACATATTTCTTAGTCCTATAAATCATCTGATGGACAAGACCATTAGATATGTATGCACGGATCCAAGTTTGAGTGATCACATAAACGTTGTAGCCAAGTCTATCAGAGCACTTCTCTGGATTCAAGAAAAGGATCCAGTAGTTTATTTGGAAGAAGTTTTAACGGAAGCAAAAACTTACACAGATATGGTACTCATGTTTTTCAAAAACAAAGACCTTCACGAGGAATGGGTGGAAGCCTGGTTGGAAACCCTGAATGATTTAAACAATTTTGTACGGAGAAGATACCCGAGAGGTATAATATGGAAGGGAGAATTAGAAGTTCCAAATGTAGAGATGATGCAAGATATGACCGAGTTTGAAATTTTAAATAGTGGTAATCTCTATAATGAAATAAGTAAGGGTCAGACCATACAAGAAGCACTAAGAAGAGTGAATTCCCAAAGTGTAGATCAATCGGAAGATCATCAAGAGGAAATATCACATATCGGCACTGTTTTTCATCGTGAAGGGAAAAAATGGAAGATAGAACATCAATACGGTACCAATAAATACTTAACTATAAACGAAGCAGATCAAGACAATGTTATTTCTATCTACGACTGTAAGAACATGACAGTTGTGGTGGAACGTAAAGTCAACGTGATCAAATTAGACAGTTGCGAGAAGATCAGTCTAATTTTTAGATCCCTTATTTCCGGGTTGGAAATGATAGGCTGCAAAGATATAAAACTACACGCATTTGGAAACCTACCGAGCTTAATAATTGATTCCTGCAGTGATGTTAATATTCATTTGACGAAGAAGGCTTTGGAGGCTCAGGTTATGACTTCTAAGTGTTTGAAAATATCTGTAAGCTACCCCATGGAGGATGGATATTACAAGACTTTCAACATTCCGAGTAGACAGATGACCACTATTAATCAAGAACATGGATTGAAAACAATTGCAGTTTTAGATTAATCAAATATAAATATCACAAACTATAAGATATTTTCAAATATTATCGGATTAAGGAGGGACACGGTCAATAAAACAATAATTGAGTTTCTTTTTTGATGTTCATCAGGTACAATTACCATATAGCTATTTGAGAAAGTTACGACTTCTCTGAATGAAAATTTCTGAAATCTCTACAGGGCCCGGGAATAGTTTAATTACGCCTATAGACAAAAAGCAACATTAAATTTTATCTAAGCACGTCTTTAGTCCAGAGAAGAAAAAAACTTCAAATGAACTGAACCACAAAAATATCATTCCACTCTTCAGTTAATTCCATGAGGATCTGTGACTTAGTGAAGTAAATTAAAAAACTTGTATGTTTTCTTGATAGAGCATTAGGATGATAAAATTTGAGAACATGTGAGAAATGATAAATTGTCACTCACGCATAGATTTTTGTTGAAATCCGATGAATAATTTATGATATATGTAATTTTAGAGAAAGTTTTCTTGGAAAGTTTTGGAAAACTTTCCAGCAAAACGTTTTCTACGAAATATCGCAGGCCTATTTTAATCCACCTCATCCAAACAGCTACTGAGTTACAACTTGATCGAATGAATATATAATGATTTATTGAGAAAACCGAATTTCAGATGCTAAAAACTGAACCATTTGCAAATTTAGCTCAATAAGGAACTTGCCGAGATATATTGATAACACTGGTCAACAATGGTTCTGATGCCGAAGCTTTTGGAGGTGATTTCATATGAATTTGATGCCCTGAATTCAAATATGCTATTAGTTTTTGCCTGTCAGCTCGAATTTTTAAGATATCAACATTTTTGTGAATTATGCAATACACTATTTTAAAAGAAAAACCATGATATAAAGAAACAAATTAATAAAGGAATTTTAATTATATTACACAGATATTACAGATATTATTCATTATATACTATAGAAAACAGAATAAGTCATTATTTAAACCAATTACTCACTAAACATTTCGGAATTTTTTTTTGCGTGACATTCTTGAATGCAATTTAAAACAATCCCGTTTTAAAGACCAGCAGTAATCTGCCATCATGTGATCCTCCATACATTTGATATCTTGGTGAAATCTTTCACCTTGCTCCTCATTAGTGTCGCCTAAATTATCAGGAAAACGGTTTAAGTGGCTGTGTAGTGCACCTTAATGCTCATGTTACACCCAAGTGATCTGAAATTATTCAGCATCTCATACACTAATTCAACATAGTTTTCAACTTTGTGTTTACCCAGAACATTTTGGACAACTGTATCAAATGAATTCCAGGCATTTTCTTCAATCTCAATCATTGAAGTTATGAAGTCAGGGTCGTTAATCAGCTGTCTCACTTGTGGCCATCAAATATTTCTGCTCTAATTTTTCCTTACTCAGCTGAGGCATTTTTTTCCCTATATATGCAAAGCATGATCCATTCTTATCAAGAGCCTTTACAAACTGCTTCATTAGACCCAGCTTGATATGCAGTGCATTCTAACCCAGTGTTGCGTTTTGTCTCTGCTATCCCAGAGGCACAAGAAACAAGGATACTTGGTGTAGCCACTTTGCTGTCCAAGAAGAAAGGTTGCCATTTTTAAGTCTACACAACTCACCCATTGGTGTTCATGATACTTTATTTTTTCCAAAACCAAAGCTTTGTTGTCATATTGCTCTTTCATTTTCGTTGGGTGAGCAATTGGTATTGACCCATATTTGTTCCCATTATATAGAAGAACACATTTCAAACTTTGGTTTGAGCTGGAGTTCTCTAATAGCATGGCAAAATACAAGATTTTGTTCTTCAGAGAAAAAAGGTAGCAGATCTTTCTCCCTTGTGCGATAAAATGTGATTTTCGTTCCTGGTTCAAGTAAATTTTTTCCTTCATCCTGGAAGCTAGTAATTCAGAAGCTTTTTTCGACAGGTTGAGATCTCTAGTGACGTCATTTAACTCATCTTGGTTGAACCATTGGGGATTTGATGACATCGTTTCAAAATCACTGTCACGTTCAGTAGTGTCAGAATTCTGGTCAGAGAGACATGTGTCCTCACAGAGTTCTGGTTGCTGCGGAAAAGTTGGAATTGGCACTTCTTCTGAGTGAGGGAAATTGCGTCTTGAAGAGACTAAATCTGCATAAGTCCACTTGTTACGGTTATTTCGATTGATTCCAGTAATATTTACTAGGCAGATATAACAGTCATCGAAGTGATTTTTTGGTCTCTCCATACCATTGGTACTCCGAATTTCAGACTTTTCCTGGTAGTCGACGGTCGTGAATGCTACGTACAAGTTTTACAGACAATATGTGGTGCCCAGGTTTTATCCTGATCTCCAAGCTTAACACCAAAATATCCAAGATAAGCCCTCTTTACAAAGTCACTAATAGTTTTTCTGTTTGCCAAGAACGTGTATTCTCCGCATATGTAGCAAAAAATATCAGGATGATGTTTACAGCTTCATCTACTTGAACTCATTTCTATTCAACAACACAATTACAACAATTCACATTAACAATCTTCTTTTAAGATTTACTTTACAACAACTCGTTACTAAAGAGAAATTTCATATGGCGCTAAGTTCTATCTATCTGCACCGCGGGAATCTTTTGAAAAATGTGTATGTTTTAATCTCAGAATCATATAAGGAAACCAGTTATTCCGGATTTTGGTAACTTCCTAAGTATTATTTCACATACTTTACATAGTCTCGTTGATACAGTTGATACCATATTTGTGTGTGGTGACCTCAATGTTGATTTTTTAGAAAATAATTGTACTAGTCGTAAGCTGTTCATTGATTTCCTGGATTGTTTCCATCCCAGACTCTCGTCTTATGAACCCACTAGAGTTTTTACTAATATAAATGGCCATACGTCTGTTGCAAAGGTAGATTACGTTTTGACCAATTTAAGTGCAACTAATTGTAACTGTGACGTTTTTGAGCCCCATATTAGTGACCATCGGGCACTGTCAATTGATTTTTCTATAAGCCACGATATCTATTCCCACTGTATATCAAAAGTGATCAGGAATCTTAGTCAGCGCAATGTAAGTGACTTTATTATTAAAATAAAGAATTGAATGTTTAATGAGATCTATAGGCATAATAACGTCGATAAATGTTTCAAATCATTTATTGACACAATTCATAATGCATTCGATGCTTGCTGTCCATTAATAAGGCTCACTAATAAAACGGACCAGATGAGGAAGTGGAAAACCCCAGAGATTTTTAAGGCTAAACATGATTTGATGAATTTGTATTGGTTATATGCCAATCTGAAATGTCAGAAAACCTATGACTAGTACAAGAGAGCCAAAATTTCGTATAACACCTCAGTAAGAAATAGTAATTTAATTTTCATCGGGAACTTATAAATCAATCTGAAAATAAAAATAGATTGGTTTGGTGACTTTTGAGTGAACTTACTGGCCTGAAAAATAAAAACCAGCAAACTATCGCGCTTGTTGTCGATGGTGCTTTTATGAAAAAGTATTGAGGTTTCGAAACTTTTTGCGGACTTTTTTTCCACTGTAGCTGAAACTGCACGAAATAATTATTATGGTAACTCGTTCTCCAATGCATGCACAGCATCTTCCATGTTGAATTCGAGTTTCTTTTTTTACCCGGTTATTGAGCTTGAAGTGATTGACATAATAAAAGCCCTAAAAAATAAAAAATGTACTGGAACCGACTGCATTTCAGCAAGAATATTGAAGATGATATGTGATGATATTAGTCCACATTTCGCTCACCTGATCAATCAGTCAATTAGTATGGGAGTATTCCCTCATACTCTCAAAAAATCTATTGTAATTCCAGTTTACAAAAAGACAGCGCGGAAGACATTGCTAATTACAGACCAATCTCTATCCTGAGTATTTTTTCAAAAGTTTTCGAAAGGATTGTATTCAACAGAATTATGAAATATCTAGACAAATTTCACATACGTGATGGGTTCAGATCTGGTCGCTCTACCTCAACCGGGGCAATACGGTTCGTTGAGTATGTTTATGAAAGTCTGGATGACGGCTTTTTTGTTGCTGGACTATTTTTTGATCTATCGCGTGCATTTGACAGTCTTTCATTCAGGTTCATTATAGATAAATGTTACAATTTGGGTTTCAGGGGAGTGTTTCTGGATTAGATTTTGAGTTATCTCGAAGATAGGACGATCTCCGTCGGAATAAAGAATTCTTTCTCTGCAGAGCACAATGTCAAATTAGGTTTGCCCCAGGGTTCTGTTCTTGGTCCACTTTTGTTTTTAATTTTTATCAATGAACTCCTCCACTATCTTTCTGTTTTAGTAAAGAAATGTATGATATCCCTATTTGCTGATGATACCTCAGTGGCAGTAAGAGCTAAAAGCTTTGAGGAGCTTCAGCAGTTGCTGCTTGTTCTGGTTCAGAGATTTGTTCAATGGTGCAGAGAAAATGCACTAATAATCAACATAAGCAAAACAGAATGTATTCGTTTTTCAATCAGTAATGTTTATAGTAGTGGGCTGAACATTCACTACCTGGATAAGATCATTGCAGCTAAGGAAAGTACTAAATTTCTGGGAGAACATATTGACCGAAATTTGAAATGAAGTTTCCATATCGATGCGGTTTGTAAACAACTGAACAGGTCATATTACGCCATTAGTAGGGTCAAAAAATATCTTACTCTGGAATCGTTGCTACGTATATTAGCTTAGTGTTCAGCCACTTAATAATATTCTGCTGTTCTTCCAGAAGAATCGTTGCTGAAACATTATCATTATAGGCCTTTGTTATTCAGCTTGACACACTTTTTCTATAATATTCTGCTGGGTAATTCTAGAAATAGACGAATGTTGGCATTTCCAAAACATTCGGACGTTTGCTGAAAAGAGTTTCATCACTATCCTAGAAATAGAAAGTTGGATCTTGCGAATGATTTTCAACATTAGATTCCCGATCTTCATGTAGGCCTTTGTTTCTGGAACTGTTATTGTATGAGTCTTATTATAGCGTTCAAGAGTATTTCCTTGATAAGCTGTAAATTGTTAATTTTCTTTTTCTCGTCTTGTCCTATGCATTGTAATGTCTAAGAGGGTCAATGAATTATTATTATTATTATTCTGATTGCGAAATGGTCAGTTTCGCATCAAACCTTTGTGGGTAAGAAGTATTATCATCAAGGTGAGATATCAAGTGTTTCTTCTGGGCATGGTACTTGAAGGCTTTATTTTAAGAAAGAAACTTCCTATTTGATTTAAGAAATCACAGCTATAACAGACACCCATATCATACTCTTTATTCAAACACTGAAAAAAAACATTTCCAAAATATTCGATATCCTGGGACGTGTTATCAGTCAACAAGTTCGCCGAAAAAATTTATTTGACGGAGCGAATTATTTCAACCAAATGATTTTGAGGACACTGTTCAGGCGAACAAGAAAATTTTTTCTTTCATTAATCTCTTATTTTCTAAGATGAATGTACGACTCTGAAGTGATTTAAAATACCCAAATTTCAGCCAACTGTATGAGCTAAATATTACTGCTGCAAAACGGATGAGCATGTTGGTGAAGGGTGTAACGGAGATCACTTTCACTAAGAAATCCACCGAGATAAAGTTCTTCTTTTCGCGGCTTCTTTTCAGTTTTGTGTAAAATTAAGTTGATATTATATATAAAAGACAGTTTGATGTGATCATCGAGTAAATAGAATGAAAGAAAGGGACCCCTTGTGTGAAGTGAGCCGTACGCCGGGTCGCCAAGCCTGGACACGACCATCCCAGAGATCCTTTCGAAGACCCCCAGGAAAACCTACTAATTCTGCAGGATTTGTGTGATTCATTGGCACTAATTAAATGAATTGTTTACTTTATATAAGAGTCATACATTCCAGAAGAAATATTGTCTTCTTTAATTCCCTTCCATCACGTATATATTTGGAAAGAGGAATATTTTCTGGAATAAATCATTATGAAACAATGAATATACAGGATGGATGGTGTAAGATGGAATATCTTGTACCAAAAAACAAGATAAAATAATCATATTAAACAAGAAACAACAAATGATCTATCTTGCAAAATTTTAACGATTTTCGGTTTGCATAATATTTACTTCTTGCGAAACCAAAGACGAGAAGGATCCTCTCCTCGTGGATATCTTCGGATCGTTTCACAGGAAAGCGATGTTGCAACCCTTCGACTCTATTCACTGACGTTCCGTGCTTTGATCTCTACAAATAATCCCAGACACAAAAGGCCAAAGGATCTAGTAGACTATTCACCTCATTGCATACAGCATTTGAAAAATGTTTGATTTAAATGTTTCCTGATATATTAGGTTGTGCTCATAGTTAATTCGAAAACCGAAAACCACCTATATCTTCAGAATGGATCAAGTGTAGATGAACTTTTTTTGCAGCACCTTTTGCATATTAGATTTTGCTTTAATATCCCTCAATTTGTATTTGGGAGATATATATGGAACAGAATTTTTAACTTACTAGTAGATTTATTTATTATTATTTTTGGATGAAGAAAATTTTTAGAAGGTCAGATCGTTTGCTACAACAATTTTGATATTCATTGTTTGTTATTGGTTTAAAATTTGAAATACTTGATCGCGCAGCATGTATACAGGGTTGGGATAAAGTTTGGCACCAAATTAATATCTTTAAAACGAAACGGGCGATATTTTTGAAATGACAACTGAGTGTAATGGACCACAATGCATCTGATGAGCATACTTTCATTAATTAGATACTTCCGGTTTAACCGGAAATGACAAAAATTTTTTCATTTCAATGAGACATCCTGTATATATCTGCAGATTCTGAAAGTTGCCTCAACAGAAAACACTACATTGAAAGCAAAACGTTCGTCGTCGTTACAGATGTTCATTAGCCGTTCGCAAAATTCGAACCGTCGATCAAAATCATCCTCTGACAATTCTTGGACTAATTGTAACTTTTACGGATGAATATTTTCTTTTTTTAATAGTTTTCCTACGGAACGTCGACTTATGCCGTAGTTCCGCGCCAGAACTGTGGTAGAAGTTTGAGGTGATTCCTCTAAATCAATGGTAATATTTTTCCTCATCGCTTCGTTCGTTACGTCCTGTGATCTTCTTCCAGGTCTTGGCAAATCCTTGACAATTCCAGATGCATTAAAACGTTTTAAAGTTCCAGTAACTGCTAATCGTGATATCGGATTTTTTTCATGATGCAAATCATTAAAAATATGACACACTTCTTCATGAGTTCTAACACGATCACCATAACCGATCATCATTCATATTTCAATACGATCTTTTTTAATCGAATTGACCATTTTCAAACGTATTCGAGATTTATTTTCACGAACAAAAATGTAGAGACAGATATAAAAAAAATCCGTTTTATCTATTAGTAGAGAGATACCTACTACGGAAAAAAAATATTCCGTTTTTTATCTATTAGTATGGTTCAAATGTAAAATAATTCACGCTGTATATTAGATTATTATTTTAAAATAAGGTAAATTAAAATAAAAATCGATGTGTTTCAGGATTATTTCTTAAAATGATCTGATTAGCTAAAAATGAATTTGTTCCATACTTTACGGATACAATTTAAATGTACTATGTAATTCGAAATGTCATTCAAACAGTTCTTGTAAAAATAAGTAACTTACCTATGTAAAGTACACAAAAGTTCGGAAAAACCCGTCGTTTGTATTTAATTGTAGTTTTCAATAATTGAATTGTTTCTAATAAAGTAATTAAAGGAGTTATAAATTCAAGTTTGTCTTGTTCTCCAGCATAATTCATTTGCTCAATAAAGAACTTTTCGCTTTTTAATTCATGCATTTATATATTATATGCTCGACAATATAAGTTTATTAGCGTAACTTTCTTCCTAGAACTGAAAAACAATTATAAGAAATTTAATATTGTTGAAATGATTCGGCAAGAAAAACCGAACCCATTTTTGGTATTGAATTGTATTTCAATTTTCTACTTTGTTTTATGAGAGACAATATAAATTTTATCCTACGCAGGTTGAAAGCGGCAAATAATAAACAAGTCGAACATTAAGAACGCGTTGTGAGCGTTGAACAATTGACAAAACGCGTTCCGGCTGTTTAACAATTACCAGAACGCGTTGCGAGCGTTTAAAAACAGCCGAAACGCGTTCTGTGCGTTCAAAGGCAGCCAGAACGCGAAGTGGCCGTTTTTTCCGGCCACTGAGCGTTTTCGGTCTTCGGGCCTAACATGGATACGAACAACATCCATTTATTTATCTGAACGACTTTTTCCACAATTGGACAAAAAACTGTATTTCTTCTTTTCACAGATAATTTTTACATGGAACCTGGTATGGACAGATCCGAAACAAGGTGCTCTTTCAGAATCTGCAGAATTATGCATGGTGTCCCATTTAAATAAAAAAAAATTGATCTTTTTCGGTTAAACCGGAAGTATCTCATTAATGAGATGACTGAGTGACTAAATAAACAGGAACAAATTATAGATACCTACTCCCTTGATGTAACCTGGTTAGAAGATTGAATCAACGTTTGAAATAGCGATGCAAACAGTCATAAGCCCTTTTATGCCCTTAGTGCTAAAAGGTTTGAGAAACATAGTTCTGTCCATAACATTGTGAAAAATTGTTTTTCTTCATTGAAGAGAATTTTCTTCAGCCGATGTACATTTTAAACCCGCAGAGAATATTGATGAGTTGAAATTAATCCTATCAAAATATTCCAGCGACGCTTAGAGACGCCCATTCAAACAAATATCAAATTATTTTATGAACGTTGACTCCATCAATCTTAATCTGAGAAGCGCTTTCCGCATATTTAACTTCATTCACTTCATTACCCCCCAACTAATCACCAATTCTGTCCGATGTATCAATTAAATATTCCATAAAATAAAGTCCTCCAGTCCACACATCAGGAAAATGAAGCCGAGTTTCCAATTAGTGAACTTAGAACAGCTACGTGCCCTATTAAATTCACGTACTAGTTGGACTCGTGAACTGGAGTCATGCACAAATTTTCGCCATGAAATATAATGCAGACGAAAGAGAATGACGGGAACGTTTGATGAATTTTCATGAAGCCATTGGACCCTTGTGAAATATAAACCAGATTTTGCGAGTTGAGGGTACTTTCGTTTTGTCGAAATGTCAATGTCAAATTATAGTGAAGCGCTGCCATGATTTCAGAAGCTTTTGCGAGCTTATATCTCTATAGAACACCGCTACACATAGACTACCTACAGAAAGGAGATGAAGAAGAATACACAAAGAGATATATCCCCCTACCATACACTGAAGAATTGACCCTCGACTAATGGGCATACACGCTACGGCAGACCGGAGAGGAAAACTGTACACCTTCCGATAAAACGGACGTGTCGTGTGTTCGGTAGCAGCTACCGTACGGTGCTAGTAGACCAAGTCGAATCTCGAATTTGCTCCGGCTACCTGTGCAGGCTTGAAAAACTACGACACACACGCTCCGGTTAACCTGCGCAGGTATACCTGTACAATTTTCTTCTCCGGTCAACCGTAGAGTGTATGCACTGCATAAGAAAATTAATTACTACCTAAGGATGAATTGAAAATCGCAACCAGAAATGTGAAACCAGTTAAGTCCATCTTTACGAGACTAAAAGAGCCCTCACCGAGGCTACAACAAAACAGATTGGTTTACGAAATTTCCTGCAAGGGTTGTGAAGGAGTATTTATTTGAGCAGCATAGTGTAGTGGGTGATGTTTCCGAGAACTGACAATGATTTTTGATGTGGTTTTGAACAAGAAGAAGTGTATTGAATGACATTCAAGGTGTACAAGAATCAACAGAAATTTAAGACTCCTCATCAGATAAAGACTACGATAATTAGTTTTAAAAACATTTAAAAAATTTAAATAAATATAAAAATCCTTCAATGAATAAGAAGAAGAAGAAAAAGTATTACAGCCAAAATTCGATGAATAAAAGACTAGAAGGGTTGATTTGACTCATCCATGATATAATTCGATATAAAAACAATATAATCATAGATATGTAGATGATGTCCAAAGGAATTTTGTACGATCATTTGAGAACTTTCAATATTGTTTGTGTTGTTGAAAAGATACGAGGTTTATTAGATGAATGGGTGCTACCAGGAGAAGAGAAATTCCCTGTGGTTTCGTTTTCGATGACGCCCTAAGGTTGCAATTAGTAAAAGTCGACACAGAACGTAAATGTCAATGAAGTTGATTAACATTTATTATCACTTCTGTGATTGCTTGAACTCAAATAAATGACAAATAATCATATCGTTTGGTAAAAGGAAGCTACGACAATGAAATTCGAGAATATGTAAGATTCAATAAAGATTTTTGAGTAAACACATCGGATTTTTTATGAGGTATATTTTTTTCAATAAAAAAAAATTTTAGCGTGTCGATTTCTGCGAAATTCTGAAAGCCTATTCTTTTCAACCAAATTCAAACACCTTTCAAATATATTCATTTATTTATTTATTAACGATAAATGATCGTTGTATGTAAAATATAACACAAAATAATAATATCTAAGCAGTATAACACGAAAAAGAGTAGATGTAGAGGTAAAGCAAGTATAAATACATATATATGTGTAATACAAAACAGAAAAACAATATAAAGCACAGATAAAAATTAATTTTTAATATCAACCTCGAGATAGATACATGAAATATATCCAGTCCCAATGAGTCAACGACATTAGCGTTTCGCATTAATGAAAACAATAATTGGTTCTTGATTGGGCGAGTCGAAATAAATCAAACCTTCGGATCACTACTCACTTCCAGGTATAGTTTCACAGAATATATGAAAATGACACAGAAATTCTGCGATAATGAGCATTTCTCTCAGGTGGTGAATGTAACCACTCTTGAGATCAAGATGAGGCAGTGAATCACCAAATTTCATTTTTAAATTTATTAGAACCAGCTATGCTAAGTCAGCGCATTGCTTGGATCGGGAAGTTATCTTCTATTATATATTTGCGAAATATCAATACACAAAAGTTTGGCAGTAAATTGGCAGTAAAACAGTTAATGCTAAATGTATTCATTCGATGATTAAGAGCACATAGTTTGAAGTTTTGAAAAGTGTTTTATTCACACTGATTATTGTACACTTGTTAATTTGAATTTGAATAGAACGATAGGAAATTTTTGTATCAGTAAAACGGAAAGAATCTTTGTTGGAAGTGCTCTACTTTTGGCAACAGGGCTGAACTTTTTATATATGGGTGAGAAAGTTTGATTGAATATTAGATCTTAACTGGTGAATTCAAAGGGAAATATTTTTCATATCGCGTATCCCTATGATTCCAACTGATACATCATTAAAGTTCAAACGATTGAAATACCCCGTGCATTAGTATTTCATCAAAGCGGCCCAATGTCACACAATTCACGTTTGTGAAATCAAGTTTTGCACATGGCCAACTTTATGTGGCCTGTTCCAAAGTTGGTAGGTACCCCAGCCGTCTCTCTATTCAAGCTGAAAAAAAAATGTTTATCCAGATATTTGGTATTAGTTTTGAACGAGCTAGCAATAAACGAATTATTTATTCGTTTGAATAAAAGAATTTGATGTTCCAATCGAGTTCTTTTTATTATTTCTCTCTATACGTAATAAATGCACTGTTTACAGTTATAAGAGACGAACTTATCTGTGGTTGGTTGGACGTATCAATCATATTCCGCATAACCTATTGGGAAATGATCCCCTGCATCTAGAAAGCCACGCTCCCTTCATCCGAATACTCACCAGAGGGCAATATTATAAGTATCAACGCTTATGAAAATCCGTTATTTCATCAAATTTCCCAGTACGGAGCAATCAATTCTCGCCGGAGAGAAAATGACATAGACGTTTGATGAATTTTCATAAAGGCTTCGTTTCGGAGCGAGACGGTGATTCAGTGTGTCTCTTTTTCCTCGGTTTGATGCCATCGCAAACTATCCGTGAAGTAATTGATGGACTCCCGCTCCGAGGAAGATCTCATTCAATATAGTTATGATCGTTTGGGAATTTCTTTGATTTATGTACGTAGAGGGTGATGCGAACTCCGCAGGAGACGTCGCAGGATCTTCAATTATTGAAATCTGGTATCCCAGATTGAATACAGAAACGGGGCTTAGTAGAAAGTTTTCATGAAGGAGAAATTATTACTTGAGTAAGCAATTGGTAATTTTCATAATGTCTCCTTTTGTCCTGAAAAATTGTGATATAATAAATAAAAGAAATATTTTAGCACCTTAAAGTTCTATTTATTTGATGCTTCAAAATATCACACCCTCGCTTCTTCCGATGAATGACATCAATATGTTAATGGAAATATAGAGACTTATTCAATTTGGAGTGCCTGTTTGACTAGACCTATTTGAAATTTGGGACTTTGATACCGTTCGACATTTCCTGAAGAGCTGAAATATTTGTGAAGATTGATCCCGCTTAGACAAATCGAAAATGAATGTCAGGAAAAAAAAATTCAACTACCCAATTCAGTACTTTCTTTTTCCTCAATATTAATGTATAAGCTCTATCGTGGATACCAAAATAAACGTTTTTTTTAAATGTCCTTGAAGCAACTTATCGCAGCTTTATAATTTATTCTCCATAGCTCTACATAGAGACATAGATTATTATAATGAATATTGCTACTATGTGTCTCTTTATGGAGCCGTAAAGAAGTGATAGTTAAGTAGTGAAAAGTCACCCGAAGAATCTGATTAACGTTTTTAAAAAAAAATTACATATTTCATGGCAAAAAAAAATTTATATATTTCAATTATTTCATTAGTTTTGATAAATGGAATGAACGACATTTCTATTTAGTTTCTGTGAATACGAGAGCCAGATGCACTTGAATATTTTCTATAATCAATAAAACATTATGAAAAAAATTTTTCTCAAGCTATGGAACGAAAATTCTCTCAGACATATCATCGAAATAATTTTTTTCATAGGCTATCGTAAGAAGGTTTTCATTGAAGAATCATTCAACCTCCCTCCCCTATTAACTTCATAGGGCTTGAAGTGACCACTCTTATGTAATTGCTCGTTCAAAATCAAATAAACGAAAAGAGACGTTCTCTAAACATAATCTTTCGAGAAATAATCCCAATCCTATTGGTATAACATATATACTGGGTGGCTTATTAAAGCTTAATGACTCATTTCTGGAGAAATCTATTCAACGAAATTACTATTTTTATACAAAATAGTGCAGCAGCCCTTCTAGCCTATTGGATATTGTTGAAGAGCTCACTTGAAGAGGATTACTTTTCAACGTCTTAAATATACCCCAAAAGATTTTCCCCTAACAAAATTTTTCGAAGAAAAAGAGAGAAGAAGAAATTTTTCCAATGACTACGGGATAAGAAATGAGTACGGTGGCCGTTTCGACGTCTATTAAGCGTCTTCTTCAGGCCAAGATCAATACATTAAAATTGAACAATTATTATTGTCAGATCGTCTAATAATAAAAACATTAAATACTTCACAGGTATATATTTCATTCTACAGATTGAATTGTTGATTCGAATATTTGCAATGTTTTTTTTACTTACTAAGTTCCTTGAGTAGGCACGTTGCAAATATTAGAATCAACAATTCAATCTGTAGTATGAAATATATACTTACCTTTGTATTATTTAATGTTTTTAATATAAGACGATGTGACAATATTAATTGTTAAATTTTAATGTATTGATCTTGACCTGAATAAGTGGTAAATAGACGTCGAAACGTAGCTCCAGATCGAAGCATTCTTTATTGGTTCCTGCAATCGAAATTGTACTTTCAATATTAATATCCAGAGGAACGAAAATTTTTATTAACTAATCTCAATAATGTTTTCCCATAGGTCACATTTGATATTGAGCACTCTAGAGTATCGTGAATCATCGGATCAGAAAAGAAATGCTATAGCAGAATACATGGTTTCACAGAGAAAAATTTCTATATAATCCACAGAATCTCCAAGATATGTGGATGGATTATTTTTATCCTTATTATATATAAATTAGTTACGTGCAGAATTGATTTGACTTCATCATTTCCACGTTGGTTAGAAGAATAGTTAAGGGAGAATCAGCTGAGTTCAATATTTAGAGCTTTTTTGTAAATTTAATGAAACAATCTTAATAAGTGTTTCTGGATCTCAGCAAGATTTCTCAAGATATAACTGACCTTGTGTCTTTTTGTGGTGGTTCACGTCCCAATGGAAGAATAGAAGTCTGCTTGTTGTAATTCCAGGTTTCTATTTTGTACTATTTGGCCCCATATGGAGTGAGCAGGAAAGGTCTGATTTGATTTCTTAACTTCTTCAGAATTTAATGATAGGAATTGAATGATGATTTGAAAAAATCATCCTTATTGAATATTTATTAATTAAAAATATTTCTGAGAGCAGAAAAATTAAGGGTATACTCTTCAATGGTGTCACTTACGAAATGAAAGAAACCAAATCAATTCCATTATAAAATTTGCAATATGACTATTCTCAGTCCAATAGTTGCAGTTATCTTCGCCCTAAAACTTTCATTTCGTCAGCACATAACAGCATGGTCAATATTATTGATAAAATACTCGGTTATACAGGGTGAGACTTTGACCACTGCGTTAATTTTAACCAAAGGTTCTAGGGATCGAAAGGAATACTTTTCAATTACTGTTTTTCCAAATTCAGCTGCGTTTCAAAGTTATAAGCATTTTAAGTTTTCACATTGAGCAAATACCCCTCTTAGTCCAGTTTAGTTTGAATGAAAAATACCTTCCACAGCATCCACTAATTAATCTGAATTGTTGAAAAACATTATTTTCCCTCTAAAAAATTATTCTTTCACCCATGTTTCATCCGATGAGGTTCGTATCCAGAAGGAAAATACAAAATTTTTAATACAAAATACTAATTTTTTGGTAAAAAAAATTCAACACCATAAACATAGATTTTTGTTGTTCTACTAAACTTTCTTTCTACTTCAAGATTATAAACCATCCCTTTCTAGTGAGAAATTCCAAATAAACCTCAGAATTATTGGATGTTATCATGATACATTTGAAATTTTTTTTTAATATTTCCAAATCTTGAAAACCATCATTTCTATGAATACTTTCAAGGCAAGAGGTTGTTACTCTGCTTTTTTTTCACTCAAAGGCAGAAAAAATCATCTATGATATTCCAAACATTGATATTTCTGATGTTTCTTCTCCTTGACAGAGATCAGTGTACAGGTCTATCAGATCTCTTGACATCATACTTTTAAAAATATGAAAATCTTTTTCGAATTCTTCAACTACAATGAATGATGTCACTAAGAATAATTATTTGAAAGTGATGTTACTTTTCTTGATGTTTATTTTCTGTACTGAATCCCAATAACAATTTACTTGGATAGATTACAGGTATTCCCAGATTTAGGAAGTGCTATTTTACTTGCTTGAAGAAATTGAGTTTGATCACCTAGATTTGCTTCTGAAAAACCAACTAGATGTTCTTTGATAAAAAAAATTTTGTTAGATCATTAATATGAATCTATTCTCTTTCGACTATAATTAATTACTGAACATGCGTAAATCTTTGGTTTTTAAAATTAGAGTATCTGTTTTAATTATGTTAAATAAAAAAACATAAATATTGAATAATGGGAATTCATAGATTATGTCAAATTTTAATACCTTACCATTTAATTTCAATTTATTACCGAACCCCAGGAGGAAACAATTAATAATTGCAAAGTTTTTATAAATAAAAGATTATATCCGTGACCATTATTGATCTTTAGTTATAATTTTTCTCAGAATAACTGGAGTGAATTATAATCACATTAAAATGTTATTATAACGTCTCTGTGTTGGATAGTTCCCAATAAAATAGTGTTCAGTGGTTCCTTGATGTTTTGATTCTGTATGAAACTGTCAACAGTTATTTGTATCTTCAAAAATGTGGAAAATATCGTAAGGATAATTTCGATAGTTTGAAATTATTCAATTCAATATGAAATGATTATGGTCAGAAAATGCATTCTAATCTAATCTTTCTTGTTTATTAGCCTATAACCTCCAGTTTCAATATTGATATAATTAAAATTAACCATGCATCATAACAAACATTCAGAAATATTAAAACTAAGTCGAATTCTATTCATTAACTCCTAAATTTGTGAACCAGGTTGAATCGGTATATAAAATAAAGATGTGAAAAAACTTCTATAAAGGTACAAAACAAATCTAGGAGACTGGGTTCGAAGTTTTTAAAACTCATATGAGCTTAATTCAAAGCATTCCTATATTAGAATAGATATAATCTGATGAACCTTGAAAGACTGAAGTTATAAAGAACCAGCTCTTCATAAAGACAAGTCTTCAATTCAACAGGTCCTGACAGAAAATACATTACCTATTTCAACGGTCATCATGAAAATATACCGAAGTACCTATGTGACTGATGGAAATCTTTTTCTCCATTTATTATGGAATATTACTCTGGATTCAATATTAAACAAGATGCTAGACATCATTAATAATGAATACAGCAAATGGCAATTTAGATTTTGTTGTGAATGTAGGACAAAAATTGCTCAGTGGTTAATTTCATCAATAGTGTTTAGTGGTGGAATCATTGACTGGAGAGATTTCCCCAAACTTTTGTAGAAATATTTAATAATGACATAAATTATGGCAACATTGAACAAATCTGATTATTGAATCATTTCAGCACAGAGTGGGATTGGGGAAAATCAGAAAATTTGGACAAAATTATATCGATTCAATTCCAGTCAACTTCAAATATCTCAAGAATGGTGCAATTAAGGAGAAAAGATAACGAATAATTTTATCTGCAAAAAAGACTAATGATTCCAGGATGTACAAGAAACGGACCTTTAGTTCAAGCGATATTTGTTTTTCATGTGATTTAACCAATCTGTAGAGCAGTAGTGAGAAACCCACAAGAAATGGAATAAATCTAATGATGCCAAAATATGCATGACTGTCATCAAAAACCTTCTACAAGAGATCATTTCAATTGATATTGTCGTTTGAATATTACTGGTGAAAATGCAATTTCTTTATGATATTTCAACACCCAACTTTTAAACGGGGTCAAATTTGGAAAAATGTTATATGAAGAAAATGTTTCTTTTGGCATAAAGAATCAATGGTTTATATTAACGCAAAGGTCAAAGACTCATCCTGTGTAACCAGAAAGTGTAGATGCTCCTATAGACAAGACGAACTGTCAACTATTTATTGCGCCCTCATGTTAAGCAGATTGGATTCAGAAAATGTCACAAAAGCTTGAAATTCCGAGAAACATCACAAATTGTCTCTCCTGCGAAATATTTATAGAATGCAGAGGGGCATTCTCATCCTCAGAGAAGTATGAAATTATTGAGAACGTTCATTCATGGCAACAAAACTATAATTACATGATTCTTTATAACCTATACAGGGTCTTTCACGAGGAACCTCACCCATATTTATACGGGAAACTACTGAACGTATTTTCATGAAATTCAGCACTTAAAAGTATTTCACGATGCTGATGAAATCTAAATTATTTTCAAGGCATGAGCACCTCCGGTTTTTCCGGAAATGACGTCAACTTTCGTTTTTCAATTTAGAACACCATTTTACTATTGCAGAAATAGATTCCTTAGAATATTTCAAGTTATTTTGATGTAACATTTTTCAGTTTTGGTTGGAAAATTCTCTCTGAGCGGGAAAATTCGAAAAAAAAAATCTAAAATAGATCTCAGCTGAAACAAGAATAACTTCGAGGTTTCTGGATGGAAAATTTTCATTTTTGGAATTTTTCAAGATATAAGATTGATGTATCCACTTTAGAAATCGAAATCGCGATTCATGATTCAGGGGGTGATAAAATCGCTTTCAAAGTTAGGGATGACAAAATCGTGAAAAACCAATTTTTTCAAATTAGAACCCCATTATTTTATGGCAGATATTGAATCTACGTTAAAAAATAATGTGAGTGTATGCATCACACCCTTGCCCTAAAGTGGATATTTTCAGAGTTATTCACAAAAAACTGTTTTTCGTCTTGAATTTTCAGCTATTTCTTTTCCCTTCACGCCAAAAAGATGAAATTTTCAGGACCCTGTCTAAGAATCCTGCTAATAATGAATAAATACTATCCACTAAAAAGGTGACATATGTAGGAATTAGCATTTTTGAAAATAGTTAAGTGCAAGTGTGGTGCTGTGCAATGAATTCGAGTGCAACTTGAATTTTGAAGAAAGATTAGTACTCCTTAGAGAAACCTCTTGTGTGATAGCTTTAGTGATCCATAGGATGACTAGATGGGACACTTTTGCCTGGATTGTGTTTCGCAGTTATAAAACTTTCAAAGGTTTGACACTTCGAATAAAGAATTTAAGTGAATGCCAATTCTACATCCTTGTGATGATGTGACACAAAAATTGTTTAGTGTTGTTTAGTTTGAGGTCAATATCATTTGCTTACAGCTAACCAGAAAATTGTTTAGGAATGTATCCTAAATCGTTAGAAACAGAACTGGCGAAGACGCGATTTTGAGACAAAGATTACGAGAAGTTCATGACGATGTGTGTTGGCGCTAAGACCTCAGACTATATAGACAGGGTGATTCCGGAGGAGATTTTAGTTTAGAAACAATGTTTGGCTTATGGTTGGGGCCTTTAATGAGAGTCTATAGGGTGATTTGTTCGATTCGACCGATTTTTCTTTTATTCATAACTTTGGTATGGCTTGATCAATCTTGATGAAATTGTCAGTGTAAAAAACAATAAAATGATTAATCTTCGTTCAATAATTCCAACACTTTCTCAAAAATACAGGGTGGAAATTATGATAAGTAAAGATTAAGTATGCAGGTTGAAAAAACACCCTGTACATTCCGTTTTCAAAAATTTTCAACATGCTTCAGATTCTATCATAAGTTCACATTACGGGAGCGTTTTTATTTTTTGGCACACATCCAGTTTTCCTAGAAAAATTTTTCAAGGATGAGAAATATCGTTATTTCGCTCCAAGGCAGTGAGGATATTCTGAACTGAAATGTAAACCGGTGTCGTCCAATGATACAAAGCTCTGCCTGAGTCCTAAAGTAGTTCTTCCAAATTCGAAATTCATATTTAATCACTCATATTCTGATGTATAAAATCATTTAATCCAGAAAATATCTTTATACCTATAATTAAATATTATAAACTCTTGTTTTCAGATATCCCCACTCAAAATAGTCTAAAGGGTTCAAATCAGACGATCTTTGTGGCCTCCACCACCAATCTATCTGTTTGGATAATTTACATCCAGGTGATTTCTCACATTCAATGCAAAGTGAGGTGGTGCTCCGTCATGCTGAAAGTACATAGAGCGGATATGTACATTTTCCAATAGATTTGGTAATATATTTTCCAAAAAATCTAGGTAAACTTCAACATTCAATCTTTCCGCAAAAATGTGAGGGCCAACTAAATTTCCGTCTATTGTTCCAACCCAAATATTGGCAGAAAATCTGTGTTGTGTATTATATCTCTTCTTCAAATGCGGGTTGTCTCTTGCCCATTCGTGGGAATTATGTATATTAAAAATTCCATTCTTAGTGATAATAGCCTCGTCGCTGAATAAAATAAAAAATAGTTCGTTGGTGACTAATAACCCAGTAACAAAAGTGTAATCGTTGGGGCAGATCTTGTGGCAACAGTTCTTGCACCTTTTGGTAGTGGTATGGGTGGAATTGTTCTTTCTTCAAAGTCTTGCTCACTTTGCTCTGCGAAATTCCTAATTCGGTACTAATTTGACGAGTACTAATAAAAGGTTCCTCCTTCTTCCGTTCAAAAATTTGAATCGAAATTTAATTTTGAGTAGGCATATCAATGTGCTCTGCCTTACTAGGATATTGCCCATGTTCTTTAGAATAATGGAATACTCGTCCGAAAGTACATTTATTTGGTTGACGTCGGTTGGGAAATCGTCTATGGTATTCCATTTTGGCTTCATTTCCATTTCCGTTACTAAAACCATAAACAAAAATCATATCCGCATATTGTGCATGAGTAAATAATTAAGGCATGTTGAAATACACTTTTTGTGACAGATTATTTATTAAATATTCTCATTCTGTGGTTCACTGTGATGGTAACCATGGATCTTAAAGAACTTGATTTAAATAGAGATTTAATTTTCATGGAGAATTTATCATACATTCGTGATTCAATAATTTAATCACCAGAATAATGACTCTATGTTTTAGGAAATTTTATGTTAATCACCAGAATAATCATAATTTTATGTTTCCATTTTGCCTTTATGTTTCGAATGTTTATTCTGTATTTGTAGTAGTAGTATGTAGATTTTTTTGGTTCACGCAAGTATAAAGAAATTTTTTTAATTAAATGATTTTATACATCTGAATATGAGCGATCAAAAATGAATTTCGAATGTGGAGAGATTATTTTAGGACTCAGGAAGAGCTTTGTATAATTGAACGATACATCTTTACCATCTAGTTCAGAATATTCTCAATGCCTTGGAGCGAAAAAACGATATTGTTCATCCTTGAAAAATTTTTCTAGGAAAAATGGACGTGTGCCAAAAAAAAATAAAAACGCTCCAACGCAAGTTTACATAAACTTATGGTAGAATCTGATGCAAGTAGAAATTTTCTGAAAACGGAATGTACAGGGTATTTTTTCAACCTGCATACTTAATCTGAACTTATCATAATTCCCATTCTGTATATTTGAAAAAATGATGGAATTAAAGAAAGAAGATAATCATATTGTTCTACACTGAAAATTTCATCAAGATTGATCAAGTCATACCAAAGTTATGAATAAAAGAAAAATCGGTCGAATCGGACAAATCACCCTGTAGACTCTCAATGAAGGCCCCGAACCATAAACCCAACATTGTTCCGAAACTATATTGACTACTGTATACTTCACCTGAAATCTGACGGTCTCCTCCGGGATCACCCTGTATAAGATAGACAAAGCATTCCTTTATAAAATGTCGATTTGTTTTAGCTCCCTCATTGAAAGTCTTAACCTCATTGAAAGTCTCTTGTGAAACCTCACCTGGCAACACCGCATAAAATCTTTGATTTTAACAACATTCTTATATAGTCATGTTCTAACAATACAATTACCTGAGGAACGATAAATTCGGATTAAAATTTCTGTCTTTACTAAAACTTTCACACTTACGAAATATTTTTAATGCGATAAAAAGTAATAAACAAGGAAGAATATGAAAAACCCAATACGGACTCTCCCAAATTTCCTTTAATTTGCGTGTTTATTTCAGATACAGAGCTGATATATCCGATAAGTTACAATTCAAAATATAAAATTTTATAATATACAATGTTTTGAATACAAATTGGAGACAGAATTTTTATTCACAATTATAGGGGAATAGAAAAACCTAGTATTTTCTCAGTTTGGAAACATGGAAATTATTTATGACCTAAGTGAGCCAGCTCAATACGTTACAATCGACCAGCTCTAAGTTTCAGACTTTTCAATGTCAATAAAGGGGTACACAGACGAGATTACAGACGAAATAAGCTCTTTCGATAGAAATGCTCGGACAGGTCGTATTCTGCTTCGAGAGGGAAAACTTAAGATGTAGGTTACGGACGCATAGCCTTCAACCCTTGCTGCTACAACCCCCACCCCCAATTTTTGAATAGGGAAGATGGGGTGAGTGATACCTCAATTCAAAGTTATTTTTATACTGCTTTCAGCACAGTAATTGTTTTTTCATTGTATGCATTAGTTCTCGAAATATTCATGCATTAGTTAATTTTATCACTCAAAATAATTTTTTGAGAACAATTGACATTTTTTGCTTCCGAAACACCAAAATTTCCGTACTTGTATTTGAAATTGCAAAACATCTACCAGGGAGCAAATTAAGTCATACCGTACGTGTTAATGCTACTAGAGTTAGATGTTCGACTAGCTGTTTTATTGACTGAAATCATTCTCCAACTGTACGGTATCATTATTGATCTGAGAAATGAGACTTTTCAAAGTAAAGTAAATAATTTATCAAAAACTCACATCAATTAATTAAATATTCAAATTGTTCACCATTAGCTTCCCCACAATGAAATAAGTTTTGTTCAAAAATATGGCGCACATTATGCAGCAATTCTGGAGTGATTTGACTATATTTGTTCACTATACGTCTTCTTAAATCTATGGAATCGGGCTGTGTAGAGTAAATTTTACTCTTCGAGTGGCCCCAAAGAAAGAAATCTAGTGGTGACAGATCTGGCGATCTGGCTGGCCATTCAGTGGGACCCCTTCTTCCAATCTACCGATTAGGAAATCTTTGATCCACATAATTTCCAGCATTGTTCTCTATAATTTCCGTCAGAATTGAATCAATAAATCATGGTTGTTTTGAAGCTCAAATTGTCGATTTTTCACAAAAAAACACTACAAGTGCCATGAAACCACCACTTCATTTTCAAATACTTAGTTGACAATATTTCGAGAAATAATGCATAAAATGAAGAAAACAGTTACTGTGCTGAAATCAGCATAAAAATACCTTTCAAATGAGGTATCACTCACCCCATCTTCCCTATTCAAAATATGGGGGTGAGGGTTGTAGTAGCAAGGGTTGAAGCGCTATGAGTCCGTAACCTACATCTTAAGTTGTCTCGTTCGAACCAGAAATCGACCTGTCCGAGCATTTCTAACGAAAATTTATTTCGTTTGTAATCTCGTCTGTTTCGTTTTCAAATGGCCAGCCTGTATAGTGTAAGGCTAATACGCAGTTACCAAAACTAAAATAAGGACTGTACTTTTTGAAATAAAACGGAAACCTCAGTATCGGCCTTTTCATTTCTACTTAGGCTTTAACTTCATTTGTTTCTTGATGTAAATAAACTGTATATAGAAGAGCCTTGTTTGTACGTAGTGTGAGAAAATCAGGAGGCGGAAATTATCATAACCCCTGACGATTGATGGAAGAGCCTACAAATCTTTCGAATGATAACGAACGGCTAAGCGGAAAATAGTGGAGTTGGATTCCTTTTTTTTTTCAGGAAATTTCTACTCTTCTCAATATTTTTATTCTCATGATTTGATAATTTGATTAAAAAAACTGCTATTTTTTATGATTATGCCTTTCAGGGTGAAAACCACCTATGTTTTTCCGTGAAGGTGGGTATGCATTAGGAAGCAACCACTCCGCTCCTTCTTGGAGTTTGGACCAGTTATAATGTATAAGCAGCTTAATAAATAATCGAATGCACAAAAAACAATACAACTTGCTTTGTGGGATGGTTGAATCCATGGACTCCCAGATTTTGAGCTAGTAGTATAACTCAAGATACTTTACAGTCATCATATATATTTTCAATTCAATTTCTGGCTGAACTTAAGTATTTCATTCTACAAAACTATAGAAGAAATTTCTTCAATATAAAAAATTCGTAAATAAGACATAAGAAAAATAAAAGTTCAAACGCTCGTTGAATAGATTTTTGATTAAATGTACCCTAATGAAGTTATAGCGACGGAAATTGTGACAGCAAAATCCTTCCAGTATTTCTCTCAAATATATTCGGTCCCGCATCTCTGATTCAATAATGTGAACAAACAGAAATCCACTTACCCACTACTATCATTTCGGCCCTTTCGGTGACCGTCTGGAAAAAGGGAGCCTCCCCAGACACTTCACAGCGGTAGACTCCGGAAGTGGGTAGCTGAACTGAACTCAGCGTGACCGTGTTCTGCGTTGAATTCTCCATCTGAAATAATATTTTCGTATTATTATTGCTTGCTCTTACATTTAATTTCGTATCAGCGAATCAATTGTATTTTGGCGAATGCACAGGATATGAAATGAAGAGGAGACGGATGTTTTCTTTTGTTAATTTGATCATAGACTTCGTGCACATTATTCATTCTTCTAAGTCTACATGATTAAAATGGAATAATGAAAAACTGTTTTCGGTTCAGTTGTTTACGTCATCTTTCGGCTTCGATTTAACTCGTGATTGATTTGGTTAACGGAATATTGACTGACATTGTCTCTATATTTTTCAAATCTTAATGAACAAGAGGCCACAAGTTGATCCAATTCATGTAACAACTTGATGCCTTGTCATCTCATCGGAAAAGAAAACATTTAAAGACTCAAGAAGACGACTGTTCAAAATTTTTCCGAAAACTCCTCTGATTACAAATAATTCTGTTAAACGCCTCCAATTGATGTAGTCTAGAAAATTTCCCACTTCCACGAACATTTTCTAAGGTTGGATAAAGCCTCAAAATTTTGAACTCAAATTTTCTTGTGCATGAAGAAATTGATCATGTATATTTTTTACGGCTTTCTGGAACGTTTTATTGGTGTTGATCAGTTGCCTTCGATCTGGCTTCTTGAAAGTGATCAATCACAAGCGTTTTTCTTGCATGCGTTTCATATTATTGTTAATGATGAGATTTTCCAGACGATGGAACTCGTGTGAAAAAATAATAAGTGCTATTTCAACACTCTGTTATTTATTTTCGTCCTATCAGTGGTTCGATAGTTACCATTGGACCAAAACTTTCTTTAATACTTCAAAATTTATGAGATATCAGTCGTCTTTACCAAAAGCTTTGTACATTTATGAGCTTTTTTGATATCCTACATATAATAAATTTTCATTATCATAGTAGACATGCACCAGCAGATAATTTTTTTTTTTTTTACTTAAAGGCAGGCAATCACAGAAATTGAAATTGATGGGAGGTTTTCAGAATTTCCAAACCAAAATCGTGCTGAAAAACTATTTGCTTCTGAAGCGAAATCTACGTTGTTCAATTTGAATTTGAATATATAACTCAGAATATGCTTCAGTTTCGGCAATAACTTTCAGAGCGTCTATTTGAGAGAAAGAAGCCGCTGGGGGTCAGATCTGTAGAATACGGTGGGTGCGGTTTGAGACTAAATTGGATCATTTTGCTGCTATTTTTATTGACCTGTGACTTGATGCATTGTAGCAGTGAAAGAGAATTTTATTCTAAGAGCATTTAAGAGGAATTTCTGCCATCAAACGATCAAACAAACTAACAGAATTTCACTGGCGATTATTTTTCTGTTTCGAGTAGTCAATGAATTGATCTCAGACGCATCTCAAAATACAGAAATCACCTTCTTATCCGAACCAAATAAAAATAAAAGTTGAAATATAGTCTAATGTGTAAATGTTGTATCATAAGGTAAGTTTTTGTTAATTGTGTACTATTACATATCACGTTGAAAGAAACCCGAATACTATATTCAATGACTGGAATACCTCCAACTTAAATTCATTGTAAACAGTATCAATGTTATTGCATCATGGCAAGCGCTATTTCTTGATCTATTGTAGTTGTTCTGTTTCTTGTGTGTTTAATAAAAAATCTATTTTTCTTTAGTTAACTTCGTTGGTAAGGAATTGTTTGGTTTCCAAATTTACTAATACATGCTTGAAACATCGTATATAGGATAAACACCTACTTTTATGGCACTGGCGATTGATCATAAATGTTGGTAAAGATAAACACTATGCCTCTGAAATTATCCAAGAAGGTATGGAATTTTCAGAGTATAATAGATGCCATATCTGCGCCAATTTCTCCTGAACTTGTTAGATCAGATGATATTTGGAGCTGAGGAATTTATTTAACTATCCTTGAGTTAACGAATGTTTTCAGGTTTGTCTTTCTTCGAAGAAGATAACAAATGATACATCCAAGCCATGCCCGTTGATATTATTTCAGCAAAGTCCCTTTGATCTCATTGTTTCAGCTCGAATTAAATAATAATGTTCTCCTCTCAGCTTACCATGAAGATTAAGCTGTGGAAGAAAACTTCAGGGTACTTACAGGTATACTTTGAATTATAGCTTAACTTGTCGAAGCCTCTGCAGTCGAGGATCCGTTATTCAACGATAGAAATATAAAGTTGCCAATCAGTAGAATTGCTAATAGGCTGCATATCCAGTAGTAGGGGTAGCCAATGATCAGTATATCATATTGAGTAGTGAAACAACTTTTGTTTATTTTTTTCTAGGTTTCTCCTGTTAGGTCGTTTTTGTGTATGTGTTCTTATTGTTATTCATGGCGGTTTCCCTACTACTTTTTAGGCAATGCTTTCTTACTTATTATTTGTTTGTATTCAATTGTTCAATCAAGTGAAAGGATTACTTTAGTTTATTCATTTCGATGTTTTTGGACTGTTATCTCTTAATCTTGAATTTGTCTTACACTACAGTTTTATATTTGGGATCTTAGGATTGAGGGTCATTTTTATATTACTTGATGAGATTTCTCCGAAACCTGGATCTGAACTCCAGAATGCCGGTCAGGATCCGTTCTATTCATATACCATAATGCATCAGAGAATATTCTTTTTTCTTTCTTACTTCACTGAAGCCGCTACTGGAACTACATTACTTTCCACCTTATCCTACTATCCTTGGCTGTGACAACATTTATGATGGGTCGCTTACCCTGGGACCAATAGCTCTTCTTATTGCTTATTCTATATTATTGAAATTGTTACCATTTCTATGATTTTTGCATATTTCATATTATTGAAGTTGTTTTCATAACTGCAATGTTTGATGATTTTATGTTATATTTTGATGTCTTATAATAATAACCCTAAAGCTTATTACCTAGGATAGTAGAAGTGATACAGGTTATACAAGGGTTTTGCTGCCTATAATGGATTTCCATTCAGTCAGTAGTATCCTGAAGCCACGCTCAGAGATATTGCCTTGTGCCTTCATTACCCAAGAATTACCTCCACAATTATCGCATGGTTCAATATAACTTTTATCAAATGGATTTATTTCTATAGCTTCATCTTGTGATCTATCGGCTAAAGAGGTTTCTTATTGCCTAAGCCTTTCTTTACTCAATATTTATGGACCCTGAAAAAATTGTTAATCATTTGGGTCTAACCATTGTGTTTTATTATTACCTTCTTTGGATTTTCTCACTGATCTCGATCATCACGAATCTGCATCATTAGTTAAACGATATGTAGAATTCTACTCTCAATAAAGGACCACATTAAATCTCCAAATCTTTGTATCTAGAGTCATTCTGACCTCAAAGTGGCAACTGGTTTTGTTCTTAACATTTGGTGATTTTTTTTCAGAAACACAAAGACAAATGTTTCACAATGGTCCAGAAGTTCATTATTTTTATTCAATTTGAAAATTTTCTGGAAACCTTCAAGAGCAAGAATTCGATCTGTTTACCTACTTCATCATTTACTCATTAGTTATCATTATGCCATTGATACGTTTCAGTGAAATGAGCATATTTTCAGTTTGTGAGCGTCTATTTGGATGTGAAGAAATGAACTCATCATTTATTCTCACTCAATTTTCACTCTCGTTTCAAGCTCCATTAGAGCGAACTCCAATTGGATTGCTCTAGGCTTGTTTTTCCCTCATCATTATTATGTGCTCGATCCAGATCATAAACAGCCAAGGGTGAATTGAAACAAACCATTTTGTATGTAAACGCAACCAGAAGATTTACCATTTTCATTTCGGCAGTCGTAAACCAAACATGAGAGTCCAATCTTCCTACATTTACGACTGAGATTCCTGCAGCTAAAATTTCCGGTGTTTGGCTTGGAAAGGAAATCTCATTGAGATTTGAACAGGATCTGGAGGTATCCCCAACATTCATGTTATTCAAATCCTCTCCGGCTGAGAATTTACGAGATATTGAATTCTCATCTTCGTCTGTTGAATGTATAGATTTTGTCTTAGATCCGAATCACGTGATGGTGAGTTAATATGAACTGGACAAGAGCTCAAATCTGCAGAAGTGTTCGAATTGTACGCAGGTTGGATGTTGCTACAGTAAGAACAATGGGGTTCATTTCATCAATGTGCGTCTTAATCCATCACTGCATCACTACTGCGGGTTCAATAATTATTTACGCAATCCAAGATCTCTTATTGTTTCAGCTACTTACGTTTCGATAAACATCTTACATCTATTGTTTTCCGAGAAAATTAGCTCTTCAAAAAATAGAAGCTTCTACGCACTTGTTCTAGAACTCTTTTCTATAGACTGGAACAGTGTGAAACTAAGACAACCGCCACCTTAACGAAAAAAAAAACTATATATCAAATCAATAATATAAAAATGAATCGCGAAATGTGTTGGTAAGCGCAAAACTCAACAACGCCTGGACCAATTTGGCCAAATCTTTTTTTAAAATGTTCGTTGAAGTTCAAGGATGGTTTTTACGGCGAGAAAAATTAGAATTATTGCTGGAAAAACCCTAAAAATAGCCTTTTCTTTTTCCCATACAAATGATTTGTAACTAAAACGTAGTCAATTTGAGCTTTATTTGCGTAATATATGTTAGGCGTGTCAAGCATAGCTTAGATGGAAAAGAAAGCCTTGACCTTTGACGTGGAAAAAGACAAAAGCAGAAAAAATGTCGAATGGTCAAGTACTATGGTGTCGCATAGGAAAGAAATATTCTAGCTTTTTCGGTATGCGGCCACCATTCACTGTCAAGTGGGTCTAAAATTTAACAGTATGCACCATGCCTAAGGTGGCGTAAGGACACAGTAACAAAGCCTACACAGAAGACACACTGGTTAACCTAACTCGCACAAGCTTTAATTAGCTTCTGGGGGGTGTACATTGATATATGTATACCTAGGTAAACCAGTATAAACATAAACATAAAGTTCATATTAAATTACAAGCACTCACTGTTGTCTAAGCAATGTAGGTGTGTTCTTAACGTCAAAGATCATATCTATCAAAACAATGTTCGTGTGTGCGTTGGAGCAATGCATGACGCTTTTAACCAAGAGTTGCATCGAGAAAAACTGTATGATCTCAACGCTTTGAAAGAATTAATACAAACAAATCTTCCACTGTTGAATGAACAACAGAAGTATGTATTTGAAACCCTTATGAAAGTAACAAATGATGAAACTGGAGAGATTTACTTCTTAGATGAACCTGGTGGTTTAAGGAAAAACTTTTTTGATTTCATTAATATTAGCAACAATTCGCTCACAAAATAAAATTGCACTTGCACTCGCTTCGTCGGGAATCGCAGCAACTTTGCTTGAAGGTGGTCGAACAGCCCATTCAGCACTAAAATTGCCATTAAATATGCAAAACAATGAAACTCCAACCTGCAACGTTTCGAAGAACTGTGCAATGGCAAAGGTTTTGCAGCAATGTAAATTGATTGTTCGGGATGAATGTACGATGGCACATAAAAAATCTTTGGAGGCTTTAGACAAAACCTTAAAAGATCTACGGAGCAATAATAACCGATTTGTTGGTGCAATGATTTTATTACCAGGAGATTTTCGCCAAACATTGCCAGTGATTCCACGATCAATGCCAGCTGATGAATTCAATGCATGTCTAAAGTCCTGCAATTTGTGGAAACTGTCAGAGTACTTCATTTAAGCAAGAATATGCGTGTCGAGTTGCAAAATGACCAATCTGGAAACATATTCTCTAAACAACTCATTGACATTGGTAATGGCAAATTTCCTATAGACATGTTGACTGGCTGCATTAACTTTCCTCAAAGTTTTTGTCAGTTAACTCAATCAAAAGATGAACTTATTCAGAAGGTGTTTCCAGATGTTTCTCAAAATTACAGAAACCATGATTGGTTGAGCGTACGAGCTATACTGGCTGCAAAAAACATAGATGTAAATGAATTAAATTTCAAAATTCAAGAACAAATTACAGGCGAATTGAGGATATATAAATCAGTTGATTCAGCTACTAATCAAGATGATGTAGTCAACTATCCACCGGAATTTTTAAACTCGCTGGATTTGCCAGAATTGCCACCTCACAATCTTCAATTAAAGGTTGGATCGGTGGTTATAATGTTGCGAAATATCAACCAACCGCGTCTTTGCAACGGTACACGGTTAGCGATAAAAAAATTACTAAACAATGTGATAGAAGCAACTATACTCAAAGGAAAGTATAAAGGAGAAGATGTTGTCATACCCCGCATCCCAATGATTCCGACTGATGTGTCATTTGAGTTTAAACGACTACAGTTTCCAGTGCGGCTTGCTTTTGCTATGACTATAAACAAGTCCCAGGGGCAATCCTTAAGTGTTTGTGGTATTAATCTAGAAAACCCATGATTCTCACATGGTCAATTGTATGTTGCCTGTTCCCGTGTTGGAAAACCTTCAGATTTGTTTATCTATGAGCCAGGTAATCAAACAAAAACATCGTATACCACAAAGCACTTCAATGATAATAATAATAATTATGATTCACATGATTAACAATAAAGCGATTACTTATTTTTAAATCCCTTTATATGTTTCATTTAATTATTTTTTATTTACAACGCCTTATCACCAGGGTGACGGTTCTGTTCAGGAGGATTTTTTGAAATACGTAGGCACAAAAACTGCCACATTACAAATCTTTTTGACAGGACGAAGTCTGTCGGGTCAGCTAGTTAAAAATAAATGCTGACAGTATTTCTTAAGTTTCATCCGGAGCTCAAATTTCTTTCTCTCAAACTTAAAAACCAATCAGAGTTGGCATAGCAAATAAGGAAAACTATGTATAGTTATTTTCAATTCGAGATATAGGTTTACCTCACGTCAGTACTTCTCCCATACATTCTTTCACAGTTAATGAAACATTTCGATTTATTCTAAAGTCCAACCGATTTAAATGAAATAAGTAACTGTAAGAGCTTGGACAGTTGGAATTTCTGACGGACTTATTGACATTTCATTTTTTCAGATTTTACGATAAGTTCGTCTTGTCAGACGAATAATTTAAGACCTTTTCTATGAGTTTGAGGCGAATGCGGAGTGCCAGGAGATGAGAAACTTTTTGAGAAGTTTTTGCTTTAGACTACCGCCTCAAAGTGTCAATGAGCCAACAGTAGACAGGGAAAGTAAATGTCAACGTAATTATTTAACATTATCTTCAACTACTCTGATTGCTTGCCATTAAGTAAATGAAAGACAGATGATATGTGCAGGTGAATGAAAACTAAAACAATGAAATTTCGGAATATTTAAGATATCAATTGTCCTTACATGCACTTCGTTTTAACAAGCCGGATATCTTATGAGGTATAAAGCATTGAAAAAATTATTGAAAACTTTCAAGCGTGTCGATTTCTGCGAATTTTTAAGTTACGAGTTATCATAGAAGATGGAAGAAATCAATAATGTAAATTTTTCATATTTCAATAACTGTTGTACTAATAATCGACTCAATGAATTCAAATTTGAATGTTTTGTCGTCTTTGACAGTTGGCTTCCTTCAATATTTCTGACTCTACAAAATGGACTCGTACTTGAAATGTTCCTGAAGATTCTTATTTTCGTGAATGATGTAGCAACCTGTACGTGGTTTAATTGATGTTTGTAACCGCAAGAGGCTCATAAGAAATGAAGAATTTGAGTCTGCTTGAAACCATCATACACGGAGATCAATAGAGTTTTCTTTGTAATGCACCTTTTAGCGGAAGTTATTTCAAATTTTACAGTTTTGTCACTCTGCATTAATCTCCTACTAGAAATTTTCTCCAAATTCAGAAAACTGAATAAAATTTTTTACAGCCTATATATGTTAAAACTAGGGATGGTACGGAGGTAATTATTTCGGAACCGAATGCGGAGTCGGAGTTTTTTAATTCCATTTATCGTCGGAACATGTGATTTTCAGTTTTCTTCATGGTGAAATATTCAATTCTTCGAACTTTATCCAAATTCAAAAATTCATAATTAAATTATTGTTGATGTGACAGCTTTGAGCGATACCTCAAATTGAAGCATAATTAGGCTTCTTTTTAAAAGGCGAATTAATTAATTGTAATTCGAAATACAAAGTCTTTTTTTTACCCTCAACACATTGAATGAATATTAATGAGTCCGGCTCTGGAATAATGGAATAATTGATATCTTTCAGACTCGACCTTACAGACTCGACCTTAGCATGTGCCAATAGCCTCCCAAGTTTCAATAATATCCGTCAATAAATTTGGATTTTATGATGGTCTTAGTATTTCCATGATGCTGGAATATCGCCCTGTAGCATTCTAGGGAAATCCAGAAATTAATTTTTTATTGTCAATTCGTAATCAGCTAGTCCAACTCTATCTCTGGTATGAGTATGTGCAGTTATTCCCCGGACACCTTGTATAAATACGGAGTTAGGATAAAGTTTGGCACCAAGTTGATATATTTAAAACGGAACGAATAATTTTGAAATTTGACAGCCGTAATGAACCACAATGCATTTGATGAGCATCTTTTCATTAATGAGATACTTCCGGTTTAACCGAAAATTACATTTTTTTTTATTTAAATGGGACTCCATGCATAATTCTGTAGATTCTGAAAGAGCACCTTGTTTCGGATCTGTCCATACCAGGTTCCATGTAAAAATTATCTGTAAAAAGAAGAAATAAAGTTTTATGTCCAATTGAGGAAAAAGTCGTTCAGATAAATAAATTGATGTTGTTCGTACCCATAGTGATAGATAGAACGAAGATTTTGTGGTAGGTAACTGTCTCCACGTTTTTTGAAGTTTAGTTTGAGAAAATAAATCGTGAATACGTCTGAAAATGGTCAATTTGAGTAAAAAAGATCGTATTGAAATATGAATGATGATCGGTTATGGTGATCGTGTTAGAACTCATGAAGAAGTGTGTCATATTTTTAATGATTTGCATCCTGAAAAAAATCCAATATCACGATCAACAGTTACTAGAACTTTACAACGTTTTAATGCATCTGGAATGGTCAAGGATTTGCCAAGACCTGGAAGAAGACCACGGGACTTAACGAACAAAGCGATGATGCAAAATATTGCCATTGATTTAGAGGAATCACCTCAAACTTCTACCACAGTTCTGGCGTGGAACTACGGCATATGTTCCGTAGGAAAAATATTAAAAAAATTTTATCCGTATAAGGTACGATTAGTCCAAGAATTGTCAGAGGATGATTTTGATCGACGGCTCGAATTTTGCGAACGGCTAATGAACATCTGTAATGACGACGAACGTTTTGCTTTCAATGTAGTGTTTTCTGATGATGCAACCTTTCGTATAAAAGGAACGGTTAACCGCCATAACTCATGATATTGGTCAACTGAATGACTGATGAAGCACAAACCCAGCGACCAGAAAAATTCAATGTTTGGATGGGAATTGTACAAAATAGGCTAATAGATTTTTCATAAAGGGGTACTTGAATGGAGAAGAATATCTAGATTTACTAAATGATCAAATCATTCCTGCACTCCAACAGAACGGGCAGTTACCACCGAACGTTTGGTTCCAACAAGATGGAGCACCTCCTCACTAAAATAGATGGTTTCGGAATTTTCTAGATGCAACTTTTCCGAATCGATGGCCTGGACGTAGAGGACGCATAGAGTGGCCTGCTCGTTCTCCAGATCTCAGCCCATTAGAATTTTTTTTGGGGGTTCTCTAAAATCACATATTTATGTTAATCGACCAGCATGCTTGCAAGAAATGAGACGACGGATTCTTTATGAATGTACATTAAAACATGGAGAAGTCTTGAGGAAAGTTACCCAAGAATTTGTTAGTAGACTGGCATATTGTCAGGAGGTGAATGGCAAGCACTTCAAACATTTAAAATGATTTTTTTTCAAATTATTCTTGATACATTTTTTCTACTCGTGAAAGACCTGTATTTCCTCTTTTTATAGATTTTCATGAAAAATACGTCATAAAGAGCAGAAATAGTTATTTACTACAAAGTATTTCGTTTTATTTCTCACTATTGATACAAATAACAACGATTAATTTATTCGAATGAATTTTTTCTCAAATGTACGAAAAGACTGAATTTCTTCTTTTTGCAGAGAATTTCTGCATGGAACCCGATATGGACAGATCCGAAACAAGGTGCACTTTCAAAATCTGCAGAAATATACAGGGTGTTCCATTTAAATAAAAATTTGTCTGTCATTTCCGGTTAAACCCGAAGAATTTCATCAATGAAAACATGCTCATCAGATGCATTGTGGTCCATTACACTCAGCTGCCATATTTAAAAAAATCGCACGTTTCGTTATAAAGATATTGATTTGGTGCCAAACTATATCCCAACCCTGTATATATTTCGCCTATTTGGGCTATTTTGCTGAATTGCATTATTGAGAAGTATTGAAAATAATACAATCAATGTCCAAATTAATGAACATGGTGAATGGGTACATATTGAATGTCGGCATGATCTGCGTATAAAATAATTCTGGTAATCTAACCATACCTCAGTTATAACAATTGTGATTAATTCTGGAAGCCGAAGGATAGACTAATATGAAATGGAATTAGGTGTAAAGGACACTCTGAAGTGAATCTCATGTGTATTAATTAATGGCTATCTGGAAGCACCACTTTGATAACAATGATATCTTTATCTGACACAAGGAATATATAATTCTCGCACTCACCAGCAACAGGTTAATGAAGGTGAATTATGATATGAAATAAATACATTCTCAGTATGTTGAACCTATTTTCACAGAAGAAGAATATGCATCTGTTAATTTGTCTGTATTTGACGCCGTAGTGACATAAGCTTTCAAAAAGCTCCGGGAAATCATATATATTCATTTTTTCGATTAGCCCAAATAAGCCATCAAATTTAGAAAATCGAAAATCCCATTAAACTATTTTTTTCTGATTATGGAACCAACGAGATATGAAATCATTAAGAATACCTAGTGAATATCGATCACCAAATGCAAGATTTGAAAATTTGGTTCCGCTAATTTGGAACTCCGGATTTTAGCTTTAGAAGCAGGACCTCCATTTTTATGGCTGAGAAGCTTGAAATTCACATGGTTATGGATTGAGCCTTTCCAGCGTGTAGCATGAAATCAAAAAGTTCTTGAATAGTCAAAAACAACTACGCCAATTCATTCGGAAAACGAATTCAGACTAAATATTTATTCCTCATTCTAACCCGTTTTCACCACATTAATTCATTCTGTTCGGACGTAATCTTGCTCACGGAGGTATGAAGGTATTTTCGGTACGTATTTTTCAGTACGGATTTCCCCACAGTAAGTCCAAACAGTATCACTTTTACTCAGAAATTCGAAAGAGACACATATTTCAACAAATCTATTAGGACGATGGTGTGGTGAAGAAGAGCGCCATAAATAAAAACATTCATTCACGTTTCTGGAGAGATTTTGACAGATTTCATTTAACTGAGATATATTTTATTGTTTTGAAAGTGACTACACAATAAAAGGTTTAGATCTTCAGAAAAATGTGGTTTCTTATGACATGTAATATCATTAGCCTTGGGTTGGTGTTACTTGGAGGGGAAATAAAAATTAGGTGATAAGAAAAGGCCATATTCAACCCCCAAAGCTACGACGATGCCTTCACACGAATGTACAAAAAGAAAATGGAAAATAGTATTCTGCCAATCCACCGACTAAGACGGCAAATTCATCAATACAAGAGGAATTCAACCTGACCAATGCTTGGACTCAAGAATGGACCATTTAAAAAAAGCAGTAAAATGCCCTGCATTACACAGAAGCTCCCGTGGTCTACACGGCCTCATCCTGAAATATATTATTCTTATGCACAACTTCAGTATGATACCCACAATAAATCAAGAAACGGTTGTCAGTGGGACCCCTAGAACAAAAATGAATTCTTGAGGTCAATCATATCATTTATTCACATGTTTCTTAAATATCCGACTGTGTGGAAGATCTCGTATACAGGGAGGTAACCTATTCAAACGCCTAGGGACGAGAAACTCAAAGGATCTTTGTCCTATGGTTTTATATACTTTAGGGATTCTATATTCGCGTTCTACCTGTCTTGTTCGATGACTATGTTATACAATATCGGTGTGTTTTCTGTTCATTAAATAATATTGTGAAATTGTTGAGCACTACAACTATCTATGATCAAAAATATGTAATTCGGCGTACAGTGAATCAGAGGGGCAACTATTGTTCTTCCGTAAGAATTTTCTCAAAAATATTTTTTGCATAATTTCTAGTTGCTTTGAATAATTATTCATTGCACGGCCCCATGAAATTATTCCATATTTCAAAATAGAGTTTACGAGTGTAAAATATATATTCATCATTCTCCTCCTATCACAGGAGCCCCACCAAATTCTAAAGATCTGCAGCAAGCTACGCTACATAATAGAACTAAAACGAAATGGCAGATGAGCATACTTTCTGCACAAATGGGGCAGACAACCATCACCATACTGTGGCTGTGGATAATATCAAACTATGCAGCTCATCTTAGAGGAATGTCCACAAGATCCTACAACAAAGACTTTCCATTAGCAACCGCAAATTTTATATTAACTGACTTGACATTTGTTTATGAAAACCAAAAGTTTGTTTTTTGGCTTATATATGCAAATTAGATTTTATGTTCATAATGTCTGAGTTGCCATAAAATAAACGAATAAATAAATAAACTTTAGAGATAGGAAGGAAAGTATTGGGGGCAGTTCCGCATGAAGTTAAAGAACTGAAATAAAAATGGTAGGTACCTGCTGATATGTTTTTATGTTTGTTGGCTCCTTTAGGACAAGGCAAACATAAAACCTTGGCAAAAGGGAAAATAATAGTAGAAAACTAACTGAAACACAGGGGAACACATCACGTGCGAACAACCAATTCATGGCTTCAACTCTATAATCTCCGGTTCTGGAGGAATACCAAAGTAACGTCACAATTTCCATTTCTGCTTCTATAACTCTGTGTGGAAATGTCCACGAATACTTTTTTAATTATAGCCAAATATCTTTATCTTCGATGTGTTTTAATCGCAGAGATCTAGAATCCAGGAACAGTCTCTCATCTCATGCCAATATTTCACATTTTCGGCGCTACTGTTTTTCGAATAAAGTGCCTGAATCTCTAATTTTTTTCAATATTCGAATAATGGTTCAGAAAGCACTGACAATAGGTCACATGGCTTTGGCGCTCTTGTTCAACTTGCTAGACTCTCGACTCGCTCGATTTACTCCGGTGTCTTTGGCACGTCAAGTACTGAGCGAGTACCAATTGCGAGGTGACGTATTCAGTAGAAAATGAAACGGGAAAACTTTGAGACGAAACTTTCTATTAACGAAATTGAGAAAAGAGTAGCTCTATGGGATATGTAATCATCAGATTAGTCTAATAAAAAAATTAATCGTAGGGACTGGGAAGCTGGTGATTCCGAAAGGAAAAACTTTGGTAAGTAATTTATATTTCATTAATAGTGTATTCTAAACCAAGGTCGAAAACGAATCACCAAGAAAGGGTTAATGAACGCATGAGTGTTGTAATTACTGTTTGCAAAGAGTTTGAGACCATATTATCTTTATTTAAATTTCGAAGAAAACTGTTGAAATGAGGCATTCGTATTGGATATTCTAGTGATTTTTTTTCATTGTATCTTGGTAATAACTTACGAAAGTTGATATATGAAGGAATGCAAATTCGACTAGCTCGCCTCAAACTTTGAAGGTGTTATTGAGAAAACCAAATTTCAAATGCTCATAACTCCTGAACCAATCGATCGATTCAGCTCAATAACAAACTTTACCGAGATATTCGAACAATTAAGCTAATCTGAAAATATAACAAATCCAGCTTATCTCTTTCGGAAGATAGGCAGTATACAGCAGACTTGGCGGACGGACGTACTTAGTTTCGACCACGAATCCTTCATCACAACCTAATCGATTCATACCATTTTATTCCCCATTTTCGAAAATTACAGACATTTCGCCAAACCGATAGCACGCTGTTTCATTAAATTGAGAGCGCAAGAAATATATTCAGAAGCGAATCTTTTTGAATTGCAGATGTAGATGACACATATTTTAGACATGTCTGGAAGCTACCTCATATTCTATGTTAAAACTCGCAGCCTCCTTCAAGATCAACAGTGCCACCACACTGTGCTGATGAGAAGCAGTCACCTGGAAACCGGTCCACACTTGCACTTGATGTCTTGATTCTCAGAGATTATTATCAATCGTGACTCGAACCACTGGAGCGATGGTTCTTCGGAATTGTCACTTCTTTTTTTATATTACTTTGCCGTACCGGCACAAAGGCATTAGTAGAAATCATTTTCTCTGATTTTACCTAAAATATTTCACGACACATTGAACAGGATGTTACAAGTTCAAGTTTTTATTGGATCATCATCGAAGACTAAATCTTTTTGAAATCTAAAAACTAGAAGTATTCATGACATCGTACGTTAAATTATTTCGACCTCTGATTCTCCTGAATAGTGTTCTGAAAATTTTTTCTTATTGGTAATTTTTGAATTTGTTGACAGAAATAATATAAATAGTATCACTTCAAACCGATTGTGTATGTCCAATAGCACGACGATCGCCGAACGGAATGATATCGAGTTTATTATTAGTTTCGATATAACAAAAAACTTTTCGTATTACTTCCTTCAAATTAACTGATTTTCATCATACTCTATAGTACATATTTGAACAAGAATTATGCTTGTTGCCCAAGCAACTATTCGGCATGTTTGTTGACTCGGAGAATAAGTTTGAATAATTATACGCAAGTATTTCAATAAAGCCATCTCAGCTCACGTCTTTGTTTTCAATCTTTATATCGCCTAATATTGCATCAAATAGTTTCCTTGAATCACATCATCCATTCAGGATAACAGGCATCGTTGAATATTTCGATATCATTCGTTAACATCCTGAACTCCACAGACTAGTTTTCGAGTCTTCGACAAGTTCTTGAAGAAAGTAGGGTACCTACTTCACTTATATTGAATCCTCCTAGAACCAATTTATCGTGCGTTATAATCATGTTGCTAGTCGCGTCCAAGATGAGGGGTCCCTCCGTCTTTAAATGCCAGGAGTTTCGCCATTGCTGCATGATGCGATCAATTTTGCCGGCAGACTAGGCCACAAAAACGCGTGATGTATCACCTGAGGTCTCGTGGACCGATCTATTGACAGAAATTGGAAATAGATTGAATATTGGCCTTTTATCAGTCGCCTTTCTTGTCATTCGGATCGAATATCTGTTTGTCGTAGTTTTGTATGGGGAGCGAATACGTTGAGATCGGAATCAATTTGAAGAAAGTCGAGCTTTTATTCCACAAGAGTATTGGATTTCGACAACTCTATGGGGGATGAAGAATTTTTCTGTTATATTGTCTTCACCAATGTGAAACGATCTGGTAATATATCATTATGGTTCGTGAGAGATTGTTTGCTTGTATTTCTCAGAGCAAATTGTGTTACAAGAAGACATTCATTATATTGTAACGGAAACTGAGTCCGGATCGCGAAAGCTTTCGTGAAAGAATTAGGCGAGTCATAAGTTGATCATGATCTATGTCGTCATACGTATCATCATAATCTGGCCATAACAAAGGCCAAAAGTTATAAAAAAAAATAAAAATATGAAAGAGTGCCGTATAAAATGTTCTGAAATGATTCAGATCCAGATATCAAAATTTTATTGGAAAAATCTTGAAGAAGATAATCTGGTAAATAACTAGGCGCTAAGGAAGACAGGAATATTCTTTTCAAACTAGTTGCAGCCACGCAGTCACTTATTACTTCCAAGTAATGAATTGTGCACATAAATTTTCTCTGTACATAAACGAATATTTAGATTGGTGTCGATGAATTAGTAATCGTTGATAAGACTATTTATTTATTTTGTTTTATTGGCTGTAAAACGCTACAATATATTACAGGGCTCAACCACAGCCTCTTTAAGAGATAGCCTGGAAAACAATCTGGCAACGTAGCTTGCGAAGCCAAACCGTAGGTACATACCGGTACGATGCGAAAGCGCAAGATATCGTGTTACTGCAAAAACATTTAATTTGCATATTCATCAAATTACATTTCAGGTGAACAAAAAAAGAACTTTCGACCCTACTAAGTCAATGAATTGAATATTTGAGTTACTCTTAGACAATGAACTCTCGATTGAATTAGAATCGCATTTGCAATCGAAAGGTATTTCTCTAAATTGAAACCTTGAGTAGAAAAAAAGGTATTCAGTTTGTTGTTCAGCAAGAACCACGGAAAGGTGTAGGGCCATCTCTTGCCAAGAAAAAATTGAATGATATTCTGTGTATAAATGACATAACAAATGTATTACTAAAGATTACTTGTCAGAATTTTTAACATTTTCAATCTGATAGTTTTTATTCAGCAGCCAGGTAATTATTTGTTTCACATTTATTGAATTTTCATACATTTTTGAAAGATTTTTGTTGCATTCTGTATGGTGCACAGGGGGTGGCCCTCATGAACTCTCTAAATTTTTTTAATCGGGAAATTGGTTTATGTGGTACTTTTTCGGCAGGGTCTATGAATCTCTAAAGGCGTGTAAAAATTTTCAAGAGAATTGTTATTTTTGAATTTTTTGGTTCATAGAGGTTTCCAGTATGTTCACGTTGTCTTGGCTCATTTACTTCGAGACCATAGTCCTTGATGGAATTTTTCACCGAATGAAAGTCGACCATTACAGTCTTCTTCATGCACTCTGTACAATCTCTATAACCCTTCAATCGAGAAAATAATGGAGTGACATTGAAAATTTATATCGGCTCACTCGCCTGTGGCTCGTCAGCTATATCCTTCATTTGCCAATAAAGACCCTCTTACCTTGCTTGTAATGTTACATACTATTGTTCCGTAATCTTGACGCTCACTCTATATATCGCTAAAACTCAGAGGAAACGATATTTCTATATTCGTAAAGCATAACTGAGCAGTTATGAGAAGAATTAAGCTATTTTGAGAAAAGTATCACAGAACTAATTATTCAAACAAATGTCGTTTTGAATTCTTGTAGAAAATCAAGCCCTGGGATGAATTCCATTTCATTTCACCTCATGAATATTGACGTAATATTTGAGGAAGGTGTAAGCGTCATATTTCTCGTGATATTTCTGATTCTGTTTCCTACGAAGGGGTTCTTTGGAATGGAGAGGGTGGGGAATAATGAAATAACTCGAGTCAAATTGGACCCATTGAAGTCTGGGAGAATGTCACAATTCATTTCCGAAGTTTTATGAAATTGAATACCTTCGGGTGTTCTGAGAAGAATTCCACATCACTGAAATGAAAATTATCATGGGCCAATTCAGACGCATCTCCTACTGAGAATTTTGCTAGGTTAATGGTGGAAAATCTATAAATGATGAGCGTTTCTAATCAGACAGAAGATTGTCGAATTGAATGATGTCTTCATCAAAACACGCAAACAATTCTGTATGCTGAGACGACATGATCATCAATATACGAGGGTTCAGAACCAAAACAAATATTTATCATCGAAAATCGCTTTATTGTTTATCAAAATATTTCCTATTAAGATGATATCGCATGCGTTTGAACCAATTGTCGAAGCACTTTTGTCACTCTGATTGAGGTATCTTCAAAACATGCATTCTGAACGCATCAACCGCTTCGTCAAGTTTCGAAAATCGTCGACTTCCCATTTTGTTTCTTACGTACGCAAATGAAAGAAAGTCGTTCGGTGCCAAGTCAGGACTATACGGCGAATGACTCATCAAATCGATGTTTCGAGTGCTCAAAAATGCAGTTGTTTGAGCAGATGTGTGACAGCTCGCATTGTTGTGGAGAAGGGTGATCCGTCTTCGGCGGTTGGTTTTCCTGATTTATTGAGAAACAACTGGCTAACAAATGAATGTGTACCACTCAGAACTTACTGTTCTGCGTTGTTCTAGTGGTACGATTGCGACATGTCCAGTTTTTCCGAAAACTTTGCTTGGTAGTGCTTCGTGCGCGAGCAACTTTTGTTGGATTTGGCTCATCTTGAAACACCCATACAGTCGATTGCTGTTTCGGACATATACGCGTAAATCCTCGATCCATCACCTGTCACGATATCATAGAGAAGCTTCGAAGCAACGCAATCGTAAATTTGGAGCACTTCTTTCGACCAATCGACACGAGCCATATTTTGAACGATTGACATATTGTGTGGGATGCAACGCGAACAAATTATTTGACAGTCAAATTTTCTTGTTGGTCCCACTGAAGCCTAAGGTTGTCTCGATCTCTCACGATAGGTTCCATGACGATCTTGCAATATCAGTTGATACACAGCATCAACAGTTTTCGGAACAACAACTGATTTTGGACGACCTTCAGAAATTCCGATTGGAGAGTGTATTCATTCGATTATTAAGAACACATAACTTGAGATTTTGAAATTTTGTTTATTAACACTTTATAGATTTACACTGAAAAATTTCTATCCACAATACTTAGGAGTTAAATTAGATTCATCTCTCAATTACAAGGCTCATTTAAATGATCAGAGCCTAAAACTGAAAACTAGGAATAATATTGTTCAGAAATTTGCTGGATCCTCTTGGGGTGCTGATGCTTCCACTCTTCGCACAGCATCTCTAGCCCTAGTTTTTTCTGCAGCTGATTATTGTTGCTCTGTTTGGTTTAATAGAGCACATAAACAAAAAATTGATGCACAATTCACAATTGAATACCTCCATGAGAATAATTACTGGCACCATAAGATCAACACTGGTTCATTGGTTACCAGTATTGTCTAATATTGTCCCTCCCCATATTCGCAGACAGGCTGCAGCTCTAAATTCTGGGAACAAATATCATTCTTTTCCCAATTTATTCCCAATTATTTCATATTTTCCACAAAATAGAATTCCTAGATTGAAGTCACGTAAACCAGTATGGCATAATACGTTCTTCAATATGAACATAAGTGATAATGAATAATGGAAAACTGATAGGAACTCTTACGAAACGGTCAATAAGTATGTCGTTTCTGATCCTTCTGAAAAAGTTCCTGGTTTTGATCTTCCAAGAAGTTCTCAATCGTTTGACAACAGGTCATGGTCGTACCACTAGCATGCTATTTAGATGGAACTCAGTTCCTAGCGCAAGTTGTGAATGTGGAGAAGCAGAAGAAACAATACCTCATCTCATCAATAGTTGTCCCATATATAAATTTCAGGATGGTTTTAGGGCTATTCATGATGTTTCCGATTTTTTCTTGGAATGAGTTATAAATTTCAAACGAATATGATACGTATTTTTGTTATTCAGTTCTGTTTTCTGCTTTTGTCTTTTTATTTCCAGTTTCAATGTGAACAATATGAAGAAGTCTCTGTCTCCATCAATAGAAGACCACTCTTGAAGAAAGAAGTCCCTAAAATATATTTCAGCTCATTTCTGTATTTTTACACTTAGACGGGGAGTCTAGGGTTTTTTTTTACTGGAGTTTTTTTCCTAGGCTTTTATGTCATACGCCAAATTGTATGACACCCCGTCACTAACCCCTGATCTATAGGCTTTATTGTTTGCTAACTTAATATTGTCAGCCAAAAGATCAAAAAAATATATATATATATATAGATTTACACCGATAGACTCAACTTATTACACACTTAGTGGTAGGTTTGAGGACACTCGACGTAGGAATACTTGATAATTTTAACAATTTTGCAGAACGAAAGGAAATTTATTTATCAGCACTGCGAAATGCGAATGTATTGGATGGGTGATTGAATTTGGAATGCGAATGATATACTTAGAGTGCTTGACTGAATGAGAATGATCTTACTGACTTGGAATGCCTTTTTTGGATGTGTCCCGACTATTTAATCGACAGGGATGACTGCCTCTTGGAGGGCTTTTAGAATGCCCATATATGGTCACATCAGTGTACGATTTTTCGTGAGTGAAACCAAAGACCACACGGCGCCAGGATATTTATCGCCAGCTTGAATTTGTGGATGTTTGACGCCTTTTCAAATGTGGTATTCGAACAGAGAGAACTACGACCTGGGTTGAATTCACCATACCATCGAAGAACACTGGTCCTTGATGGAGCTTTATGGCTTATAATGGAATTAAGTTAATCGATGCACCGTTGTTGAGATAATGAACATCGAAAGTTGTGAAATATAATCGTAAGAAAAGGATCTCGATGCAATTCCAGTATTTGACCGAGATGAATCTCTCAAGTTAATGTAATCAACACAATTACAGTTCGTATGTCAAAACGTTCTTACTATTATCTCAAAAAAGTTTCACGATAGAGCTATTGGATTGGAACACTAGGGTTGTCCAATTCCGAAATATAAAAGGCAACCACCGCATGTCTATAAGGACCTCAATCATATACCACTTAATACATAACTAGAGATAAGCCATTCACCACTTTATAATTAAGAAAGGACAAACATTTCAGTCTACAAATAGCACCTGAAGAAGGCTTGAAAACAGAAACCGGTCGTGTCGTAAGATTGATAATGGAACAATTAGGCAAAATACTTATTCCAATCAATATTAATAATGGATTTCAACAAAATGAATGAAATGAGTGATTGATAAAATTTATTCGACTTGAAATAAATCGAAATGTCGGCAGTTTGTTCAATTGAATCTCTGTAATCTGAATCAAAAATAATCCTTTTATTACTAATTTGCAGTTTTATGGTAGTAACCGTTCAGCTATCTTTGAAAAATGTTAATTAATTTTCTTTTATTTTTGTTTATCGACAATATTCAAATTCAGTCAAAGAAAAGACGAAATTTTACTTAACGGAGCCGCTGCGAGTTTAATGAATCATGTTTTGCATCCGATCACTTCCAAAGCAAATTCAAATATTTGAAGAACATACTTATTCCATTCATCAGTAGCAGCTCCATTACACCATAAAAATGCTGATGTGTTTTGTCACAAGTTGCGTAGATTTATTCTTTTCTGATGAAAGCTGCCAAAACTTCATTGAAAGTTACATGAAAATGCTCTCACGGCATTCATTGGATTAGATTCACATGGGTAGATTTTGAGTGAGCGGAAAAGACAATAAGACTTTCGGATGATTTCTCCGATGAGGGCCTCCACTGCTTCTAGTAACGGTTGCTTTGGATGAATTCCATTCAGTCTACAACTAATTTTAGGTTTCGACCTTTATACGACAATAAGAATAGTCGAATTGATGAGGACAGAAATTAAGCTGAAAATTAATTTTCATACCGAAAATAAGAGCATAACTATTTCGAAGAGATCCATTATATCAGGTAGTCCAACGAAAATATTACAAACAAATGGCGCGGACCCGTTGTTTTATGATAAGGAGGAAAAAGCATTTCTCCTTTTTCTGGCCAGTAACTACAATCCCTTAGCGAGGTCATGAATAGCTATTGATTATGAATAGATGATGGCTTTTTACTTATATTTCGAGTTGTCAAATTATGAATTTTATTTTGTCATATGTTGACGGTTGACTCAGTGTAATGTCTGGTTTTGTTTAATATAAATCATTTCTAAAATGATGGTCTTTCTATTTTGAACTTTCAGAAATGATTTATATTAAACAAAACCAGAGAGCAATCAATGACAGAACAGACATTCAAGGACTAAACAAAATTTACTCAACACTACTCACTCAACACATAAGAAAATAAAGAGGAAGAACAAATAATTTCGGTAAACTGAGTCAACCGTCAACACATTATGAATGAAATTCATAATTTGACAACTCGAGACATGAAGAAAAAAGGTAATGGATCTCTGTTCAGCTTATTTTAAATATATGTATCATGAAATATGAATTTGACCGTGATAAGTGTGATTATCATATAATGTTTATGTTTTATATTTCCGTCAACTTGTTAAAAAACACAGCCCTAAACGTTGTTGACGAATAAATGAGTATGATCTTTTGATCAGAAATATAGATTTCAATTGATGAATCCTAAATATCAAGTATAGAAGTGGATAACTCATTGGGATAAATAAAGCTGAATAATTTGCTGATTCTTTCACATTCTTCGCGGCGGTTGTTTTAGTACCACACCATTCCAAAGTCACTCTAGGACAAGCACTCAAAACCTCCCGACATTAATTCATTATCTTTCTACATTGTTTTCTTCAAACAGCAATATATCATTGCTACCAGCAATTACTTTATTCAGTTTTATTTTTACAAAATAACAAATTGTTGCTTCACTCAAAATATCAAAGTTTACACACTAATTATCCAATAGCTGTTGAATTCAAAGACGTATTTGGTGAGGGCTAGGGTTAACTGAAAAACAAAATGGATCTCATTCTGGTAGCATCATCTATATGTCAGGCATTTCAATAGAACTCATAATTAATTCATTCCTCTGATGAACAATCATTATATTCGGAATTTTGATGATGAGAGATGTGGAATAAGGGAGTTCGTGTATATTCATTGTTTAATCTATTTGAACTATCTTGGATTGCCCTGGTCACCAATTGTGACCATCATTCTACATTCAGAATTTTTTTCCTGTAAGTGGTAACTTTCGATGTCAGTGATTTGTGCATAAAAAAGCTCGATTTTCAACTAGAACCATCGTAAAAGAATTTCCTAAGATTCCGAGCAAAAAATATTTTGATTCGTGTCACGCGGCATTTTCGCCAACGTAACTCCATTTACATATCTCATAGATTTGACAGAACCAAGCGATACGATATTATATTCCGGGAAAAATGATTACGCTGGCAACCCGGCAGGGCGCTTAGGGCGCAAGAAATGATTCATTTGCATATAATTTGAATACCATGCCGCTAGATCCAATATGTGTCAGTTTTTTCCGAGAATGGAGAACGGAAAATTACACGGCGATTTTTTGTGGAAACCTCATGAAGTGAATCTGGAATATATTAGGTTATCATGCTTCATCTGATATATTTCATAACGTAGCAAATGAATTAAACTTTAGGTGGAACAGAAAAAATCATACATTATTGATGGAAAATTCTCCCACAGCGATGATGTTGATTGTAAATACAGATCTGTTCGGAATATTAAATAACTTATTATTATAATTATTAAGACTCGGTTAAGAAGATGAATTTCGGAGTTTCGATAAAATGTAGAAAAGCACTGATCTGAGATCAGGACAATTTGTGCGCCTGTTCTAAACTCTTCTCCTGGAATCTGGAAGAGTGGTATATTAAATAAAATTGATGAGAAAAGAGAATGTGCTCATCATTGTATAATACTAAACAATATTGTTCGACAATTTTCCTGAGTAGTTTCTACAGAGATTCTGGCATAAGGAGGTCGTATCCAGGAGCCTTTGCTTTTCTCATTGGCTACCTCTGTTGGTGTAAAAGTTTGATTTAGTAAGGACATCTAATATGGAACATCCAGAAAAGTTTCAAGTTTTGCATCTATGATATCAGGATAGGGTTCATTTAGTGTGAAGACATGTGCAAGATATATGGCAAATGCATTGCATCTTTTTTAATCTGAGGGCCCACTATCGATTGGCCATTTCAGTTGAAGTGGGTCTTGATTTTCTTTGTAGCTCTCAAGAAGTTGTACACATTTTGGTTATTTATATTTTCTATATAAAGTTGAAATTGGAAATATTCATGCAGAGTATCACTTGGTTTTCAGGTGATCTGATTAAGTACTCTATTGTTTAGCGGATTCCGTGATCTTTGTTATTTCCAATTCATCTTTATGGTTTGGAAACCCATTTGCGTTCCAAGTACATATACGTCTAAACTTAGTCATTTTAACAATTGATATAAGTAGATTCAATATGATCTGGTTCTTGTTAATGAGTTGTGCCATCATGGATTTGAGATCTGATAGGAAAGTTGATATCATCGTTTCTAAATAACTTGTATCTTGACTTCAAGTGGGTATTTTTTGTAGTGGCTAGGTTTGGGGTTTGTAGATAACATTGGTAGATTCGGCAGTATTATGTTGTCTATAACTCCTTTGAATAGTTTTGTTTTTGATCTGAATGAGATAATGAAAAGATATAGGATATTTCTGGTCTATTTCTTGAAACTAGTGGAACAACGTATGGGCTAACGACGGAAAGTTTCGAATATCGAGCTAAAATTGTTTCAATCGATTGGGTTTGACTTCCTGATGCGGAATACATGGTCAAGCTTGAGTTCGTCCGACCGGTCAGTTCAGAACAAGTGCGCTAAATTTCACGTCAATGCCTTTCTTAATTTCTCTACCTAGGCCTGGAAATTATGCTACAATCCGAGCATAGATAAAAACTCCAACAGAAAAACTCGAAGGTGGATACATATACTTTTTCTACGTACCTTCAAACACTCCTGAATACCGTGAGGGACCAACACTTGGTGTTAAGGAATTATATAATCTGAATCCTTCAACGATGAATGATTTATGTCGCAGATTTGTGTTGCCAATAAATGATCTTGCACGTTCTCAAATCAATATAATTTATCATATCCGACCTTTTTAATATAAACCCTAACCCGAGCTGAGGAATTAAATTATTATTAATTGTAATAATTGAAACCAATTTAACTTCCTCTGCCTTCTGCTTTACATTTAGAAATTTCAATCTTGACAACTTATGCCCTGTTCTAGCTAACCTATCAAATTTTAAAAATATTCTCATCTCCGTATTTTGAAGAATTTGAATTTTATTTGAATCTTTACTATTACAGTTCTTTAATGTGATATGCAGTACTTCAAATGGAAATATATATTAGCATTATAAATCATATGCTGCTATCATTTCGACAGTATATACGTTTTTCTAGATAAGTAACAAAAACTCTTTACACGCGTAGTCTATGTGTATATTGATATTTAATTGCGGTCCCAGGATAACCATTAGATATTTCGTTTCTGTGACTAAATCTACCGCCACAGAATTTTGAATTTACCCTCAGAAAATGATTCACAGCGAGACCTTGTAACAAGAGTCATAAATTTTTTTTAAGCCTTCGGTTTTTTTAATCTTAGCCAATTTTTCAAAAGGTCTGGTTCACTATTTATTGTGTGAATCACATCCCCAAAATTTCTTCCCTATACTGACATAACCGTATATTAAGCATACAAAGCAATGGGACTATTACAGATATACTTGTTCATGTTATTTTTATAGAATATTGAACGAAGAGGAGCATGAATATTTGCACCTACATCAGCTCCATAAGCTCTACTGACTTCTTTCAACTCTCTCCTATCTATTGTCTCAAACGACAGTTTCAATTCATCAAAAGCACTTGCAATAATGCTTCTTTCATCAATTTGGTTATTTCACCTGGACAAAATAAACATTCACACGAAATCCGGCTTGGCGAGCATAGAATATTTTGTTTCTTTTCTACATAGTTCGTCAACTGTTCTAGACTTTGTCGGTAACAGGTAGTAGGTTTATTGACAACAGTACAACTAATTTCTTGGGATTATTCACTTGCACTTATCTTAAGCTACAGAAATGTCATCTTCTTCATCCAACTCAGCAGTGTGGTCAAATATTGCCATCTTTCAAAGGGCAGAAATGATTGATGTTTATACCTATTTAAACTCAACATTGTAGTAAACGGGAAATCTTGGATTCTAGAAGTTATGAACAGACGGGAGCTTCACTCAACCTGATACAGAAATCAATATTTACCACAGGATATAAAAGTTTCGAACTTTAAAATCCCCAACTTTATTACTGTTGATGAATGCAGATATACGATATATTAATATTTCATTACCGGAATGAAAATACTGATTTATGAAATAATTATATCTCATTTCAACTCAATGAAGAGTATAAAACGTTGAGTTATATTCAAAACGGCTAACTTTCGGCTGGCATGCAATACAAATTTTTCCTTTCCGAATGACATATATATCATCTCGAAAACTATATAGGACAATGACTTGAAAATTAATGTTTTCTCCGTGTAACTAGAAATGGAGGCCATCGGATGTTTCGGCAAACCATGAAAGTTCATGTGCCTATTTATCGATTGGAACTGAGCTTGTTTACGAAGCAAGTTCTCCAAGACTGAAGCAAGGCCTGATAAGTTTTAATGATATCTTGAGCTCAAGTTTGTCGGGCAGTTCGTGTTTACAGTGAAGAAAAACAATTTCCCAGGTACATCCATAGATTGAGTTAATTAAGTAAAGGTGCCACCTGAAACAGTAATGGGAACAGAGCAATATTCCATTCAGTAAATGAATATTTGAAGCCATAAATTCCTAATGTAAAAGAACCCGTGGGAGTCGTTCAGATCAGGTTGTCCCGTTCGAAAGAAATAATGAGCTGATGTAAAATTCCGTAGAATTTTTATGAAATTTCCGTCTTCAGGTAGATGACAGTGAAAATTAAGCCTGAAGATGCTTCGCCACTAAGAAATTAAGAAAAATTTAATCGAGAATCTCCTGAAATAGAACACCCATTTCAGGCGGAGATGCAAGTAGCATTAAGATGCGATGCCGAGGTTGTTAGGAAGAAATACTGCCTTAATATCTCAGTTTAGCCAACAATGAGTCATATTCGTTAAGGTTCGGAGATGACTTATATTGCGTTATGGAAGTTTCTCTCATTATCTCCTTCAGCAGAGATGCCCTTATCTTAACGGAGATGTTACTCAGCGAATTTAGGAAAAATCTTTCATTTTTCTTTCAATTAACCAAGAAGATAAGCATTTTAACAATGACAGATGAAATAGAATGGAATTTAAGTTTTCGGTATTTATTCTATTGTGAAAAACAGGTTTGTTTGTCATTAGAAAATGCGCCTTTTCCTTTCAATATTGAACAAAGCGCAGTTGTTCTAACGAAAATAATATGTGATTATGTGATTGCACATCAATCACTTGTAACTTATAAGTATCAAATTGATAGAACTCCGAAAATTAGATCAAATTTTTTCTCATCTCTGCTATGAAGACTTCTTTGAAATACTTCCAACAACTGTCCTCTAAACTACCGGCATATCAATAGATTGTGCACCTATGGGATTAAATGCAGAATTACTTTCTCTTAGATTTTTTGAAGGTTCCTCTTCTTTGGATATTATAGATGTTCAGTTCCATTTTATCAGATGATTTTCTTTTATAGCACGTTGTACTAACTTCGACATATCGGTGTCTAACACTTGAGAAATCTTATTCTTTCTTTCAAAGGACGTTTTGTTTTTAATATGAAATCTTCGCATTTGCATTCGCAGGGCGTCTATATATGCAATAAATCTTTCTCTGAGTTTCATTATCAGGACCAACTTTTCATGAATAAGCCCGGACTGTATTTGCCTCTTGGAGGTGGTTTTATGTCTCATTTATTTTTCATGTTTTTTCTGGTGAATCTTTCACTTAAGGAACGGCGCATTTGATGGTTTATCTCATATCTGCTTGAGTCACATCATTATAGGGTTCAAGCTGATTTTGTGTTAAGGATGGAACACAAGCAAATATGAGACAATGTAATATGATATGTCTAGCGATGCTGGATAATGGGTCTTGATAAGCGAAAGACCATATCTAATCGAAATTCCCAGATATTCCAGACAGTAATAAACCTCTCAAAAATATCACACCAATAATCATAAAACCTAAGATTTAAAACAAAATTTATTGATCTGCTACATGGAAATCTTGATGGATGTACGACCTAATAAAATTTGAGAATTAGGGGAGTTCGACATATGATATATTTACGTGGCTTTTCGACCTTTAGGGATTATGGTTTCGAATTAACGATGGGAAAAAGGTGGATCTTTAGTAAAAATTAAAATTAAATCAGTGGACTAATCAGAGGTTTGTATCAAGAGACTCAGTTGACTAAAGCCAATGAAACTTAGATTTCTAATTAGTGGGGTAAATTTCGAACTATCGAAAAGAAGGGCACCAATTAGGAGAAATTAGGAAATTCCGGATTATGTTCGATAACGCCCACGGACAAAGGGATATGAGGAAAAATTAGGGAATGGAAAGTCAGTTCAACGTGATCCGTAACCATGAAAACACTTGAAAAAGGTATAGAAAAAATCAGTCTTTTGAATTCTAGGAAAATAGTAATTGTGTTTTAAATTAAGTGAGTTCAATATTTCGCTAGTGAAGTTCCGTGTTAGAAGTCCAAGGAAAAAGGTCAGATATAAACTTCATAAACAGTCAGAAGTCCATAGTCCGAAACCTCCAATAATATTTTGTCAGAAATTGTTTTAATTATTTTTTTGTGCTTGCTAAAATTGTCATTTTGTTTTTTTTGTGTGCTTCGAATAAATTAGTTTTTGTTATTCAGGAATTTTATTGAGTTTCCTAATCTTAAGAACTGAAGACTCGTCCTTTCTAGCCACGAGCCGAACCCTGAAGATTTCTCCCGTCAGGAGAAATTCTAAAATAAACAAGGGTTTTTATATATTTTTCAATTTTTCTTTTGAACGCCTCTTCGTCGGTGGAAAGCCGCTCTTCTACTAGGACGTTGGAGAGAGGTGTTCATTACAACAAACCTCGAAAGGCGTCATTCCTAATGTGAAATCAGAAAAACTGAGAAGAATTGGGAATTACTACGACATAACAACCACCTTCTAGACAAAATACTATCAGGGCTAATCTAACAAAAGTTAAACCTGAGAGTGAAAATCAGAGATAGAAGAATTGTATATATGAGATACCATGCGAATTCGGAAGATATTATATCAGAGAGGTAAAACGCTCTTTTAAGGTGAGAATTAAAAAATACCAGAAGCTTTCTCGATAAATCCAAGTTAGTCCAACATGCTATAAAAAACCATTTAATGAAATGGAACGATTCATATATCATAACCAAAGATGAAAAATCAAGGAAGAAACATTTATGAATATTTATTCAACCCATAAGTGCACCATAAACTCAGTTGCCAGGAGTCTGGAGGCCAATTGTTCGAATTAAATTGAAGTCTTCAAACCTCAGATAAATAAAAATTAATCTAGTCATCAGAATTCTAAATCTTATCAGAGAAAATTACAAGATCTTAAATGCTGTCAGCATTTTCAAGAGCTAATATTTTTTATTGGAAAAAGATGTCTATCTAAACGAAACAATATGAGGTGGTGGTTATTGCCCAAATAATAAATCTACACAAGAACAGAAGGAAATTTGTCGAGGTAATTCAAGCAAAATCCACTAACCTTTCATTGAAATCTAAAAATGCACTAAAACAGCTTCAACATTTCCGTTATTTTCGTTTCATATTGTGATCCAACACCACCAGTGCTTGCATTCACACAGCTTGTGAATGATTTGAAAAAAAAAAACATTTCACTGGTTCGAGGATTACAATGAACCACAGAAATCTCTCTTTCATGTTGATTCCTACCAGTTTATTTTCGCTGCAACCCACTTCAAAAGGATTTCCATCACAAAGATCATCATTATATGAGCACCAAATGTATTGCAGATCCGATACAATTTCTCTCATAATTAGCAATTAAAAATCACGCAGTAGAAGATTCAATGAGAGAACGGTGGATACGGAAGGTATATATCAATGTTATTAATTAACAGTGACATTGACTTCAGTTATAGCTTACCTCTGAGTATATGAGAAAGTGAATATATCATCTGGTGGAAAAGTTCTACGACAGTAAATTTCGAGAATAAGCAAGATATGAATGTTGTCAATATATGCACAAAAGTTTGTTTGAATTCGTGGAATATCTTATGGGGTATAACGTAAAAAAAATTATTTTTGGAAGTTTTAGATGAATTTCTAATGTGTTACGCAAGCCTATTTATTTCAACCTAATTCAAATATCTCTCAAGTTACAAGTTGATCTGATAGATATCTAAGGATTTATAGAGGAAAACATTAATGTACATTTCATGAGTGAGATTTCGTATTTAAATAACTCTAATAATCGACTCAATGAACTCAAGTTTTGATGTTGTTGCGATATTTTCACAACAAAGGACACTTCTGGGAATTTAGGGCCGCGGCCGTCACTTCCAAGAATGCTTCTATTGGACGAAATTTTAAAATCCCTAAGCTGAGCGCAGGTACTTCGATCGATCTTTCTCAATTATTCAAAAACCCTCTCAGTTGAGTTCGAGTTTGACCACCAGTCTGGTCAGTAGGTTTTACTTTTCACCAGTAAATAAAACACTCTACACTCTAAAAGTTCCTCGTCGATTAAAATAATCTCTCTCATATACATTTTCTCCAGTTGGGTCAGTTAGTTACCCTAGTTTAGTGTGAATTTGAGTTACTCAGCTGCAATTCCCAAGTAAAACAACAAAGTTGTGATTTGTGAATCTGTGAAGCAGTTGCATATCGCCAAGCCAGAATTTGTAAGTGAAAATCTCAGCCGAAGTACCTGCACCTTCTTCTGAGGAATCTACCCTCGAAGATTGAAGCAAAGCTGTGGTGAACTTCAAATTAGAAAAAAAAAAGTCAGATCTCTTTGTTATTTAGTATAACCAGAAGTGCCCAAGATTTAGCAAAGAAGTTCAAATCCTTGGATTTTGTAGACATTTGAAAACTCTTCTTCTCTGTGAATATATAATTTCGTTACAATTAGAAACTTGTTTTATTCACATTGCAGAATATTTTTTTACCAAAGATAATTTTTGGATCTACTCTTAGAGTATAAGCAGCGACTCAGGAAGAGCGCCTCTCTCCATTAAGCGGATAATAATTATTTACTCCTAATTTTGTATCCGCACAAATTGGTCCTTCGAACCGTATCCAAGAATTCGACTTTGGTAGAGTTTGCAAGATTGTGAATTTTATGTGTTCACACAATCTGTAGTTTTGTTCATTTGCTTTCTACTTTGATAAGTTTCTTCATTCTCTTTCATTTTATATATAGTACATTTTACTTGAGCTCTAATTAAAATGGAAAATGAATCTTATAATAACCTCAGGTTTAAACGCTCAATATTCAAGGCAAAAATAACTTTTGATCAAAACTCGAAATCACAATCAATTCCAAAAATACCACGAATCACTCGAGCTGCTTTCACGGGTTATGACGAAGTTCAGGATTTTATTGAACTTTTGCCGAAACCCAAAAAATTGATGATGAAGATCGAGAGGAAGTAGAAGTGAACTTCCATATCATTGCTGGAAAATTTGAACTCCAAATTGAAAAAATGTCATCCTCTATTGCTAGATCTTCTATTCCTCAAAGACAGTGTAATATTAGTTTACCACAGATAAAAATTAAAACGTTCAAGGGCGATGCCTCTGAATGGACTCCTTTTCTTCAATTATTTGATGCTATGATTTTATCGAACACCTCTCTCTCTGCAATTCAGAAGTTTATATATTTAAAGATGTCTTTGCGAGATGAACCACTCAAACTCATAGGTTTATCTGTAATAGATAAGAACTTTGAAACTGCTCTAAGTATTTTAAAAACAGGTATGAAAACAAGTTGACAGTGATCAACACTAATTTCATTTCCTTGTTAGAGACCACTTCAATGACCAAATGTGACGCTGTATATTTAAGAGAATTTGTAACCAATTGTAAAAGGAATTGGGATTCTTTGCATAATCTGGGTTATTCAGAGGCAGAACTGCTAGAATTCTTTTTCATTTATGTTTTTAGCAAAAAGACTGTCGTCAATACTAGAGGAGCAATTGAAACTGAAAGGAATAGTGAAAACTACCTTCTTTGAATCAGTTTTTTAAATTTTTAGAATAAAGAAGTTCAGTTTTTGAAAATCTGAGTAATTCTGAGGTACCAGTGATCAATAAAAATTGGAGATCTCAAACTAAAACTTGTCTTCATATAGCTGTCATGGTTCATCAAATTCACAGCAATGCTCTTTCTGCAATGACCTATCTCACAAATTTATTCTTGCAACAAATTTAAAGGCAAATCTCTCATTGAAAAGGAACAGTTCGTGAATTCTAAAAAACTCTGCTTCAATTGTCTAGGTAACGGTCATCAAATAATCCAATGTAGTTCTAAAAGACTTTGCATGGTGTGCTCAAAAAACATCATTCTTTGCTTCATCCCAATCAAAACTCAGTTTCTCACAATTCACAAAATTCTTCTTATGTGGGACATCATGCTGAGGTTTCTTTTCGCAGCTCTAGCCCAAATAATTCGTATTTCAACTCGCGACCAAGACTTCCTCACTCCTCAAATTCTGGATCCTAAGCCCAACATGAATCTCAGTCCAAGCAGGAAGTCGAATATAGCGTTCCCAAGGTTCTCAGGCATTCTCTGGTATTTCCACAAAATATAATCATGTTCTTCTGGCCACAGCTAATGTTTACTTATACAATTCTCAAGGGCACAGAATCAGACTAGAGCCATTCTGGACAACGGATCTCAAACTTCCTTATCAAGGAAGACTTAGTCAAGAAACTAGGGATTCGTTTTACAACCACTCTACCATAGTTTCAGTAATAGGATTGAGGAATAATCGTTCTACAAAAAAGATAGATCTCACTATCTTTTCAAATGTTCCTCCATATCAAAAGTTCACAATTCAAGTTGAAAGTTTCTCAGTGGAACATCCCTAGTGAATTGAGACTAGCGGATCCCGATTTCGCTAAACCTTCAGATATCGACATGCTCATCGGTGCCGGTCTATATTATGTATTAATTTCCCAAGGTAGTTTTTATCTTGCTAAAAATCTACCTACTCTTATCAACACCCATTTGGAATGGGTTGTTGGAGGATCATTTCCATCTCAGCAACAGACACAAGGTCAGCAATCTTTCTTGAGTGTAGCTCGAAATTAACACAGCAGCATTTCCCTGCTGTCCCGAGTGTCTAAGGAGTCGGAACTTGAGCAGCAAGTCTCTAGATTCTGGAAGCTAGAAGATGTTGCCAAGGCTATGCCTTTCTCTCCAGTTGATGAAGCTGCAGAAACATTGTTCATCAATACAACCAAGGTCTTAATGGATGGAGGGTTTCAAGTTGACCTGCCATTAAAATCTCCAAAGGAACAACTGCATCTTGGAGATTCCTTCGATATCGCTCGAAAAAGGTTTGGCAACCTAGAAAGGTATAGTTCTGATCCTGATCTCAAAATAGGATCCTTGGTTCTTTTGGAGGATGAGGATACCCCACCACTAAAATGGCCTATAGCTAGGGTATTGGAAGTTTTCCCAGGAAGGAATAAAAAAAGGGTAGTGAAGCTGAAAATGGCTGATGGAATCTTCATTAGAAGCATTCCAAAAATTATGTCCCCTTCCCATATCAGAGGAATCTGAAAATTAGGCTCACTTCTCCTATTGGAAAACCCGTATCGTTTCCTATGAACTGTGATTCTCTTGCCTTTTTCGTTAGTTGATTGCTTTCTTCTCTCCTTTTATTTTTTCATATTTGTTTCTTATTGGCACGATTCTTGTTGAAGTTAGAAAACTTCAACAGGTGGGAGTATGTTGCGATATTTCCACTTTAAAGGACACTTCTGGGAATATGGGGCCGCGGCCGTTACTTCCAAGAATGCTTTCTATCAGACGGAATTTTGGGAATCCCTAAGCTGAGCAGGTACTTCGTTCGATCTTTCTCAATTATTCAAAAACCCTCTCAGTTGAGTTCTAGTTTGACCACCAGACTAGTCAGTTTACTTTACCAGTAAGTTTATTTTTCGCCAGTGAATACACCATTCTAAACTCTAAAAGTTTCTCGTCGATTAACATAATCTCTCTCATATACATTTTCTTCAGTTGAGTTAATTAGTTACCATAGTTTATTGTGAATCTGAGTTATTCAGCTGCAATTCTCCCAAGTAATACAAGAAAGTTGTGATTTATGAATCTGTGAAGCAAATGCATATGCATTTGGCGATATCGCCAAGCCACAATTTGTTAATGAAAATCTCATCCATAGTACCTGCACCTCATTCTGAGAAATCTACCCTCGACGAATGAAGCAAAGCTGTGGTGAATTTCATATTAGAAAAAAAAGGTCAGATCTCTTTATTATTTAGTATTACCAGAAGTGCCTAAGATTGAGCAAAGAAGTTCAAATCCTTGGATTTTGTAGACATTTAAGAACTCTTCTCTGTGAATATAAACTCTCAAGTGCCAAACATTGTTTATTCTTCTTCTCTGTGAATATATATATATTGTTACAATTGGAAACTTGTTTTATTCACATTGCAGATATTTTTTCTACCAAAGATAATTTTTGTATCTACTTTTAGAGTATAACAAGCGACTCAGGAAGGGCGCTTCTGTACATTAAGCGCGTGATAATTATTTACTCCTCATTTTTTACCCGCACAGATGTTTTGTCACCCTCAACAGTTGCTTAGTTACAACAATTTTAAATTCAATTTTTTTCAATTTTGCAATTATCTTGACTAATGGAGCAACCTCCACGTTGAAATTAGGGGATATCTGGTGTTTGTAACCACAAGGAACTCATTAAAGTCAGTCAGCATTGACACACCTTGTGAATTAGTTAAAAAAAACATTTCAGCGGTTTAAGGATTACAAAAATCCTTGGAAAGCTCTCTTTCTTTCGATTCTTACCAGTTTATTCCCGCTGCAGGACACTTTGAGGAGATTTTCATTTAAAAAATCCTTATTTTATGAACACCAAAAGCATTGCAGATCCGACACATTTCCTCTCATAATGAGCAGTTAACGATCACGAAGTACTAAAGGAACATTCCGCTTCCTCGTGAAAAATATTCGAAAAGGAATACGTATAATTTGGCGTAATGACTCCAGCGACAGTCAATTCATTCTATCCATGAATGCCGATTTTTTGAGGTTTCTGTTCCTTCTCCTCTTCATAAAAATGTCAAAGACTTTCTCACGCAAATGATTCCGAAAGAAACCACGACGAAACGGAATTGCCACCCATAAAGAGCTGCTCTTATTGAATTCCAGTAAAAAATTTATCGTTTTCCGGAAACGATTATTCTAATATCAGAGCAGAAAGAGAAACGTTTCCTTGGTGATAGAGAGCTGGGTCGTGCTCTCTGCTAGCGACGTTACGCAAATGGATATGGCCTAACTGTGGATAACTGGGAGCATAATCTTCTACCGATATAAAGGGAATGGGCCAACCGATGAGGTAACATTGTGAAACATAGAGTGAAATTGTTTCTTTGAATCGCACCACTTAGGACACACTTTCAGGTTGGTTTCGGCTTGCTCTATATTCTCAACGAGCCTGCCCTCTGAATGGCCTCGAATTTCATTGGACGCTGAAAGTCGTAAGGTTATTACTTCGGAGATTTGAAAAAAATGTTATGTCACATGGATGGTTTGTTCTTTCTAATCAAAAGAGTTTCATCTTTATTGCAGGTTGGTACTAAACCTGAGATCAAATTCGAACTTCTGAATGAAATAAGATAATCCGTTGACATTCTTTTACAATTTACAATCCCATGGTGAGTGGGGTACTCAATAATTATGAAAGCTATACATGCAAAAAATGTCATATCTTCTATACCAACATAAAGTCGTAAGGGTGTCCTGAAGTGAAGGTATAAAAGAAAAGTAGAGATTCCTAAGTCAGTTTTTTCACATAGCATCTACCCTTTTCCTGATATTCAAGTGGAATTTGGCATAGATACTATGACTATAATGATAGTTTTATCCACGTGAGAAGGCTATTATGAAATAAGATCTTTAGGATATTATGTTTTTCACACTTGTTTTCCTCCAGGATTTGTTTTTTGATTGGTAACTGTTGATTTATAGAAATTTTAAGAGAAGCATTGTTATTATACTGAAAATTTTGGTCTCCTGTAGTTTTGTCGTATCCACCATCAATTTCGGATAAAAAATTTTTGAACAATTCTCTCGAAATCCTCAGAAAATTCAGTTTATATGCTGTGGAGAAGGAATTCATTATTAGCCTTCAGGAAAATAACTGAGGCACCACCTCTGTTTTCATAATTGTCGTTTAAATGCTCCAATGCCAAAACTGAAAAATGAGCAGACGCACCGTTAGGTATGCACTAACCACATTTCTCGTCATAGCAAAACGGGAGTATCTTCCTATAACAAGGACGAATCGTATTCTACTAAAAGTTTGTATGATTGACCTGTTAGTCGATCTGAAGACAAGAAGGATCCGTTTGAGTCCCTGAAAACAGGCTTCATCAGTGAAAACATAAAAGTTTATGTATTCATTGATTATCTCCTTAGTGAAATTTACGGATTAGTTTGGTATGTTAAAAAATCCTTGATTCACAATATCGAGTTAATCCAAAAAGGCGAATTTGAAGGGTGTTTTCTTTATCTCTTTCAAATTTTGTTTTTTATGTTTATACTGGCTTACCTAGGTATACATAATGTACACCCCTCAGAAGCTAATTAAAGCTTGTGCGAGTTAGGTTAACCAGTGTGTGTTCTGTGTAGGCTTTGTTACTGTGTCCTTACGCCACCTTAGGCACAGCACTGTTAATTTTAGACCCAACAGTGAATGGTGGCCGCATACCGAAAGCTAGAAAATTTCTTTCCTAGCCCCGGACTTAAACCTACGACATTTCGGGTTTCCACGTCAAAGGTCAAGGCTTTATTCCACTAAGCTATGCGACACGCATAGTATTTTGTATTTTTGTTATTCAGTTATTTTTTCTGCTTTTGTCTTTTTATTTCCAGATTCGATGTGGGCAACTTGAAGAAGTCTCTGTTTCCATCAATAGAAAACCACTCTTGAAGAAAGAAGTACCTAACATATATTTCAGCTCATTTTTGTACTTTCACACTTAGGCGGGGAGCCAGGGTTTTTTTCAATGGGGTTTTTTTCCTAGGCTTTTATGTAATACGCAGACGAATTGTATGACACCACATCACTAACCCCTGATCTATATGCTTTATTGTTGGCTAACTAAATATTGTAAGCCAAAAGTTCAAAAGAATATATATTGTTTGAATATAAATTCTTTGTCTTTGAAATTATATAGGTAAAGTTTTAAGGGTAGAACGACTCGTTTTTTGGGACAAATCTTGAGTGAAACTCTTCATTTTTCGCCATAACATAACCTATAATTCAGTTAGTAAACAGGCAAAGATAATTTGATGTAGAAATAAAAGTAAAAATATATTTCAATGTATTCCAGAGGCCCTGAAGAAGAATTGAATTAAATTCGAAAGCTTGGCGAAGAATGAAGAGTTTCACTTAAGATTTCTCCCAAAAAACGAGTCGTTCTACCCTTAAAACTTTACCTATATATATATATATAGATTTGTTTGACCGCCTACACAGACCCAAATCGGTACACTCTACCGACTTTTCGGTCCAAAAGTGACGTTGTCAGACCCCGGCTCCGGGTCTGACAACGTTTTTCAATGGAATCATAATCAGGGGGTCAGGGGGTGTTAGATATGAATTTTGAGCCGGGTCCGAAAAGTCGGTGAAACATCATATTTTATACAGAAATACTTTGGGGAACGGCCAGTGCGAAGGCGCTTCCGGCGACCTCGTCTTGCTGTATTTAAACGGTATACTCAATCAACGTCTCCAATCCCTAAATCTGGCAACGCTGCGCCTTGTGTATAAACCCGAAATTCTTATTCTTCTACAACTTATACAAACTCGGTATAGGGGAACGTCCTCCAGAAGATAGTTTATTCATTTCTTCCAAGCGGACCGAAAATATGATCCCATCTCACTGATATTTCATTTTTCAAATGAGTATAGTTGAAAGTCATAAAAATGGGGTACATTAGCTCGTCGTTAGAAGAAAACTACCTGGAAAATTTTTCACATAAAAATTTTATTATCATTCTTTGGATAACAACAGACTTACGAATCATATTCATAAGAGTCATGGAAATTTCAATCACCCTTTATAGGGAGTCGTTACAGAAAATTTTCGATATTTTTCTGAATTTGACTTTTCCGAATTTTTTTTATATTCACGAAATGAAATGAATCTGGACAAAATTTTAATTGAGAAATGTACAAGAATATTATATGGATCTTAAAAAATTTAGAAAAGCACTGGCGTGAGGTCATGAGCATCAGCGTGTTTATTCTTAATGCTGATGAATATCTTACGAGATATTTATTTATTTATTTATTTATTAACGGGATAAACCCAATTCCACAAATCCAAACTAATACATAATTATAATTGCAATACATAATACAACTCAATACAGATTGATAGAAAAAAAGAAAATAATACAAAAATTCCAGAAATCAACTAACGGATCAATACAAACTTCGATTGACACAACGCACAATCAAGGGATATCTGAGATTAAAGAAGTCTATGCCTGTTCTACTGGCAGTGTTAACATGTTGCGAGATTCTTGGAATTGGCGAAGCTCTAGTATAACCGTACCTATAAGTCCTGAAAGCTAGCAGAGCGGTGCCTCTAACATTTCTAGATGGAACGTGAAAACCAAACAGAGATAGAAGGCCGGAAGAGGACAGAAGCCCCCCGACCAATCTAGCAAACAACAATACATCCGCCCTTATCCTACGAGTACGTAAAGCAGGAAGGTGAAGAACTGATCTCATATGAGTTGCGGAAAAATTTACTCGCGATATTCCCATCCTGCACGACATAGAGAGAAGAAACCTATTTTGGACTCGTTCTATCCTGTCACAATCTTTCATAAGTGTATGGAGACCATACACAGGAGGCATACTCAAGATGCGGCCTAACAAGACTGACATAAAGGTGCTTCAAAGTATTGACATCCCTGAACTCAAGCGAGTGCCGCCAAATGAACCCCAGCATACGAAATCCCGCACTAACTATATGGTCAATATGCGCCCTGAAACACATCTTATTGTCGTAAACAACACCTAAGTCTTTAACGATGTCAGCAGAAACTATTGATTGCCCCCTCAGATAGTAGTATGATACAAAGCGCTGCTCACGCCTAACTATACTCATATGTTTGCACTTACCAAGGTTAATGATGACTTTATTATCTTTACACCATTGTTCCAATCGATTCAGATCAGATTGAAGATCTAGCATATCGATTAGAGTGTTAACTCTTAAATAAACCTTGAGGTCGTCGGCGAACAAAAGGAAACGTGCAAACCTAAAGCAAGTGGTAATGTCATTTATATAAATTAGAAACAACAGAGGGCCCAAATGACTACCCTGAGGTACACCTGAATCAACAATGTATGTCGGGGAGAAGGAATCACGAACTTTAACTGATTGAGTACGGCGGGTGAAATATGATACAAACCACTTCCTCAAGATGCCAGTTATTCCAAAAGACGACAGCTTCTCACTCAAAATGCAATGATCTACCTTATCGAAGGCCTTAGAAAAGTCAGTATATACAACATCAACCTTACCTCCACTTTCTAAGACATCGAAGACATACTGGGCGAAAATCAGTAGATTGGACTCAACACCCCTACCCTTAGTAAAGCCATGCTGTTGCTCGACCAATCTGGACGATATATCCTTCCGTATACGATCCAGCATCAATGTCTCAAGAATTTTAGGAATGGCGCTTATAATGCTTATAGGCCTATAATCAGCAATATTATACCGACTCCCAGACTTAAACAATGGCTTAACCGTACTACACTTCCACTTGGTAGGAAAAACACCAGTTGATAAGGACCTGTTGAACAATATCCTGAGTGGAAGTGCAATTGAGGAACAGCAGTTCTTCAAAAAGAATGCAGGCAGGAGGTCAGGTCCCGGACCCTTCCCAGCATCAAGAGTCTCCAACTTCCCGGCAACCTCGCCAAGAGAAAAAGATGAATTGCCCCCGCCGAAGTGATCCGAACAGGTCGAGTCAACGGAAGGAGCAGGGCCCGAAACATAGGTAGATCTAAAATGTTTGGAGAAGAGGGCAGCTATGTCGGTGTCACCCTCTACACTTCTTTCATGCAGGTGCATAGTTGACGGCAAATCATTGTCAGTTCTTTTAGAATTAGTGAAATTCCAAAATGACTTTATATTATCCTTTATTGACTTTTCCATGCTCTCAATATAATGAGAATAACATGACTCAGCCATTCTAGCGCAAGCCGACCGAATCTCGGAAAATGAAAGATAATCCTCCCAGCGTTTATATCTCTTATAATCACGATGAATTTCTTCTTTTTTTCTTAAAACAAGTTTTTAGCTCGGGAGTATACCAAGGAGGAAAAGTGGACTTCTTAATGAGAATTTTTGGAACAAATCTATCTATGGCCCTGAAAACAACATCGTAAAATACACCAACCATATCATCCACCCCAGCATCGTCATGGAGCAAGGTCTCCCAATTGAGCTCTAAAAGTGTTTATTTAAAGCTGTGTAATTCGCTTTCTTAAAATTGTAATAGGTCCTACTCACATCTGGAGAATGTACGATGCTGACAGGGATACTAGCAAAAAGTGCGGGATGATAGGCATCCAACCTAGAGAGAACATCAACGGCAGGCTCAATTGAGAGATGGCGATTTCCAGAGAACACGAGATCCAACAAACGGTCATACGAGTTCCTTACAGAATTTATTTGAAAAAGATCATTAAAAGCAGCGGGTGTGATCTTAACAGACCAAATCTAGCAGACCGTTTGTCGGAAATACCCGAACGGCATGGTCATTGGCGTGCGGGTTGATTCAAATTATTCATTGAATAGGCGGAATTCTCGGGAAATATCAACAGGAATGAATTGAAATTTGGCATTAGGAAGGGAAGAGGTAGTAGAAATATAGTGCAAGTGAAATTTTTCTCTTCTCTATTATAATTCGAGCATTTTCCGACCTATATAGTAACATTTAATATCTCAGAAACCTCTCGATAGAACATTTTTATTTTTGGGATGAAGTTAGATGACAACAAAGGAAACTCGATAGTGAAAAAATTTTCGACTGCCCGACGGTCCATCATGTAGTTTTTCCGATATATATATAGCATATTTCAATATCTCGGAAACCTCTCGATAGAACATTTTTATTTTTGGGATGAAGTTGGATGACACCATAAGGAATTCGACTATGAAAAAATTTTCGACTGCCCGACGGTCCATCATGTGGTTTTTCCGATATATATATAGCATTTTCTAATATCTCGGAAACCTCTCGATAGAACATTTTTATTTTTAGGATGAAGTTGGATGACACCATAGAGACTTCAACTATGAAAAAATTTTCGACTGCCCGACGGTCCATCATGTAGTTTTTCCGATATATATATAGCATTTTAAAATATCTCGGAAACCTCTCGATAGAACATTTTTATTTTTGGGATGAAGTTAGATGAAAACATAGGAAACTCGATAGTGAAAAAATTTTCCACTGCCCGACGGTCCATCATGTAGTTTTTCCGATATATATATAGCATATTTCAATATCTCGGAAACCTCTCGATAGAACATTTTTATTTTTGGGATGAAGTTGGATGACACCATAAGGAATTCAACTATGAAAAAATTTTCGACTGCCCGACGGTCCATCATGTGGTTTTTCCGATATATATATAGCATTTTACCATATCTCGGAAACCTCTCGATAGAACATTTTTATTTTTGGGATGAAGTTAGATGACAACAAAGGAAACTCGATAGTGAAAAAATTTTCGACTGCCCGACGGTCCATCATGTAGTTTTTCCGATATATATATAGCATATTTCAATATCTCGGAAACCTCTCGATAGAACATTTTTATTTTTGGGATGAAGTTAGATGACAACTAAAGGAAACTCGATAGTGAAAAAATTTTCGACTGCCCGACGGTCCATCATGTGGTTTTTCCGATATATATATAGCATTTTCCCATATCTCGGAAACCTCTCGGTAGAACATTTTTATTTTTGGGATGAAGTTGGATGACACCATAGAGACTTCAACTATGAAAAATTTTTGACTGCCCGACGGTCCATCATGTGGTTTTTCCGATATATATATAGCATTTTACCATATCTCGGAAACCTCTCGATAGAACATTTTTATTTTTGGGATGAAGTTGGATGACACCATAGAGACTTCAACTATGAAAAAATTTTCGACTGCCCGACGGTCCATCATGTGGTTTTTCCGATATATATATAGCATTTTCCCATATCTCGGAAACCTCTCGGTAGAACATTTTTATTTTTGGGATGAAGTTGGATGACACCATAGAGACTTCAACTATGAAAAAATTTTGGACTGCCCGACGGTCCATCATGTGGTTTTTCCGATATATATATAGCATTTTACCATATCTCGGAAACCTCTCGATAGAACATTTTTATTTTTGGGATGAAGTTAGATGACAACAAAGGAAACTCGATAGTGAAAAAATTTTCGACTGCCCGGCGGTCCATCATGTAGTTTTTCCGATATATATATAGCATATTTCAATATCTCGGAAACCTCTCGATAGAACATTTTTATTTTTGGGATGAAGTTAGATGACAACTAAGGAAACTCGATAGTGAAAAAATTTTCGACTGCCCGACGGTCCATCATGTGGTTTTTCCGATATATATATAGCATTTTCCCATATCTCGGAAACCTCTCGGTAGAACATTTTATTTTGGGATTCCGATATATATATAGCATTTTCCCATATCTCGAAACCTCTCGGTAGAACATTTTTATTTTTGGGATGAAGTTGGATGACACCATAGAGACTTCAACTATGAAAAAATTTTTGACTGCCCGACGGTCCATCATGTGGTTTTCCGATATATATATAGCATTTTACCATATCTCGGAAACCTCTCGATAGAACATTTTTATTTTGGGATGAAGTTGGATGACACCATAGAAACTTCAACTATGAAAAAATTTCCGACTGCCCGACGGTCCATCATGTGGGTTTTCCGATATATATATAGCATTTCCCATATCTCGGAAACCTCTCGGTAGAACATTTTTATTTTTGGGATGAAGTTAGATGACAACAAAGGAAACTCGATAGTGAAAAAATTTTCGACTGCCCGACGGTCCATCATGTGGTTTTTCCGATATATATATAGCATTTTACCATATCTCGGAAACCTCTCGATAGAACATTTTTATTTTTGGGATGAAGTTGGATGACATCATAGAGACTTCAACTATGAAAAAATTTTTGACTGCCCGACGGTCCATCATGTGGTTTTTCCGATATATATATATAGCATTTTACCATATCTCGGAAACCTCTCGGTAGAACATTTTTATTTTTGGGATGAAGTTGGATGACACCATAGAGACTTCAACTATGAAAAAATTTTTGACTGCCCGACGGTCCATCATGTGGTTTTTCCGATATATATATAGCATTTTACCATATCTCGGAAACCTCTCGATAGAACATTTTTAATTTTGGGATGAAGTTGGATGACACCATAGAGACTTCAACTATGAAAAAATTTTCGACTGCCCGACGGTCCATCATGTGGTTTTTCCGATATATATATATATATAGTTTCCTTTGTTGTCATCTAACTTCATCCCAAAAATAAAAATGTTCTATCGAGAGGTTTCCGAGATATGGGAAAATGCTATATATATATTGGAAAAACCATATGATGGACCGTCAGGCAGTCGAAAATTTTTTCACTATCGAGTTTCCTTTGTTGTCATCTAACTTCATCCCAAAAATAAAAATGTTCTATCGAGAGGTTTCCGAGATATGGTAAAATGCTATATATATATCGGAAAAACTACATGATGGACCGTCGGGCAGTCGAAAATTTTTTCACTATCGAGTTTCCTTTGTTGTCATCTAACTTCATCCCAAAAATAAAAATGTTCTACCGAGAGGTTTCCGAGATATGGGAAAATGCTATATATATATCGGAAAAACCACATGATGGACCGTCGGGCAGTCGAAAATTTTTTCATAGTTAAAGTCTCTATGGTGTCATCCAACTTCATCCCAAAAATAAAAATGTTCTACCGAGAGGTTTCCGAGATATGGTAAAATGCTATATATATATATCGGAAAAACATCATGATGGACCGTCGGGCAGTCGAAAATTTTTTCACTATCGAGTTTCCTTTGTTGTCATCTAACTTCATCCCAAAATAAAAATGTTCTATCGAGAGGTTTCAGAGATATTGAAATTTGCTATATATATATCGGAAAAACTACATGATGGACCGTCGGGCAGTCGAAAATTTTTTCACTATCGAGTTTCCTTTGTTGTCATCTAACTTCATCCCAAAAATAAAAATGTTCTACCGAGAGGTTTCCGAGATATGGGAAAATGCTATATATATATCGGAAAAACCACATGATGGACCGTCGGGCAGTCGAAAATTTTTTCATAGTTAAAGTCTCTATGGTGTCATCCAACTTCATCCCAAAAATAAAAATGTTCTATCGAGAGGTTTCCGAGATATGGTAAAATGCTATATATATATCGGAAAAACCACATGATGGACCGTCGGGCAGTCGAAAATTTTTTCACTATCGAGTTTCCTTTGTTGTCATCTAACTTCATCCCAAAAATAAAAATGTTCTATCGAGAGGTTTCCGAGATATGGGAAAATGCTATATATATATCGGAAAAACCACATGATGGACCGTCGGGCAGTCCAAAATTTTTTCATAGTTGAAGTCTCTATGGTGTCATCCAACTTCATCCCAAAAATAAAAATGTTCTACCGAGAGGTTTCCGAGATATGGTAAAATGCTATATATATATCGGAAAAACCACATGATGGACCGTCGGGCAGTCAAAAATTTTTTCACTATCGAATTTCCTTTGTTGTCATCTAACTTCATCCCAAAAATAAAAATGTTCTATCGAGAGGTTTCCGAGATATGGGAAAATGCTATATATATATCGGAAAAACCACATGATGGACCGTCGGGCAGTCCAAAATTTTTTCATAGTTGAAGTCTCTATGGTGTCATCCAACTTCATCCCAAAAATAAAAATGTTCTACCGAGAGGTTTCCGAGATATGGTAAAATGCTATATATATATCGGAAAAACCACATGATGGACCGTCGGGCAGTCAAAAATTTTTTCATAGTTGAAGTCTCTATGGTGTCATCCAACTTCATCCCAAAAATAAAAATGTTCTACCGAGAGGTTTCCGAGATATGGGAAAATGCTATATATCTATCGGAAAAACCACATGATGGACCGTCGGGCAGTCGAAAATTTTTTCATAGTTGAAGTCTCTATGGTGTCATCCAACTTCATCCCAAAAATAAAAATGTTCTATCGAGAGGTTTCCGAGATATGGTAAAATGCTATATATATATCGGAAAAACCACATGATGGACCGTCGGGCAGTCGAAAATTTTTTCACTATCGAGTTTCCTTTGTTGTCATCTAACTTCATCCCAAAAATAAAAATGTTCTATCGAGAGGTTTCCGAGATATTGGAAAATGCTATATATATATTGGAAAAACCATATGATGGTCCGTCGGGCAGTCGAAAATTTTTTCACTATCGAGTTTCCTTTGTTGTCATCTAACTTCATCCCAAAAATAAAAATGTTCTATCGAGAGGTTTCCGAGATATTGAAATATGCTATATATATATCGGAAAAACTACATGATGGACCGTTGGGCAGTCGAAAATTTTTTCATAGTTAAAGTCTCTATGGTGTCATCCAACTTCATCCCAAAAATAAAAATGTTCTATCGAGAGGTTTCCGAGATATGGTAAAATGCTATATATATATCGGAAAAACCACATGATGGACCGTCGGGCAGTCGAAAATTTTTTCACTATCGAGTTTCCTTTGTTGTCATCTAACTTCATCCCAAAAATAAAAATGTTCTATCGAGAGGTTTCCGAGATATTGAAATATGCTATATATATATCGGAAAAACTACATGATGGACCGTCGGGCAGTCGAAAATTTTTTCACTATCGAGTTTCCTTTGTTGTCATCTAACTTCATCCCAAAAATAAAAATGTTCTATCGAGAGGTTTCCGAGATATGGGAAAATGCTATATATATATCGGAAAAACCACATGATGGACCGTCGGGCAGTCCAAAATTTTTTCATAGTTGAAGTCTCTATGGTGTCATCCAACTTCATCCCAAAAATAAAAATGTTCTACCGAGAGGTTTCCGAGATATGGTAAAATGCTATATATATATCGGAAAAACCACATGATGGACCGTCGGGCAGTCAAAAATTTTTTCATAGTTGAAGTCTCTATGGTGTCATCCAACTTCATCCCAAAATAAAAATGTTCTACCGAGAGGTTTCGAGATATGGGAAAATGCTATATATCTATCGGAAAAACCACATGATGGACCGTCGGGCAGTCGAAAATTTTTTCATAGTTGAAGTCTCTATGGTGTCATCCAACTTCATCCCAAAAATAAAAATGTTCTATCGAGAGGTTTCCGAGATATGGTAAAATGCTATATATATATCGGAAAAACCACATGATGGACCGTCGGGCAGTCGAAAATTTTTTCACTATCGAGTTTCCTTTGTTGTCATCTAACTTCATCCCAAAAATAAAAATGTTCTATCGAGAGGTTTCGAGATATTGGAAAATGCTATATATATATTGGAAAAACCATATGATGGACCGTCGGGCAGTCGAAAATTTTTTCACTATCGAGTTTCCTTTGTTGTCATCTAACTTCATCCCAAAAATAAAAATGTTCTATCGAGAGGTTTCTGAGATATTGAAATATGCTATATATATATATCGGAAAAACTACATGATGGACCGTCAGGCAGTCGAAAATTTTTTCACTATCGAGTTTCCTTTGTTGTCATCTAACTTCATCCCAAAAATAAAAATGTTCTACCGAGAGGTTTCCGAGATATGGGAAAATGCTATATATATATCGGAAAAACCACATGATGGACCGTCGGGCAGTCGAAAATTTTTTCATAGTTAAAGTCTCTATGGTGTCATCCAACTTCATCCCAAAAATAAAAATGTTCTATCGAGAGGTTTCCGAGATATGGTAAAATGCTATATATATATCGGAAAAACCACATGATGGACCGTCGGGCAGTCGAAAATTTTTTCACTATCGAGTTTCCTTTGTTGTCATCTAACTTCATCCCAAAAATAAAAATGTTCTACCGAGAGGTTTCGAGATATGGGAAAATGCTATATATATATCGGAAAAACCACATGATGGACCGTCGGGCAGTCGAAAATTTTTTCATAGTTGAAGGCTCTATGGTGTCATCCAACTTCATCCCAAAAATAAAAATGTTCTATCGAGAGGTTTCCGAGATATGGTAAAATGCTATATATATATCGGAAAAACCACATGATGGACCGTCGGGCAGTCAAAAATTTTTTCATAGTTGAAGTCTCTATGGTGTCATCCAACTTCATCCCAAAAATAAAAATGTTCTACCGAGAGGTTTCCGAGATATGGGTAAATGCTATATATATATCGGAAAAACCACATGACGGACCGTCGGGCAGTCGAAAATTTTTTCACTATCGAGTTTCCATTGTTGTCATCTAACTTCATCCCAAAAATAAAAATGTTCTATCGAGAGGTTTCCGAGATATTGGAAAATGCTATATATATATCGGAAAAACCACATGATGGACCGTCGGGCAGTCGAAAATTTTTTCATAGTTGAAGTCTCTATGGTGTCATCCAACTTCATCCCAAAAATAAAAATGTTCTATCGAGAGGTTTCCGAGATATGGTAAAATGCTATATATATATCGGAAAAACCACATGATGGACCGTCGGGCAGTCGAAAATTTTTTCACTATCGAGTTTCCTTTGTTGTCATCTAACTTCATCCCAAAAATAAAAATGTTCTATCGAGAGGTTTCCGAGATATGGGAAAATGCTATATATATATCGGAAAAACCACATGATGGACCGTCGGGCAGTCGAAAATTTTTTCACTATCGAGTTTCCTTTGTTGTCATCTAACTTCATCCCAAAAATAAAAATGTTCTATCGAGAGGTTTCCGAGATATGGGAAAATGCTATATATATATCGGAAAAACCACATGATGGACCGTCGGGCAGTCGAAAATTTTTTCATAGTTGAAGTCTCTATGGTGTCATCCAACTTCATCCCAAAAATAAAAATGTTCTATCGAGAGGTTTCCGAGATATGGTAAAATGCTATATATATATCGGAAAAACCACATGATGGACCGTCGGGCAGTCAAAAATTTTTTCATAGTTGAAGTCTCTATGGTGTCATCCAACTTCATCCCAAAAATAAAAATGTTCTATCGAGAGGTTTCCGAGATATTGAAATATGCTATATATATATCGGAAAAACTACATGATGGACCGTCGGGCAGTCGAAAATTTTTTCACTATCGAGTTTCCTTTGTTGTCATCTAACTTCATCCCAAAAATAAAAATGTTCTATCGAGAGGTTTCCGAGATATTAAATGTTACTATATAGGTCGGAAAATGCTCGAATTATAATAGGGAAGAGAAAAATTTCACTTGCACTATATTTCTACTACCTCTTCCCTTCCTACTGCCAAATTTCAATTCATTCCTGTTGATATTTCCCGAGAATTCCGCCTATTCAATGAATAATTTGAATCAACCCGCACGCCAATGAACATGCCGTTCGGGTATTTCCGACAAACGGTCTGCTGAATTTGGTCTGTTAAGATCACACCCGTTTAAAAGCAAGAGCATCGCCAAGAATTCGTGCACATAAATCAGTACTTCCCTTTAAAATCGCATCATGCCAGTCAATCCCCCAAGTTAAAATCACCCGCTACAAAAACATTTTCCGGTCTAGTTATACCAGCTACATATTCCAAATTTAAACAATGGCTCTCAAAGTACTGAACTCTAGCAGAAGCACACGAGTCAGGAGGTATATAAACAGTTCCCAACAATACATCAGTATGACACTTAAGTAAAACAAAAATATCCTCAACATTATCACGCAAAGTTGGAACCAAAGAAGATGAAAACCTTTTATTAACCGCAATCAACACTCCACCCCCCGCCTGTTTGGCACTAGAAAGAACGGACCTATCTTTCCTAAATATATTATAATTACAAAATTGTAACTCGGCATCGACAATGGAAGGGACAAGCCATGTTTCGGTCAACAAAATTACATCATAATTTGCAACATTCACATTCTTAATTAACTCGTAAAGCTTAAATTTACCCCTTATACTACGAACATTCTGGTAATAGACACTCAAGACATTTAAACTGAAATTATCCCTTTCAATCAGTTTTTTCTAACCTTAACTATTCTCGGTAAACCACTAACATATCTAATAGTGATATCCAATTCCCCATTAGCCTTGCGATGCTCCAGCTCACGCCGAAGCTCGCCTAGATACTCACGCTGCCTGAGCGTTAAATCAGCCGATAGTCTCAAAGGAGGTTGACCAATCCTATGCTTGCTCTTCAAAATATTCAGAACCTCGTCAGAACTGCCGAACATCAGCTTCAAAGGTGGTGGTCTGCTTCCCATCCTCTTCTCCAAACGAAACGCCTTGACAATCTTCACATCTGGAACAATTTTTGACAAAATTGTCTCCATAAATTTTATTTCGTCACCCACAGAATTCTTTGTCTCTACATCATAAGCAATAATATTTTTGGATCGCCTTTGACGCTCTTCCATTTCCATAATGAACTCGTCAGGGCTTGTTGAGCGTCCCGTATTGGATTGTGTTGAAGATGAACTCAGAGAGGCAACTGTGGCCTTAAGTGATGAAATATCCTCCGCCTGAGCATTAACTTGAGCAGACAATGCCTCAATCTTCTCGTTCATCTCAAATATTTGGGAAAGGTAATTCGTTTTTATTTCATCTTTGAATTCCTGAACTGGCTCTCAAATAGGTGAGTTAGTTGTTTTATTATTTTATCGGATTCTAAGGATAAGGGATTCCCATTCAAGTGTTGATAACACAGCAACTTTCCATCTTTCATCCCAGCACGCGCTTTCACAGAGCAACTTGGATGAAATGGGACCTCCCATTCAGAGCAGTAAACGGCATTCGATACCGGTTTTCTGCAATAAGAGCAATCAATCTAATACTTTCTTGACTGGCCATCTCAGAAACCGGGTACGCCACTGGTACTGGCAAGAATCACAACAAGCGATACGTTATCGGGTATGTCGTCACCAGGTGGTCCAGCTGATAAGTTTTCCGCTGTTTATTTCGATATAAAATGAACCAATTTCTGTAGAACTACGCCAAACATCAAATATCATCAATGTCTCAACGCACAGGACCGGAAAGACTATTTTCTCAAGTTTACGCCAATATAATCTTCGTCAAGAGTATATAAGTTTTCACCATCAAAAAGACAAATATTCACGGAACGAAAATAAATACGTGTTAACAAGTGTTGTATGTATGTAAAAAAATCAAGTATCAAGTATTTAGGAACGGTTTCTATGAAATTTGACAAAATTCTTTGTTTAAACGCTATCCGAACATCTTCCTAGTTACAAGTTTATCTGGTGGATATGTTAGTATGTTAGGAAATGTTGAGGAAACGAAATTCCATATGCATAATTAATGCAGAACTATCCGACGATTTTGGCCCAGATATTTGGACAATGGACAATCTATCGAGATTCGAAAGTTACAGGTATTTGAACAAACGATAGCTCACTGTTCAACTAGGAACAAGCGCGCAAAAATTCCTGCCTCGCTTGTTTACTGAATTTAAGATTTAAAGGTGAATTGATTTCAGAAATTGAATGCTTTGCTCATTCGTCATTTTCAAATCTTAACTACAATATTTTTTCAGTAAAAACTGATTCTTATCACTTTTTTCCCACATAATTCAATCTGGTTTTAATATTGAAAACCAAATTTCTAATAATAATAATAATAATAGCTTTATTGTCCAACAGAAAATCCATTTACAGGACTATACAGGGATATAAATGTTACTATTAAGAATAACTGCTCCATAACCACCTACATACAGTGTGGAACAGCCAAATGGAATAAATTCGTTAATGAAGAAATGAGAGCGTGTTTGGAAAAACGCTTGGACACGGCGATTTGTATTTTTAACTGAGCAATTTTTTCAAAAAAAAAATTTTATAGGGTGCGTCATGTGACAGTGGCCAATACCCACTTTCTTATTTTAAATGCAATCCCCTGTATATTATTAATTTTTTGGATTCTTCAGAGAATTCTGGACATAAATCATGTACAATGTCCTATACCTATCTTCAACTGTTTCGGAAATACAGTTTTGTGAATACAAAATTGATCATTCTCTCTCGACCACACTGTATAACTGACAAGACATTTGCTAGATCAGAGGCGCAGATCAGACTATCATCTAAAATCATGCGAAATTTCGAACTGAAATCACAAATATTAAGTGGAGTATAGTCATTTTTCAAGAATCAAATTTAATTGGAATTGGAATTGACTCATAACTAAAACCCCTTGAAGTTAGATAGATAAGAGAGATCAAATACAATTTTTTATGAATAATCATAAAAAAATAGAAATATAAGGTGTTCCATTTGAAATAACGAAGCTTATGCCAAATTTTCATATATCTGGGAACACTGGAGAACTAAGAATATTTCAAGAATATTCTTCGCATAACCTAATTTTGATCTACGCATTTTGAAACTTTTTGGGAAGCCCGATATATATTTTTTTTTCGACATGGATAGTATTCATGATGTATCGTCATTAATGATGGTTGTGAAAGATCTGAATTAGATTGGTTACACCCAAATAACCCTTCGAATCACCTACTTGTTGTTTTTTATACTGTGGTGTGAGCAAATGCGGCCTCTCATTCGAAAACAGCTATTTCCTACTTGAATATTTCTATATGATGATGCAAACACTACCTTTTGATATCTTCAGAATGTCAGCTATCTCTTGTAACTTCACTTTGCGAATGGACATGATGATTATCAAGGTATTATTAATGTTTCACCTTTCAACATGAGCGGTAATAGTACGGCCACGTTCGCAATCGGCAAAAAATCATTCGGCATTTTCGATGGGGCAAAGTTCGGATAATATTTTTCGATCCAAGCGTGAACGATGTTTTTTACTCTAAAAAATCAAAGATGTATCAACACACTATATTGATTTCATCGTTTATGAAAATCACGAAGAAGGCGAAAAACTCACCAAAACCGCTGTAATTCGATAAATAATAAACTAAAAGTCTTGAGATTTTGAGAGGAACTTCGAGATCTCAGAATTGGGACTTTTTGACCAATATAAGTAAGTTTCCTAATAAAGGATAGCAGGCAGCCGTTTAGCGTCCTCTCTTCAGTTTAAGATCGAAACCTCACATCCCTGTGGGAACGTATTGAAGGAAAATGGTGAAAATTTATTATAATAATAAGAACTCATGAGAAAAAGAATAGAAGGAAGATGATATTACTAAATTGCACTCACGTCAACATTAATTCCAGGCAGGGAAAAGCACTGAGCTCGTGGAACATCGTTGGGTACGAATCTGTAAAACTCGTGACCATCCTTATACCATTTAACGGAATATAACGTTTCACCTTCCAAATTGTAGTAACATTCGAGCGTAACACTTTGATCCCTTACTGCGTGTGTGGGAACCCTCAGTTCCTCGAGTTGTATCGAAAACACATCTGGAAGAAATGAAATGAATTAGTTAGTCGTAGCCAGCAAATACACAACCTTCACTAAACGTTCGTAAAGGTATTGGAAGTTTATTCAACGTTATATTTTGAATTTACCAAGGTTATCTCCGAAACTTCAGTTCAATCAAACGTTCATTTCACGTATAATAAACGTAAAGTGTACACGGTTGCTTGATTTATTCATTATAAAACGTATCCTTATTGGATTTTCTAAACGTTAATTCAACAAGGATTAATCAATAATATATATATTTATATATATGTTTAAGAAAAATTCAAGACCTTAAATTATGATAGCTCAAAAAATATAATAATGATTGACAATTTTTGGATGTCATTTAAAGACGTGAACATCGAAGTGGAATCTTGAGAGCTAGGCATATGTGATATACAATACAAGCTTTAATTTAGAATCAGATTACTTAGAATAAGAACATATGTTCGGTGTTAAAGATTTTGTTTTTCACTTATATCTAAGTTTGAAACGTTAGTCACATTTCTTGTTTTTTCTATAGAAATCAAGTAAGAATACATTGTGCTCAAAGAGTTAATATCCTTCCTAGAATTCATGGAGTTATCATATTGTGATATTCTCACCATTTCCATAAATGTTCTTTTTTGAAATTAGGTTCTGAATCTAATATTTTTATATTTTCATAATCAGGATGATGATCTTCAGAATTCACATGATTGGTAAGAGCACAGGAATTTTTAAGAGTTCTGATATTGCTTTTTGTGTAGTGTTATCCTTTGTTGAAGTTTGGTGGAAGTCTGACCTATGTATATTTGATCGCAATCCTTACATGGAATGCTGTAGACAACATTATATTTATTTAAGATATTATCTCTGTCTTTCAAATTATTGAATATAGACCTAACTGGTTTTACATTTTTTTGTTGCAATTTTAATTTTATCAGGTGGTAGTATTCTTTTGAGATTATATGTAAGGGTTTCTATGTAAGGTAGTGTTAGGTATAAAAATCTTTGTTGTTCTGATGGTAATAAAGGTTGTATATCAGCATCTAATCGTGGTGGTAGATCATTAGGTGTATTGAATAATAATTTATTGATTAAGTTAATAGGATAACCGTTTTTTATTAAAAGATCTTTGAGAATCAGAAGATTTTTATCTAAAAGATATTTTATCTAAAAGATAAAAATCTTAAAGATATAAATCTTCTTTTAGATAAAATATCTTTTAGATAAAAATCTTCTGATTCTCAAAGATCTTTTAATAAAAAAACGGTTATCCTATTAACTTAATCAATAAATTATTATATACACCTAATGATCTACCACCACGAATAGATGCTGATATACAACCTTTATTACCATCAGAACAACAAAGATTTTTATACCTAACACTACCTTACATAGAAACCCTTACATATAATCTCAAAAGAATACTACCACCTGATAAAATTAAAATTGCAACAAAAATGTAAAACCAGTTAGGTCTATATTCACTAATTTGAAAGACAGAGATAAGATCTTAAATAAATCTAATGTTGTCTACAGCATTCCATGTAAGGATTGCGATCAAATATACATAGGTCAGACTTCCACCAAACTTCAACAAAGGATAACACTACACAAAAGCAATATCAGAACTCTTAAAAATTCCTGTGCTCTTACCAATCATGTGAATTCTGAAGATCATCATCCTGATTATGAAAATATAAAAATATTAGATTCAGAACCTAATTTCAAAAAAGAACATTTATGGAAATGGTGAGAATATCACAATATGATAACTCCATGAATTCTAGGAAGGATATTAACTCTTTGAGCACAATGTATTCTTACTTGATTTCTATAGAAAAACAAGAAATGTGACTAACGTTTCAAACTTAGATATAAGTGAATAACAAAATCTTTTAACACCGAACATATGTTCTTATTCTAAGTAATCTGATTCTAAATTAAAGCTTGTATTGTATATCACATATTCCTAGCTCTCAAGATTCCACTTCGATGTTCGATCGTCTTTGAATGACATCCAAAAATTGTCAATCATTATTATATATTTTTTGAGCTATCATAATTTAAGGTCTTGAATTCATGTTGATTAGATTAAGATTTAATGAACATCATTTCATAATCAATCTCACTATCGTAAGTACTGAAGATCTGTAACCTGTTCACCAATTGATTTTTAATAAATTGCAGCACTCTTGAAAAAGAAACAAATTGTTTTGAAAGCTCGAGTAAATGATAAAAGAGTCTTCTACTTTTTATTTGACTGCTAACCCACGAGAATCATCTATATATATATATATATATATATATATATATATATAATATATATATATATAAATATATACCATATATATCTAGATATCTATTGAAAACACACATTAGGTACATAAAAACTCTTTTAAGATTTCCCTTGGAATTGGAATGAATGGAGAAATGTAAGCATTGTATGTGAAATGATGGATAACTCAATGACTATTGAAGTTCGAAGGTTCAAGTAACCGGTGAAAAACATTCGTTTCTCAATATGTAATATACCAAATCGATTGAACTTTGCAGGACTGTTTCACTTGTACCGTTTCAACTAGACAACTATAAATGCAGTATACCAGAGCCGCAAATGGGGAGATATTCGACATTTTATAACGATTAGGAAACTTGAATTCGTTGCCACAATTTTGATCAATAAGAATATCGTCCATGTTTACACTCAACTAATTTTCTACATTTTTCATTTAAAATTTTTTTTTCTATTGGTTCAATACATGAAACCGATTATTACTAATACAAGGATATTCGAAGCATACATTGTCTCTGCTAGAATTCTGTAATTTATTTTCCTTGTCAACGGTGTACGATGAACAGTCAGCATTAGGGTTATGTTAGCGAGCCATCAGTCAGTTGGCTTTTGCTGCTTTTGATATTCTGTCAAAATTGCTTATTTTGAAATGAAAAATCTTTGCAGTTTGGTAAGTGACTACCACTCTTTCCTTCTGATGATTGATATTTATGAGTTATATGTGATAGTTTCTTTCAAAAGAACTAGATATGATTCTCATATAGATAGATTCATCAAACCAGTCAACGGTCAATTTTAATGTCTTGAACACTAAATGTTACAATTTCACACAAGTATTTTTCACTTTGAAAATACCTTTATACATTATATAAGGAGGACAGGGAGAAGGAGCTATGCAATAACACCAATGCAATGTAACTTTTTCATTCCAGGATTCCATTCATCAGATACATATTTCTAAAATAATTATTGAGGTTTGTAGATTATTTCAGTGGTTATCAAGAAAGAATATGGGTCAGCAACCGATATACAGATAGCGAACATAACTAAGATGTTTTGAAATCAACAAAGAAGAGACTAAATGACGCCACATTGGCCCAGAACAATATTGAAATGAAAAAAAAATAATATTCGATGATATAAATGTTGTTATTAATTTTGTACTGGAAATTTTTTATCATTTCTAGAGAATTGAGGTTTCAATTTTCGATTTTCAGCCTTTTCCAGTCAATAAATATTTGTTTACTACCCAAATGTCCACTAACCAAGAATATTGAATAATGTCGAGAAAAACACGTACTACATTTTCTTCCGAACCTTGTATATCTGACAGAAAATACGTTTTTGAAGAGAAGGGTATTCTCCTGAAGATTCAATTTAAAATTAATATCGGAAGAATATTTCAATTTGTATATGATGACAATTAAGGCTAGGGAGTTTATTCTGCTGAGACTAAAAGCTATTCAGAAATATTTTGAATCACAGTTAATTCGACACCTAAACTTTACGTTACCTTCACACTTAGCATAAACGTTTGATATATGTGCCATTTTCGTATGAATGCCAACGTTCAGAATTATTATCTCCGCAGCGTTACGTTGAAACTGAATATGAACGATATATCTACGGTATCATATTCGTGACAATGAGGAGGCTCGCAACGTATCATTCACCATCAATCAACATGAAAAGAAACTTGAGGAAAACATTTTTCCTTACTACATTTAGCATTTCTTCAACGATGTTAATCAGTGACGTTACTCAAAAAATACAACGTCTCAAGAACCATTCTTTGTTTATTATAATAATAATATAATAATAATAATAATAATAATATATTTATCAATCCTTTTAGCTAGCTCTGCTAGATAGGACAAGTCAACAAGAAATTACAATATAATATCACTCAATCATAATATGCAATTGAATATCAACAAAAAGTACAATAAAAATACATAATTTAAACAGATTAACTATAAATTACTAAATACAATATACCTACTCTACATATCGCGGTCGCTAAGAAAGTCAGATGTACTGTAGTAACTTCTAGACAATAGGAGTTTTTTAATGTCTTTTCTGAACTGGCTTTTTGGTAAGTTCTTAAATCTGATAGGAAGATGGTTATATAACGTAATACCCCGATGAAAAGGCGACGACTGATATTTTGATGTTCTGTGCCCCAGTATACATAGCCTTTCTCCATGTCTGGTATTATAGTCATGGTAACTAGACTGTTTATTCATCTTGTGTATATTTTCTCTGGCGTTAATTAAGCACCTATAAATGTATATACAAGGGACTGTGAGAATATTGTGCTTGAGAAATAAAGTTCTACAAGAGTCCCTTGGTTTCAGATGGAATATCAGTCTAAGAATTCTCTTTTGGCTAACAAAGACTCTCTGAATTTCAGCAGAACAGCCCCATAGAACTATATTATAGTTTATATGAGAGTACGCCAGACCATAATAGATGTCTAATAGAGTCGATACCGGGAAGCAATCTCTAACTCTACTGATCGCAAAATAGGATTTGCCCAATTTACCGCCAACTGAATCAATATGTTTGGTCCAGGTCAAGCTATCATCTACACGGAGTCCCAAGAACTTAACGCCACCCTCAGAAGTTACCTCTTCATCAAGATGGAAGAATTTCAGTTTCTCATCTGCTCTGCTATACCCAACTCTGAAATACAAACATTCCGTTTTTCGAACGTTCACCATCAGACCATTTGTACGGCACCAGTCCACAAAGCAGTACATCATAGCTTCACATCTTCTCGACAATTCTGATAGGTCGCGCGCTGATATAGCTATTGAAGTGTCATCAACGAAATTTATGACGATATAAGCTTTTAAATATTCCGGAAGATCGTTGATAAAGATGATAAAAATCAGGGGTCCCAGTACAGAGCCCTGCGGCACACCCAGGTTCGTTTCGAACACACTTGAACAGGAATTTGATACCTTCACGCTCGTCAGTCTGTTTGACAGATAGCTAGACACCCAGTCCAGAAAATTGTCCCGAAAGCCGAGACTATACATCTTATCCAGTATAAATGGTATTTTCAAACAATCAAAAGCGCGCGATAAGTCAAAAAATAGACCTGCTACATGTAGGCCGTCATCTAAACATTTATACACAATATCTATAAAGTCGTATGCTGCTGACTGTGTTGAGCGACCCTCACGAAAACCGTGCTGGCTTTCACTCAGAATGTGGAATTTTTCCAAGTAAATTATAATTCTATCGTGGACAATATGCTCAAAAACCTTAGAGAACGTACTCAACATAGAAATCGTGCAATAGTTTGCGACATTTTCAGGATCACCTTTCTTATAAACTGGAACAACTGAAGCTATTTTGAACGATGAAGGAAACACACCAGGTCTCTATAGACATATTAAATAAATAAACATGATGTTGAATCCAATAGGGAGCAAGGAACCTCAATATTTTCGTCGAAACAGAATCAAACCCAGTACTCTTCTCCGATTTCAACTTAGCTATTGCCCCAACGAGCTCTTCCACTGTTATGGGAAAAGAGAAGAAGTTGGAACTTAGCATCTTTGGTACAGTACAGTATGGAGACACCGAACCGCCATAGTATTTTCGAAGACTCATCTCATTACTGTGGAAAAATAATTGCCGAAGGCTTCAGCTACATCGGGAGGGCTCTAAAGCGTTTTACCGTCCAAATTAAGCACAATATCACATTTCTCTCTTTTTTGTACAACCATATTCCTACGAGCTAGATTCCAGACTGTTTGTGTTTTGTTTAGAGATCTAAACATTAATCCCTCATAATAGCTGTATTGTGCACACCTGAGCATATTGGCATAATTTATTCTTGCCGCCCGGTAAACGTTTACCGTTTGCTCACTACTGGAATTCTAACGCAACCAGAACAAATTTCTAAGATCGCGACCAGCTCGAATGATCGATGTTGATACCCAGTCAGCTTTATCTTCTTCTTCTTTCTTCTTTTCGTAGCGTCACAACCCTTCGTGGGTCTTAGCTGCATCTACGACTCGTCTCCATCTGTCCCTGTCCAACACAACCTTCTTCCAGTTCCGTACTCCCAAGATTTTTACATTCTCTTCGATATTGTCCCTCCATCTGAGCCTTGGTCTTCCTAAAGGTCTCTTTCCTACTGGGTTTTCTTCCCATATCCTCTTTATAAGACGTTCATTCGGCGATCTCTGCACGTGTCCAGCCCATCTGAGCCTTTGTGCTTTTATTTCGTTTACTAAACTCGGTCTTTTGTACATATTGTTAAGCTCCGCATTCGTTCTTATTCGATATTGACCCGTTCTCTCATCTATTGTTGGTCCAAAGATTTTCCGCAACATCCTTCGTTCAAAGAGTCTTAGCACTAGTTCGTTCTGCTTTGTCATTGTTCATGTTTCCGAGCCGTACATTACAATTGGCTTGATTACTGCCGAATATATCCGTGTTTTGGAGTTTCTAGATATCAGCCGGGACTTAAACAGGTTCTGCAAGGCGAAAAAACATTTATTGCCCTTTTGTATTCTTGCTTTTATTTCGCTGGTGATATCGTTATCCGAGGTTATAACTGCTCCTAGGTACTGAAATTGGTTTACGCATTCAAAATAAACAATAATAAAGTCAGCTTTATCGTTCTTCTTCAATCTTCGATGCAGTAGAAGTACACACACGAGTGGGATCGATAGATGTTACTCTATAGCCTTAACTAGAAGTGAGATCTTAAAATAACTTTCTTCCTCTACAAGAACTATCTAGATAATTTATGTTGAAATCATCGCGGAGAAGAACATAGTTCAAATTGTTCAAAAACAAGTCAAAGTTGCCCTTAGGGGGACGATAGCAGCATATGACACCAAACTTAATATCATGAAATGAGACACTGACACCAGTACACTCACAGTGCATCTCGTCTGAGAATCTAGTCAATTCTAGATCAGAAGTCTCGTAACAGTTCTTCATAAAAACAACAGTTCCTCCCTGTATATGGTCCGACCTGCAAAAAAAGGCCGAGCAGCAGTATTCAGGCGGAGTGACGTATGAGATTCCATCCCGATCGCACCAATGCTCCACCACACTCACCACATCTGGTTTTTCATCAGCCAACAGGATATCAAGGCTCTTAACTTTATTTCTCAGACATTGGGCATTCAGCTGAAGGACCTTGAAGTGAGCCACAGATTCCTCTTCACATTTCCTGATGAGAGTTCTTCGTTTCTCTGTGACGAAAAAAATTTCGTACACATGCTTTGTTTGGCCAGATTGTAGGATCTAAGGCCTTATCGAATTCATTTTCTGGTATTAACACTTTGAAGGAAGAATAGATATCAGGGAAACCCTCTTTTAGTTTTTCACATTTTACTTCGGTGAAAGTTTTAGTCAAAAATGATAGCAGTTCGTTTTCAGTAGTCACTAGTTTCAGATTTGAGACGTGAAGAGCCTTCATTCGTTCCAGACCCTCGAGAGAACCATCTCCTGTCGAGTTTCCAATAACAAGTGTACGCACTTTTCACGGCCTTGATTTCTTGTTCACAACAGTCTTCCATTTATCCGGATCATTATTCTCTGCGTCTTCATCCTCCGTGTATTTATGTTCGGATACTTTCAAATTATATAAATCCGCCTCATTTCCAAGTTCCCCAGCTGTGTATGTTTTGTTGACATTTTGGTTTTGTTTATTTGTAGATATTGAATTATTTCAGACCGATAGCATCATTGTTAATAGTATTTTAGCGTGCCTCATCAAGTTTGTGAACTAGATAACAGCGTGCTATCGTTTCGAATAACGAGCCAAAAAGAGTCTCAATCGATTGGGTTTGACTTCCTGATGAAGAATCCATCCGGCTGACCGTCCGAGCTTTTTATCTTCCAGAGAAGATGAGCTAAAGTTTTCATATTTCCAGAATAAGTAAGTTTTCCAAATATGTCGGTTAGATTCGTGAATAGGCCAAATTGGTCGAAAAGTTGTTATGAGCAACTGGAATCTGGTTTCTCCGATAAATCCTAGAATATCCACCGGATAAATATGTACCTTTGAAAATGTTGGAACGAGGTCGCAGCGAATAGATTTGCAAACTTTCGTGGAAATCATCAATCTTGAAAATTTGCAGAAAATTTCCAATGTCTATTTCTTAATATGGATAACCGATAAAAGTTCCAAAATAGCATGAGATGAAAAGACGACAGGAAGGACACCTCCGCAGGCAGAACGCAGACAGACAATTTCAGAAAAACAGTGAATCTTTATGCCCAGAAAAAACAAGCAATGAAGAAAAAAATTCCAAAAATGGCAAGTGAAAAAAAAAAGTTCACACGAATTTATGATCAAAAATAATATCTATGATCAATCAACTCACCATGTATTTCTTCGATAATTTGCTGAACATTATCGTTCTGTATTTCGAACAAGATGATGAATCGCTACAAAATTTAGAAACCTTCTTAAATTCAAGGATGAAGATACGCTACATTTGCTAACATAAATGAAAGTTAACCGGTCACCAAGTCATAGACGAATTTTCCGACCCTATTCGGTTTTTCGCTACAGATTCCATCAAGATCATTTCTCAATATCATGAATGCATATCGGACTTCCATGAAAAACGTAAAGAATGCGGTTTAATCTGTTTTTGCCATCAACCATAAATCAAAAAAATATTAACAGGGAACGGAAACAACGCAACGAATCACTGTCCGTCATTCACATGCCGGCTTAACAGGCTCTGCCCGAACGGAGTGTTCAATCCATTGTACCCAATTGATTTAGGTGAATTTCTTTTTCATTTCGCGGATGCGATCGCTAAAATGCAACAACACTGTTTAATTAAAACACATTCATTTTGGAATCTATCCAATATGGCCCGACCAGAATGTTTTAAAAGGTACTGAGTATTGATAACTCACGACCCATTTGAGCCCGTTTTCGAGAGCGGATGTTCAGATAGTCGCGAGGATTATTCTCGATTTTGCTAAATACTGCGGAATTCATGGTTTTTTGCGTTCAATCTGGGTCGATAAGCAGGTTGTGAGGTTTTGGATGCATAAAAGCTGCTTACTCTTTTATCTCGGAAATTCCGAGCATTGTGAATATTCACACTTCTACCTGTATTTCCTAGAATAGCCCAGTTCGATTTCGACTGGTTTCCATACCACGAAAAAAAACGTTATTCGTTCTCAATTTCATGCTGAACTCAACGATGAGGTGGTCAGATTTCGTTTTGTATCTTATGATTGAGGAACATTGCCAGAAAGACACACGACATAAAGAATGGTAAAGAATCAACGAACGTGTATTTTACATGAATCACAATCAAACAGTTTTATTTACCAAACGTATGTTACTTTAACATCTGATTTTACTGCATACGATCTGAGTTCTATTCGAATATTGTCAAACAGAAGACATTTGATGTCTTTCTGTACCTATAAGTCCATGAATCTCTCAAACGATAAAATATACTTGAACGTTACAGAAAAGCAATATTCAATACTCATGTCATTCAATAATAGTATATTATATACCACGGGACTGAAGTAGTACATTTACTCCTGAAGGTAAAGTTTATAATTTACCTGAAGGATTAAATATACTTCAGTCGCAAGGTATATACGAAACTTTTCGTACTTCCGGTATGATTTTAATAATTATTTCAATAATTTCAATCAATTTTTTCTCTCTTCAACTCATTCAATAAACTGTCTTTAAAACAAGTTACCATAGTAACATTACGTTGTGACAATTATAATTTAGAAACATTGTCATTACTAGTGTCATTGTAAAGAAACATTGTTATTGATAATAATTGGTATCATGAGTGAAGAAGGTGTATCTGATATTGATAAAAGAGCAGCCGAAGTAGGTGAAGAATTGTTACCACCGAAATCTAGAAAACTATACGAGCAGCAGTACGATGCTTTTAAAAAGTGGTGCCGCCTAAAAAATGTGAGACAACCTACTGAAAATGCGCTGTTAGTCTACTTCAATGATAAATCAAAAGCGGTTTGTGCCTCAACTCTCTGGGCACATTACTCAATGCTGAAATCGGTTATTAACATTAGAGAAGATATTGATATAAGTAAATTTCCAAAATTATTAGCTTTTTTGAAGAGAAGATATGAGGGATTTAAGCCAAAGAAGTCAAGAATTCTCACCTCTGAGCAGGTAGATCAGTTCTTACGGGATGCTCCGGATGATAAATATTTAATGCTTAAGGTGAATTTGGGAATGTGTTTATATTCAGAAATTTTAAGAAATCAATTTTTTTGTAGGTTGCACTTATTTTGGGCGTTGCGGGAGCTTGTCGTGGAAAAGAGTTAATTGATTTAGAAATCGACGATGTGAAAGATTTGGGCGATTCCTTCCTAATTGCGATTAGAAACACCAAAAATAAAATTGACCGAAATTTTGTGATCAAAAATTCAGAAAACAGTGCCATCAGTTTTGTGGCGATATTTCGAAAATATGTGGCATTGCGAAAGACAGGGACACCTCATTCAAAATTTTTTGTTCAATACATCAACAAAGAATGTACTACGCGAGTAGTAGGAAAAAACATGTTTGGTACATTTCCACGGCAAATAGCAGCTTTCTTGAAATTAGAAATTGCGACGTCTTATACGGGACATTGTTTTAGACGCACATCTGCGTCTTTGTTAGCTTATTCGGGAGCAACAATAGACGTGCTGAAGAGACATGGAGGATGGAAATCCTCCAACGTGGCCGAGGGATATATTGAATCGTCTATTAAAAATAAACAAAAAATTTCAGATAAAATATTTGGTCAAGTCGCCGATTCGTCCACTATAGTTATGCCACAGTCCTCATTCTCGCTTCCTGTTTCCGCAGGACCTTCGAAACAAACACCAGTTCAATATGATAAAGACCTATCTGTTACTCGTCAGTTACCTGCTGCATTAACCCAGGAAAGACTGGTCAATATGACGAACTGTCACAATATTAATTTGAATATTAATTTTAATTACCATTCTAATTAATTGTATTTTTCAATAAAATATCCCTTAAATTCGTTTGTTTGTGATTTAATCGTTCCGGGAGTTTCGTCAATATTTAATCCCGGAGGGATTAAATTTGACACTTTAGTACCTGTCACAAGGGAGTGAAGTTGTCACTTTAGGCCCGGAAGTACGAAAACTTCTTTATGTTTTGCACACAAAGGAATTCTCCCATCATTTCGTGAGTTCACTCTACGAAGATGAAATTTTAGAACATGCACGATATCAATAACCTTCATATAAGCAAAATTTGTTTTAGATCTGACATATCAAATATCTAAGATATATTAAAATTGATTTTATCATATATTATTATTATGTGATTGTCTACAGTTTTATTTTGCATTGCTTTTGTTATTCTTCAAATGTGAATTCATTATAGGCCATGTTTCATTCCAAACAACGAACAATCTAGGATAATATATAAAAATCAATATACTTTGTTCGGATTGCTCCATGGTTTATAGTGGTCAAAATCACAGATCTTTCAATAAACGGGTACAAGAACATCGACGTAGTTACATAAGTGAAAATACAAATTCCTCACATGCCAAATATTTACATGTAAACGGACACAATTTTAATCATAATTTCGAAATCCTGCATACAGAAAAAAAAGAACCAAATTGACATATTTAGAAGACCTAGAAATTAACCGACATAATTCTCAAAATATGTTTGGAATGAACAAGATGTTGACATATCCGCCTTATTGAAGATTTTTTGAGAGGCATAAATATAGAATGTACTTCAATGGAACTCCAATGAAACACCTAAAGTAGCCACAGTGTTTGGCGAAACAATTTTCATGTAAACCAATAAAAATATGTGAAGATTTTGATCCTATTATTTATTTGAAAATAAATTTTGATTAAGTAAGCACCAATGGAATAAAATATAAAATTTCAGATAATCATAACTGCAATTTTAACGGACGGCTTCGGTCAAATAATAAACTTGACCGAATTAATTGGACAATTAAAGTGTTCTGAAACGGAGAAAACTCTACCTCATCTCCTTCGGACGATGGTCAGATATACTCAAACGGACTACGATTTTTTTCTAAGATATTCAGAAATAGAGATATTTGGGCGGAACGATGGCACGCTGTTGTAGTATAACAGGCGAGCAAAAATCCCAGATCTTATGTTACATTCAGGAACAAAAAAAATGACAAATCGACAGACACCCTTTTCAGGCTCCACGAATTTCTCTACAAAATGTTGAAAAGCATTTCTCTTGTACTTGCACTCTACCAGATAAGACACGTATAGAAGTAACTCTGCTACACTGTGTCCCTACTTCAACCCCGCAATTTAAGAAAGGGTCACCTTATTCAGACATACAGCGAGATGTATTCCACAAATATTTTATCAGGAAGTCGATCCCAATCGATTAAGATCTTTATTGGCTAGATATTCGACAAATCTATTTGGGAGGAACGATAACACAGCGTTCTACTAGTTTAATGAACTAGAAACAATCGTACAAAAAGCATGAAAAGGAAATCATGAAAACTCATTGAGGACCTGTTTCAGAAATTACGAACTTCTTGACGAAAGGTTAACAAGCATTTCTCTTGTACTTGCACGCAACCAGATGAAACACGTACAGAAGTAACTCTGTAACACAATGTGACTATTTCAGCCCCACAATTCAAGAAAGGGTCACCTCATCCTGAGATATTTCGAAACTTGTTGCCAATCAGAGTCCCTCTCGACATACATGACGTTTGAGGAAACCTACATGAACGATGTGGCACGAGATAAGGGGAAATGTCATCAATTCAGGTCAGATTGGGACAGGAAGATGCCAGGGATATAACTATGGAGCGGGCGATTGTCATGAATTTGTTATCTGGAAACGGCGACGTTAGCTGAATTAGTCACCGGAGTTGTGTTTGTGAAATGTGGCGTGGATGTCCTATGCGTTGTCAACAGTCAGATCTGTATTTGATTTCAAACTTTAGTGAGATATTCCAAGGACGAGCATCTGATTTATAGAAATGTTCATTACGTTCCGTATTGTGCAAATTGACGAAATCATAGGGGGATGTTAGGAAGATTATTTAGGCATACCATTATACCATACTATTACTCATGCTATATTATAGTCATTGTCTAAAAAATCTTCCGAATAATTTGGCATCATAAAAAATATCACATTCTCGAAATTAAATACGACATGGGCTCGAATTATATCAAGAAATGAGAAACATATTCAGGAAAGCATTGACGAGAGGTGAGAAGGTTTTCCATGCTTTTTCTAAGCTCGTTCTCCTGACTCAAGAACATTGCGATACACAAACAATATAGATAGACATAATATAAGATAAATTATAAGATTCAGATTTCCACAAATTTGTGGAAATCTTATTATTTATGAATTTCTACCAAGTGAACACCGATACAATTAAATATAATATAAGAATCAGCGATCAATATCTTGAATTGAGAAAAACCTAAACTTACAGTTTTCCTTCAGTATACCTCCTTGCAGATTGGCGACAAATTTTGTGTATTAGATTTGAATATGGAGGGTATTTCTAAGGACAAGAGTGATTGTATTTCTAAACTAGGAAAGGACTATGGTGCTGCGAGTATTCTCCTTCAAGAGACACATACGGATACTTAAAAAAATCTTCGTGATAGAGGAACCATAAAAGGTTATAATAATAATAATAATATCAACTCGGCTATCGTCCATTGTCATTAGATTAGGAAAGAAAAACTATTGGGAATTTTGGACACTATTAAATTATCTATTGTTAAACTTGTGACAATGCCAACGTTTCGAAACAGACTTCGTTTCTTTTTCAAGGCTGTAAATAAATAAATAATACATTACAAGACATACAATATGATACAACACGAAAATAAATTACCTAGTTACGATGAAACAATATTGTACGCTTTTTAAAACATTCAGACATTTTCTAAGAAGACAAAAATTTTTCTAGAGGGCAGGTACACAACGTAAACATCTGCCTCATTAATTTCTATATGCATGACAATGACAATTAACATAAGGTAACAAAACATTTACATAGAATGGACTCAACACTATTTACGAGGACAGCTATCACTTATTACTTTCTTATTATATTATTATAGATCGTGCTTAGGTGTTGAACATCTTCTCTATGATTTACAGTGTGATTTCGTTTTATATGAATCATCTCGCTTATGTTACGTCTATAACCAACCTGTTCTCTATCAAGAATTTGTACATTTTCAAAGTTAAATTTATGGCCCATAGTCATTTGAGGAAAGTTAGAGCAGTCTTATTATAATTCGCAATATTCTCACTATCATATTTATGTTGCTTAATTCTATCTCGTAAATATTGTCTTGTCTGGCCAATATTTTCTCACACTTCTCACAATTAGCACAGGGTATCTTGTAAACTACTCCCGATTCTAAATTATAAGTTGTTCTGAATTTTAAATTTGTGAAGAATCTCTTTGTGTTGGATAAATTATAAAAAGCACACTTGACTTTCAACTCCTTAAATATTTTATTACTTCTGTGAGAAAGACCCGGTATATATGGAAACTTCAAGTAAGAAGAAACGATCGTGTTAGAAGAAACATTAACTGCGCGACTTACGTTGGATGTGTGTTTATTTATTATTCTCTTGACTAAGTATTTGGGATAGTTATTCTGTTTCAAAATGTTTTCAACTTTATTTATGTTCTTTCCATGAAACTTTTCGTTGCTTAGTTTTAAAGCTCTTTTTAGTAAATTCTCTATTATATTAGTTTTTTGTTGCATGCTATGGTTACTGTGAAAATTTATGTATCTGTTTGTACTTATTGGTTTAGTATACCAGTCAGTAATAATACTGGAGTTTTCTCTAATTATCAATAAATCCAAGAAAGGTAAACTATTATTCTTTTCTACTTCAATCGTGAACTGTATCTTATGATGGTAAGAGTTGAAAACACCCAAAATATACTGTATATTGTCGGATGGTACTAACAATAATGTATCATCCACAAAAAACTTGATGAGAGGGATATAAAATGTAAGCTTTTTAACAACACTACAGAAGACCTCATTCATAACTAAGTTAGCCAAAGATGGGCTAGTCGGTGTACCCATGGCAGTGCCATCCAATTGTCTATAAAATTTTTTTTTCCTCATAGAAAAAATAACCCCCATCGAAACAGAGATCAACTAATTCCAAGAATTTTTGTCTATTGAGACCTGTATAGCAGCTTATAAATCCCCATCTTTTTTTAATGATACCAACAACGAGTTCTCTCAGGATGTTCGTAAACAAGGATATAACATCCAACGAGACAAGTACGTGTATCCTGGTGGCACCTTTACATCTGACAAAATTTCAGTCAATGAAAAAGGAATCCTTAAGATTAAAAATGGAAGTAGACAAGGTCGAATTTAAGATATCATGTAGATATTTACCGATGTTATAAGTAGGAGACTTAATACAACTAACTATAGGTCTCAGATTAAGACCATTTTTATGGACCTTACGTAGACAGTACAGCTTGGGTGGTAAACTGTTATGTCTAATCAAAGTTTTATACTCTGTCTCAGATATATATTCTTCTTTCTTGAGTCTCATCAGATTCAGAAAGATTCAGAATACAGTCAATGGATGCCTGATGAGACTCAAGAAAGAAGAATATATATCTGAGACAGAGTATAAAACTTTGATTAGACATAACAGTTTACCACCCAAGCTGTACTGTCTACGTAAGGTCCATAAAAATGGTCTTAATCTGAGACCTATAGTTAGTTGTGTTAAGTCTCCTACTAATAACATCGGTAAATATCTACATGATATCTTAAATTCGACCTTGTCTACTTCCATTTTTAATCTCAAGGATTCTTTTTCATTGACTGAAATTTTGTCAGATGTAAAGGTGCCACCAGGATACGTACTTGTCTCGTTGGATGTTATATCCTTGTTTACGAACATCCCGAGAGAACTCGTTGTTGGTGTCATTAAAGAAAGATGGGGAGTTATAAGCTGCTATACAGGTCTCAATAGACAAAAATTCTTGGAATTAGTTGATATTTGTTTCGATGGGGGTTATTTTGTCAATGAGGGAAAAAAATTTTATAGACAATTGGATGGCAGTGAGAATATTGCGAATTATAATAAAACTGCTCTAACTTTACATCAAATGACTATGGGCGATAAATTTAACTTTGAAAATGTACAACTTCTTGATAGAGAACAGGTTGGTTATAGACGTAACATAAGGGAGATGATTCAAATAAAACGAAATCACACTGTAAATCATAGAGAAGATGTTCAACACCTAAGCACGATCAATAATAATATAATAAGAAAGTAATAAGTGATAGTGTTGAGTCCTCTATGTAAATAGTGTTGAGTCCATTCCATGTAAATAATGAGGCAGATGTTTTACCTTAGAAAAGTGTCTGAATGTTTTAAAAAGCGTACAATATTGTTTCATCGTAACTAGGTAATTTATTTTCGTGTTGTATCATATTGTATGTCTTGTAATGTATTATTTATTTATTTACATCCTTGGCATTGTCACAAGTTTAACAATAGATAATTTAATAGTGTCCAAAATTCCCAATAGTTTTTCTTTCCTAAAATAATAATAATATAATAATATAAGTTTATGCAGAATTAAGTTTAAACATATAATCTATTATTATTATTATTATGTATTCATTGATTATCTCCTTAGTAAAATTTACGGTTTAGCTTGTTATGTTAGGAAATCCTTGATTCACAACATCGAGTTAATCCAAAATGACGAATTTGAGGGTGTTTTCTCTATCTCTTTCAAATTTTGTATTTTTGTCATTCAGTTCTTTTTTCTGCTTTTGTTTTTCATTTCCAGATTCGATGTGGGCAACTTGAAGAAGTCTCTGTCTCCATCAATACAAGACCCCACTCTTGAAGAAAGAAGTCCCTAAAATATATTTCAGCTTATTTTTGTACTTTTGCACTTAGGCGGGGAGCCAGGGTTTTTTTTACTGGGGTTTTTTCCCTGGGCTTTTATGTCATACGCCGAATTGTATGACACTCCGTCACTAACCCCTGATCTATATGTTTTATTGTTTGCTAACTAAATATCGTAAGCCAAAAGTTCAAAAGAATAAGTTTATTCAGAATTAAGTTCAAACATATAATCTATTATTATTATTATGTATTCATTGATTATCTCCTTAGTAAAATTTACGGTTTAGCTTGTTATGTTAGGAAATCCTTGATTCACAACATCGAGTTAATACAAAATGGCGAATTTGAGGGTGTTTTCTCTATCTCTTTCAAATTTTGTATTTTTGTCATTAGGTTCTTTCTTCTGCTTTTGTCTTTTTATTTCCAGATTCGATGTGGGCAACTTGAAGAAGTCTCTGCCTCCATCAATAGAAGACCACTCTTGAAGAAAGAAGTCCCTAAAATTTATTTCAGCTTATTTTTGTACTTTTGCACTTAGGCGGGGAGCCAGGGTTTTTTTTACTGGGGTTATTTCCCTGGGCTTTTATGTCATACGCCGAATTGTATGACACCCCGTCACTAACTCCTGACCTATATGCTTCATTGTTTGCTAACTAAATATCGTAAGCCAAAAGTTCAAAAGAATATATATATTCAAGTGAAATGAATATTATATGAAACGTATTTGTATGTAATTGTATAATCCATTAAATATGGGAATATAGACATGAATAACGTTGAATGATTTCATTCTTCTCATTCAACTTCTACTTCATATAATCACCTATATTGTATGACACCCCGTCACTAACCCCTGATCTATATGCTTTATTGTTTGCTAGTTAAATATTGTTACCCAAAAGTTCAAAAGAATATATATATATATATATACCAATATGGCAATATAATGGCAGATAATTCATCTATGGCTAAACAGAATCTTTTCTCATCATCCTATTAGAAGTTCGGATCGACAAAAATTGGTGAAATGGCTGAATTTGATGCTTCCGAGAAACTCATATAAAGAACCGCATTATGAGTTTCAACATCATATCGATGATTACGAACAAAACTACCAATCAAAGCATTCTTGATCTTGAAAAATATGATAAACTCCTGTCAATGAGATGGTGAAATGCCCTGAAGAATCCTTAGTTAAACCTGAGTAAACTGCCTTGAATTCTCTCTTTGAAAAACAAGAAACATCGAAATAATTTAAAACCTTCCACAAAAGCACAAAGCTACGAAAATATTGAAAAAAACAATTGACTTCTCCAACAACTCGCTCAAAGTCAATGAAATTGATATCAATACAGATGAATACCTATTATCGATTATCGTCAGGTAAAAAACCAAATAGCCTTATAGCCGTAGTAAGTTACTTTCAGTACGAACAACTTGAATTCAACTACTTGAAATGTATCTAGATCAGCCGTTGTCAAGTTATTTTGGATTTTTCATGCTTCCCCTGCATGACAATATATCTTGAACGGATTATATTATATGAATAGAAGTGAAAAATATGCATCGAAAATGTGTTCCTCCGTATGCAAAAGTACATGAATCCTCAATGTGAATATTTTGAAGAGTAATTTTTGATTATAACTTCTTCTTTTTTTGCGAGAATCAGAAGCACAGACAGTGGTCTCAATGAGAATGAAATTGGAACCTTGTGGCAAGTGGTAACTAGTCCAATTCTCTGTTTGTGACAGCAGCAGCATCGTAGCTCAATCGACAAATGTCATATTCCCCATTTTTTCTCTACGCCCCCTTATTTATACTTTATCTGCATTCACAGTAGAATGCTCGAGTGAGTCCTCCTCTATTCAGTAGAATTCCCGGGGAGATAGAAACATCCATAAATTTCATTAATATCCCCTAAAACCAAAAGAGTTCCAGATGCCATCATCGTTCAGCCACTGTTTACACTTCCACGACTACAGCATTGAGATATTGATCTTCGCTATGGGTTCTTTAGCGCTGTTTTCTTCCACACAGGCGTTCTACTTTTTCACGGACGGTAAGTTTCTCCAATGTTTTCCTTTCAGAAAGGATAGAAAAATTGACATCAGGAAGATGTTTATGGATTTTATCGAAATCGATGAGTTGAAAATATTTTATCTCTGGATAACTAAAATGAAATGATCTTTTCGGCGTTATTGAAAAGCAAATAACTCTCGGTCAAAATTTTTTTCGCGTAAAAACGCCTTCAACAAGCACTATTACAATACCAAGTCGACTCATAGAATCGACTTCAATCATGTTGAAATCAAACTTGAAGAAAACCACATCTATGTACGGTATTCCATTTCGGACAAGCCACCATTTCTATTTTTTATCTCAAATAGAAAGCAAAAAAATTCCAGAAGCAGGGTGAATAATTTTGCTCTGACGGACATATCTATATGCATATTTGAGACTTGAGCTAGCAACCATCTAGATTGAAAAGGGGCGATGCGTTGAGTTTTACTTCAATTATTATGGCAATTTTTTCGATTTTTTGCGCTATTTCTCTTCGAAAAATATATTTTTTCAATTTCCAGATTATTTGAATATTTAAATTATTAGTTCAAAAGTGCCAAAATCAATTCTGTTCGTCCGTTCGTCCATGAGCACCATTAAGCCCGAAGAAAGTGCTTAATTAATGAGATGTACAGGATATGTTTGAGGATGGTTATCTCGAACAAGTTCGTTATTGGCCAGATGGACTCAGTAGTTCAGAGGAATTAGAATAATAATTTATTTTTCGACTCACACTCGCCATCGTTTTTCCAAAATCTGGTAAATTTCGAAAATTGAGCAGTAAATGGTCACCAACAAAAATTGAGGAATCTCATGATATTTTCTCCCTATTGAATGAATAGACAGTTTACGGTGTCGAATAGGAAATGTGAGGATGTGGAATCAACTAAAGGAGCGTCATAACACATTGAAGTAGACAATTATAGAAAAATTTCTACCATAATTGAAAAAACGAGTAATAATTCATATTTCTTGATTCTTCGAGATCGATGGAGCATGGCAAAAATGTTTGTCAGTACGTTCATATTCACCATTATCATATCCTTTGAATGTTGCTCAAGATGTGTGTTCATTCATCGTGGCAATGCGTGCGCAAAAGCTCCTGACCAAACGTCAGTGCTCTTCTAGATACTAAATACTCTATTTGCAAAAACGAACTTTTAAATCTCATCTATCAAACTGGGAAGATGAAGAATCAGTCGAGCCGAACATATTTTGGAAAAAGCAATTCTGAATTCCGACAAAGATTATTGAGACGGAGAACAACAGTTTTTTTCCTTCTGATATTTTAGAAATTGTCCCCGTTCAAACATAGTTGTTGAAATTTTATTAGAATTTCTATTACCCATATATGCGTAATAGATAATCCAAATGAATTGAAGTTTTGTAGGAGGATAACAATAAACAGGATACACCAAAAAAATTAAACACCCTTGCACTATCCTTAGCGTCCTAGAGTTAATGCATTACAAACTACCTATAAATAATAATAATAATCTTTATTAGTCCGGTAAGACATTTAACAATGTATAGGACAGGTCAAGAAAATGCACTGAACAAAGTATTCATGAAACAAAAAGAGACAGAAAAAAAATATCCTAGAACATTCTAGAAATTATCAGACAGATATTCATCTACACTGTAGTAACATTTCTCGTACAACAATGCTTGACTGCTGCACGTAAAACACTTTTTGTCCAGAATTTTTATATTTTCTGGTAGTTTATTAAATAGCTTGATACATATGTAGGTTGTAGATTGTTCAAATTTGCTGGTGTTATGCTTAGGTATGGACAACAAGCTTACATTTCTGGTACTATAATGATGAAAGCTAGAAGCTTCACAGAGAGCTTCATTTTCTTTAGTAGAGAGTTATATTTTCAATATTTTAGTTTACGAAAGGATGGTTTGTAGATGTTCGTGAGCTAAACCCGAAGATCACATTTATATAGTAATCTAAAATCAATTGAGTTACCCCAGACCTCGATATTATATGACAGATGAGAATAAGCTAGGCCATAGTAGACATTCAACAATGCTTCGAGTGGAAGTGAGCTCCTCAGCCTACTTATAGCATAAAAGGAAGAGGAGAGTTTTTTACTAACACAGTTTACATGTTCGCACCATTTCAAATTGCTATCGACTATTACACCTAAAAACTTTGTGGAATATTTGGCACGGAGAACCTCCTTTCCAGAATACAGAATTAACGGAGAGGACTCTCTCAGTTCGAATTTTATCACCTCAGTTTTACCCACATTTAGTATAAGTCCATTTGCCTGACACCATGATGTGAAGTTTTTCAATTACAGTTCACACAGATCAATGAGCTCGCCTAAACTCTTTGCTCTCACAACAAATGAGGTATCATCCACAAATATTACAATTTTGGCCATATCTATATGGTCTGATAAATCATTTATAAATAGTATAAATAATAATGGTCCAAGTACCGAACCTTGTGAGACACCCAGTTGAACATTAAATTCAGAAGAGCATTGATCTCCCACCCTCACAGTTAATTTACGATGGGTCACGAAACTAACAATCCACTCCAAGAAAGTACCACGGAATCCAAGACTATAGAGTTTGCTTTCAAGGAAACTGGGATCAATGGTATCAAAGGCTCGTGACATGTCAAAAAAGAGACCAGCAACAGTATAACCTTCGTCCAAAGAAGACTGAACGAACTGAAGAAAATCCACTATAGCAGTCATAGTTGAGCGTCCAGATCTGAAGCCATGTTGACAGCCGGCAATAATATCGAATTTAACCAAGAATGACATCATACGGTTTAGAATTATTCTTTCTATAACTTTGGAAAATATACTCAATATTGAGATTGGCCGATAGCTGGCCATATTATTTACCTCATCCTTTTTGTGTATTGGAATAACAGTTGCTAGCTTGAAAGAACTAGGAAAGACGCCACAAGAAACTGATTCAATAATGAGATGCGCGAAATGTTCAGAAATATCGTCCGCTATTAGTTTTAATATTCTTACAGAAACCAAATCATGACCAGTTGATTTTTTATTCTTTAATTGATTTATTGCACCAATAACTTCAATTCTATCTACAGGGTTGAAGTAGAAAGTATCATTGTGAATGGAAGACGTTGTACAAATATGACTTAGTGCATTACCGTAATTTTGTTCTAGGCTCAATTTAGCAATCTCAGAAAAATATTTCGCAAAATAATTGGCTACATCTACATCTTTCGAAATCACTTTATCATCAATATTCAATTTGAATTTACCATTACCATTTATAGATTTCCCTGCAGTTTCCATATTCACTATTCTCCAAATAATTTTATTTCTATTATCAGATATTCTCATCATGTGATCAAAAAACTCAATTTGGTTATCTTTATCATGTGGTTAAAAGCATTCTTTGCTTCCTTCGTTCAGATGAATGCCTGTTTCATAACAGAATTTTCCCTGCGATTCTATTTTATTTGCTTTCCGTTAGGAACTCGATTTGAATTTCGGTGGGATATCTGCTTAATTACATAGGCTCATTTACAGAGAAGAGATAACACGCTTGTTGCTTTTTCTCCATTTTCATTCTCCGCAATTCTGTTTACGAAATGGGAGTCACTGACTGAAGGGAAGGTCAAATTTAAGGTTTTGAATTCATTGTCCAAATTTAGAACATAATAATGTTTTTGTTCTTGAAGTTATTGATAGGTACCTGGCATAATATTTTTACTTTTTTAAGTGCTTGTTTTAACAATACAAAACAGCATGCTATCGCGTTGCCAAAAGGTATGGGTTTTTTTTAATATCGAACCGGACATGATCTCATTCTGTTGGCTCTGACTTTCCTACAAAGGATAAAGTGGCAAACTGGAGTATATGAGCTAGAGTTTTCATATTTTCAGATAGGTTTAACTGTCCAAATATCTCGGTCAGGTTTTTTATTGGGCCAAATCCGTATTTACAGCAGTTATGAGTATACCTCTTGTAATATCTGACGTATTGAAACAAACATTTGTGCACGTATGGATGCTATCGATATTTTACATACTCAAAAAATTCACTGTAGTAGCTTCCTTTCACCAGTAGATATAATTATTTTTTTATTTACTCAAGTCAAATAATTGCTTCAAGTTAATGTTAATCAATTGCCTTAATATTCAGGTTTCGTGTCAGCTTTCAGCTCATTGTAACTTTCGGACGACGGTCGAAATCAAACTACAAAAAATTTTTCATATCCTCGCACCACCATGAATGTAATAAAAAAGCTTCAAATTGTGAGTAGTTCTTTCTAATTCGAGATATAGGTTTGTTCATACATTGTGGCGGTCGTATTAAAATCATACTGTTCCAGAGAACGGAAAAGAATTTACTACAAGGGTACAAAAGCTCCTAATCGCACATCAGTGCTCTTCTAAATTGTTTCAATATCATTTAAATATCTTTCACGTTAGATATTGGTCTGAAGGAAATTCTATGAGCTAATGAGGAAACAAAATTTCTGATGCTCTTTACTCCTGAATCATTCGATGAATAAGGCCCAATAATATGGACTTGACTGAGACTCTTATCGAATTAACCTATTCCGAAAATATAAGAATTCAAGCTTATCTTTTCTGGAAAAAAAATATGCAGCCGGCCAGTTAGAAATGCTTTATTTTGACCACGGATCCTTCATCAGAAATTCGAATACAATCGAATGAGATAATTTAATTAATTCTATTTTGCTGCTCATTATTCTAACTGAAACTTGAGAAAGGCAAATCGGTTATGGCTTATTTTAGTCGTGATATGATCGTAGAAATACAGGGAAGGTTGAAACGGTAACAAAATATGGAAAAAAGGCGATTAAATTTCAGAAAATTTGAAAACATTACTAAGGATATTGCTACCGTTACAAATTGGCGAAAACGCTGGGTTTCATAGATCATGACATCTGAATCCATAGTTGCTCAATATTGTCTAGGAACTGTTTAGAATTCAATGAATACTAAAAAACACAACTTTCGATTTGGAATAGTAAATAAAATGACACTTTAATGAAAATTGAATTTTTGAAAGGTGCATGGAAAAGATCTTATCGCAGAATGAGGTAGCCCTAGGTTGGATTCATTTGCAGTAGTTACAATTTTGTAAATGGGTAGACGAACTGCATATCCTAACTCGTAATTTCCATTGAACATGAAAACAAAGCCACACCAATTAGTAACACAGTCAACGATAGCGACTTCGAAGAATTTTCAAGGGTAATACCACTAGAGGTGAGAATTTTTTGAGGACACTCTTGTATTTTGGGAATTATGTCTTCAAATTTCACGAAACAAAGTTATCCTTAAAATATTGGTATTTCGGGATCACTTTGTTGAGTGAAATTTGTATAATTTTCAAAAAACGACAGTGTTCTCAAAAAAAATTCGAATCTCGTGTGGTATTTGGAAAGATCATTCAACAATATAAATCAAACGAAATAAAAAATAGTTTTTTATTCATTACGAGCATTATTTTCGAATGATGAAGTAGATACTGATGTTATTTCTTGAAGGACATTTTCATTCATTCCTTATGGCTGTGATTATTTTTTTGTGATGTTGTTGGTCCAGTTGGAGATACGGTTTCACTGACGCTGCAGAAGAATGGCCTGTTATCTTCATCAGCTGCAGGGCGACCTGAACGCGGCGCGGCGACTACAAACCCAGTACCTACGAATTTAAGATACAGTTTATGCACCAATTGACTAGTGGGAACTTGCTTATCTGGAAAACGCCTGCGAAATTCTTCGAAAATATTAGCATAATCTCCGTCAAGTTTTAGGTAAGGAGTGAAGTAACAAACACGTCTTCTTTCGTGTACTTTACAAGCGCAGCCATGGGAACGAACGCACTGTAAACATACACAACAACACTACTACACGAGGGCAACTCAATTCACTACGTTTCAGCTGCCTCTTTCCGCCCTGCGTACGATACTGATCAAGAATACGCGCATTCGTGAATACCAGACAGTATGAAATGACTTTTGCCTCACTCTTTATATAATACCACTTGAAATCAAATTTGCCGGAAAAATTTCTCGCTTATATTATCGTATTAGTATCAAAATCACGAGCGGATAGGCGAGTCATTTTGGGGAAAATATCATACCGAAATAGCGGAAAAGCAATAAACTTAATGTTGCAAGCGAAAAAATTTACCTGCTGAAATTTCTTCTCGAATATTCCTCGACAGGACTATTTCACGACGAAATATGTCTGAAGGTTTTATTATATAATGATCACAATTTTGAAAGTCAGCAAAATAATGATTCATGGGACAATGTTTCGATATAATGAATTGATAGAAACATGTTTAAATTGATTTTTGAAAAAATGTTTTAATAGTTACAGTTAATTATTTAGGAATTGTACGTTTCGAATGAAGCATACGGAATTCAATCTGATGAAAGATTTGATACTTTTGTGATGATGTTGATTGGCGGCAGATTCATGATTGTCCTTTCTAAGATTTTCAATAGCATTAAAATGATCTGCATTAAGTTGTAAATATTATTTTGAGGAGTATGCACTCGAATGGTTCGAAATTTTGATTAACTCTTGTTAATTAACTCCTTTTTTAGCAAATGATTGAATGGCCGGTGCTTCATGCAATGATTTGTAATTTTGAAATTTTTTTTAATAGCATTTTTTTGTACCAAATTGCTCTTACCATATTCCTTGTAAAACTTTTTTTTCAATTATCGTCGTGGTATTCACCGATAATGGTCGATAGTAATTTCCGTCTCATTCATCATATCAAAAGGAAAGTTCTTTTATATTTCTGCTAATCTGTTTGGAGTCGTTTCTCTATCTGATGTATGTATTCTTTTCAGAAGAAATTTAGCGAACTCTTTACACGCAGATCAGATCCTAGATTTTCTTGTGTTGAAGGGCACTAGTTTGGAAATTTCACTATGTATTTCTTTCAGGGAAATATTTCGGAATCTAACAGGTGGATTCATTTTTGGAATTGTCCAATATACAGGTATTACGCTATTTGAGAAAATGGTATTCCTCATCGATTAACTGAACGTTGTTTATTATCTTCATTGTATTATTCATTTCTCAAGCTGCCTATGAATGTAAAAAATGGCGAAATTTTATCGCTGAAACACTGATTTGCTAGGTTTTGCCAGCTTGTATGGTTTATCTTTGTGAAACGAGAGTTGCTCAGGAAACTTCCTCACTAAAAAAGAAGTGAGTGAAATAGTCAACTAAACAGAAAATCTAAAAAACGAGCAACAATGATTCCGATGAAAAATGTATTCCAGATTATATTTCAGGCGAATGTAAAAAACGTTGGAAGCCCTCTTTGAGTCATCATCACTTCAATTCATAATGGCCACTGAATATTCAATCACCTCGGAAGATGTGATCCAGACCAATCAACAGATCATTAACTAAAACATCTGAAAATCAAATGAGAAAGTTGGGAATGGCACCCCATAATTAAAATTTTCGGGTCCAGTGCTCGAACAGGGGTAAGAGCTTGAGTTGTTAGGGAGATATATCGCCCCTCAGGACATATCTGACTCATGTGTCAGTCCGAATTAAACAATGCCTTTCATTGCTCTGTTCCGCTACGAAAGCAGCAAACTTCCTGTGATTTATTACGCTGCCAGAAATCATAAGGATTATCGAGAATCGGGGTGGCGTATATTCGTGACGACTCTATATTGTTATTATGGCGTGGTTGATATGGCGAGTTTTGCCTTTTTCTTGTTGGAAACAATGTTCGGAATGGATTCGTATCTGGAGCACGAAACATTGTGTCTGAATACTTCAAAAAAGAGCAATTAGTATGAATAGTTGGTTTTTCTTGGACCGAAAATAAATTTCTGCTGATAATTACGCAATGATGGAAAATTTTAGGATTGAAAATATTTATTCTGTAGTTTAGAGAAATCATTTTGATCAAGGTTGATGCGAATTAAAGAGCTAATGAGCTCTAGTCCTTTTTCTGTATTCTGAAACATTGCGATACAGAGAATGAAGAATGAAATTAACAATAAACAAAGTTACAGTTTTCATCCAACTACAAACGTTTTATTTTTAGGTTGAGTCCAGTTTGGAGCCTGGGACACTCTATGACAGGCTATGGATAAAAGCCTCCGGTGGATTAAAATGTGTGGACCATAAAATCCGACTCAAGCTATGTATTTATATTAATTTCCTCACATAATAATTCATAAATTTGGTTAGATTCCCCAGTCTTGAAATTTCTTTACTCTTACGGTGTTTTTCATTGTCGGTTTTATATATTCATGTGATTGAACATTCATTAGGTTGAACATGAGTATTTGCTCATAAAGTTCAGGATTTTCAATATTGGGAAATTTATTAACCAAGGTACTAAGTATGATTTTCAGCTGAAATAACGTAGTTTTATCATGAATATATTACAATTTGAAGCTTGAAACAGGAAGAAGATGCATATATTAGAGTCTCTACACAGTTTTATGAACTACCATGAACCAGAGCTGAATTTGTTGTGCGTTTTCGATACAGATTAGCACAATTTGAAACCTTAAATCGCACTAACGCGAACAGAGCAGAATTGGAGAAAATGGTAGAGAAAAAATTATTTCTGTTGGCATGATGAACCTGTAGTTGAAATTAAAGCAGTGGTTGAAGACTCACCCAGCATATTCCGCTTTCATGAAAGGGAGTGTCCATTTTTATTTTCATCCTATAAACTGCGGTGACATCAAATTAAACAACTTCTATATCTTCAAGTATCTGAACTCTATGGAGATTAATACATATAAATATGCATGATATCAATAGCCATCCTAAATGCACATATTTTTGTTAAGATTCTATGAATCATATATAAAACTTTGTGGATTTTTTTTCAAAACTTTTCTATCCGGATGATTTCCACAAAATTTAGCAACCTTTTTTATCAACATGAAAACTCATCTTTCAATTAACAAATTAATCTGATGGACAAATTTCAGATTATCTGTTGTACAATTCGATGGATCAATATATTCTGAAAATATGAGGAGTCCAGCTCACCCCCTCAGAAGATAGACGATCTAAATCTAAACGATTGGCCAGACATACTAAATGTTGACCAATTTATGCATTTAATCATCTATTTGAACAATGTTTATCAGGAAGTTTTACTCAATCGATGAAGACGATTATGGGCCCAATATTCGGAAATTACACACATTTGTGCAGAACGATCGTACGCTGTCCCACTAAAAACAAGCTCTCGAAAAAGGTTTGATCAATCGGCAATAAAAAGTTTCAGAAAAATCTAAAGATTTTTTTTATGAATTAGTGCTAACGCCAGAGATCATGGTGGTAAAAGGAACTCTAAGAAAATTAAATTTACAATCCGAACGGATGAAGCAACCCCTGCTCGTGTAAATATTCAACGAGAAGGAAGAATTATGTTTCATCTAATCAGGGAGAGCCAAGCTATTTAACATCGAATTGAATACGGTCTGGAGTATTTACTCAGAAACCAAACTGGGCTGAAGGAACTTCAGATTCTTGGCTGTCTATAAATATAAATGACACGCCTCCCAGCGCGTCGGTGTTTTCTGGCTCCTCGCAGCATCATTTGCAAAACAAATTGGAGATTCGAACATCATGCAGCATCCTACAGATTAGGAGTGGTCACGAAGAAGCTCATCTCAGCTTTCAGAGGCACGTACTACGTGCGACAAAAGAGCAGATTCGATCCCTTATTTGAATCTGCTCTCGCTGCTCGAACCGTTTGCGACGATTTCCTCTGAATCTCCGATATTCCTTGATAACTTTCAGTTCGAGTTCCTTGAAAGACTCATGAATGGAATACCTACAAGTGGAACTCCACTTTTATCACGAAGTTTCGTTCCTCTTGAATATTTCTTTGAGGAGGATCCTTTCGCCTTCGAATAATAAACTCTGAAAGCCCTCATTTTGAATGTGAACTCAAAATAAATTTTGTTTTCACTTGGAGAGTGTCGGTAAAAAGAGTTCATTACTTATTGAGATAGCAATTTTCAAATGTGGCAAAATCCATTCAGATATCTCAACAATCTCAATATGTTCGCAGAAACACGTAATTGATCATGAAATAACCAGCACAAGCGCGCAAGACCTCCTGACCTCACATCAATGTTTTATAATTTATCATTTCCGATAGCACCCTCATCATAGTATCGTGGGGTTACTCATTTGGTGACCATTTCGACAATGTGTAACTTACGTAAGACGTCTCCGATTTATGTGTTGGGTCCATACAAAAAACATTGTGAAGACGGGGAGTCACAATATCATGAATATTTTTGTAGAAATTAAAACTTCGAATGATAACAATTTTGCGATATATACATACAGGGTGGCCATTTGAAAACGAAACAGACGAGATTACAGACGAAATAAGTTTTTTCGATAAAAATGTTCGGACAGGTCGATTTCTGTTTCGAGGGGGACTACTTAAGGTGTAGGTTACGGACGCATAGCGCTTCAACCCTTGCTGCTACAACCCTCACCCCTAATTTTTGAATCGGGAAGATTGGGTGAGTGATACCTCAATTCAAAGGTATTTTTATACTGATTTTAGCGCAATAATTGTTTTTATTTTATGCGTTAGTTCTCGAAATATTCATGCGTTAGTTAATTTTATCACTTAAATTAATTTTTTGCGAATAATTGACATTTCGTGCTTCCGAAACACCAAAATTTCCGTACTTGTATTTGAAATTGCAAAACATCTACCGCTGGGCAAATGAAGTCATACCGTACGTGTTAATGCTACTAGGGTCAGATGTTCGACTAGCTGTTTTATTCACTGAAATCATTCTCCAACTGTACGGTATCAGAACGATTTGAAATATTGATCTAGAAAATAAGACTTTTCAAAGTAAAGTGAATAATTTATCAAAAACTCACATCAATTAATTAAATATTCAAATTATTCACCATTAGCTTTCATACAATGAAATAAGTTTTGTTCGAAACGATGGCGCACATTTTGCAGCATTTCTGGAGTGATTTGACGATATTCGTTCACTATACGTCTTCTTAAATCTTCTATGAAATCGGGCTGTGTAGAGTTAATTTTACTCTGCGATTTGGGAATCTTTGATCCAGATATTCTCGAACTGGTAAGGCGTGGTGTGGAGAAGTTTCATCCTGCTGAAACACAATCTGATCTTCCACATAATTTCCAGCATTATTTTCAATAATTTCCGTCAAAATTGGATGAATGAGTCATGGTGGTTTTGAAGCTTAAAACGTCGATTTTTCACAAAAAAAAAACATTACAAGTGCCATGAAAACACCACTTCATTTTCAAATGCTTAGTTGTGAATATTTCGAGAACTAATGCATAAAATGAGAAAGCAATCATTGTGCTATAATGAGTATAAAAATACCTTTCAAATGAGGTATCACTCACCCCATCTTCCCTATTCAAAATTTGGGGGTGAGGGTTGTAGTAGCAAGGGTTGAAGCGCTATGCGTCCGTAACCTACATCTTGAGTTGTCCCCCTCAAAAACTTCTACAGTATCTTTTCGACCGATCGAAACTTGAAAACTTGAAAATAATGTTGAATAAAAGAAGAGCGCCAAGATTTGTGGAAATCCACAAGATATTTGCCGAATCTCTCGCACATTTTCACAATATTGAGCCTGAATGAATGAAAAAATGATGATGAAAATCAAGAATAAGCAAGATATTGAATTGAAAGAATAAATTAAATAATTTTTGCTGATAGCTATAAATATATGGTACGAATAATCGTATATCGAAAAATAACTTTGGGAATCAAATTGGTTCAGCAAGACAATTTTCATGAAATTTGTAAAATTTTATTCTCTGAACAGTGTTCGAATGAATTTCAAGTTACAAATTGAACCTATAGATATTTTTAAAATTATGGGGAACCAAATTTCAGATAGCCATAACTCGGGAACCGTTGGAAGGATTGCGTCCAATAACGAACTATATTTGGACGTTTGATCTTGAATGTAAACATGAAAACTGTAGTTCACTATGTTCTAGTACTTTTGAGTTAAAAGCCGAATATACTCATCTTTCACTATGAATTCTCGAAATGGCCCGAATATCATAGTTATGTTTTTTTCAATATCGTGACAAAAATGGTATCATTCCATTGGGTTTGACTTCCCCATAAAGATTCGAAAGAGAAACTTCAGTCTGGCTGTATACTTTATATCTTCTGGAGCAGATGAGCTGAAGTTTTCATATTTCTAGGAGAGGTAGAAAGGAGAATAGTCCAAATATCTTGTTCAATTTTGCTATCGGGCGAAATCCGTAAAATAGATCGGCAGTTATGAGTATCTTTATTTTAGTTTCTTCAATATCTTCAACAATATGCGACTTGAAACTAGAGAATCCATTCAATGACGTAGGGAACAAAGACTTCGAGAATTTTGTTGTAATTGTCCGGTTAGAAAATTTTCTGAATATTCGAAATTTTTTATTTCAAATATGTGACTACTTGTGATAATCTTCGGATTTAACAAAAATTTGTGCGTATATGGAGGTTATTGGTTTCATACTTGTTCTGAAATCACATTCACGTAGAGCAAATCCACGAGAGGATATAAAAGTTCTTCTCGTGATAAAATCACAGAAATTCATAGAATTAAGTGAAATAAATTTTTTTTTTCATGAGCTTCAACGAATGATAAATGGTATAAATTGAGAGGTGATTAATTAGTGTTGGTAAATCTTCATAGGTTTCACAATAGGGAATCCTTCCTTAGGGAAAAAAATGATAAAATTCCTTGACGTTTTGTCACACTACTTTGAGAAAAGAAGGAAGAAAATAATATCGGTTTGTCAAGTCACAAATAAACCACTTCTTATTCTCGTTTTGGTGGAAAATGTAGTGAAATGAATCTCAGGTGATGGGTAAAATGAAACTATCTAGTTGCTCCCTCCAATTATAATCTTGTCTTGTAGCTTAGATGAATATCCTCTTAACGAGGTAGGTCAGAACAACAGAAACTATTGGGCTCTATAAACTGACCCACATATAGTACGAGTTTGGATTATTTATCGTTGACTGAATAAGCATAAGTGTATAAACGCTTAATGAAATTTATATCAACACAATTCATATCAACTCATTTGGCCAATGTATGCTCGTAGAGTGTTTTCTAAGCCCTTGTAGTGGGTATTGATGGTGATTCAGCAAGTTGTAGGATACTTTCCAGAGCAAAGACAAAGGGGTTGCAGCAAAACTTTGTTATTAGGGTTGGTTGGTGAGCAGACTATGATGAACGACAGTGCGTACTGGGAAGTAGATCTACTTCCTCCATTTGAACAGCTTACCGAAGAATCCAATAATAATAACTGAGTTGCAGGGATGGTGTCAGATAGGAGGAAATAAGAAGCCTAAAAACCAAGACAACAATTATCTTACTGAACACTTTCCGTTTAGTCTCCTTAGACTTACCAAAGTTGGAGTGTGGCTTAATATAGAGATCTCCACCTTATGGAGTTATAACGAAGATTTATGTGAAAGTAGCTTTCAAATCCTCTCAAAAAGTAGTTTTGAATAGAATCAAATTATTCCCAAACTAGAAACTAAATTTCAAATAAATTCTTCTTTGATTAGATCCGCAAATTGCGTTAAGATTCGCCAAGAATGATCTATCGAAAGAAAATGGAAGATTCCAGAAGGAAAAACGAAGCAGTCTTATCTCTTATCACATTTTTTTTTAAGAATTTCTATTTTTTTGTATATTCAAATCTGAGATTCTATAACATTAGCAACACAGATTCAATTTTAGGTTGGCATGAAAATTCAATGATGACAACAATAGTCACTCAACCATTGAATATTTTTTTTCTTGTTCTTTACCTTAACGAACTTTATGCCGTAACAGTTTCCATAAAGCATTCGATAAGTACAATTTTTGACAACCATATAGTTCGATATTATCTTTGTTTGACAAATTGTCAGAATAATTGATCAAACAATTTTTATGCTCTTTAATTTCATGTCAGAATCAAGAATAAATCATGATAGCTCTAACAATAAGACCAAGTAACCATCAGGCAATTTTTCGTTGAATTAATAAAGTATTTTGAAGAAAAATAGCTTATTGGAAGAAATAATTCAATTTATTTATGAATGTCGATGGGAAAGATCTACTCATTTTGTCAAGAGGGGTTTCGAACAAAACAGAAGAAAAAGTGTGAGTGGTCATCAATATATGGATTTGCTGATTCTTTTACATTCATTGTGGTGGTTATTTCAGAATGAAATTATTCCAGATTACGGGTCAAGATTCCTTTGAAATTCCAATATAGTTAGAAGTTTGATTTTTGGTGGCAGTACTCCCCTGGTCCAAGGTGTCTCCGAATATGACCATCAGACATGCACGTGTGAATAAAAAATTTTCCTACCGGGCTCTCCGCAACAATGATTTTGAATGATAAACCTGCCCCCAAGAAATTCAATCAACCATCTTGAACAATTCAAATATTTTAATTAAATCTCACTAAACTCCTCCTGACCTGTTAATGAATCAGGTCGGTCAGATGTAATGAATTGTTGCTTTCAGCCGGAAACAGAAATTCAGACAGAGTAAACCCGATACCTCCTGCACATATCCTTTTCGATACATCTATTCGATCTATGGGTCTTCAGGGAATAGAGGAAGTAAGTCGCTAATAGCATTCGAATGGGATGTCGATACACTTCGGCTTTGCCGAGTACAAGAAACTTTTTATTGAATTTATGCAGCAGGGTACATTTAACTTCGACATCGGAAATACATTTAACGAATTTACTCTGCTGCAACAAACTGGATAAAACCGTTTATAACATGTTTTGGACTTTCATCCTGACGTAAGTAAACAGACAGCAGCTGTTCGAGATGGAGCTCGCAAGAGAGTTATATGGAGCTGTAAAAATTATGTGAATCTCATTCACATAAGCGATTGCAGCGGAGAATTCACACGAGCATAAATATTGTGCTCTCATCTCTTGAAGTGGAATTATGCAGGATGTGGATATAACTGTTGTTAAAGTATATGTATTCCTTCTGAGAATATGCCGGAGTCTATAAAATCTGGAACAACCGCTGCGCTTTGACAAGATTTCGATCATGAAAAGATTTTTTGGATATATTTATGACCAGCTGACCTGGCAGATGATGTTCTGTTTCAACGAACTATTGAATTTGAATTAGTTAATTAAAAAAAAAGTGTATTTATTTCTTCGATGCTATAAAGAATTATATATATATATATATTTGCTTTTTACACACAACGTGGCTGCTTTTGGAGCTTGCTGGATGAGTAACCCATCAAGATGAGCTCCATTCCTTAGTGCGCGGTTTTTCGGAGTACAATTCCATTAACACTTATTATAAGAGGGATTATATCCATTCTCTTCAGCTGCCACATATCCCTAATCTGTCTGGCTAATGGTAAATATTTATCAATCTTTTCAGGTTAAGCTTTGCCCATGTTGCCATGGCATGCCTGGTTGCCAGGCACTGTAAGCCTGTAATTGTCGTTGTCTTTTTTGTTCCACACCACCATATCCGGTCGATTATGTTCAGTGCCTAAGTCAGTTATGATAGTTAAGTCCCAGTATATTTTTGCTCTTTGATTTTCCAAGGTCGATGCAGGCATGTTCCACTCTCTGACCAATAAGTAGATGCACGACCTTCCACATGTAATTGTGTCGGGATAGATATTCAGTACCAGCAATACTCGAGCATCCAGATGTTAGGTGTAAGACTGTTTCCTCGGCTCTATTGCATAGACGACACTTCGTGTTCTCTATGTGCTTTTTTATTATATGCTATATATAGTTTCTTGTGGGGACAACCTGATCTTGAATAGCTAATATTGTGCCTTCAATCTGTGGGAACATATATCCTTGGATGAGGTAGGTTTTAGATGCGGTTGGGTTTACTTTCTCTCGATGTATACTGGAGTAAAATCTTCCGAGCAGTTCTTTCGCACTCAATTGCTGTCTGAGCGTCTCCAGATGACTATGTTCATCATGCTGTACCGGCAGAGATCGTATACCTTGGGCTATCCATTGATGAATCGGTAAGCAGTTGTTTAGGATGTGATTCTTTATATTATGAATTTCCTCTCCACAGGTAGCCTTAATAGAGCTAGACCATCAGGGCCTCCCTCTTTTCGGGGTAAGTAGTCTATCAGTTGCCGAATTAGGATGATGTAGGCCAAATTGAATAAGTGTAGATATAATTTTATGATCTATCTGTTGTAGCTCCGTTTTTGTCCAGGAGAGTATTCCAGCCATGTGAGTAGGCGATGGTATGTTCCATATGTTTATTGCCATTATTTAATTTTTGTAGATAACTGGGATCTAAGTATTAGTCTCATTCTTCTTAGAAGCCGGACTTTCCGACGACACTTCAACATTCTGCGACGTGATTCCGATCTACACCGCAATGGAATCGTGAGTTAGGTTCTCGCATTGGAAGAATATGGTTCGACAAAAAGACCTTGGAGCATGGAAAAACTCAAAGAAGTGAGAATTCCCCAAAATATTGCTCTAGTGAGAGGAGCTGTTGAACAGTCATCAACGCGCTCTGCCTGGAAACATGCAACTGCATTAAATATGTCCGACAGTTCTGTGAAGAGCATTTTCATTAAGCCAGAGGTCGCACTGTTTGCTGAAGAACAGGACCTCGGGTATATATGGTTCCAACAAGGCAAAACTGCGGCAACTGTTCGTATTTCTGAGAGGTACCGTGGTGTGCTCAGCGAGATCACCGGATTTGAGCAATTGCGACTTTTTCCTATGGAACTACCTAGCGGAGAAATGTTTAAACATTTTATCCACAATCTGGAAGAACTGAAGATCCGTATTAGAGACAAAATGGCCTCTATTCCGATCGATATGTGCCAAAACGCAGCTGAAAACTTCAAAAATCGCCAAAAACAGTACATCGTTTCGCGAGGATATCATCTTTCTGATGCGATCTTTGAAACTTAAATGAAAATATAAGGTGAAGTACTGACTCAACCAGAATATATCACATTTTCGTAGTCTAACAGCCCAATAAAACTGCACTGTTCGCTCCACCTCACCCTTAATTTATCGAAATTACGAAAGTAAGCCACAGTAGAAATTCCAACTGTGTGTAGTCGAATGGCATGTCGTTCAGAATCAAAGAAATCTATGAAATCCAGACGTCTTTACCATTGTATTGACTCTGACTGCGAGGATGTAGATCATTAATTCCTTTACCACAAATTGGGTCAATTGCATCAGCAAAATTATGAATCCTGATCTGGATGAAGTGGTTATGCAGGTCACGTAAACGATTTTGAGATTTCTGTTGGAAAGTTGACAACTTCATATTAGTTAATAACAGAATCAATAGATTTTGTGTCATTAATTTGCCAATTATTTCTTTTTGAATCTGGCAATTAATCAAGATGTCATCAATTATTTTAGCAGAAAATATAACTCATTCGTTCAACCATACATGGTCGTTGTTATTTTCAGCAATATTGGGAACACCTCCTCCATGAGTTTATGATTTCCCGAAATGAAAAATTTTGATTAATACTACGCCCAGTGAACCTGATTATTGAGCCCGGCATTTGTCAATCGAATATCGACCTGTGATGGCCATAGTTCAGAGAAAATCACCGGGACTTCATGTCATTTGTCTTTTCTCTTGAGTAAATGAAAAAAAAGATCATATCTTCAGATGGAAAAGGGCTAGGACAATGAAACTTGAGGATAAGTAAGATATCGATCACCTCAATATATTCAAGAATTTTAATTGAAATCCGAAAAATAACTTATGAGATATTGAGTATTGAAAAAATTTTTTTAATTTTTGAAAATTTTCTAGCCAGACGATTTCTGCGAAATTTTGCGAGCCGTTTTGTTGTAGCCTTTCTCAACAATATTTCAAGTATGAACTTGGTCGGATGGATATTCTAGTAGTTATGGAGGAAACAAAATTCAGATGCTCAAAACTACTGAACCATCCGACGGATTTGGCCCAATAACGAACTTTACCGAGATATTTGGACAATTAACCTATTCTGAAAATATAAAAATTCTAGCTTATCTCTTTTGGATGCTAGAGAGGATACAGCCGGCCGGCCGGACTCAACTTTCGCCACGGATTCTTCAACAGGGAGTCGAAAATCCTTCAATTTTATCGTTCCCTACTTTGATAAGCGCTTCGAAAAGATATTCTTGTTGCTCATATAAAAGAGGGAAGTCTCTTAGAATAGTTTATTTCGCTGCCTCGGAATTGTATTGGTTTGCGCATATCAACTCTCGATTCAATGCATCGTACATTGTTCGATTTGGCTTGGCCTTCAATTGAAATAATAATAATAATAAGGTCTTAATTCAATGAAAAATCTGATCCCTTAACCTCTGTTGTATACATATGCACATTTGAACATATCTAAAGATGAAATAGAAAATAAAGAGATATTCTATAAGAAGATCATATACGTTAATGAACATTTTAACAGAAAATGTAATTTGAGTAACGACCAAGAAACTTTGCTGATAATGAAACTAGAAGTCCTGATCCTTTCCTTGAATATATTTTGCATGAACCATTTCAAATTCTCAGGAACAACGTAGTGCTTATACTTACTATAACTAAAGTTTCTCATGAAATGTACAATTTTTAATTCATTTGTAGTTGATATTCTGAGGCACTTCTGATTCAATATTTCTCCGGCCATGTGATCTATGAATTCGATCCATGAAACATTCGGTGTTGATGGGAGGAAGCATTTAGGTAAAATAATGAAAAAAAAAATGTTTATCATATGCATTTGAAGAATTTTTGGATTGGCCCCATTTTATTTTTTAGCAAACTCAATCATCGACAGGCTTCTCCTTCTGCCGCACAATACACCATTAACTGTTCGCAGATATTGGGCCACGAACATAAACCAACAGTAAAAGTTCCAAAAAATGTTTTTTCCTCTCGCATGCCCTAAAGTGAACCATAACATTATACAAATTTCACCCCTTATTAATCCTCTCCTTCTATTGATTTCATTAGAAACAAATTATCAAGGATAATACCACTAGAGGTGAGAAGTTTTTGAGAACACTCTTGTTTTTTGGGAATTTTGCGTTTAAATTTAACGAAACAAAGTTATCCTTAAAATATAGTATTTCGGGATCACTTTGTTGAGTGAAATTTGTTTAATTTCCAAAAAACGACAGTGTTCTAAAAAAAAAATCGAATCTCGTGTGGTATTTGGAAAGATCATTCAACAATATAAATCAAACGAAATAAAAAATATTTTTTTATTCAAAAATAACCAGATAGAAGCATAACAACAAATTATTCATCTTTATTCTCAAAACAATAATTATTGATACTACAACTATTATACACATTATTTTCGAATGATGGCGTTGATACTGATGTTGTTTCTTGAAGGACATTTTTTTCATTCCTTATGGCTGTGATTATTTTTTTGTGATGTTGTTGGTCCAGTTGGAGATACGGTTTCACTGACGCTGCAGAAGAATGGCCTGTTATCTTTATCAGCTGTTCCTCGCCAATCCCTGCTTTGGCTAATTGGCTGACAGCAGTAGCTCGATGCGAGTGGTTGATTATCTTCGACTTGGTTGTGTTGATGCCAATGAGTTCTGCCGATTCTTTTGTCCATTTAGCTATAGCATTGGGACCGACTGGGGAGTTTTTGAACCATGAATCATATTTCCAATTCTTATGTAGAGTAAGGAATAGTCTTTCAGTGGATATGTTTGCAGTTCTTTTGGATACAAGTAGCTTATATAACCTCACCGGGCAAATATCTTCTTCAATATTCGAAGTCAGCCATTTCATTTCCGCACATTTTTGAGCACCACCTTGTCTTGTTTTAGAAAATATCGGATTGTAGGCAATTCGGCCCGTGGGATTACCATCGTTTTCAATTTTGAATTGGAAATGCGAAATTAGACATAATGAACCCTCACCTCCGCGCCAAGCAAGCTCCAATGCAGCAATAAAATAAAATTTTCTGTTCAAACCATCTGGATTATCTTCATTACATAAGTTGACCATCTTTTTGTTGCTCCAAAAGCGGCGCCTTGGCACTATTTTTTTTTCTCAGGGTCCACTTGCAAAATACGCCCCGTTTGAATGAATAGAACCTAACGCCCCATTCGGAATAGAATTTTTCCTGCAGCTGTTTGGCAGTATTATTCCACAAGGTTTTTACGAACTTTCCTTGTAGTCTGATCCATCTCTTTTTTTCATATTGAAAGCCCAGTCTAGCATAATATTATTGAGCACTGACAAACATTTTTTTTTCATTTACAAGGTATTCCCGGGCAGCACAGAATTCTTCAAATTGTTTCCAAATGTAGGATCTTGACTTCACTGTATTAAGCGGCACACTTTTCTTCACACTTTCCTCAATTGAAGTAATACATATAACAATTCCCAAAACGTTTCATTTTTATTTACTTTATGGTAAAATATGAAAATAAACTGACAGAACTGCCAAATGTGCTCTTGAAGTTATCGCTAACAACTGCTTGTTTATCGTAACCATGACGACCGCTACTTCCATCATTGGCCAAAGCTATCCGGACGTATTAATATTCCTATGCAAATTAGGCATTTGATGAAAACAAATTTCTAAAAGTGAAAACACTGTGAGGTTGAGTGTTTTCAGATACAGTTTGTTTCTATAGGTCCGTTTTCAAAAATTGAGCAACTTCATTGGACGATGTAGTATAGTGTTGAATGATCACTGATAGTAATTCGGTTATCACTTTGACATTTCACTTAATCAATATTTAAACGTCAGTTCCATGTTCAATAAAAGTAAACCAGTTTTCAACCATGTATTTATATGATTAAAAAAAAAAGATGACCGAAATCTCAGAATCAGACAAAGAAGTATTTACTTGCACTTCATCGAATCCTCACGAACAAGCTGAGAATTTCTGATAGTTTTTCACCAATAAAATCAAAAGAACACTACATATAATGCTACGAATTATTTATTCATAGGAGAAAACACCAATATTGTAACCGAAAATGTTTATTTCCATCTATTCGAAAGATCACAGAATGTTAACGTTGCTACATTATGGTCAGAAATATCAATGCAGGAAAGCACTTTCCCAGTAAAGGAGAATGTTGATTTTGATACACTTCATAAAACATTTTCAAAGCACGTTTCCGTAAATTACCAGCGCAAAAACCCTAAGATTTCAACGCAAGAAGGTCCATTCAATTTTCGAAAAAGCGAACGAATCTGATGATGAAGATAGGAAATCAAAAATTATTAATTTTGATATATATAAAGGCAGCATTCAAGGTTTCTCTTATCATGAGAATATATGGAGCTTCAAGTAGGAATGAATTGCTGAAGATGAAAGTTGAAGACATTGATTACAGGAGAGATCTATTGATAGTATCCGTGCCCGAATGGAAGAAAAGGTAATATGAATAGAACTTTTACAATAAGAAATGAAACCATTGAATTGAAAGTTGAAATATAGAACAAATATATGTCCTACAACCCCCTTACACTCTTCATAGACGTGTGTTCATTTTATGAAAGAAAATTAAAAGCACAAACAATTCGGAAAAAATAAATTCAGTAAAATTCCTAGCAATAATCCCTCAACTGCCTTATGCCCTCACTTCGCACGGGCATCAAACACTCTCTAGCCAACAAATGCATATTTAATGCTCTTGAGACAAAATGCACTATTAGGTAATACTCCAAATCTCCTAAGATATTCCTCAGATTTCAACAAAATCGTGTCGCTGATATCTCAAATATTCCCAAATATCATCACCGTAGCGGTTTATTACGAAAAGATATAGAAATTTTGTATTATTCTTTCGGCCAGAAAGTCACAGAATTCATAAAATGAACTGTAAAATGGCTGGATACAACCAAAATTCAAGCTCTGAAAAGATTCAATGCACCGTATTTCTTTAGGAAATGATACATCATTCCTAAGGTCCTGTAGAGGTTTCAGAAGATTGAATTCCTAAGAAACATCTCTTTTATGCTGTTTGGAAAACCGATATAATATATCTAAAATGACAAGATCTCACTGGAAGAAAAATATTTTAAATTGTTTCCGATGGAGTAGATACACCTTCTTCTGTTTTGTTTTCAGCTAAAGGGAATTTGAGCTTCGAACAAAACTGAAGGAAAACTGCGAGTGATTAGTTTTAATTGGAGATATAGATTTGTTCAATCATTATGGCATTATTTGTACCACACTCTTCCACAGTAGAAAAAAAGACTTCAGAACAAGCGTGCAAAAGTTCTTGACCTCACTTCAGTGCTTTTCAACATTTATATGATCAATTATTATATATATATATATGTATATTATTTAGGCCATTTGATTTCCTCTAGAAATGTTTGAGCCATATATAGTCTTCGTCAAATTCCGTTTGTGGCCATCAAGAAGCGGTAATAAATCCACAAAACGTTGGCATTGGTTATATGTCGTTTTAAACACAAATCTAATAATCCTCACAAGGAAATAAACACTCAGTGGAAATAGTATTACTTTGGCTAAAATTGTGAGAATAAACAGTTGCTTAAAATAATGGCCTCTGAATATATTTGCTTTTGAATTCGATAGAATATTTTGTTTCACCTATGCTTGTACAAATTCGTATGAAAATTCGAATGAAATGGACAAGAGCGCATCGTAAAAGGATATACAATTCGAAGGGAATTCGTGATGTTTCAACTGAACTAAAATTTTATATCGATTAAACTCCATTACTGCCAATAAACGATGCTATAAATCGGACCTTCCATCCAGTCAAAATTCATTTTTTTCGAAGATTCCAACGAAATAAATCGAAGCTCATTAAATTTGAAATAATGAATACTCAATTAAAGCACATGATCCAAAAGTAATTCCACAAGGAACAAATACTATGTAAGACGCAGTGACGAGACAAACTCGTTGATATTAGCGAACATTTTCCCATTCATCCTCTAATAAGATTCTCGGGAGGACATTGAAGCAGTCAGGCAATTAGGGCAGTTTCCGGCTAAGGAGTTGGTACAGTTTACCGTCCTTATAATTGAGTTGGGAACTTGACCTGGGATACATGTTCTCTGAATCTACACGAAGTGCCTCTCTTGAACAGGTAAATAGTTGTATCTAATTCCAGAATGCATTTGAGGGAATCATGTTTGATTTCTTGTTATTTCATTGTATGATTAGGAACAACTATTTCGAGTTATTTGATGCCGTATATTCCAAGAGTAAATTGAATTGCAGAATATTCACCTCACGGTAGTGTAGTACCCGATAAAAATGCAATTTTAAATCAAAGTTGATATGTCAGTTTCGGATCAAGTTGATTCTTTGAATAGTAGATGCTGTGATCACTCAATTCACACTTCTGCTATTGTGTTAACTGGTTAGTTATTTTCAATATACTCAAACATTCAACTCCAAATTAAAATGAAAAAAGGAATTTCCATATCTTCAGAATAAGTTCAAACCATCTGTTTGGTCACAAAGTATCAGACTCATGGTAACATTCAGGAAAGCACTAACGTGGAGCCAGGAGCTTTCGCGCCCTTGTCATGGAATTTTTTTCCGTGCTCTGGAACAGTGTGATTCTAATTTAACCGCCAAGATGAATGAACAAACCCAAATCCCGTATTGAAAATAACCACTCAAGATTTGTTCGAAGTTCGAATTCTCTTCTACTAAAATCTAATCAGAAGTAGACATGCACATCAACTCCATCGAAAATCTTCTGGAATATCTATCTTCCAGTAAGCTCCTCTCCTCTGAAATACCTTATATATTGATGTACAAATCACGAATATCTTGAATTGATAATAACCGGAGTAACAGTTTTTTTCTTTTGTTTCATTTCAGCCATAACCATAATAATATCAAAGTTTGAATCCTGAATATACATTTCTTTGGATCATTCAAGGAAATAAATCATGAAATATCGAAAAAATTAAAACTGTAGAACAGCACTTGACTTGACTTTAGGTCAGGAGTTTTTGCGTGCTTGTTATGAAGTCTTTTCTCTGTTTGTGGAACAGTGTGGTAATTAAAAAGACCGCCTAAATGAGTGTTTTTATCATTTTCTAGTTTTATGAGGGTTGAATGATATTCAAGAATCGTTTTCTGGATTTGACGAAAATTTTACACACATATACATTCTATATGAACTTTTGGCTAACAAAACAAATGTAAGCTGGGGTTGGTGACAAAGTGCCAGACAATTTGGTGTATGACATGAAAGCCTAGGGAAAAAATCCGGTAAAAAAACCCTCCCCGCATAAGTGTTGTTGTGTGCACAAAAATAAGCTTGAATATATTTGAGGGACTTCTTTTTCAAGAGTGGTCTTCTATTGATGGGGACAGAGACTTCTTCCAGTTGCCCACATTGAATCTGAAAATAAAAAGACAAAAGCAGAAAAAAGAACTGAATACCAAAATACATATCATATTCGTTTGAAATTTATAACCCATTTCAAGAAATAATCGAAAACATCATGAATAGCCCTAAAATCATCTTGAAATTAATATATGGGACAAAAAACAATTGATGAACAAAGAGGTTTCTTCAATCATCACTTCTGAAATTGATAAAGAAAAAAGCAGAAAAATGAACTGAATACAAAATATACGTATTAAATTTGTTCGAAATTTATCCAATCCAAGAAAGAATCAGAAACATCATGAAGAGCCCTAAATCCATCTCGAAACGTATATATGGGACTATTATTGATGAGATGAGGTATTGTTTCTTCAGTATATCCACATTCAAAACTTGCACTTGGAACTGAGGTCCATCGGAATAGCATGGTATTGTACATTGGTACAACCAAGACCTGTAATTAAACGATTAAGATCAGTCCAAATGTCCAAATCTTTATTGAACATTTTATAAATAAGAGTTCCACTCAATCTTCCATGATTCTTTATCGCTAATGTATATATTGAAAAACGTATTACACCAGAATGATTTACGTCACTTCAATCTGAGAATTATATTTTGTGGAATGTATGAAATAATCGAAAATAAATTAGGAAAATAAATATATTTGCTTCAAGAACCCAGAGCTGCAGTCTGTCTACTAATATGGGGAGAGACAATGTTAGACAAAACTGGTAACCAATGAATCGGTGTAGATCTTATGGTGCCAGTAAATATTCTCATAGATGTATTCAATTGTGCATCGATTTTTTGTGTATATGCACTACTACACCAAACAGAGCTACAATACTCAGCTGCAGAAAATATTAAAGCTAGAGATGCACAGTGAAAGTATCAGCGCCCTATAAGATGATCCAGCTAATTTCTGAAGAATATTACAATATTTCTAGTTCACAGTTTCACGAGATGAATCTGATTTAATTCCTCAGTATTTAGGATAGAGATCATGTTCGATAGGAGAGTCATTGAAAGTTACAGCTAATTTTATATATTTCTTATGATTATTCGGATGGAAACAGGATACCCCTGTTTCGCTGGAATTGGGACAAAATCGCCACTGAATAAAATAATTCTTTAACATCTGCAGATCAGATGATAGGATATTTATATGAAACACAGTGAGAGCTATCCACCCGAAGCTTCGTTATAAGTTCAACAATAATAAATGAGGAAAAGAGCCAAATATCGAGTAGAATATGAAACATAACACATCAGCTGAAAAAAAATTTCCGATGTCTCTATCGGCAAAGGAACTCTGAAAAAGCTTGAATGATTTATTTGAAGCTGCATTGTTTCTACTTATTTCCATATCAGCAAACGCACCTTTAAATGCGAGCGGATATCGCGCAGACATACATCAACATCATGGAGAGCGGACGATAAATATGCAAATTTTGCAGAAACAGCGTACTGTGAGTGATAAAATGATACCGAAGTGGATGAGGTGGTTTCTGAAGATAAATCTCAAACAAGTTTTCCTCAGTCGTGGCAGAAACTGTGGTGGATTTATTGATACTATTTAGAAGTTTCGAAGGATATGAAGTTTGTTATCCCGGCAAGCATAATAGTGAATGTTTTAATGTTTCGCGGTTATGAAGCTAAACAACGTAATTCGAGGGCGGAAAGCCGTGCAGGGCCAGACACGGGAACAGGTTCTTACTTGAAGGGAAAGATAACTGGATTCGGCTTGCAGATTATAGTTACTTCGACTAACGCCGACATCGTGTGTGATATTAATTATTCCCAGAAGTGAGAAAAGTTATTCGGATTGTTGGGAGAATATTGTACAAGTAGAATAGTATATCTGTTGGTGAACAGAATATGGATCATGTGAGAATTTGAATTGTCAATGAACGAAATGGAACTCTTCGTTCTTCCTACATAAAGAAGGAATTATTCAGAAGGGACGTTTTGAATTTACAGAGTTTCATGGTTACTTCAATGATGATTAATTCATACTGATATTTCATGAACCAATATACCATATTATAAGAGAATTATTCCTGGAATTTCTTCAAAATAACAGTCAAAAATGAAACGAAAACTGAGGAATTTCCCACTGGAGTTGTTACTTCTGGTATTGTGAGTATTCTCTATCGAACTGTTTATGGCTAGTCAAACATGAAGTTGGTGTCTCTCTGCTGTCGTGGCATTTAACCATTCACCATATTCCATATTTCTGGATTATGTAAAATTATGAAACTAGAGAATTTTGGGCATTGTTTGTCTCATGGCTTTTACTTCAAGCGTGCTTTTGCCTAGTGGTACTGAGTGATAAGGATTTGCCCAAATGTCTGCAATTTTCGAATATCGAGCTGAAAATTATCAATTGCATTATTGATGAAAGATCCGTGGTCAAACTTGACTACGTCCGTCTAGCAGGGCGATTACTCTCTATCTTTCGAAAGAGATGAGATGAAGTTATTTTATTTCCTGAATAAGTTAATTGTCCGGATATCTCGGACAAATTTGTTTGTACAGAATCCGTCATCTAACTCTGCAGTTATGCGTACTTGAAATTTTGTTTTCTTAATGACTTCTAGCCAATCGATTGAATAACATTGGAGGAATTCTTAATACCAAATTTTGTGAAAATAATCAAGCTAGAAAAGTTTCGAAATAATCCGAATTATTTTCTTAATGAAAGGCGATTGTTCTAGTTCAATAAATGAGTAGAACAACGGCTAGAATTTTGACAAAATATCTGTAATTTCCTAAGATCGAGCCAAAAATGTTCTCGATTGGTTCGTTTTCCTGATGAATTGGGATAAAACTATGCAATGATCCCTCACTTCAGAGAAGAACATCTTGTTGTAATTCTTACATGGAAAAATTCAAACATTCTTCAAGTTTTCAATCACCTCCGAGATTCATAGCATGGAATCTCCTTAAATAACTGGCTGCATCTGGGAATATGGTTCTTTTCCCGCTTTCATTCACTTTTATTTAAAGTTTTTCTACAATTTTTGCTATCTTCACAACCGTTAATTCAACAATCTTTGCCCAGTAGAAAGTGAAGGACTGGAAGGCTCGTCAATTTTCCTCCCCATCTTGGTCAACACCCTCTATAAGGAATGTAATCTTCTTGAAGAATAATAGTATCCTATATGTACTACTCGGTTGTTGATAATTTTTCATCACATAAAAGAGTATGCATCTTATATACAGGGTGTCTCAAGTTCGAGAGCCTATTAGACGTTTCTAGGGAACTAGAGATATTTGAGATCTGAAAATTGAGATTATGATATTGTTCGGAGTTCTCTACAGAGCTAAAATATTTTCGAAGCACAAAAACTTTCGGTTATACCTGGAGTGAAAATAAATTCGACGAAAAAATTTGTTTTCAAGTTATTCATTCCTGGTATGATCGAGAGAGAGATCGAGAGAGATTCAATAATGAATACATTTCTTTTAAAACCATTGTATTAAATCGAATAGTTTTCCAAATATCTAAAAAAAAACTGAAAAAAAAGTCAAATATGTTCAAGCAGTAATATGTTCATTATTCTTATTTTAAATATCCTGAGCGTAAACCGTTTTCAGAACATCGAAGAGGAAGGATGTGAGAAGGTCATGCATCTTTTGGATTTCTTAAATATCATCACAGGGTGTTTCAAATTTTGTTAATGAAATGTCCCCAGTAAATAACATGGATCCCTCTGTTCGAAACATTTTTCGACTTCAAAACATGAGACACTTATTGAATATTATCATAACTTCAACACTTGTATTCAATGAATCATTGAAACATTTTGTAATTAACAGGTTTAAAATGAGACTTAGGAAATCAAACAGATAGAAATATTTGAGATTTATAGAAAATAAACATGATAATAGTGTTGAATTGATTAACTAAAGTATTGAAACGGTCATAGAATTTAGAGTATTGCTAAAGTGTATGTTACATAAGATTATTTTCTTATGACATTTTCAATTGAAATGTGAATAAAGTTCAGAAAATTCATTGTCTTTACCTATATTTGGATGAAAAATTAGCCAAGACATTCCGTATGATATTCAGCTGATAACGATTCGGATAAAAAATTATGTAACATTATCCGAAGATCAATAAATATGTGTTATATGGTGAATATTAGACTTTGGAGCCATAAAAATGAACACATTGCATAAGCAAGTATGTCTCTTTGGTGTCTCTTTGTTAGAGAAAATACAGGTTCCCTGTAGCTTCCAGAATCTGTTGCTTAAATTATCGCAGAGGTGAATGGTTCACCCTGTACCTATATATATCATTTCAGGCACGCATATGTGGTCCTCCAATAATGAATTGAAATACCTTTTTTTCAACAGAACGTTATCGGTCTGTATTAATCCAGGAATCAATCATATAAAGAAGGATAACACGCCGCGCCGGTTCCTCTGAATACAAACAGTTTTCAAAGGATGAATTCAGAGATCTTCAGTGAATTTCCGCAAAGTCAAATTTTCTATTCAGCTGTATTCTTCATAGGAAAGCATTCATATATCAAGGTTCGAATCTGCAGCATCCAGTGATGAATTCATGACCGTATTCCTCCTCCAGCGAATTTTACATCTGAAGCGATCTATCCCAGCGGCGAAAATCCAGCATATTTTAAAGATGAATGTATTTCCTACATGTTACACGAATAGAGGCCGCGCTACTGAAAAGTAGAGGAAACGTGTTGGTACATACGTATCGTGGGTCGCGGATCACAAAAATATCAAGAAATATAATATTCAATTTGTCCCGAGATCCTAGGAAAATATTACATTTAAAGCGGCGCACGAACTCCGAAGGGGCGTCTGGAAGAAAAGTGGATCTCGCGTACAAATTCGAGCATTCCCCTTCAGCGTTGACCTACCGGTGACGCCGTGACGCCTGACGTGCTCTGCATTATAAGGTGGCCACTTCAACTGGAGCATTCTACTGCCAGGATACGAGGTATGGTTCCGAAGAAAACGGGATTATTCAAGAAGAATAGTATTTTTTTAGAAATCGCTATCGAGTGACTCCCTATGTTTTATTCCATAAGACGATAAGATTTAGTTTGGGTATACTCTATCAATTTTTTTCAGCATATTAGTCATGACTGAAAATTCTTGCGGCGAAAACCCTTTCTTTCTAACATTTTTTTGGAAAACTTAGGATACGATGATGCCGGTTTTCAAGTGTCAATTCATTACATGAAACAACATTACCCGAGAGATCATCTTTCATTTGAAATTTGTTTTGAAATATTTTTAAATGTCTTCACTAAAAACCGAATAGTATTTGATTTCAAGATGACAAAAATAATATCTGAAAATCTTATACTCTGTATCGAAATATGTCTGCTCATTATAATATTTGGACACTCAAATTTTGAATAATAGTGCAACACTCACTCAAAGTTTGCGAGGAAAAAAATCTTTCTTTCATGTTCATCTGAGTTTTATTATAAATATATGATAATTCATACACAAAAGCTTTTAATGCAAAGGCAAATTGCTTGATTTAATCATAGATTTGTTTTAATGATGTTAAATTAAATGGTTTTCCAAATTTCGAGATAATCGCCACTCTAGAAAATTTATTAAAAATTCTCAAAAAAATCTTATTAATTAATTTACTTTGTGTAAATTCTGATACTGATAAATAAATGGGAATTAGAACGTCAGAGAGCGAAAACGGTAGAAATACTTTGAGCAAATCTGTAGATTCCAACTGAAAAATGGTAAACGAGGAAAACCATATTCTTAAATAAACTTCATTCATTACTGGTTCAAATGGTAGAAATTCGAATAGATGTGAAATAAAACGAAAATTCGAACTGGACTAGAATGATTTATTTCACAGAATTTTCTGTACTCTTTTTCACAACATCATATCACTGATTAAAATGGATATTACACCATAATAAAAGAAGATTGATAAGCTCTTTCAAAATATTGTAAACAAACGAATATTTTCACAAAAACGTTAGACCAAACTGCCGTTCCCAATTGGGAATTTTAAGCCAGATGTTCTTGTGCATATTTTTATGACCCATCAATTTTAGCACTCTTCGGAATTTCCGTCGGCAAATTTGTTGATTATTTGGAAAGTTTGTGAAACGTTCAATTGGACCCTAAGCTCACGGAGATATTTAAATACACAAAACCAGGGTTCAATAACTACCTTATCAGTGGCACTCGGTGGGTAGTTGTAAAATTCGAAAGTTATGGCAATCCTTGAAAAACAGCCCTCATTTTTGCGCGCTTGTTTCTAGTGGAACAGCGAGCTATCGTTTTACCCAAATGTCTCAGTCGATTGGGTTCGACTTCCTGATGAAGAACATTTGAGTATGTCCGGACGCGGGCCCTCCGGCTGTTTACTCTCTATCTTCCGAAGTAGAATGGAAATATCTGAATGGTTTATTGTTACAGTTATAACATTTCAATGTCAAAAAATTTTATCAAATATATAAATAAAAATTTATATCAATCATTTATTGTTTATTTCTGGTCCGTTCTAGTTCTATGAATAATTTAATTAATATTTAGGTGTTATAGGTTTCTTGATGAGCATTCGAGTTTTTTGAAATTTCGATTTCAATTCATTATCAACTATTTGGAGTGGATCAGCTATGAAATTATGTCATATTCAAATAGCTTATTTGATCATTATTTCATTAATATGCCATATCTCGACGAAAATGTTTTTGACTAATGGGGAATCACATGAATGCAAAGGTAAAGACGTGACATACATTACTTTGAATATTTCCAATGCAAAAATTTTTTCCGGACAACATATTTCATTTTTGATTATATCGATATGTAGTATTTTGAAACTGTTTTCGGAATGAACCTTAAATCTACAGTTGTTGAGCAGAAGATCATGAACTAGGTCAATTCGATTTATGAAAACAACTTTTAAATCACATCCGTTCCTTTCATTATTTCTGTCAATTCTACGTGGAAATAGGGGAATACTCTAGAAAACCGTTCACTCAAAATGAGAAGAAATTTCTACAACACTGTGGCTTCAAAAAAATACAGCAGATAAACTGGAATTCGTTATATCGATAGCTAAATCTGACTTTCATTAATTGTAATTTATTTTTCTTTGGGGTTGTTCAGAACGCCGAAACCAATAAAAATCGTCAATTAATAATGAAAACTACATAAATTGAAATAATTTCAATCCATTGATTAAACATGATAAGAAAAAACAAGGAAGCTGAACAAGTAATATTTCAAAATGATTCAGTATTCAAATAATTCATATTGATTAATATTCTGGGAATTATTGCGAAAACCTCGGCGAAAACCCAATTTCAGAACCTCGTCACTGCTGAACTACTCGATAGATTTGGCCAAATAACGAACCCAACCGAGATATTTAGTAAATTCACCTATTCTGAAAATTTGAGAAGCCTAGGTCATCCCTTTCGAAAGATAGAGAGTATACGGCTGTACGGCTTCAAGTTTCACAAGGGATTCTTCACCAGGAAGTCGAACCCAATAGATTGAAACCATTTTTGGCTCGATATTCGAAAAATCCAGACATTTCAAGCTATAGCTCACTGTTCCACTAGGGACAAGCTCGCAAATAACTTCGAATTCTTCTCGAGATTATACGCCACGATTATAAAATTTCAAGATATGTGGGATATAAACAACCTTCATATATGCCCAAATTTTTGTTTAGTTATGATGAATATCTAATAAGATAATGAGGATTGAAAAAACCGTTTTTGGAAATTAAAAAAAAATTTCTATCTTGAAGATTCCCTGGAAATAAGACACACTCATTTCTTTTAACGTTATCCAAACATTTTAAGAGTTCGAAATTGATCGAATGGATATTCTAGAAATTATTGCGAAAACCAAATTCCAGATGCTCATAACTGCTGAATTATCCGACGGATTTGGCCCAATTACGAACTTGATCGAGATATTTGAGATATTTTAACAATCAACATATTGTGTGAATATGAAAACTCAAGGTCATCTCCTTCGGAAGATAGAGAGTAAACGGCCGGCCGGCCGGCAGAGTACTCAAGTTTGAGCACGGCTTCTTTAACAGGAAGTCGAACCCAATCCTCAATTGAGACCATTTTCAAAAATTACAAGCGTTTTGGCTAAACCATAGCATGCTTGTCCACTTGGAATAAGTGCGCAAAAAGAATCATTGTCTCAATACTAAACATGCAAATTTTAACCTGATCCCTTTTCCAAAAACGACTACCAAATAGGCCATCCCCGTGAATCGCCCTGTCTATGCTTGATTAGGAAAATATAAATATATACACCTAATTTTTTTCAGTACCTTTTGGCGCGCTTATTCCTAGTGGAACAGCGTGCTATCGTTTTGCCCAAAGGTCTGTAATTTTCGAATATCGAGCCGAAAATGGCCTGAATCGATTGGGTTTGACTTCCTGATGAAGAATTCGAGGTCAAACTTGAATATGTCCGGCCCGCCGGCCCTCCGGCCGTATACTCTCTATCTTCCGAAGGAAGGGACCTAGAGTTTTCATTTTTTCAGAATAGGTCGAGTGTCCAAATATCTCGGTCAAGTTCGTTATTGGGCCAAATCCATCGAATAGTTTAGCAGTTAATAACATTAATTTCTTGAATATTCATCCTATCAATTCGTAACTTAGAGAATGTCTAGATAGCGTTAAAAGGAAGGAGTGGGCCAAATTTCGAGAAAATCGTCATGAGAAAAAATTTTTTAAAAATTCCCAAAATGTTTTTTTTCAATACACGATATCTCATAAGTTATTCGTCAGATCACAACAATTTAGGGCATTTATGCAGGGTATAGGTACCTAAAATATTTTAAAATTTCATCATCATAGCGTACAATCTCCAGAAGATATAAGAGTTTTTTTGAAAATGAAGTCACAGATTATATTTCTATCTATTCACATCACATCAACTATATCATCATCATCAACATCAACTATAAATCTCTATGAGGGTGGTTTTAATTTTATGACAAGTTGTCATAATGAGTGAATATTGAGCCGAAAATGAAACTAATTCTGTGGATTCATTTTTATGACAAACATGTCTAAAATAGTGGTGTGTGCAGTTGTCATATTTTGAATGGAAATGTCATTATGAATTTTGCGACAAGAGGACTATTTTTTTCCCAAATGTCTGTAATTTCTGAATATCGAGCTGAAAATGATCGCCATCGGTTGGATTTGACTCGTGATGAAGAAACGGTGGTCCAATTTGAAAATGTTTAGCTGAATATTCTCTATCTTCCGAAAGAGATGAGATAGAGATTTCATATTAAAAGAATTAGTTTATTATCCAAATATAAGTCAAGTTAGTTATTGGGCCAGACCTGTCCGATAGCTCAGCAATTATGAATCTGAAATTCGGTTATAATTGATGACACTCAACTACAACAACTTATATATGGTATAGAAATGTGGAAAGAATGCCAGATCGAAGAATTTGCTGAACTGTAAGTTCACTCAACTTCCATTTAAGATATATGTTTATTGATTCTTTCACACTCATTGTGCTGGCTGATTTTGAATTCGGAGACCCAGAAACAGAAATACTGAATAAAAACTGAAGTTTCGTATTGAAAATGTACAAGTTATTTGATATTTACTCCTCCCAAATAAAAATAATTTCTAGTTTGATTAAAATCATAACTCTATGACTTGAATACGTAGCACTAATAAGCAATACTTGATAAATAAATATTTTTTAAGATGTGTTTTTTCAACCAGAAAATATCGAGTAATCAACTTTTTACAACCCTTATTGATGAAAACCAAAACTTCATCTTTCTGAGGACTCAAATTCTCCATTTCGGGATAATTAATGATGCTTCATCTTCAGGTTCATCATTTTCATTACAACAGCCCTTCTCAATTGCTTGTGATGTCGAAATAATCTGTACCTTATTGATGAATTGTTTCCACCAATTTCCAGATACAAAATATCAATCTGTATGGTTCATTATTGTGCATTGAGGGAACCAACAAATTCTACAACCATTTTCATCCTTCTTGTATCTCGATATCATATTTTATATCAATCTATTTCTTTGCGCGCTCGTTCTAGTAGAACAGAGAGCTATCGTTTTGTCAAAATTTCTGTTATTTCCAAATATCTAGACGAAAATGATCCCAATCGATAGGGTTTGAGTTTCTGATAAAGAACACAAGGTCGAAATTTGAGCATGTCCTCCCAGTCGGCCGTATACCATCTTCCAAAAGAGATGATCTAGAGTTTTCATGTTCACAAAATAAGTTGACTGTCCAAATATCTCAGTTGACTGTTGTTGGGACAAATCCGTCGAATGATTCAAGAGTTATGAGCATCTGGAAATTGGTTTTCAATATAAATAGAAGGAAACTTATAGGCTTGAAGAATTTCGTAGAAATCGACACAATACAAATTTTGTTGAAATTTCTCGAATGGAAAATTTTTATTATTATATACCTCACAAAAAATCCGTTATATTTACACAAAAATTCGTGCATATATGGACGTTGATATCTAACATATTCTCAAATATCATTGACATAGCTCTCGTCAGCCAGAAGATCAAATTATTTTTTATTTACTTGATAAAAGGCAATCACTGAAACTGAATGTTGATTAATTACGTTGACATTTATGTTCCGTGTTAACTATAAGCTCATCAAACCTTTGCGCCATCCATTTAAAACGAAACTACAGACAATTTATCATCTCATGGTAGATCTCATTTCCCTCGAACTCATATAAAAAACCCCTAATTATAAATCTGAATACAGGAATTTTTCGTAGAATTTCAATTCTTGATGACTCCATAGATACATATTCTATTGACATCGGTCGGGATTATTTATTCAGGTTTAGTTGGTGGAAAAATAATCGAAATGGGTCATTTACGGTCAAATAATATATGCTGTTAGAATTCAAAAGCCGTGTTCGTATTCAGAGAAGGTTTGATGTTATGCTCGTAAAAGACAATTAAAGGTTTCAGAAGATTCGTTTCAGAAGAGTATACAACTCCTTTGTAATTCGGAATTGAATGTTTGACGTATTTCAAAGGACAAGTGATTGCCAGTCAAAAATTCAATTCAAATAATTCAATTGATCATATTTTGAAGTGGTACAGTTTCGAGAGGACATGATTTCAGCTAAAATGATACAGAAACACCATTAGTTTGGTTATTTTCAAAGATGTTTATAATTTGGACTTGAATATATACAGGGTGTTCGGCACATGGACCGTCAAATTTTTTTGGGGCGATGGTAGGGTCATTTGCTACCTTCTCAGTCTTGAAACCTGGGTCCTTAGTATTACGGTTACGGAGGTATGATTTTTTTATTAGGTTTTCTAAATTACCCAAAATGTACCCTTCGAAGCCCCATAACTTTTTTTGTATGTGCTTTTACATGCATTTTTTTATTGTATTAAGTCTACATGAGTGTGTGTTTGAGGAATAACGTATTTATTGTTACAGATAACACCACAATATTAACACGTGGGCCTTTTATTAAAAAAAAAATTATGAAAGTATGAAAACATCTCCACTCCTATTGAAATTTAAAAAAAAGTTACAGCTATTACAAAATTAGTTTTATTTTAAAATGTTCTTTGGTTCATAACGTTGCTAACCATATGCTATTTACGTAAGTCATTTAAAAAAATAATACTGCAAATAAGGTTTTAGTCAGAAGAATGAAGAAAGTTGCACCTAAATAAAAGTACGGATTTCGATACAACACAGCGAGCAAGGAAATTTTACCTGCCCGTTTTAGACGCGTGTGAATTATTATTACTATTTCTGTCCTTAGGTTGGATTGGGTTAGTCGCCGGACTTGACCCTACCGTCATTCGAGATTTAACTGTATCTGCTGTTGGAAGTGTCTGTGCCGCGTTGTTCAGTTTTTTAAATTTGTATTTTTTTGTTTTTGTTACTTTTATCGACTTTTTGCTACTGTTGTTTTAATTCTGGTTGTGTATATGCCTAATTTCACCAATGCTGTGTATGCTGATATGGTGATGGTATATGGCAAGGCCGATGGTGTTGCTCCTGCAGCTCAAAGGATTTATCAAGCCAAATTTCCTGATCGAAGATTACCCCACCACGAAACATTCTCGACGACTTATCGACGATTAAGAGAGACTGGAAACTTAAATTTTCAATTTAAGCCTCAGCTCAATGTGAGGCAACACCATGTAGCAGTTGACGATCAAATACTTCAAGCCTTTGAAGAAGATTCAACTACAAACATTCGTGCCGTTGCTCTTTGAGTTTCCAGTCTCTCTTAATCGTCGATAAGTCGTCGAGAATGTTTCGTGGTGGGGTAATCTTCGATCAGGAAATTTCTGTGATTCTGTGATGTTTGACCTCGTTTTTAGTTTTTTGTCGGCTGGATGGCAATTTTGTTTTTATCAATTCGTTCATTATAGTTTACTTCGTCTTCTGTTACTTTTGTTTTTGTTCTTTTAACGAAATGGTATATAGTAGAAAACGTATGAGATGATAATTTATCTTCATTCGTTTTTATTATAGCTATTATATCTTCTTCTACGATCTACGATATTGTCAGATTTTTAAAACAGGATATTTTTGTGTTTAAATGCCACTGTTCCCCCTTAAAGTAATTTGAAAGAACCATTTTTTCAGACCATTAGCATGACTTCGGATGATTTTCATTGAATTGTTTCTGAAGATTTTTATGAAGTTTTTTTATTTATGACATTCTACCTTTTTCGTTTAGCTTTATTCATAGCGGTTTTTTATACCCGCAATTTTCAGTTAGGACCTTTATTTAAAAGCTTACAATTACTATTTTCAAACTGTTTTTTATACTGTTGACTTTGTTTTATATTATATAATTGACCTTCATAATTTAACTATTATTTTTTGTTAGTTTCTTGACTTTTGTAAGCTTTCATTAGTTTGCTTTATCTTGTCGCTTATATTGCTTTTTTTGGAGATCTTAGTTTTTTCTTTACTTTGTCCTTGTCTTTCACTGTGAAGAATTTTCTGCGTATTCTCCATGAATTTTTGTTGTTTTTCAGCTTCACTCATGTGATTTTTATACTCCTGAAGATGAGCTGAATTAGCTCGAAACATGTAGAGTTACAAATTGAAATCACGAAAGTACTTATATTTGAATAGTGTTCCGATTTCATATCATGGATCTCCCAGATATTAGGTTATTAAATTCTTAAATATCAACTTCATCGCAAATAAGGAAAATTGAGTAGTCATTTTTAATTCGATATATAATTTAATCTCACATCAGTGCTTTCCTAAATTTTGTTAGCGTTCAAGATTTCATCGTTAATGAACACTTTCGGATAATTTTCCAATTGATTATGTCAATTGAATATGTATCTATGGAAACACTGAAAATTGAAATTTCTGGGGGACTTTTAGATAGACTTTTTCGGTTTCACCTAAAATTGGTATTTTTGCCGCGTCGATTTCTGCGAAATTTTGCAATCCTATTTGCTTCAACTCAATTCAAATATCTTTCAAGTTAGAACTTGATCCGATGGATATTCTAGGAATTATCAAGAAAACCAAATTTCTGATGCTCATAACTCCTTAACCATTAGACGGATAACGGCCTTAACCGAGACATTCGGAAGGTTAACCTTATTTTAAAATATAATACTAGCTCACCTTTTTCGGAACATAGAAAGTTAACAGCCGGATGGACATCGTCGTCAAGTTTGTACTCCTCATCAGTAAGTCAAACCCAATCGATTGTCAAAATTTCCGGCTCGATATTCGAAAATTGGAGACGTTTTGGCAAACATATTACTACTAGAACAAGTGCGCAAAAATAAAATTGTTGTTTTATCAGCTAAATAAAAACATGAAAACATATCTCAGTTATTCATTGCTACTCTCGCTTTTCTTCTACTCTTCAAGGACTTCTCCAGTTCATCCATCTCGTTCACATCTCGATATTTAATAGCCAGACCTCGTATCTTCATAACCGACTAGAGAACAGCCGCCAAAGGATGAAATCCGGTCCGTACTTGCCTCGCTTTCATCACCTTCTCACTTATCGATAGCTCCGGGTCAACTTCGAGTTCGTTAATATCATTAGAATCTCGCCCTCTCGAGAGCGAATAGTTGGGAACTTTCCGATTCCAATAACGAATTCTTTTGATCTCGTGTTTTCTATTCATAAGTTCACACCTTCAAGCTTGTCTGAAAAAAGAGGGCATTCCGAATACCTCGCTCCTCCACACCCTTAAAGAAACGGGATTCGGAGAGAGGTACTCGAATAGAACTGATTACCAGGTTTCAGAGGAAATGGACGAACGCAGGATAAAAGAAAGGATGCTTCCGGGATGCATGGTATCTCCATTGCATCAACAGGTTTGTTTAATAATTATGATTTCGGAGATCCTAATGTGAATTATGCATCGGGAGGTACAATTTTCTTCGATGAATACTATCCAGTAAACAAACCTTCTAGTGAACACATTCAAATTGTGGAATTGAAGGGATTATCGATAAGCACTGACGGTCAGGAGCATTTGTGCGCTTGTTTCGTGTTTTCTTGAGTTCTAGAACAGTGCGATACAAAAACAACCGACACAGATAATAATAGTATATTGCATTTCAAGGGCAGAAAGGATGTATTTGTAGGCCTGAGGCAGCTGAGGGCCAAAAAATGACTTTCAGCCTGTGTGACATATAACTGTAATTAGCCCCGCATTGGGTTATAATAAAAAACTTTTAGTACAACAAGTCAACTAACTTTAGTAATGGAAGGTAAGACTTATGTATTGTAATAATCAATTCAATTCAATTCTTTCGTAATCCTTGTAAATAAATAGTTTTGTTATTTCGTGGATATGGAATCTTTCTTTGAAAAGACGTTAAGGCTGTCCTTCAAGCGACGTTTCGCCACTTTATTTGTGGCTTCTTCAAAGCTCTACAAACTCACACAGATTATAATAAAGAACAACATACTAAATCTAATATATAAAATTCTTCTGTCACGGGGTGCGTAATCGAACTTCTCCGAAACGGCTTGACCGATTTTGATGAAATTTTTTGTGCTTATCCGGTATCTATGAGAATCGGCCAACATCTATTTTTCATCCCCCTAAATGTTAGACATTTTTAGACAAAATTTTTAATTTTAATTTTTTTATGATACAACATACAAAAATACATACAATCCTCAATTTTCACCCTTCTACGATCAACCCTTATTTTCTAATAACCATTTTAGTAATTCAATCATTTTTCCTCTCCGGTCGAAAACTGATCAATCGTCATTTAATTAGTTATCCCCGCCAGATGTCTACAGGTGTCATTTCTGACTCAGTAAACAGCACGGAGTAGGGATCAGAACGAAGCCATGCTCCTTTCTTTCTCACTCCCTACACAGTTGTCGGCCATCACAATGTATGTCATGTCAATGAATGTCATGTTGATAAAATCATTTATTAACAGTTGATAAAGCTTATCAAATATAAACAAATTTTTTTACCCTTACAGTCAGCAATGACAAAAAAGCGCAAAGGGGCCAATTTGAGTCGTCGAACGAGCAGTTCCATAGCCGTGCGAGATTTGAGAGCACGAAGATCAAGCGAACAATTTCAAGAAGACAATGCAAATTTGCGTGCGAGAATGTTGCAGTTACGTGGACAACGATCACAAGAGGCACGAGATGAACAAAATCAACAAAGACAACTAGAACGAAGACAAACTCGCAGACTCATAGTCGACAGACATAGAGGAATTGATCGACAACGCCAACAAGTTCATCGAGCATTTACGTCAAATTCATTTCTTCGGCTTCCATTCCACTACGAGCCTGATGTTGAATATTATGCTCATTCCAAAGTGGTTATTGGTACTTTGGAGAAGGAATGCCCGCATTGTCATGAACTTAAATTTGAAAATGAGCCACTTGGGATGTGTTGCTCATCAGGAAAAGTACAACTAACCGAAATTGAAACACCACCTGAGCCATTGCACGGTTTACTTATTGGTACTGATCCAGATTCTAGCCTGTTCCTGAAGTCAATTCGCACATTCAATTCATGTTTCCAAATGATATCGTTTGGAGCAACAGAAATAGTCAGCAATGTTGCAGCAAACGGTTAACAATTTAATTCCACGTTTGAAATCAGAGGCCAAGTTTATCACAAAGTGGGCTCATTGCTGCCAATGCCAAACGAATCTCATAAATTTTTACAAAGATACTTTATGGTAGGTAATTATTTTTATTTGCCTATAAAAATGTTTCCTAGAAATAATATCCATGGCAAAACAACGTTTGACGGGTCAGCTAGTTTATTTTATAATACTTATGTAGTTAATTTCCAACAATATTATTTATTGAATACTTGTAGAAGTGGGAATAAGCTCACCATTTCAAAATAATATGTTTCTATACTCCAGCGTTGTTCATTTTTTTGTCATATTGATTGTCATAAAAAAATTCAACAATTCATGAACTCTGATTCAAATTCGATAGACGTTTCCCACTTCCGAGGTATTCCTATATATATAGGAAATTAAGCTAGAAATTTGTTCATAATTGCGGCTGAAAACTATATTAGTTTTTGAATTAATAAAATTTCAATTTCAATTTCGTCAAATTATAGAATTCCTTTTTTAAAATTTATCCAATATTTTAATTTTCGATGTTTCCATAAGGAGGATGAACCATCACCTGTAGACGAAACGAGAACAATAAATTTTCTCAGAACACCTATTCTTAGTCAGACTGTCAGATTGATGATATCCCCAACAAGCGCGCAATGGAAAAAACTGAAAAAAATTCTTCAGTTCATTTTATGAACAAGACTTGAAAGAAATTCCATTAAAATAAAAAACTCCCAAATCTTCTCGTGATAGAATCCTGGGATGCTAAAATTCAAGTATAGAAAATATATTAATAATACCAATACACAGACAATTTTTTGTAGAGATCCGAAAAAGATCTTATGAGATATTTGCTCACTGGCACTGTCGACTCTAAGTCAAACTTAGATCCATCTTTCATTGTGAGTGATATTTGAGACACAGATTTTCTTTCACCTTAGATCATGTGCCGTTATCGTTCGTGGGTTACGAAAACCTTAAACCCTTAAGCCTGTTTCGAACATTCAAAAATTTACCTCCAATAACAATTGCAGTGGGTTTGTAAATTTTCGTAGTATCCTTGTGATTCAATAATGGAAAATATGGATCTTGTGAATAGGTTGAATGAAATCGACGATATAGCTATATGAGGACGATATCGATATATGGAAAAAAATTGATTTGGCTTTCCTCATATGGAATATAATAGGTGATAAGGTGAAATTGTAATTTAATAAGGAATTTCGGTTGATGAAACAGAGCACTTTAAATCTGTTATGTTCAACTTTTTATTTTATTATAATAATATATAAATATTTCATATTTCTCAATGTTAAACTTATAATGGAATGAATAATTTCAAAATTAAAATTTTTTCATATGAAAACCTCAATTTGAAATAATGCTTATAGCCAAGAGAACTGTCTTAAGGTTTTGGGGTTCATTGTTCATGCATGTCCAAGATCCAGTATTCTTAAATAGAACTCAGTTGTGTCTAAAGGGCTCAGAATCTATCATTAAAAATTTTGGAGTTTTGTAAGAGACGTTTACAAAATAAACATCACGCACTGAATTCTATTCTATACTTGAAGACCCATTCGTGTTGAAGACATGCAGGACTATGAAGAAAAAATTGAATTATTTCTACCCTGCAATATTACGTACACATAACCTTGGAGATTTTCGGAGATAAAATTCCGGTGATGCAGAAAAATGTTCTGAAGAGAAAGTAATCTTATACCATTTTTATATAAGTTATCAACATCTAGACTATCCGGTATCTTTGAAAGATATACAATAGATTCGAAAATAATAATATCGCTTATTCCATAGATATGCAATTGGTTAAGTGAATTTCATGTAGCAATTGGAAATAATAATCGTTTAATGAAATAAACGAAAAAAAAGCACCAATGCTTAAAACACTCATGATCTCCATATATCAGGAGTAATAGGATTATCATGCAACCTGATCCCTAATTCGCATCCTGCTAGTGAATATATTCTAATTTTTCTAAAATTACCACGTAAATCCGTGTAAGCACCCCCAGAGTGTCCTAATATATCTTCATCATATAATAAGCAGGGTAGCATAACATATGGTGAAAACAACCGAGCCAGATTCAAGGGGTGCAGAGTGGAATGAAACTGTATGTTATACAACACTTCAGGCAATTTGGATCCTCCAATGCTCCAACCCGAAACGTAGCGAACAGAATGTGCTGGGGGTAAAACGAATTTTCTCCCAAACATTTGGGGGTGATGAAGTGAAAAGGTGGAATGTCAAAATTGACATATCCTTTGCGAAACACCAACGGAAAAAGAGGTCTTAAAGTTAATTGATCAATTTTGATTGACGTCAGGAGCACAGTCGATTCACCCGGGACTGATTGAATTTCTACTATTGCTACTTTGACAGGTTGAAATAAACGCAGTCAACAATTCCATTTTTGTGGCGCAGTGTCAATTGAGAAAAGTCGTTATTATCCAAGGTCAGTCATCCGTCTGGCCATCTTTTTATAGTTACTCCTTGGCGAGCCTACTTTAACTTCATTAGTGCTCGTTGATTTTCAGATCTGAAATTATCTATTTATATAGAGGTGAGCCTTTGACTGCTACATGTTTAATCATATTTTCCTTTTAGCATCAATTCATATTCGGACGACTCAAGAAGGTACGATAAATTCTCGTAAGAAAACTGCATTATTCTGGATATCTGCGGATTCCATTTCAATACGATTAATATATAAGGAAAAAACAGAGTGAGTCTTCGACCTTCTCGAAAATTTCAACTATATATTCTTGAAGTCAAACGATATAGGCATATAGGGTGTTGAATTTTCATAAATTGTATTTTTCAAACAAAAATATCAATTAAAATGGCTTTTTGATCAAAGTAATGCATTTTTTGGCCTCAACAGCTTTAGTTCATTTCCTCTGGTTTTCTCGCCACTACTCTACAGAGCGGTTGAATTGCATCATGAACAAAGATCACTTGAATTAAAGGTGAATTTGTACTTCCTAGAATCGTTAGTCGATTAAGCAGATAAAATGTTACCCCATCATTTTTCCTGAATAGTACCATTTTTATGATAGTCAAAGTTGAAAGTAATTCAATCTATAAAATTTTGTTCAAATTTTCTGATATCCCCAAATCCAACTCTGTGCTGAAACGACCAAATAATCAGATTTGTTCAATGTTGCCTTACTTCGTGTCTTTTGGAATAAAATATTATTTCTACAAAAGCTTGGGGGAATCTCTTCAGTCTATGGATCCACTACGGAACACTATTTATGAAATTGACCACTGAAAAATGTTTCGCTTACATTCACCACAAAATCCAAATTTTCATGAAACATGAGACATAATAACGGATTCCCGTTATTGTGTTTCATATCATTAAGTATTTGACGTTAACACATCAGATTGTTGATGACGTCTAGCACCTTGTTCAATATTCCACCCAGAGTAATACCATAATATATAGAGAAGAAGATTTCCATCTCTCAGATAGATACTTGAGATATTCTCCTAATGAGCTATGAAATGTGTCTTCAGTCAGGACCTGTTGAATTCAAGACTTGTTTTCATGAAGAACTGATTCTTTGTAGCTTCAGGGTTCATTTATTCTAACATAGGAATGCTCCAAATTAGGCTCAGTTTTGGAAACTTCGAATCCAGTCTTCTAGATATGTTTTGGAAGTATATGGGAGTTTTTTCATGTCATAATTATATTCACCGATTTAACCTGGATTGTAATCTTAAGGGATTAGAGAATTTGACTTTTTTATAATATTTCTATCAGATTAGCACCTGAATGTTTGTTAGATATGCATCTATACCAATTGAAATTCCATCAGTATTGAAACTGGAGGCTATAATTGATAAAAACAAAGAAAGAATAAAATGCATTTTCTGATCATTTTATATTAAATTCAATAATTTGAAATTACTGAAATTATCCTTGAAATATTTTTCACCTTTCTTTTTGAAAAACGCAACGAATATCTGTCGAAAGTATCACGCAAAATTGAAAACGAGGAACAACAGAACACTTATATAAAAGGAACTACCAACCTTAAAGATGTTATAATATGATTTGAATAATCTATAAGGAATGATGATACATTAATATTATGGTTCTGACAATAATTAAAATTGATTATCAATAATGGTTACAGATATTTACTTCCATATACAAATATCTTGCAATTATATATTTTTTCTCTCCTGGGATTTGTAATGAATTCATCATTGTATGGTAAGGTTTTCAAAATTTGATTATATCTATAAAATAATCTTTATTTTCCATTATCGATTTTGCTTCTGAAGTAAGCAAAACCAAAACAAATCAGATTTGTGATAACATTTATTGTTTCAGTAAAAATTACCTAGGGAATTCCAGAAGAAAATTCACGTGAATATACTCAAATTTCTCAGAGCAAATACACCTGAATCTGTAAATGCTCATCATCTTTCTAAGTATATTGATATTGGAATTAAGTACATTCAGAAATTAATTTATTTATTTATTTAAGACAATAGGAGTACAAACAGGTAAAAAACCGAATACAACCCTCACAGTTTGAAAGAGTGATATATCATACCGTACCATAATTATTATACATTATAATATAGAAATAAAATTTTTTTTCAATAAACTAAATATTGTCTATAACGAGATCTATGAATTATCTGCAGACTGAGGAACATTTAATAATTTCAACTTAAGAAATCTTATCAGTCGATGGAGTTGAACATTGAAAACATCGACGCCAAAAGACCAGGTGTTAAAAGTAGACAGTATTCTACAGAGTGGAGAATTTTTGGTGACATTAATTCTGCGGAATGGCACGGCAAACAATTCACGGGATCTGAGTCTTCTCTCTGGTACTCTAAAACCGACGGATTCGAGAATCTCCGGGACATTAAGCATACCATTGACCAATTTGAAGAGCAGACACGCATCGCTCAATCTTCTACGATTCTCCAAGCTCAACATTCTGAGGCTCTGTTGAATATCGGTGTATTCATGATTAGTAACTCTGATTCTGATTTTGTTGGCTAAGAACTTCAAGAACTTATGTTGTATACTTTCTAATCTCTGAACATAACATTTGTACTAAGGATTCCATATGGACGTTGCAAAATTTAACCTACTGAACACAAAAGCATAGTAATGAGTCAACAAGCTTTCATTTCTCTTGAACAATCTTCCATGTCTGATGGTAAATCCGAACATTTCATTCGATGACTCGATAACTGTGTTTATATGCATGTCGAGTATCAACCTAGAGTCCAGAAGTACACCCAGATCTTTCACTCACTTGTCTTATGATCACTTGATCAATAGTGTAATTGAATACAGAGATGTTGAAATTTCTAGTGAACGATATTTTCGAGCATTGCTCAAAATTCAGGAATAAAAAATTCTTAATATATATATAATATCTTAAGTTGTCCCCCTCGAAACAGAAATCGACTTGTCCGAGCATTTCTATCAAAAAAATTTATTCCGTCTGTAATCTCGTCTGTTTCATTTTCAAATGACTACCCTGAATTTTAATATCATCAGCGTATATCAAGAACTTAGCATGATGAAAGCAGCGGGAGATATTGTTCGAATAAATAATAAAAAGTAAGGGCCCCAGATGAGATCCCTGTGGAACACCCGATTCATTTGGAAAACTACTGGAATTCTGTCCATTCACGCTGACCAATTGTGATCGCCTCAGAATATAAGACTGTATCCACCTCAGCAAACTTCCACATATGCACACCTCCGCGAGTCTCCGTAGTAAAACACCATGATTAATTTTGTCAAAAGCCTTCTTGAAATTGGTATAAATGGCATCAACCTGAGAGTGGTATTCGAAGCTATCATGAAGATATTCCATGAAAGTCAACAAATTAGTTTCAAGGTTACGACCCTTGCTGAACCCATGTTGACCCTCGATTTAGGTATGTTTTATATGGTTAGATACGGAGTCATATACGACTCGAACAGCTTGAGAACAGCAGATATTATAAGATATTGGACGATAGTTCATGATGATATTTTTTGGATCACTCTTGTAAATTGGGACTATTTTCAACAGTTTCCATCAATAGGGGAAAATTGCAGAATGTAGGGAAGAATTGAAAATTATTGTGAGTGGCTTCGCTAAGTTAATGCTACATTCTTCTAGAAATGATGGTGGAATATCATCCGGGCCAAGACCTTTATCGGGATTCAAAGCATCCAAAGCCTTCTCCACTGGTTGTTCAGTCAAATTGATCCCAGACAAATAAACACTATTGTAATCGCTTTGAAATGCATTCGAGACGGGTAAAGTTAAAGCAGAAAATGAAAATATTCTCTCTTTTACTCATCATAGCACTGTGTATAAAGAATTAAAAGTGAAGGTATCGAATATACTTCAGTCTAAAAAATATCGATTATTATAGTCATTTTTTGATTACCCAAAATTTATTGGCACTCATCATGACTGGTTCAATTTAATTGAAAGGAAAATTATTCACATGGACAGAATCATGGAAGAAATCTATCATGTTCCAATAGAATCAGCAACATAACCAAGACAAAACCTGTGAGAGAAAAAATTATGGATTCAATTTTGTCGAATATCATGAATGAAGCATCATAAATTTTCTGTAGATAATGAGAGCCATAACAACAACATGGATGCACGCTAAGTTGAACGTTGTCCAGATGATATCGAAAAATATTTCGAAATAGAAGTCACAATAATGTGGCTATAACTCTACTCTGTAATTGCAATGAAAATATTAAGGACCCCATACACCACAATTTATTATTATGCTTGTAAAGTAGGGCTGCGCCCTGCTGGGCCTTGTAATTTATTAAGCTTTTCAGAAACGTGGCTTTGCGGGCACTTGTGAAAAATATCCCTGAATTATTCCCTGGCAAAACAAATATGTGTAATTTATTTCATTTGCTTCAACACATCACGCCGGCATTGTTTCGTTGTGCTGACATCATTGTGGTGATAATTCGAGCCCTGATGAAGATGCGAAGAATCCGGAGGCTAGCCCGCATTTGCAGCAATACATTTATCAATCTCTTGTCCGAAGTTGCGATGAGAGAATCTCACGCAAATCATTTCAACTTCAACACACGAAGTTATTTCTAAATTGGAGTTGGTTTATTGAGAATTATTCTTCTATGAACAAAATGAAAAAAAAAGAAATTGGAAAAGCACGTGAAGTCACGAGCATTTGCGCGCTTGTTCTAGGTTTTTTCCTAAACTTTAAATAGAACGATAAAAAAATACATATAGAAATTAAGAAAGATAAGAACAATAATTTTAATATAAATGCATATGAGAGAATCGACAAAGGAATACTAGAGGATAATCAATCTTGAACTTTTCCTTCAGTTTTATTTCGATCACAATCTCCTTCCACTTGAAACTGAAATATATCATTTTACTAAATATTATTACAGAGGATAATGATATGTCATTTAATGAAAGCAAATATCAAGATATTATCATGGTGAAGCATTCTCATTAAAAAAAAAACTGGAAGAGCATTGTAAGATTTCGATTATTTTGCCACCTACCGAAACTGAATTGAAAATTCCAAGCGATGCCAATCAATAACGTTTCGATGACAAATCGAGCATTGAAATTTCTGACGGACTATATGAAATTTCTCTTTTCCGATTTCGCGAAAAATAGGTATTTTCGGACGAATGAGTTGGGGATTTTCTTATATGTGTTTTGAGAATGGAGGGTGCCAGATGATGATAAATTTCCTGTAGTTTCATTATAGACAGCCACCTCAATGTTTTACTAAGCAGAGTAGACACGGAACGTAATTGTCAGAATAATTCATAAATTTATATTTCTGTGATTTTTTGCCCTTAAGTTAATGAAGAAATAATTATATCTCCTGGTGGAAGGAAGCTGCAACAATGAAATTTGATGTCAATATCTTCCATATATGAACAGACTGTTGTTTAAATACGTCGATATCTTATCGAGGCATGAAATATTGCACAAAAATGTTGAGATTTTTTTTTTCATTTTCTAGCGAGTTGATTTCTGCAAAGTTTTGCAAGCCTTTCAACATTTTTAATAAAATTCATTTTTGAATTGGAAATATGAACTAGAAAAACATAGATCGATCGCTTTAAGAAATTCATCTTGTGGTAGGTCAGTATATTCCTTTATTACGTTCCATTTTTTAATAATGATGTCCTTTGCTATGTTCAACGGTAAATTTGTGTGCAGACTGATGACATCCAGTGAGAAAAGCTTTTTACCTGCTTTTAGTGATATTTCGCCTATAAAATCCTTAAAATTCCATGAATCTTTTACGTAATATTTATTTTTTCCAAGAATTGGTGTTAAACAATTTGCGATGTAATTTGATAACTTATAAATTGGACTTTGCACACAGCTGATGATTGGTCTTAATGGTATATCCTGTTTATGTAATTTTGGAAGTCCGTAAATTTGGGGTGGATTTGCGTTATGGATTTTCAAGTCATTACATAATTTTTTAGGTAGAAGAAGTTTTCTTTCCCATGATTTTATTAGATCATTATTTTTATTCTGAATTATGTTTGTTGGGTCTTGTTTGAGTTTTTTGTATGTAGTTTCATCATTAAGGAGATCATAAATTTTTTTATTATAGTCATCTGTGTTCATCACTACCGTTTTATTAGATTTATCTGGCTTAAGGACTGTTATTTGAGGGTTCTGTCTAAGGAATGAGTTCGTTTTTCTAATTTTCTTATTTAGTTGTAATTGTTTTTATCAAGTTTTGTAGACCTTTTTTGAAATTGGTAATATTATTCACTACTTTATTTCGTATTTCTGCTTGAGTATCTTTATCAAACCTATCGATCACCGTTTCTATATTTGCAATGATATGGTGTATGGGAAGCTTCTGTTTTTCTATTGGTGTGCAGTATTTTGGTCCCAAATTAAGAATTTCTTCAACTTCTTCAGGAATGTTTACGTCAGAGATGTTCACAACCCAGTTTTTTTCTGTTTGTTTGATTGTAATTGCGTTATTCAGCCTTAGGATTTTATTTCTCTGATTTAGTGATGAACACAGATGACTATAATAAAAAAATTTATGATCTCCTTAATGATGAAACAACATACAAAAAACTCAAACAAGACCCAACAAACATAATTCAGAATAAAAATAATGATCTAATAAAATCATGGGAAAGAAAACTTCTTCTACCTAAAAAATTATGTAATGACTTGAAAATCCATAACGCAAATCCACCCCAAATTTACCGACTTCCAAAATTACGGACTTCCAAAATTACATAAACAGGATATACCATTAAGACCAATCATCAGCTGTGTGCAAAGTCCAATTTATAAGTTATCAAAGTACATCGCAAATTGTTCAACACCAATTCTTGGAAAACATAAATATTACGTAAAAGATTCATGGAATTTTAAGGATTTTATAGGCGAAATATCACTAAAAGCAGGTGAAAAGCTTTTCTCACTGGATGTCATCAGTCTGTAAACAAATTTACCGTTGAACATAGCAAAGGACATCATTATTAAAAAATGGAACGAAATAAAGGAATATACTGACCTACCACAAGATGAATTTCTGAAAGCGATCGATCTATGTTTTTCTAGTTCATATTTCCAATTCAAAAATGAATTTTATTGTCAAATTAATGGATGTGGTATGGAGGTTCCAATTTCTGCAGTAATAGCTCAACTCGTAATGGAGGATCTAGAAGAAACTGTTATAAAAAAATTAAAGTACAAAATACCATTTTTCAAACGTTTTGTTGATGACTGTCTTACAGCAGCACCTGAAAATGAAATAGAGGATATTTTAAATGAATTCAATAACTACCATCCTAATTTGAAGTTCACCTGTGAGTTAGAAAAACAAAATAAAATCAATTTCTTAGATCTGACACTCATACGAACAAACACAGGAGTAAAGACAATTTGGTACAAAAAACCAACCTGGAGTGGACGATATTTGAACTTTGAAGCCGCAGTTCCAATGGTTCATAAAAACAGTGTCGTGTCAGGAATTGCTGATAGAGCTCTAAAACTCACTAGTCCAGAGTTTAGACAACAAACAATAAAAAATGCAAAAGAAATACTAGCAATTAATAACTATCCTCTACAACTAATTGACAAGATTTTCAAAGACAAAATCTTTAGCCTTTATAATACAGAACGAAAAACTAGAAGAACCGAAATCGAAACCCAAAAGTATGTATCCTTACCATATATACAGGGCTTATCAGAAACACTAAATGCATCAATGAAGCATTATGGAATAAACGTAGCACATAAAAACACAAATAATTTGAAATTTATATACACAAAATTAAAATCAAAAATCCAAAATAATAAAATCTCGAATTGTGTCTACCGAATAAATTGTACGGATTGCCCAAAAGTATATATAGGACAGACAACACAATATATAAAGGAAAGAATAAATGGACACAAATTCTGCAAAAATATGACCGCACTAAAAAAGCATGAACAAACAGAAAAACATAAAATGGATTTTGAGAACTTTTCTATCCTGGAAAAAGAAAGAAACAACAAGACTAGAAACATACTAGAAATGATCCACATAAAAAAAGAAAAGGAAGCTATGAATGATAAAACGGACATCAAAAACTTGGCCCAAATTTATTTCAATCTGATAACATAAATAAGGAAATACAAATTTTCAATCTTCCACTTCCAACTCCATCTAGATTAAAAACAACCAATTCAAACCCAGATTTGGGATTATCACTTGTTAATTCGTACAGTTGTCGCAGCATTAAATTGGAATAAGAAGTTGGAAAAACAAAATCGTGACAGCGCATCATCGTCACATTATTTTACTCATGGCTGACGAAAATATTTAATATTTGAAGATCTTTTAAAGTTTGATTATAGGAGAAAATAATATTTTGACAGACGATTTGAATGAAGTACGTAAAAGCTTTGTGTTGTTTGTTGATATATTTGTGTATTTATTAATATGTAATTTACAGGAAATTGTCGACTGAATTATATTCCTTGAAAAAGGCGTAGACACGCCGAAACATATGTTGGAAAAATAAAATAAATGAAATAATAATTTAACAATTACCATTCATTAGTAGAATAAGTGCTATATATATGCGGGGAGCCTGGGTTTTTTTTTACTGGGGATTTCACTAGGTTTTCATGTCATACATCGAATTGTAAGGCACCCCGTCACCAACCGGCTTATATTTGTTTTGTAAGTTAAGAGTCCAAATGTATATATTAACCCGGACAGCATCCCCTATTACTCAAGTTTGACCTTGGATTCTTCATCACTAGGTTAAACTCGATCGATGGAAACCATTTTCGGCCAAATATTCGAAAATGACAGACATTTGGGGAAACGATAGGGCGATGTTTCTTTATTTAAATGAATTAGGAATAATCGCGCAAAAAAAAGGTTCAAATTTTAAATCTTGAGTTATGATAAATATGAGTTGTGCAAGTTAATGATCCATCTATGAATAAACCCAGTATATTTTAGGTCTATGAGTTATACAGTTTTACATTTGTATTGCTGGAATTGAATATTGTGGAGGATTTTTAAAAACTCTTCTTTGCAGATATATTCAAATAAATATGAATCCTGTACTCTTCACCACTTTTTTAACACAGATCCCAATTACCAGAAAACTGTTGAATTCTCGCCCAAGTTATGGCATATTGCAGAAATTTTAATCGAATAGGGTATTTAAGTAACCATAATAAACAAATGTGCGTATTTTAAATATAAAAAGCATTCTCTGGTAAAACCGGAAGCTTTAGAATTTTGGAGATCTTCGAAGGTAAAGATCATTATTTAAATCACAACGTATACATTTTCAGCTGAAGGTTTCGATCAGTTTTCCACGAACGTCTAATAGAAATTCTGGAATCAGGATAGAAGGTAAAAGTAATATATTATTTTCAAGAAGTAGGTCAATATGCACTCATATACTGGCCTAAAGTATCGTTTTAATTGTCGCCAAAATCTGTGGAAAAATTATTCACAAGTCGATCCAATAATTTTCACTAGCCCAATAGTATAAACCTGAAAACCAGCACTGAAGTCGCTCCGTGAGAGCCAGTTTTAATTTTTGTGTAAACAACTGGAGTTCGATGCTCAATGATGAAACTCCCGATGATATTATTGATAGATCTATCTGAATTGAAGAAGGGCGATCGCATTTGTCATGAATTTCTTCTTCTAGGCTGAAGAGTTTTGACATTCGTAATTTATGTGGCTGAAGGCCATTGTCTAACAGAATTCTCCAAATTCATGATTGGTTCTCAATATCAACCGCTAGAGTGTGTCAAATAGAATAGATGCTGGGGTCACTTCTCCTTATGATCGTCAAGTCATATGCCTACTTTAGAGAAATCGCGACCAGATATGCAAGGCAATACATTACTGAATTCAATCCTTCAGAAACGTCTACATAAAATAATTTCAATAATTGAATAATTGGTTCTTTCCACTGATTAGGGACAAATGTGAAATCCTCCATAACGAGCAGAAAAATCTAAAACATCCATATAATATCCAACCTAGCGATAAAAACAGTTACATCTAACTCTGACTATTATCTGTTATCCTGAGATGTGCTCCATCCAACATAGAGTTGTAAGAAACCCAGCTAGGAGGAGGAAATTGCCATAATGCACCTACCTAGGTTTGCTGCACGGCTTCTTAGGGGTGACTTTATCATTAAAAGGAGAGAATTTCATAGAATGAACACAATCTTAGATTTTACCTACCGCCCGAAGGCTGATACAAGGCCATGACTTCAAACTTGCAAAGAAGAGGTTCCGGTCCAACAGCAGACAACAATTCTTTCTATTAGGGTATTCAACGCCTTTAATAGTCTTCTGTCACTGAACGACCTGTCAGTTGACAGCTATCCATTCTTTCAAAAAACGCAATCGCTACTGATGTCAATGCTTCAACTAAGTTTATATAAATCTCTTTTCTACAATGTCACGTATTACTTGTGAAATGAAAGATTCAAGCCAATCTGAAAAGTAAGAAAGGTAACGAAGGTGAACAGACCAATAAGCTCTCATGAAGAAAGATAACATTTTTATACAAAATATAGTCATAGTGAATAAACTTGGAAGGTGAATGAACCTACATCACGTCGGTGGAATCATGAAAAATATCCGTCAGAAGTTAGACGAAAGGGAGAAGCGATATCATTTCGGATATTCAGCATCACAAGACTACCGGGACTCTACTCTGTCGACATTCGTCAACCCCGAGACTTCAGTCGATTAAAGAAATAAAGTGGTAGAAAATGGAACGTCTGAAAAGCAATCTCTGTCCCGTCAGTTTTATATTCCAGCGGGACGTTCTTTCCAGTTTACGATATAAAATCAAGCGTGCAGTGTGAGTTCTCGGGAAAGATGTCCGCCACCAGGGATGGCCTATTTGATCGGCAATAGACCAGCTCGCAACGCGATACGTCAAATTCTCCAGTGATGACGTCGGCGACGACCTCAGATACATGAGATTTTTTGCCAGAAGAGGTTTTTTACCCTGGACGATTATTGGCCGATCTAGACTCGTATTCCCATGACTGTGTTTGGGATTTCTGGATATGTGAAAATATTTTCACAGAACAGAATCTCCGGAGGGAAGACGCATATTCTAACAGTTCAATGATTGAGATTGAACTGTGAATCTCGACGGAAAATTTCACTACCAAAAGAATATCTAGAGGTTTATTTTACAGAACAGTACATATCCCTCTATACAAATGAGAAATACAATAGAGAATAAAATATATACCAAATAAGTACCAACAAGCAGTACACAAAAGAAGAACACTATGAAAATATGTCATTAAAGAAGACAATCTACTCTCACATTACGAATACATAAAATATCTAAGTCTTCCACACAATATTACACACAATATTAACTTTATTTTTTGTCCTGCATTCCATATTGGAATGACCACAGGAAATGTTAAAGAATTATTTGACGAACACCAAAGAAATCAACACAAATTCATATTTGGATGCCATCTAAGAGAAAATAGACTTCATACTGACCTCAACTAATTATCCATATTGCACATGGAATGCAATTATTACAAACTGACTTCATTAGAACAACTGCAAATTTTGAAAAAAAAAAAAAAAATCAATATTTACTCACGATATGGCACATTTTCATTCACGAAATAATAAATAACTGAGATGATACGACGCATGACATATGACAACACCATTCCATTTTTAATATAAGTGAATTTCCAAACTATATAATAGAAAACAAACATTCGTGAGAAATTGAGAAAAATATTCAATATATCGTTTATTGCATAAACTCATACATAAGTGAGTATGTTGTTCTCTTCTCTGATTACGGTAAAACGGACTGCATGTTCTAACTTTGTTACAACTTCCACATGATAAATTGTTATCAAAATTTTTTAAGTATGTGAAGGGTGATTCATTTAGAGGTACTCTTTGTGGTGCGGATTTAGTTGCAAATCGCACTGAGGTGGAATTCATGTTCAGCAGTGTCTGAAATTTCCTAATGGAATGATTTAACCCAGCACAGCGCCTACAAATTGATCAGCTTTTTTACGAAAATGGACGATATAATTGGCCCACCGGACGCACAATTCGCTCTACCATCCCTCAGTTTGAGACTCAATATTCGTTATTGGATAATACCTGACCAAATAGACAACACCCATCTCGCAGTGAAGGGAATATAGTGGCAGTGAAGTAGAGTGTACGTGATGACCCCGAAGTGTCGTTTCGTCGCTGTTCTCAACAGCTTTGCCTTTCGTATTAAACGACTTGGCGGATTTTACGTAAGGATTTTTCTTTGAAAGCTTTCAAAATTCATTAAGTTCAAGAACTGAAGCTGACCGACCTATCAAATCATTTGAGTTTTAGTTGTTGGGCTCTTAACAAGCTTGCAGAGTACTTTTCGACAAAAGTTTGGTTCACTGATGAGGCCCATTTTTGGCTTAATGGGTTCGTGAACAAAATTCCCGAATCTGGGGTGATGAACAACCCGAAGAGTCTCAAAAATTGCCATTAAATCTGAAGAAAACATCTGTTTGGTGTGGTTTATGGGCCGGTGGAATAATCGGTCCATATCTATTCAAAACAAAGGACGACCGGCATGCTACTGTGAATGGTGACCGTCATCGCACCATGATAAAAGACAATTTGTTGCCCGAAATTGAAACCCGTATTCTTGACGACATGTAGTTTCAACAAGATGGTGCCACTTGCCATACAGCCCTTGAAACCATGGCTTTACTGCGAGAGCGTTGCGGCGAGCAGATCATTTCACGCTACGGACCAGTGAATTAGCAGGCTAGATCATTTGACATCACACCCCTTGATTTTTTCCCTTTTTTGGTGAAGTCCAAAATCTACATGAACAAGCCGGCTGCGATTGAGGTAATGGGGGTCAATGTTATTCGATTCATTGGAGAAATATCACCCAAAATACTCACAGAAGTCATCGAAAATTGAAACTATCGAATGGATCTTGATAACTGTAGTCAAGAAAGAAATTATATTTGAAAAATAATTGTAAAGAATGATTTTTTTATTTGTTAATGAAGGTTATATGATGATATTATTTTTATTATTTTTTTTATTTCAAAAAACTTACTTCTAAATGAATCATTCTTTACTTTTCAAGCTGGCTTGATGATTATATTAATTTAAAAAAAATCGAAATCTCTAGCCGATATTTGATTGGAAAAGTATGTTTTGTATGTGTCAAGCTATCAAAAATTCAAATAACTAAAGCTTCAATTTCAAGTTAAAGTATATTACTGCAGAGCTTTGTTTTTATTTGCCTCTATTTATAACATAAATCTATTATATAATATATATAATTAAAATTATATATGTATAATATTAATAGAAATTGTAGAAAAAATCAACCATCATACATATCCAATGAATATCCAAATTCATAGTTGACATTTTATAGGTGTGCTAAAATATCCGAACAAAAGTCGTTTTATTATCAAAACTGAAATGTGAAAGTAGATTTGAAAATCACGGCTTATTTAGTTGGCCGGTCAAATCAACGCAGTTGTTTAGAAGTAACAAGAAGGAACTCTTTTTTCAAATTATACCTTGTTTGAATCAAATCATTTTCATTTTCCAGTTTTATTATACTCGTCAGTTATTATTTGAACATGAATCATACCCACAACTTTTTTCGCCTGCTTCTTCACTACAATTATCAATTTTTCTGAAAATAGAATATATTGAAACAATTATTTTGCCAAAAGGAAGGACGGCCTGTGCTGATAAGGAGTACTGGTTAGCAAACTCCAATATAATCGGCTATTATCAAGAGGAATTCTTAGAATTTTTTTCAAATTTTTCTAGTTTAGCGGTTTCTACTAAATCTCACATCCATGTATATCCAAAAAATTTGGAATTACAGATTAATCCTGCAAATATATATAAGTTACAAAGTTACTTATAACTCCGATATCATTTAATGAATTTTGGTTAATAACAAACTCGACTGGAATATTTGGACACTCTGCCCTTTTTGTGAATGGTAAAAGACTAGCTCAGTTTTTTTATTGTTAATTCGTATAGGGCCGACCGGCTGGACATGCTCAACATTGACTCCGGATTCTATGAAATATGTCAAGAATGTTTTATTTTCTTCATAAAAAATTTCTTTTTATGGTTACTTTCTGTGATAATTTAGTTGAGAAGAGAACACTCAACACAAGTATTGACTAGGAATACACTCCAAGCGGGCTGGAGCGATGCAACGTTACCGGAATTCCGAACACAATATCGGTAGACATTGGGCCTGCCAAAGATTGGTAGAAAAATTAGAAGCCCCTACCATTAACGGGAATCAACGATGAGAAATTTGAAAAGAGTAACATTTGATTACTGATTCTTGTTCATTAATTTAAATCCTGATATATGAATGGAATGAAGTTTTTGGATACAAATTAAAAAATGATTATCAAGGAATACCAAAAAGACGTTCGGACATGAACCTACGCACATAAAATTATTATTTAGTACAATCCCACCCAACGTTACTTGAATAGGAGCAACGAACAATCCATCCATTCAATCAAGGGAGTTCGCGTTTCTGGAGTCATTCTCATCTTTGAAGGTGTACTAGGAGAATACATTTTGATGTAGATTCAATTTTTATTGGAAAGATTTGAATATCTTGATTAAACATTTTATTTTGACATAATATCTGAGAAATTAAAAAATCGGTTACCATAACTTTTCGAGGGCTGTCTACAAATCGGTAGTAGTACCGATAAATCGGTAGCATCGGCAACACGGCAAAATCCATAGCTCTCAAAGACGTAAAAATGGATGATGATTTAACATCAGTAGACAATTTTATTTGAAATTCGGTTTCTATTGAGCACCATCTCTAGAATGACTCGATGCTTATTTATAAATTTTACATCTAACAAGTCCTTGCGCATTTACAGGTGCAAACAATTAGTGAGCACCTACATACATGTATTATGCCCCAAGCTGTCTTCAACCGAGGTTACAAAAAATAAAAAATAGTATATTATCAATAAATATAATCAATTTTTAAGTTGAATAATAGTTGGAAAAAACATATCAACTGAGGGTAAACAATTCAAGCTTCTGTATATGGAAATTTCTCTTTGCTTCCTCAAACTTACGAAGTTTATTTCGATCAGTAAAAAGTTAAAGTTATAGTGGCAAATAGGGTTAATTCTAGGTTTTTTGTAGTACTGAAATTTCAGAATTTTTTTTTGGATATATTCTAACGCAATATTATATTTTTCGTGAAAAGGATTCCATACTGAAGCACAGTATTCAAGTTTGGTACGTACTAAACTGAAATATAATTCTATTGGCTTTACAGATAATCTCTGTGTTCTCTCAGCATACCGATATTTGGCTAGAAATAAAATATTTCCATGTTAGCTATGCGCGGCATTCAGAATTCCCTCCACAATCAACAGATGACAGCAAGTTGACTCAAGGGCTTTATCTGACATCTTTTCGCAAATCGATATTTCCCTCTGAGGCCTGAGAGTTGTCGGCGGTGGCAACTCATTTTCGTTACAGAGGACGTAATTTCTTCTAGCAGTTTTTCGATATTTATGTCGTGCCGCTAACGTAATTTTCCAATATCCCCTGACTCCAATAATGAAGCAAGAACGATTTCAGAGAAGAGACGAGGAATTTCCTCTCTATCTCTCGAGATTGGACAAATCGCTCCCGTGAAATTCGTCAAATTTATCGCAATCATCATGAAACATTCGTAACTATCTGCAAAATAATCACATTCTTTCAAGCTGAGTCATTTGCTTGAAATAAAATCTTAATGAATGATGGCATAATTATTTCTTTTTATACAAACGGTGCGCTTCAAAACATTTCACCACACGGACAAAAAACACGATGCTATTGGTAAACAACCACCTTTTTCAGAAATATGTTATTGTTAATATCTGGTATTGATATCATTAAATAATTTCAATTCATAATTTCCATATTTCGAAATCTAATTTGCTCATCAAATGTAGAAAATGAAAAAAAATAAAAACAACCGTTCAGCCTAAACACTGTGGCTTCTTCAGCTTTTATATTTTGAATGTGATGTAATGTATTTTGATTGAATAATGAGCTTGAAATATCCACATATTTTATTGTTTACACAATGATAAAAATATGTGGGAATTTCAAGCTTATTATTTATTCGAAAATGAATTTCCATCAAGTGCGCACCGACTAAATTTAATGAAAACCTTATTTCACGAATACTTATTATGTGCCATAATTACCTGAAAAATTACCCATTATCTGATATTCTTTGAATTATTATTTGATAATCTCCTTCTTAAAATTTCTGAATAGGTATCTGATTCATAGAAGTCCTATGCTACTTTATTGAGTAGATAAATGAGTGTGAAATAAAAAACGGTTAGTTTATATCCAGATCGAATGAAATGAATCGAGTAGAAACAGAGGAAATGGAAATTTTGCAAATTCCAAGATTATTTTTCAGTAATTCAGATATATCGACTTTCAATAAATTCATATGGAAGTATACATTTAGGTATTTGTATTTCTTAAGAACTAAATGCCTTCGGTTTTCAATGACGCGTAGTAGCTATGACCAATAGAATCCGATTTTTGAGTGTTCATTTCACTGTCGGCGTTTATTTCTGAGGATTCCTCAAACAATCCCGACAAACTCCCTCATTTATAAATATTCGTCCAGCATCCAACCAGCAGCATATTTGAATATAACTACTCATCGAAATAGGAAGAAGCTGCGTCATTTCGCACTTTCAGTTGATGGGAGATCTTGATTTTTCAGAACCTCTCATCGTATCTATCGAAAAACAAAAGAATGATCTTGCTCAAATTTTTTCCTAATGAAAAAGACTTCTCTGGAATTGGAAGAGATATCAAAATGAAATTTAGAAAATGGATACTGCAGTAGATTGCCTATTGTTTTTATATTTTCTAACAATTTTGGACCTCTGGTTTTACCGGAAGTAATGTCAATTTTAAAATTCGCAATGGAACACCCTGTTAATTATTTTAGTTTCTGATGGAACTCTTTATTATGGATTCAGAAAAATCGGGATCAGTATTTTTTATTTCAATACCTACCGAGATATTAACAGAAAAATATCCAAAAAAAGTAAAATTTTAGTATCCATCACAGAAATGATTAAGCATACTTATTATTAACTAAAATTAAGTGGAATTCAAAACATTGAAAATGCGGAACGGGATATATGTGCATTCGGATGAACAATGTTAAAATGTCACAAACTTCCTGATGTGTCATTTTCCTCTCCCCATCCAATCATCATTAATATTTCTATTCTTTCTCTGTCACTTAATTCGGCCATTTCACGATCAAGGTAAAACAATGTAAGCTTCAACGTTCAAATTCAAATAGTATTAACTTATTTTGACAACTACTGTCACTTCTATAATGAATTTCGTGGACAACTAGATACCATTGAATTTTTCTTCTCCTTAGTTACTTTTCTGTTAATATCTCTGTAGGTATTGAAATACAGGGTGTTCGGCACATGGACCGTCAAATTTTTTTGGGGCGTTGGTAGGGTCATTTGCTACCTTTTCAGTCTTGGAATCTCGGTCCTTAGTATTACGGATACGGAGGTATGATTTTTTTATAAGTTTTTTCTAAATTACCCAAAATGTATCCTCCGAAGCCCCATAACTTTTTTTGCGTGTGCTTTTACATGCAATTTTTTATTGTATTAAGTCAACATGAGTGTGTGTTTGAAAAAAACGTAATTATTGTTACAGATAACACCACAAAATTAACACGTGGGCCTTTTATTAAAAAAAAAAAATATGGAAGTATTAAAACATTTCCACTCCTATTTAAAAAAAAGTTACAGCTATTACAAACTTAGTTTTATTTTAAAATGTTCTTTGGTTAATAACGTTGCTAACCATATGCTATTTACTCAGGCATATCAACAACCAAAATTAAAACAACAGTAGCAAAAAGTCGATAAAAGTAACAAAAACAAAAAATACAGATTTAAAAAACTGAACAACGCGGCACAGACACTTCCAACAGCAGAGACAGTTAAATTTCGAAAGACGGTAGGGTCAAGTCAGCGGCGACTAACCCAATCCAACCTAAGGACAGAAATAGTAATAATAATTCACACGCGTCTAAAACGATTGGTAAAATTACCTTGCTCGCTGTGTTGTGTCGAAATCCGTACTTTTATTTAGGTGCGACTTTCTTCACTCTTCTGACTGAAACCTTATTTGCAGTATTATTTTTTTATTGACTTACGTGAATAGCATATGGTTAGCAACGTTATAAACTAAAGAACATTTTAAAATCAAACAAATAAAAATAAAATAAAAGATTGTAATAGCTGTAACTTTTTTTTAAATTTCAATAGGAGTGGAGATGTTTTCAAACTTTCATATTTTTTATTTCAATAAAAGGCCCTCGTGTTAATTTTGTGGTGTTATCTGAAGCAATAAATACGTTTTTTTTCAAACACACACTCAATGTAGACTTAATACAATAAAAAGAATGCATGTAAAAGCCCACGCAAAAAAAGTTATGGGGCTTCGAAGGGTACATTTTGGGTAATTTAGAAAAACCTAATAAGAAAATCATACCTCCGTAACCACAATACTCAGGACCCAGGTTCCAAGACTGAAAAGTTAGCAAATGACCCTACCAACGCCCCAAAAAAAAATTGACGGTCCATGTGCCGAACACCCTCTATAAAATATTGAATCCGAAATTTTTATACTTTTTTAATGGAAAGTTCCATCACAAACTGGAATATTATACAGGGTATTCCGTGACAAATTTTAAAAATAACATTACTTCCGGTAAAACCGAAAGTTGAAAATTGTTAGAAAATACGATAACAAATAGGCAATCTACTGCAGTATCCATCTTCCAAATTTCATTTGAAAATCTTAAATAATTTCAGAGATATTTATGGGTTCCACACAGTTGCCCATCACTGTATACGAGTATTAATTTCAGTCAATATGTGAGCGAATCTACTAAGAAATAATGATTGATGATTATGGCTCATTTATGAAGAAGTATTTAACAATTCCAACATTATTTTTTTTTTCAGTAACTGGATAACAGTAGGGAGCATTTTGAAGAAGGCGAAAGAAATTGTGATAGTTTCAGTTGAATAAGTTCTACTATTATGAATATATATTATTTGAACTTAATTCATACAGTGTGGAAACCACTTATGGAATAAAATTCTTTATGACATTATTTTAGAAAATTATAAAAAATGCGTCAACTTTAGAATTCAGTTGTGCGTTATGTAAACATAAATTTAAATGTACAGGGTGATTCATGTAAATCTGCTATAGTCGGTGTTCTCTTTTTTTAATGAAACACCCTGTATATTTGTATATTTTTGAAATCCCCTTAATGAACCGATTTCAATAAACTAAATATGTATAGTCAATTATGAATTGTACAGGGTGAAATTTTTATTTTTACAATTATTAAACACATACATAAAATAGCTGATGTATTTGATTTTAACACATTAAAATAAATGCTCAAAATGTTCTCCACCTAGTTGTTGGCAATAGCACAGTCTCCTATAGAACTCCTCCTTAACTTTGTTTGAAGTTTGAGGTGAAATATTCCGTATTTCTGTAGTTATCCTGTCTTTGAGGTCTACAATGCTAGTTGGTTGTGTTGCATATACTTTGTTCTTGAGATAATCCCATAGAAAAAATCCAGCGGCGTAAGGTCTGGCGATCTAGCTGGCCACTCAATAGTACCTCTTCGTCCAATCCATTTATTGGGGAAGATTTCCTCTAAATAAGTTCTTACCATTAAAGCATAATGGGGTGTTGCTCCGTCTTGCTGGAACCAAACATTTTCATTCGCTACCTAAGCTACGATCTATTGCGTTGGGATATAAGTTTGACAACGCAGGAATAACTTCATTTGTAAGCATATTTAAATAGTTTTCAGCAGTCAAATTTCCATCTATAAATATAGGACCAATAATATGGTCGCCTATGATACCGGCCCAAACGTTGACCTTTTGAGGGTACTGAGTATGTGTTTCACGCATCCAATTAGAATTCTCTGCTGACCAATATCTACAGTTCTGTCGGTTTACATCCCCATTCATTGTGAATGTTGATTCGTCAGAAAAAAGAATGGTACCAAGAGCTATCTCATTTCTGTTCAGCTTATTCATCAATCTTTCGCAGAAATCCATTCTACGATCTGGATCGTCTTCTGTTAACTCCTGCACAAAAGTCAATTTGTAGGGATGAAGTTTTTCTTTATGAAGACACCTTAGAACAGTTGTATGACTAACATTATTTTCATGGGCAATTTGACGTGTACTTGAAGTTGGATTCTCTTCGACACTTAACAAAATATTCACTTTCACATCATCTTCAACGAAGTTTGGTTTTCTTTTTAATGGTTTGACATGTCCAAGTTCTCTGAATTGTGCATGAATTTTAGACACTGTGCTTTGTGAAATATTAGGCAATTCGGGATACCTCTGATTAAATAAGTTTGCCACTTCAACTTTACTTCTGCAGTTATCCCCGTACCCGATCATCATTAAAATCTCAAATCGGTTAGTCTCAGTTAAATATTTCATTGTTATTTCGACAAGGAAAAAGTTTTTAACAAAGATTTTACTTTTTCAGTATAAACTGTCAACACATCAACAACCGACAGAATATTGAAAAAATCCACATTATTTACCGATTTTGTCTAATTATTGGCGTTTCTATGCACTTTTTAGGTATTTATGATAAAATTCATTGGCGTACCAGGTTTTATTTAATTCAGAAGGATTTCCAAATACGTCTAATAATTAGTTTAGATTTTTGATAAATCCGTATTTAGCTAATTTAAAAAAGTAGGTACCAATATTTCAAGTGAAATAAATTTTTAATTTTAAAATTTCACCCTGTATAATTCATAATTGACCATACATTATTTAGGTTGTTGAAATCGGTTCATTAAGAGGATTTCAAAAATGTACAAATATACAGGGTGTTTCATTAAAAAAAGAGAAAACCGACTATAGCAGACTTACGTGTATCACCCTGTACATCTGAATTTATGTTTACATAACGCACAACTGAATTTAAAAGTTGACGTGTCTCAGCATTTTTTATAATTTTCTAAAATAATGTCATAAAGAATTTTATTCCATAAGTGGTTTCCACACTGTATAAAAGTTATATTTTCTCCGAACCAACTCGTTCACAATTTTACTATTATATCTAATGCATTGAATAAGACGATAATTGAACATAATACTATTTTTGCGCAATTATTCTAGAAGAACATCGTGCTATCGTTTTGACCAAATGTCTGAAACTTTCGAATATCGAGTCAAAAATGGTCTCAATCGATTGTTATTGACTTTCTGGTGAAGAATGAATGGTCAAACTTGAGGGTGTTCGTCCACCCGTTCAGTTGTATAATCTTTATCATTCAAAGGAGATAAGCTAAAGTTTTTATATTCTCAGAATAGATTAACTGTCCAAATATCTTGGTCACGTCTGTTATTGGACCAAATCTGTCCAACGGTTCAGGAGTCACGAACATCTGAAATTTGGTTTCCTTTGTGACTCCTAGAATATCTATCGGACGGAGTTGTAAGATATTTGAACTATAATGTAATAAATAGACTCGCAAAATTTCACAGAAATTAACAAGCTAGAAAATTATTAAAATATTGAAAGAAAAGATTCAATAGTCTATAACCTATGAAATATCTGACGAATTTATACAAAAATGTGCGCATGTATGGAGGTTGTTGATATGTTACATATTCAATAATTTTATTGTTGTAGCTTTCTTCCACCAGAAGATATCATCATTTTATCATTCATTCAAGAGAAAGGATAAATATAAAATTTTCATCAGAAATGTAAATACTCGATGCTCTCATAGCTACATATTCAATTAACATCGGTCGAATTTTTAGTAGGGGAGAAATTATTACGATGAAATAATGTAGGCAGTCAAAATTTATAAAAGCACCGACGTGGATCCTTGGGAGAAGGAAATTTGAGATTGTAACAAAACTTTTTAAATTTTTTCCCTGGTATCAATTCATGTTTATTAAAACCCTATCAAGAAAACTCAACATGAGTTTGAATTAATGTTTTATTTATGTAGCAATGAATACAAAACGAAAAGTTTAATGGAAGTCAGAAAGATTCAAATCATTACAGAGACTGACTCGAGGGCAGAAAATTATGCAAACATTGAGGGTGGGCATATATCTATATGATCAACGAGAATAATTGTACCCACATTTTCATATCACTATGTTGGATTTCGTTGCATTGTCGGTTATTTGATCTACGATATTAATATCAGTAATTGTAGTGTGCGCTAGCTCATATGATACGGCCATTTATTGAGTTAATTGACATTAATTTGCCTGCGTCGTTATGGAAATCGCAACATTGTTTTTAATTCGGGAAACATCGATCATTTTGAGGGATTTGATGCATGATGCGCTGGAAAATGAGGTATTGATTAGGGTAGATAATACGAATATCGGAAGAGGATTCCTACAGAGCTGTGCTAAGCACCGAAAAAAAGTGCTTCGAGCACTAAGCCTAAGCACTCGAAAAAAAGGCTTCGAGTCTCGAGTTCTAAGCACCGCTTTCGAAATGAAATGAATCGAGTAGAAACAGAGGAAATGGAAATTTTGCAAATTCCAAGATTATTTTCCAGTAATTCAGATATATCAACTTTCAATAAATTCATATGGAAATATACATTTAGGTATTTGTATTTCTTAAGAACTAAATGCTTTCGGTTTTCAATGACGCGTAGTAGCTATGACCAATAGAATCCGATTTTTGAGTGTTCATTTCACTGTTGGCGTTTATTTCTGAGGATTCCTCAAACAATCCCGACAAACTCCCTCATTTATGAATATTCGTCCAGCATCCGACCAGCAGCATATTTGAATATAACTACTTATCGAAATAGGAAGAAGCTGCGTCATTTCACACTTTCAGTTGATGGGAGATCATGATTTTTCAGAACCTCTCATCGTATCTATCGAAAAACAAAAGAATGATCTTGCTCAAATTTTTTCCTAATGAAAAAGACTTCTCTGGAATTGGAAGAGATATCAAAATGAAATTTAGAAAATGGATACTGCAGTAGATTGCCTATTGTTTTTATATTTTCTAACAATTTTGGACCTCTGGTTTTACCGGAAGTAATGTCAATTTTAAAATTCGCAATGGAACACCCTGTTAATTATTTTACTTTCTGATGGAACTCTTTATTATGGATTCAGAAAAATCGGGATCAATATTTTTTATTCAATACCTACCGAGATATTAACAGAAAAATATCCAAAAAAAGTAAAAATTTAATATCCATCAGAGAAATGATTAATCATACTTATTATTAACTAAAATTAAATGGAATTCAAAACATTGAAAATGCGGAACGGGATATATGTGCATTCGGATGAACAATGTTAAAATGTCACAAACTTCCTGATGTGTTCTTTTCCTCTCCCCATCCAATCATCATTAATATTTCTATTCTTTCTCTGTCACTTAATTCGGCCATTTCACGATCAAGGTAAAACAATGTAAGATTCAACGTTCAAATTCAAATAGTATTAACTTATTTTGACAACTACTGTCACTTCTATAATGAATTTCGTGGACAACTAGATACCATTGAATTTTTCTTCTCCCTAGTTACTTTTCTGTTAATATCTCTGTAGGTATTGAAATACAGGGTGTTCGGCACATGGACCGTCAAATTTTTTTGGGGCGTTGGCAGGGTCATTTGCTACCTTTTCAGTCTTGGAATCTAGGTCCTTAGTATTACGGTTACGGAGGTATGATTTTTTTATAAGTTTTTTTTAAATTACCCAAAATGTATCCTCCGAAGCCCCATAACTTTTTTTGCGTGTGCTTTTACATGCATATTTTTATTGTATTAAGTCAACATGAGTGTGTGTTTAAAAAAAACGTATTTATTGTTACAGATAACACCACAAAATTAACACGTGGGCCTTTTATTAAAAAAAAAATATGGAAGTATTAAAACATCTCCACTCCTATTTAAAAAAAAGTTACAGCTATTACAAACTTAGTTTTATTTTAAAATGTTCTTTGGTTAATAACGTTGCTAACCATATGCTATTTACTCAGGCATATCAACAACCAAATTTAACACAACAGTAGCAAAAAGTCGATAGAAGTCACAAAAACAAAAAATACAGATTTAAAAAACTGAACAACGCGGCACAGACACTTCCAACAGACACTTCCAACCAGAGCAGAGTTAAATTTCGAAAGACGGTAGGGTCAAGTCAGCGGCGACTAACCCAATCCAACCTAAGGACAGAAATAGTAATAATAATTCACACGCGTCTAAAACGGGTGGTAAAATTTCCTTGCTCGCTGTGTTGTGTCGAAATCCGTACTTTTATTTAGGTGCGACTTTCTTCACTCTTCTGACTAAAACCTTATTTGCAGTATTATTTTTTATTGACTTACGTGAATAGCATATGGTTAGCAACGTTATAAACTAAAGAACATTTTAAAATCGAACAAATAAAAATAAAATAAAAGATTGTAATAGCTGTAACTTTTTTTAAAATTTCAATAGGAGTGGAGATGTTTTCAAACTTTCATATTTTTATTTCAATAAAAGGCCCTCGTGTTAATTTTGTGGTGTTATCTGAAGCAATAAATACGTTTTTTTTTTTCAAACACACACTCAATGTAGACTTAATACAATAAAAAGAATGCATGTAAAAGCCCACGCAAAAAAAGTTATGGGGCTTCGAAGGGTACATTTTGGGTAATTTAGAAAAACCTAATGAGAAAATCATACCTCCGTAACCACAATACTCAGGACCCAGGTTCCAAGACTGAAAAGTTAGCAAATGACCCTACCAACGCCCCAAAAAAAATTTGACGGTCCATGTGCCGAACACCCTCTATAAAATATCGAATCCGAAATTTTTATACTCGTAATGGAACGTTCCATCACAAACTGGAATATTATACAGGGTATTCCGTGGCCAATTTTAAAAATAACATTACTTCCGGTAAAACCGAAAGTTGAAAATTGTCAGAAAATACGAAAACAAATAGGCAATCTACTGCAGTATCCATCTTCCAAATTTCATTTGAAAATCTTAAATAATTTCAGAGATATTTATGGGTTCCACACAGTTGCCCATCACTGTATACGAGTATTAATTTCAGTCAATATGTGAGCGAATCTACTAAGAAATAATGATTGATGATTATGGCTCATTTATGAAGAAGTATTTAACAATTCCAACATTATTTTTTTTTTCAGTAACTGGATAACAGTAGGGAGCATTTTGAAGAAGTCGAAAGAAATTGTGATAGTTTCAGTTGAATAAGTTCTACTATTATGAATATATATTATTTGAACTTATTTCATATAAAAGTTATATTTTCTCCTAACCAACTCGTTCACAATTTTACTATTATATCTAATGCATTGAATAAGACGATAATTGAACATAATACTATTTTTGCGCAATTATTCTAGAAGAACATCGTGCTATCGTTTTGACCAAATGTCTGAAACTTTCGAATATCGAGCCAAAAATGGTCTCAATCGATTGTTATTGACTTTCTGGTGAAGAATGAAAGGTCAAACTTGAGGGTGTTCGTCCAGCCGTTCAGTTGTATAATCTTTATCATTCAAAGGAGATAAGCTAAAGTTTTTATATTTTCAGAATAGATTAACTGTCCAAATATCTTGGTCACGTCTGTTATTGGACCAAATCTGTCCAACGGTTCAGGAGTCACGAACATCTGAAATTTGGTTTCCTTTGTGACTCCTAGAATATTTATCGGACGGGGTTGTAAGATATTTGAACTATAATGTAATAAATAGGCTCGCAAAATTTCACAGAAATTAACAAGCTAGAAAATTATTAAAATATTGAAAGAAAAGATTCAATAGTCTATAACCTATGAAATATCTGACGAATTTATACAAAAATGTGCGCATGTATGGAGGTTGTTGATATGTTACATATTCAATAATTTTATTGTTGTAGCTTTCTTCCACCAGAAGATATCATCATTTTATCATTCATTCAAAAGAAAGGATAAATATAAAATTTTCATCAGAAATGTAAATACTCGATGCTCTCATAGATACATATTCAATTAACATCGGTCGAACTTTTAGTAGGGGAGAAATTATTACGATGAAATAATGTAGGCAGTCAAAATTTATAAAAGCACCGACGTGGATCCTTGGGAGAAGGAAATTTGAGATATTAACAAAACTTTTTAAATTTTTTCCCTGGTATCAATTCATGTTTATTAAAACCATATCAAGAAAACTCAACATGAGTTTGAATTAATGTTTTATTTATGTAGCAATGAATACAAAACGAAAAGTTTAATGGAAGTCAGAAAGATTCAAATCATTACAGTGACTGACTCGAGGGCAGAAAATTATGCAAACATTGAGGGTGGGCATATATCTATATGATCAACGAGAATAATTGTACCCACATTTTCATATCACTATGTTGGATTTCGTTGCATTGTCGGTTATTTGATCTACGATATTAATATCAGTAATTGTAGTGTGCGCTAGCTCATATGATACGGCCATTTATTGAGTTAATTGACATTAATTTGCCTGCGTCGTTATGGAAATCGCAACATTGTTTTTAATTCGGGAAACATCGATCATTTTGAGGGATTTGATGCATGATGCGCTGGAAAATGAGGTATTGATTAGGGTAGATAATACGAATATCGGAAGAGGATTCCTACTAGAGGTCAAATCTAATAGGATCTAAAATAAAATTATAGAACATGATTAGAAAACATTTCAGGTAATTAGAATAGAGATACATAAGACACCTCATGAAACATTTCATGTATATTTATTTCCGAAGTGATCTCTTTGACAGAAAAGATGGTTTCTGATCCCTTTAGTACCTACCTCATTCTCTACTCTCGCTCTGAATATTTCTTAATCAGACTTCTTCTGGAGTACCTAATTGATAATAATAATGACATTTTTTCCAAATTTTTGAATAATGAAAGAAACATTTTTCAATACTCTATTCCTCATAAAATATTAGACATATTTGAACGAAAATTTTCTGCATTCATATTTAGACTGCTTTCCTGAAAATTTGGGCGCCGTCAGCGATACACGGTGAAAGATTCCATCAAGACATTTCTACCATAGGAAAAGTGGATCCCACGTATGTTAGCGGATTACTATTGGACATAAAAACGAGACGTTCCTGAAGCAAAATACAGACAAAAATCATAAAGTAAATTCATATTAATGTATCAGTAAATCGAAATAACTTCATTTTGTTCATAAAAATTCACATTTTCTGAAATGTTATAAAATGGTATTACAGAAAAAGTATTCGGATTTGAAGCATTTTAGTTTTCTTTCTAGTATCCTCATCTTTGTCCTAAACATAACTAGATAAAAGTTTTTATATTACAGAAAAAAAAATTTTTTTGTTGACTAGTGTTAAGCGGACACTTCTGGTCAGTTTTGTTGAATATCACTCATTATATTGCATGAATGTTACAGCATTGACCACCATTGATAACTTTAGAAAGAGTCCTTTTTGCGCGCTTGTGCAAGTAAGACAGCGTGCTATCGTTTTGCCAGAACGCCTGCATTTTTCTAATATCGAGCCGAAAATTTTCTCAAACGATTATACAGGGTGGCCATTTGAAAACGAAACAGACGAGATTACAGACGAAATAAACTTTTTCGATAGAAATGCTCGGACAGGTCGATTTCTGTTTCGAGGGGGACAACTTAGGATGTAGGTTACGGACGCAAAGCGCTTCAACCCTTGCTACTACAACCCTCACCCCCAAATTTTGAATAGGGAAGATGGGGTGAGTGATACCTCATTTGAAAAGTATTTCTATATTGATTTCAGCACAGTAATTGTTTTTTTATTTTATGCATTACTTCTCGAAATATTCGTAACTAAGTATTTGAAAATGAAGTGGTGTTTTCATGGAACAAAATGGTGTTTTTTTTGTGAAAAATCGACATTTTGAGCTTCAAAACAACCATGACTGTGGCTTCCTTACAAAATCCATCATTCGCACGCACTAACCGAAGATGATTTTGACCGTCGTGTTGAATTTTGTGATACAATGAATGAACGAGTAACTGCTAATCCCAATTATCTGTACAATGTTTGTTTCTCCGATGAGTGTTCGTTCTTTCGAAACGGCACAGTAAATCGATACTATTGTCGTTTGTGGGCTAATTTGATGCTAATTCGAGATTGTTCCACGAAGTTTATACTGAACAACCAGAAAAACTCAATGTTTGGGCTGGAGTATTTTGAGACAACATTGTCGGCCCGTTCTTTTTACCTGGTAATCTTACTGGAGATATGTATTTGGACTTATTGGAAAAACACATTGATCCAATTTTGACGGAAATTATTGAAAAAAAATGCTGGCAATTATGTGGAAGATCAGATTGTGTTTCAGCAGGATGGAGCTCCTCCACACTACACCTTACGTGTTCGAGAATAGCTGGATCAAAGATTTACAAATCGGTGGATTGGAAGAAGGGGTACCACTGAATGGCCAGCCAGATCGCCAGATCTGTCACCACTAGATTTCTTTCTTTGGGGCCACTTGAAGAGTAAAATTTACTCTACACAGCCCGATTCCAAAGAAGATTTAAGAAGACGTATAGTGAACGAATGTTGTCAAATCACTCCAGAAATGCTGCAAAATATGCGCCATCGTTTCAACTAAAACTTATTTCATTGTATGGAAGCTAATGGTAAACTATTTCAATATTTAATTAATTGATGTGAGTTTTTGATAAATTATTTACTTTACTTTGAGAAGTCTTATTTCTTACATCAATACTTCAAATCTGATACCGTACAGTTGGAGAATGATTTCAGTGAATAAAACAGCTAGTCGAACATCTGACCCTAATAGCATTAACATGTACGGTATGACTTCATTTGCCCAGTGGTAGATGTTTTGCAATTTCAAATACAAGTACGGAAATTTTGGTGTTTCGGAAGCACGAAATGTCAATTATTCGCAAAAAATTAATTTAAGTGATAAAATTAACTAACGCATGAATATTTCGAGAACTAATGCATGAAATGAAAAAACAATCACTGTGCTGAAATCAGTATAAAAAATAACTTTGAAATGAGGTATCACTCACCCCATCTTCCCTATTCAAAAATTGGGGGTGGGGGCCGTAGCAGCAAGGGTTGAAGGGCTATGCGTCCATAACCTACATCTTAAGTTGTCCCCCTCGAAACAGAAATCGACCTGTCCGAGCATTTCTATCGAAAAAACTGATTTCGTCTGTAATCTCGTCCGTTTCGTTTTCAAATGGCCACCCTGTATTTGACTTTCTGATTAAGAATACAAGGTAAAACTGGATTTTCTCCATGCGACACGTCGGCCGTCTAGTCTCTATCCTCCAAAAGAGATTGGCTAGAGTTTTCATATTTTCAGAATTGTACAAATATCTGAGTGATCTTCGTATTGAGCACGATCCGTCCAATAGTTCAGGAGTTATGGGTATCTGAAATTTGGTAGCTTATTTAATTCCTAGAATATCCATCAATCAAGTTGCTGTATGGTAGACATTTGAATTGAGTTTAAACAAATAGATTTGCCAAATTTCGCAGAACGGTACAGGCTAGAAAATTCTTGATACCCAAAAATATTTTTTATTTGCCTTATACCTACCTCATAAAATAACTGACATAAGCCAACAAGAATTTGTGGCTTGCTGCAGATTATTCATATCTTTTATCTTCTAAATTTTCATTGTTGTAGCTCTCTTCCACCAAACAATATATTTATTTCTTTATTTACTTGAGATAATCAATCATAGCAGTTAAAGCAAATGTTGATTAATTACGTTGACATTTACGTTCCGTGTGCGCTCTTAGTTCATTAAATCCTTGAGACTGCGGTCGAAAACGGAACTACAGGAAATCTCAAATCTCCTTAAACGTCCTATTCGACTCAGTCCCGATTTATTTGTCTGGAAAAACGAATTTTTCATACAATTAGAAAAGAGAAATGTCGAAATGTCTGTCAGAAATTTCAATTTTCGATGCTTTCACAGATATGATTTCGATTGACATTGGTCGAACTTAGAAATTCAGATTCCGTTGGGGAAAATTGATTGAAATTATTTTATTATGGTGCTATGATGTCAAAATTCAAAAAAACATTGGCGGAGGTTTTAAGGAGGAGGAAATGTCAATTCCGAATAATAATTGAGAAAAACTATGAAAAGTTGATTTTGATTAGAGATAAAGGTTTCTTCATTCATCGTGAGGGTAGTATTAATGTCAAAATGCATCAAAGCACGAAAAAGACTCCTGACCTCAAAAGCATCAGACCTCGCGTAGATGTTTTTCAAAAATGTTTTGAAATGCTATCTTCAATATATGTACTTTTTTTTTCAATTTGATATCATACTTCTGTTAATTCAAATCTAAACCCATCCTTTTTATGGAATCATTAGGAGGATTATAGAGAATTGTAACTATTTTCTTTAATTCTTACACTTTTCCAAAGTGTCCATCTAGGTTTAGGAAGTTCCTATGAATCATGCGGAGCCCTGAAATATAAATTATTCATTCAAATCTAACTCATCCTCTCCGCTCATAGAGCTGGTGGCCTTTCTAAATACTTGATTTATATATTTTTGGCGCTCTTGTTCACCCGAACAGAGTGCCTATCATTTTGCCCGAATGTCTGTAATTTTGGAATATCGAGCCGAAAATGGTCTCAATCGATTGGGTTCGACTCCTGATGAAGAATTCGTGGCGAAAGTTGAGTCTGTCCGGCCGGCCGTCCGGCCGTCCGGTTGTCCGGCCGGCCGGCCGGCCGTATCCTCTCTAGCATCCAAAAGGAATCAGCTAGAGTTTTCAAATTTTCAGAATAGGTTAATTGTCCAAATATCTCGGTCAAGTTCGTTATTGGGCCAAATCCGTCGGATGGTTCAGTAGTTATGAGCATCTGAAATTTTGTTTCCTCAATAACTACTAGAATATCCCCTCCGATCAAGTTGATACTTGGAATGTTATTGAGGAGGCTGAAACGAAATGGCTTGCAAAATTTCGCAGAAATCGTCACGCTAGAAAATTTTAAAAAATTCCCAAAAAAAATTTTCAATACTTAATATCTCCTAAGACTTCATTTAGATTTAAATAAAAATCCGTATATATATTGAGGTTACCGATATCTTACTCATCCTCAAATTTCATTGTCGTAGCTTTTCCCCTTCTGAAGATATGATCATTTTTTTCATTTACTCAAGAGAAAAATAGAAATGTCATGAAGTCCGAGCTTTGTCATTGAAAGATTTGCCATCACAGATCGATATTCGTTTGACAACTTTCGGACCTAGATATCAGTGTCAGTTGGCGTAATATCAATCAAAATTTTCATAGAATTCATAGAGGTAGAATTCGATGTCGATGACGTTGTCAAAATTTTGAAAAGCACAGACGTAATATTAATCAAAAAATTTTTTATCATAGAGAAAGAATTTGATGGCGTTGTCAAAACTCAGAAAAGCAATGACGTAAGTTTTTAGGAGAAGCATAGAACAAAATTTGGTGAAAATTATGAGTAGTTATTTTCAAATTGAGATAAAGGTTTGTTTATTCATTAGGCTTTCATATTTACATCACATTGTCCCATAGTACGGAAAAAGACTATTGTTCACCCGATCAGAGAGCTTATAGATTTGTTAAGGTTTGAATATTTACTCGCAAGTAGCTCAACAAGAGCGCCAAAGCAATCTGACTTCACGTCAGTGCTTTCTAAATTTTTTCATACTTGTTTCAACTAACTTGTGATAACTGCTTTCAATGTTAACCTGAACAAGTCTAACTGCGTATTATCCTGAAGTCCGAAAATGAAGAAATAAACCACACAACACTGCCAACGCAGCAGTATTGTTTCCGTTTATATTCCAAACCGGTAAGCATCTTAGCAATGGGCGCCGTGATGAGGAAAAGACAAATAGATGTACCGTACGTGGTTTGTTGGACTATAGTTCGAGATAAGGGTGCAAGGGAGGTCAGAACTATTTTGACCGACAACTTATTCAATCAGGGTTTTCGAAAGATCCTCGTAGAATTGGTGCTTACGACGCCTTTTCTGGGTTGTGGTGGACGCCCTTTTAAAGCGTGGCGTTGAATAATCAAACATAGTAAAGAAGAGAAATAATGGAGTAGTTTTGCAGTTGAAGTGTTTAGAAACCGACATAGGTGTAGCAATAACGAATTTAATTATGTGAAAAAGCTTACTTTAATGGGGAATATTTTGAAAACAATAAAGCGATTTTCGATGATCAATATTAGTTTTTGTTCTCTTATTCCGAAATATAGATGGCAACACTCGTAATATTCTCTGATATCCTTGTTCCCAGGGCTCGGAAGGTCTTGCCTAATTGGAACTCATCACATGATTATCATTTCAGCGTGTATACACCATAATACTGTAGTATTGGAGTTTTATCCTTATAACAGGGTGTCTCAAGTTCGTGTGCCTATTGGACGTTTCTGGAGAACTAGACATATTTGAAATTTGAAAATTGAGATTATGATATTGTTCGAAGTTCACTACAGAGCTAAAATATTTTTGAAGCCCAAAAACTAGCGGTTATACAGGGAGTGAATATAAATTCGACGAAAATTGTGATCTCGAATTGGACATAACTTCTGTTTTTCAAATTAGAACCCTATTTGTTTATAATTGTGTTGGATTCTGCGGTCAAAATTAATGATAGTTTTCTCACATGATTATACTCCTTAATTCAATAATTTCTGAATTATTTGAGATTTTCTGGATTTATAAAGTAGGGGAGACCGGGGCTGGAAGTGACAGGGTAGGTAGTTACAGTGGCAATGGTCGCGAAACAAAGAACGCAATACTGACGTTAGAAAGGACAAATACTCCCGCCGCCGTCGGCTAGCACACCGCGAGAGCCAGTGGTGCCAGCGTTTTTGTGAAAGAAGCCCGCGCGTGCCGCCATAAAAATCGCAGGTTAGTAAAATTTTACACTTTTCGTAATATTGGTTTGCAACCTATGTTCCATAAAGACAAAGACGTCCATGTAGTGATATTTACGCCCTAATGCTTTCGTTTAACAATGAATCTACGTTTATACAGCTATGTTTATTGGCGTTTTCACTGCATAACCTTAAAAGGTCAGATTTGGCGTTGGGGCTAAAGTTACATTTGCGCGGGGCAGGTTGTGATTTGTCACTACCTGCCCTGTAGTGCTTTTTACCGACTGAAATAATTTGTGCTATATTGTTTTGGTCTTTTTTTGTAGGATGAGGACGTATATAAGAAAAACAGAGCGGGGAAAAATATCTAAAGATATTTATGAACAAGCAGCAGCTATTTTGGAGGAGGACAAAACTAAAAAAATTCGTGGCATCGCAAAAGACTTCGGATTATGTCATATGTCGCTAACAAGATACTTAAGGAAAAGAAAAGAAGCAAAAGAGAAGGGGACACCTATGGAATCTCTCACAGTCGGGTACCAGAGGAATAGGCAAGTTTTTAAAAACGAACAAGAAGCCGTTTTGGTGAGTTACTTAATTAAATGCAGCCAAATTTATTACGGATTGACGCCGAAGGATGTCAGGCAGCTGGCATTTGCTTGTGCATTTAAGCACAACATTGTAATGCCGCAATCGTGGCTTGACAAAAAAGAAGCAGGGTCTGATTGGCTAGCAGCATTTCTTAAACGCAACCAGTCGTTATCTATAAGAACACCAGAGGCTACTAGCTTGAGCAGAGCTACGTCATTTAATAAAACGAATGTTGAAAATTTCTTTTCTAAATTGGCTGAAGTGTTGGATAGATATGAATTTCCTTTGTCACGCATCTGGAATGTAGACGAAACAGGTGTGACAACAGTACTGAAACCTAGAAAATTTTAGCTCCAAAGGGATCTAAACAAGTTGGTTCCATTACATCAGCAGAGAGGGACTCTTGTAACTCTTTGCGTAGCAGTAAATGCAGTGGGGAACTCGGTGCCATGTATGTTTATCTTCCCAATGAATTAAATACAGGGACTATTTTGTTCGCGATGGTCCTCCAGGCTGCATTGGCGCGGAAACTCAAGTGGCTGGATGACTGGGCTGGAATTCAAAATATTTATAAAACATTTCATAGATAATGTGAAACCATCTCCATCCGACCCAGTTCTCTTATTATTGGACAATCATTCTTCACACTTGGACATTGAGGTCATCGAAACAGCTAAAGAAAACAATGTGGTATTGCTGTCCTTCCCACCACATTGTTCACATAAGCTCCAGCCTCTGGATGTGGGGATCTACGGACCATTCAAAAATTACTGTGCCAGTCAACAAGATGGTTGGCTTAGAAACAATCCAGGCAAGACAATGACTATACACGACATTCCATCAATAGTGAAAAATGCTTTACCCTCGGCATTAAATCCAACGAACATCATCAACGGATTTAAAAGACTGGTATTGCACCATTCAATAAAGATATTTTTCAAGATGAAGACTTCTTGTCTGCTTTTGTTACTGACAGACCAATAGACGAAACAATTAACTCTAACGTCGAAAATGTCGCTGTTACAGCACAGAACACGGAGGCTGAAACTTCAACTCCATCTTCTCCTCATTCTCCCATAGAGAGTACCATGGCAGAACCCGAAAGCTTAATTTTTACTAACCCAGTTGCTGGTTGTAGCAAAGATATTATGCCCAATGAAAATAATTTTTCTCCCGAGATTATTCGGCCTTATCAAAAAGCCGCTGCGAGAACAACCAAAATAACACGAAAACTCGCAAGTCAGCAATTTTAACAGATACGCCTGAAAAAATGCTTTGGCACTGGCACAGAGTAACAAGCAGGAAAATAAATCCAAAAAGGAAAGTCAGCCAAAGGAGGAAAGTCTACAGGAAAGAAGACTAAACAGGAAAATACACATAAGAGAAGGAAAACAAGTAATGAAAAAAAAGTCTTGCTGTAAAGAGGAAAGTATTACATGACACTGACGAAGAAAGTGAAGTAGAGGATGGTTATTTTTGTCTGATATGTTGTGATCCTTTGATCCGAAGCAATCTGGTGAGGAATGGGTAGAGTGTAGAGCTTGTAAGAATTGGTCACATGTTAAGTGTGTTAGAGGAAATATTACACATTACATATGTTTGAATTATGAGAGTGACGATTCAGACTACCTACAGTGACTGAACTGCTTGGTTTTCCTTATGTTTTTTTTTTTAAAGTGTAGTTTATTTGCAATTTTAAAATGCGTTTTGTTCGTTACAAAGGTTTTATTTAATAGAAAGGTTTAATATCTTATAGGTAAGAAATTATCTATATTTTGTTTTTACGAATAAGAAGACCAAAGTTTTGTTGTAATGAGGCAAAAGACTGCTTTATAGACATTATGTTATGTTATTTAAATTAAGAAAAGTAACTGATTGTGATAATTGTTCCTAATAAAAACTCTTATAATACGTTTGTTTTTATTGTAACAATTTGTTCCGTGTAGTGTAACAACCAGCCCCAAGCACGGGGTTGAAAGTTACACAGCTTTTTCATAATTCATACATTTATGTTATTACTATTAATCTGCAACATAAAATTTATTTTAAATAATATTCCTGAACACTTACTTAATCAAACGAACCTATACTCAGGTACAACACTCAAACCAATGAAAAAATATGACAGTTTGTAATAAAAATGTCACAACCAGCCCCGGTCTCCCTACGTAGAGTCGAACTCTTCGAATCTGATTCATAAGGATATTCGGTGAGGATAGAGGATAAATCATCCCATTTATAATTCATTGCCGCTGACTTCGGTACACTGAAAAGCTTGGACATTCCTAGATATCTATTATTAGGCAAACCAGTGAAGCGAATGGAACTCCATGGATTCGCTGATGCCAGTTTACGAGCCTATGCAGCTTGTGCCTATATTCGAACAATCTACATGGATAACTCTGTATCCTCTTGCCTGTTATCATCAAAATCAAGAGTAGCTCCTCTCAAAACCGTCACTTTACCCAGACTCGAGCTTTGTGCAATGGTACTTCTCTCTCAACTTGTGGAAAAACTGTTGAAGATCTTTGAATCTAGATTTCAATTCCATGCAGTTGTCCTGTGGTCTGACTCGGAAATAGCGCTTAGTTGGATAAAATCTCATTCCTCTCGTTGGGTTACGTTTGTTGCCAACAGAGTAGCACAAATACAGGAGTTAACAAAGGATTTCACTTGGCGTCATGTTCGTTCACAGAATAACCCTGCTGATCTCCCTTCTCGAGGAATTGCTATGTCTGAACTCCTCAATATGAAACTGTGGTGGAATGGACCTGAATTTCTCTTAGATCCAACATGGAGTCTTCTGATGGCTCCAGAGCCGAATGTTTTAGATTTAGACGTCCCGGAAGAGAGAAAAATAGCTCTGCTATCTTCTACGTCATTCCAAAATATTTTTTGGTCGTCCTTGTTCATCAGGTTCTCCTCCTTCTCTAAGCTACAGAGAGTTCTAGCATATTGTCTTCGGTTCTATCACAATCTGAAAAATATGGAGAAATTATCGGGATCTCTTCAAGTCAATGAACTCAATCTAGCACTCAAGCTGATTGTGAAGGTGATTCAGCAGTCTGCATTTTCTAAGGAAATACAAAACCTGAAATCGAAAACAATCATTCGTGATAAACACTTAGCTAGGCTGAACATTTTTCTTGATTCAGAGGAAATTCTACGTGTGGGCGGAAGGCTTGAAAATGCTGACGTACCCTTTGACCAGAAACACCCCATGTTATTACCATCTCATAACCACGTAGTGTCCCTCATGCTTGACAGGATGCACATATCCCTGGGACATGCAGGGGCGCAGAATGTTCTATCGAACTTCAGACTGAAATTCTGGCCACTCAATGGTCTTCGAGAAGTTAAACGAATAATCAGGAACTGTGTAACCTGTTACCGATTCGTGGCTCAACCCACTCATCAGCTAATGGCAGACTTGCCGAGAGAGAGAGTCTCGGAATCTCGTTGCTTTAATCGAGTTGGAGTTGACTATGGCGGCCCATTTTCCATCAAATCTTCCAAATTGAGAAAGGCGCCTATAATCAAGGCATACATAGCAGTGTTTGTTTGTATGAGCACCAAGGCTATTCATTTGGAACTGGTTACAGGTTTGTCTGCTGATGAATTCATCATGACTCTCAAAAGGTTTATAGCCCGAAGAGGAAATCCTCGTACTATATACAGCGACAATGGTACGAATTTTGTAGGAGCAAGAAATAAGCTGAATGAAATCTATAAAGCATTTAGAACTAAGGGTTTTAAGGAGTCCATAAAGGAGTTTTCATCTCAAAATGAGATAGAATTCCAATTCATACCCCCCAGAAGTCCTCATTGGGGAGGTATATGGGAAGCAGCAGTCAAAAGCTGCAAATACCATCTGAAGAGGTTGATTGGTGAAGCACTCTTCACGTTTGGAGAATTCTATACCGTGCTTGTCCAGATAGAGGCAATTCTTAATTCACGTCCCCTCTGGCCTCTATCAAATGATCCAAATGATGTCCAAGTACTGACTCCCGGACATTTTTAATTGGCTCCAGTTTGACTGCCCCTCCAGAAAGAGAAACGTCCGGTATAACCGAAAATAGGTTAACTCGTTGGCAGAGAATAACTAAGGTGACTCAATGTTTCTGGAAGAGATGGAGCGTGGACTATCTGAACAGACTACAGAACCGTCCAAAATGGTATCGTTCTATTCCTGATCTCAAAATAGGATCCTTGGTTCTTTTGAAGGATGAGGATACCCCACCACTAAAATGGCCTCTAGCTAGAGTATTGGAAGTTTTCCCAGGGAGGGATAAAAAAATAAGAGTAGTAAAGCTGAAAACGGCAGATGGAATCTTCACTAGAAGCATTTCTAAATTGTGTCCCCTCCCCATATCAGAAGAATCTGAAAATTAGACTCACTTCTCCTATTGGACAACACTTATCGTTTCCTATGAACTGTGATTCTCTTGCTTTCTCATTAGTTGATGGCTTTCTTCTCTCCTTTTATTTTTTCTTTTATATTTGTTTTTTGTTGGCACGATTCTTGTTGAAGCTAGAAAACTTCAACAGGCGGGAGTATGTTGCGATATTCTCGCAACAAAGGACCGTTCTCGGAATTTGGCGGAGCGGCCGTTACTTCCAAGAACGCCTTCTGTGGGACAGAATTTTGGAAATACCTAAACTCAGCTACCTGAACCTTTGTATACGTCCGAACTATTTTAGTAATTCAAATCATTCTGTCTGCACCTCTCAAGGTGGTAAGTACTCCTACAAGTAAATTTACTCTCTCTCAAGACGCTCTTGTGCACAGTACTTCTACAAGTAAATTCTCTCTTTATCAATTTACTTTTCACGAGTCCATAACGGCACTCACAACTACAAGTTCCTCTAAAGATCTCTCAAAATAATCTGTTTTCGGGTCAGTTAGCTACCCTAGTTCATGTGTATGTGAATTACGCAGTTGAAATTCTCTACGTAAAAGAAAAAGGTTGTGAATTGTGAATCTGTGAAGCAATTACATATCGCCAAGGCACAATTCATCAGTGGAAGCTTGTGAAGCCTTATCCAAAGTGCTTGCACCTTATTCTGAGAAATCTACCCTCGACGATTGAAGCAGAGCTGTGGTGAACTCCAAACAACAAATAAGGTCAGATCTCTTTATCATATTATATTACCAGAAGTGCCTAGATTGAGCAAAGAGGTTCAAATCCTTAGTTATTGTAGACACCTAAAAACTCTTTCTATAAGTGTGAACTCAAGTGCCGAATATTGTGTACCTATTCTTATCTGTGAATACATAATTCTATTGTAACTACAAACTTGTTTTTATTCACCTTGCAAACATCTTTTCTACCAAGGATAATTTTTGGATCTACTGTTTTAGTATAACCAGCGACTCAGGAAGTCCGCTGCCCTTCATTAAGCGGGTGATTATTATTATTTCTAATTTTGTACCCGCACAAATTGGTCCTTCGAGCCGGATCTCAAGCCCAACAAGAATCACAGTCCAGGCAGGAAGTCGAATATAGTGTTCCCAAAGGTTCTCAGGCATTCTCTGGTATTTCCACAAAATATAACCACGTTCTTCTGGCCACCGCTAATGTATACTTATACAACTCTCAAGGGCACAGAATCAAAGCCAGAGCCATTCTCGACAACGGCTCTCAAACTTCATTTATTGAGGAAGACTTAGTCAAGAAACTAGGTTATGTGCCTTACAACCACTCAACCATAGTTTCAGGAATAGGATTGAGCAATAATCGTTCTACAAAAATGATAGATCTCACTATCTTTTCAAATGTTCCTCCATATCGAAAATTTCAGCTAAAATGTGCTATTCTTCCGAGTATAACATGCCAACTTCCACAATTCAAGTTGAATGTATCTCAGTGGAACATCCCTAGTGAGTTGAGATACATTCAACTTGAATTGTGGAAGTTGGCATGTTATACTCGGAAGAATAGCACATTTTAGCTGAAATTTTCGATATGGAGGAACATTTGAAAAGATAGTGAGATCTACTGTTTTAGTATAACCAGCGACTCAGGAAGTCCGCTGCCCTTCATTAAGCGGGTGATTATTATTATTTCTAATTTTGTACCCGCACAAATTGATCCTTCGAGCCGGATCCAAGAATTCGACTTTGGTAGAAAAGATGTTTGCAAGGTGAATAAAAACAAGTTTGTAGTTACAATAGAATTATGTATTCACAGATAAGAATAGGTACACAATATTCGGCACTTGAGTTCACACTTATAGAAAGAGTTTTTAGGTGTCTATAATAACTAAGGATTTGAACCTCTTTGCTCAATCTAGGCACTTCTGGTAATATAATATGATAAAGAGATCTGACCTTATTTGTTGTTTGGAGTTCACCACAGCTCTGCTTCAATCGTCGAGGGTAGATTTCTCAGAATAAGGTGCAAGCACTTTGGATAAAGCTTCACAAGCTTCCACTGATGAATTGTGCCTTGGCGATATGTAATTGCTTCACAGATTCACAATTCACAACCTTTTTCTTTTACGTAGAGAATTTCAACTGAGTAATTCACATACACATGAACTAGGGTAACTAACTGACCCGAAAACAGATTATTTTGAGAGATTTTAAGAGGAACTTGTAGTTGTGAGTGCCGTTATGGACTCGTGAAAAGTAAATTGATAAAGAGAGAATTTACTTGTAGAAGTACTGTGCACAAGAGCGTCTTGAGAGAGAGTAAATTTACTTGTAGGAGTACTTACCACCTTGAGAGGTGCAGACAGAATGATTTGAATTACTAAAATAGTTCGGACGTATACAAAGGTTCAGGTAGCTGAGTTTAGGTATTTCCAAAATTCTGTCCCACAGAAGGCGTTCTTGGAAGTAACGGCCGCTCCGCCAAATTCCGAGAACGGTCCTTTGTTGCGAGAATATCGCAACACCACCAATGAAACAATTTTTCCATTAAGAAAAAACGTCATCACAGAATGCTTCCTATACGTTCTGTCTTGCAGAATTGAAACCAGCATAGAGATAGCTCAAACTATTAAAAAATCAAATTAGCAACCATGAAAGAAAAAAAAATTTCTCGCACAACCAGACTGTATATAAATAACTTAAAACGAAAAGTTCTCGTGGCTGAAATCATCGAACCTAATTCAATGTGAAATGAAGCATAATAGGCAGCTAAATATTCTGGTCTTCTCGCTACCAGTTTAGCGCTTTATTGGATTAGTACTTGTTAAAAATTTGATTATTGCAGAGTCGTCTCCCACTCGAAATCTCATCTATCGCCAACTGATTCGAAAAGTTTCCGGCGTTGCCTGAAATTGAAGCGAAAGTTAAAATTCAATCTCTATCAAATTTTCTGTTAAATGGGAGCCGCGCCTCTATGAATAAGAGGGCTTCTTGTGTGGAAAGCCGAAGGGAGGAATACTTCTCGAATTTCGATGATAGCATATTCTGGCATAGCTACAATTCAGGTGATGAGCACAAATCGATTTAACAGCCGATTTTGAACCATTTCATGGGGAAGATTTGATCTTTACTTGATACTAGGGATTTTTCTAATTAATACAGACGTCGACAACTAGGTCATTAGCGTTCATGGTACATTGAATTATTATATAATATATGAAGAAGCAAAGTAAACAATTACTTAATGCTATTGAGGTCTTTGATGAAATTCAGGGCTTTCAGCATGTGAGCATTGTTGAAGTCAGAGGCAAATTCAGTCTTCGAAAGAACATAAAAGATAGGTACTTATTTTGGTGTGAAGTCCTAGACACTGGTTCAAATATGCTCAACCGAGAAATAAGTATCACAGGGAACACATCTGGATGAAATAAATATTGATAATGAGATCTCTCTTATTGCTCACGATTTTGGAAATTTCATTTGGAATGGTTGGTTCTATTTGTCTTAGCTTGGAATGCGTCAGATGTCATTTCAAGATCCATTTGTTCGATATCTTATGTGATTCATAGAACAGATATGTCTGTTAACCATAAAGAAACTTTCCAGATAACACATTTGGCTACTCAGGTCATTAAAAGCATAAATCTCCATTGTAGGATTAACAAATATATTGAAAAAGTCGTGTTAACCCTTTTATCTATGAGGAATGATGCATTCTGAATGAGGCACATGCGATTCCTTTATAAACTTCAGAAATGGGTCTCCCAAGAAGGCTCTTGGGAACCCATAGACTATAAAAACTAAAACATATGTAACCTAGAAAAAGAATATACAAACTGCCAAATAGAACACATCTAACTCTAGCTTAGTAATGGAGTTTGCTGCTAAATAGAGCTTCGCTTTAAGCTTACCCAGCAGGATCAGGTGGGAATTCGATACACTGTTCTGGTATCGACGCATATTTTTGTGTTCAAAGATATAAAGGGTGATTCATTTAGAGGTACTCTTTGTGGAGGAGATTTAGTTGCAGATCGCACATGCGTCATGTAAACTGAAATGGTATTCTTGTTCAGTAGTGTCTGACATTTCATTATGCAGCGTCCTCAAATTGATCAACTCTATTACAAAAATGGGCGTTCTCCGTTGATGTGTATCGGGCACTTAGAGCGACCTACGGTCCACATAATCGGCCTACCGAACGCACAATTCGTTTTATCATCACTAAGTTTGAGATTCAATATTTGTTATTGAATAATACTCGACCAAATAGAGATCATCCAACTCTTAGTGAAGAGAATATAACGGCGAGGGGGAAGAGTTTACGTGATGGCCTTGAAGTGTCGATTCGTCGCCATTCTCAACAGCTCGGCCTTTCGTATTCAACGACTTGGCGGATTTTACGTTAGGATCTATCTTTAAATGTTTACAAAATGCAATCCGTTCAAGAACTGAATCCGACCGACCTACCGAATCGTTAAAGTTTTAGTCGTTGGGCACTTGACAAGATTGCAGAGGATCCACTCTTTTCGAGAAAAGTTTTGTTCACTGATGAGGCCTATTTTTGGCTTAAATGGGTTCGTGAACAAACAAAATGCCCGAATCTGGGGTGACGAACAACCCGAACAGTCTCAAGAATTGCCGTCAAAAACAGAAAAACAACTGTTTGGTGAGATAATCGGTCCATATTTCAGATGACGGCCCTAATGCCACTGTGAATGGATATCGTTATCACACCATGATAACAGACTATTTGTTGCCCGAAATTGAAGCCCATGGTCTCGACGAAATGCAGTTCCAACATGATGGTGCCACTTGGCATACAGCCTGTGAGATCAAGGCTTTACTGCGAGAGCATTTCGCCGAATAGATCATTTCCACTTCGGACCAGTGAATTGGTCAGCTAGATCATGTGACATCACACCACTTGATTTTTCCTTAGGGGCTTAGTGAAGTCAAAAGCCTACATGGACAAACCGGTTACGATTGAGGTATTGGAGCCCAATATTACTCGAGTTATTGGAGAAATATCATTCGAAATACTCACACGCGACATCGATAATTGGAACCATCGAATGGATCTTGTTAACAGTAGTCGTGGTCAGCATTTGAAAAAAATTATTTTCGAAAAATAATTGTGAGGAATGGTTCTTAGATTTGTTGATAAAGAATATAAAATAAAATTCTTTTCATCAATTTTTTTTTATTTGAAAAAGTACCTATAAATGGATCACGCTTTATTACGCTTTATTACATCAAACTTGAAGTCGAAGATTGATTCACCTAAGAATATAGCCGCCGAAAAATAATTGGTGTACGCAGCACCAATCTCTCCTCACTTATAATTGCAAAGACTTTTAAGGTCATAAGGTATGTTATTGTAATTGGGGCAATATGGAATTAGAGACAATCAACTGAAACTCATATGGAGCTACCTGAGTAGTAGACCTCAAATTGTTAAAATGGTAATGAATAACTGTGAATATCAGTCTACACAAGAACTAAGCAACACCAGTGTGCCTTAGGGTAGTATTCTAGATCCATTGCTAATCCTAGTTTACATCAATGTACATGTACATGTTTTGGAGTCCACATACCTAACTGTCATATAGACTAATTTACGAGGAAGCTGAACTCAGTCATATATTCAACATTTGTACTCAAGAGTAGAGTTCAATCATTGTTGGCTTATGGTACAGTTTTGGGGTGGGAAGCTGACTATTTGAACAAGTATTTTTGAGACAAATATCGAGGTTGGGAACTGTATTAGGACTAAAATTTAGGGAGTCATGTAGGGGACATTTCAGGAAACAAAATATTTTAACACTATGTAGTATATATAAGGTTTTAATTCTCATGAAACTTCATCCTCAGTATGTTGAAAGATATAGAAATGTTAGTCAAACGAGAAGAAAAAAACCATTTTTTTATCCGTATCGTTCTTTAGCGATGACCGAGTGTTCTCCTCTGTATATTGGGACGCAATTATTGAATACTCTTTTTTTATGAATTAGAAACGTTTGGCAATGTGAAGAATTTCAAGAAAACATTGTATTCATTTATTGTTGATGGTTGAAAGAATTTCCGAAATTATGTAGAAGGTTTAATTGGGCTGAACAATAATTCCTGAACTAAATACATATTCTATTCTATTCTATCCGTGCACGTACCTGAAACTCTGTCGTTGTTAGCCTTTCGATCAGCCTTTTTATAACCATGAATATGTGATGGAATTCAACATAGGTTAACTTTCTCAATTAGTAGTGAAATTTTTTTGTTGAAATCCAATATTCCTGATACTATTGGATAAGATAAAACACGTGATTTTTGACTATATTGATACTGAATCAGTGCAGATGACCATAATATTGATCATTCAACACTATACTACATCGTCCAATGAAATCGCTCAATTTTTGTAAACGGACCAATAGAAACAAACTGTATCTGAAAACACTCAACCTCACAGTGTTTTCACTTTTAGAAATTTGTTTTTATCAAATGCCTAATTTGCATAGTAATATTAATACGTCCGGATAGCTTTGACCGTTGGTGGAAGGAGCGGTAGTCCTGGTTACGATAAACAAGCAGTTGTTAGCGAAAACTTCAACAGCACATTTGGCAGTTCTGTCAGTTTATTTTCGTATTTTACCATAAAGTAGATAAAAATGAAACGTTTTGGGAATTGTAATATTACTTCAATTGAGAAAAGTGTGAAGCAAAGTGTGCTGCTTAATACAGTGAAGTCAAGATCCTACATTTGGAAACAATTTGAAGAAATCTGTGCTGCCCGGGAATACCTTGTGAATGAAAAAACAAGTTTGTAAGAGCTCAATAATATTATGCTAGACAAGGCTTCCAATATGAAGATGAGATATAGATCAGACTACAAGGAAAGTCTCGTAAAAACCTTGTGGAATAATACTGCCAAACAGCTGCAGGAAAAATTCTATTCCGAAAGGGGCGTTAGGTTCGATCCATTCACAGACGTGGTTTTTAAAACGGCGCGGGATGAACGAAATGCCAAGAGGCGTATTTCGCAAGTGGACCCTGAAAAAAGAAAAGTTAGTGCCAAGGCGCTGTCTTTGGGGCAACACAAAAAGATGGTCAACTTATGTAAAGAAGATAATCCAGACGGTTTGACCAGAAAATTTTATTTAATTGCTGCATTGGAGCTTGCTTGGCGAGGAGGAGAGGGTTCATCATGCCTAATTTCGCATTTCCAATTCGAAATTGAAAACGATAGTAATTCCACGGGCCGAATTGCATAAAATCCGATATTTTCTAAAACAAGACATGGTGGAGCCCAAAAATGTGCGGAAACGAAATGGCTGACTCCCAATATTGAAGAAGATATTTTCCCGGTGAGGTTATATAAGCTACTTGTATCCAAAAGAACTGCAAACATAACCACTGAAAGAACATTCCTTACTCCACATAAGAATTGGAAATATGGTTCATGGTTCAAAAACTCCCCAGTCGGTCCCAATACGATAGCTAAATGGACAAAAGAATCGGCAGAACTCATTGGCATCAAAACAGCCAAGTCGAAGATAACCAACCACTCACATCGAGCTACTGCTGTCAGCCAATTAGCCAAAGCAAGGATTGGCGAGGAACAGCTGATAAAGATAACAGGTCATTCTTCTGTAGCGTCAGTGAAACCGTATCTCCAACTGGACCAACAACATTACAAAAAAATAATCACAGCCATAAGAAATGAAAAGAAAGTCCTTCAAGAAACAACATCAGTATCTATTTCATCATTCGAAAATAATGCTCGTAATGTGTATAATAATTGTACTATCAATAATTATTATTTTGAGAATAAAGATGAATCATTTGTTGTTATGCTTCTATTTATATTTTGAATAAAAAACTATTTTTTATTTTGTTTGATCTGTATTGTTGAATGATCTTTCCAAATACCACACGATATTCGAATTTCTTTTGAGAACACTCTGTCGTTTTTTTGAAAATTATACAAATTTCACTCAACAAAGTGATCCCGAAATACCACTGGCCTTAAGGATAACTTTGTTTCGTGAAATTTAATCGCACAATTCCCAAAAAACAAGAGTGTTCTCAAAAAATTCTTAATTCTAGTGGTATTACCCTTTATAATATTCTACTCGATAGATTTCATTACTTGATAGATCGAGAATAATTCTCAGGTAGATGTGCTAGTGATTGTTGGTAGTTGAATTTCTTAGGGTATTTTCAGACGATAAAATCTTTACCAACACTATATTCTGTTATATTATCAGTGTGAACGTAATATCTGTTTAACGATTCTAGAGGGGGAATCGTTTACAGAATTGTTATGATGAATATCGAACCAAATTCTGATTCAGATGATATATTGAAGAACCGAATCGGGCTGATGCTTGAAAGCAAGAATCTGAATTTTCAAAAGTCCTGTTACAAAACATCAGTTTGATACTGAGCATTACGTATACCGGACAGTCTTTAATCGATGTAACATCACAGCGCTCCTTCCCCTTCAATTAATAATGGAGCCATATGATCTCTTTTAACTTAACCGGCGCGATAATTCAATATTTCTGTAAGAAAATGCTCAACCTTATGTTTCCACAGTTACTTCAAATTTTTTCCAAGCTGCAGATGCGAATCTTCTGCCATAGCCTCTCAGAAGTCTTAGAAATTTACCTTGCGGACTTTGGCTGCTCTGAGGCGTGAACTGCAGGTGCTTGGTATATAGATAAACCCTCTAGATGAAATATACCATTTTATTATATCAATACCAATATGTGTTGAGGAATGTAATTTAATGTAATTTAAGTTTATCAAATAATTCAATTAGTATATTTTGTACAGAAACTGACGAAGAAAAATACCACGGTATTGAATGGATTTATAAGGACCAACAAAATGATAACATTGATGACGATAATAATAAAACAGATCGTCTGTGTACACGACGGGGTACGGTAGTATTCCCAGATATTAAAGCTACATTGTCACGATTTTATGATCTCATGCCATCCTCGAAGAAACGTTTCGTGACTCATTTAATCGGGTGACGTCCACACACAACCGACTTGGCACCGTGTGACTTTTTTATTATAAGGATACCTCGGATCCGAAGTGTTTCAGAATTTTTCCAGGACCATATTTGCCCATAAGGAAGGGATAATAACGAAACCAAGAATGATAGATAAGCACCAAATTATTTTTGCTCTATGTAACATCAGATTTCAGAAAAATCTTTGAAACTCATTCCAACTCCTGTGTATTTTCATGAAATTTTCATAATTGGTCGAGTTTAGATCAGTATTTCACTGAACACCAGATTCGAAGTTCACACCAGCTCTTACACTATAATCCAAAAAACTCGGTTTGTCCAGATTTCAGATTCTTCATCTAATATCGACTTTCATATACTAATGTAATACCTTATAATAAATTGAAGAAAATCGGTCAACCAGTTACTAATATCTAGAATCGAAACAAAGAAACCTCTTCAAAGGGTTCTACAGAGGATCTGCGAAAGAAAATAACATCAGGCGTCGTGGTTGGTGTAAAACGGATCGGCTCCTGAGGTATAAGCTCGCCAATGATCAATCCAATCCAATTTCAATTAAGTTAGATTACCCGCTATCCAATCAGTGGTGTGTGCAACAACAACCTCCCCGGACGTTTCTTAATGTACCGAGCTTACTACGGACTGGCCGATGCTGGCGAATCTCGACTGCCCTCGATGCCATTATTGGATTTAATGGCGTCTACATTTCGCCGAAGTTAACACGTACAAGATATTTCACTTCAGTTTTCGAACTTTTTCTTCATTCGTGGGAATGAATCAGAATAAACAAAATAGAGAGTGAAAAAATTCATAAAAAACATTCGCTCAAGCAGTTCGAGGAATAAAATTCTAAATAATAGATGTAGAAAAGCACAGACTTGAATACGGAGACATTTGCTCGCATATGCTTTCAAGTTTCAAAATCCTTGCGAACCGCTATGGAATAGAAAGTGCAATACTGATACAACCAACATATCCTTTATTAACGAAAAATATATATCTTAATTAACAATAACGGAGCTCATAATTTTTCTCCAATGTATTTTGAGCTCTAGTTCCGCTCATCCTCAAAATAAATTATCATATTCGATCAAAGATGACCTCAAAGACACTTTTCAGTTCATGTTGACAGTAACATGAGTCATATAATAGTATATTATATACCGCGGGACTGAAGTAGTACATTTAATCCTGAAGGTAAAGCTCTCCCTGCGGTCGGGCCATAATTTACCTGAAGGATTAAATGTACTTCAGTCGCAAGGTATATACGATACTTTTCGTACTTCCGGTATGATTTTATTAATTATTCCAATAATTTCAATCAGTTTTTTCTCTCTTCAACTCATTTAATGAACTGTCCTTGAAATAAGTTACCATAGTAACATTGCGTTGTGACAATTATAATTTAGAAACATTGTCATTACTAGTGTCATTGTAAAGAAACATTGTTATTGATAATTATTGGTATCATGGGTGAAGAAGGTGTATCTGATATTGATAAAAGAGCAGCCGAAGTAGGTGAAGAATTGTTACACCGAAATCTAGAAAACTATACGAGCAGCAGTACGATGCTTTTAAAAAGTGGTGCCGCTTAAAAAATGTGAGACAACCTACTGAAAATGCGCTGTTAGTCTACTTCAATGATAAATCAAAAGCGGTTTGTGCCTCAACTCTCTGGGCACATTACTCAATGCTGAAATCGGTTATTAACATTAGAGAAGATATTGATATAAGTAAATTTCCAAAATTATTAGCTTTTTTGAAGAGAAGAAATGAGGGATTTAAGCCAAAGAAGTCAAGAATTCTCACGTCTGAGCAGGTAGATCAGTTCTTATGGGAGGCTCCGGATGATAAATATTTAATGCTCAGGTAAATTTGGAAATGTGTTTATATTCAGAAATTTTAAGAAATCAATTTTTTTGTAGGTTGCACTTATTTTGGGCGTTGCGGGAGCTTGTCGTGGAAAAGAGTTGGTTGAATTAGAAATCGACGATGTGAGAGATTTGGGCGATTCCTTTTCCTAATTGCGATTAGAAACACCAAAAATAAAATTGACCGAAATTTTGTGATCAAAAATTCAGAAAACAGTGCCATCAGTTTTGTGGCGATATTTCGAAAATATGTGGCATTGCGAAAGACAGGGACACCTCATTCAAAATTTTTTGTTCAATACATCAACAAAGAATGTACTACGCGAGTAGTAGGAAAAAACATGTTTGGTACATTTCCACGGCAAATAGAAGCTTTCTTGACGTCTTATACGGGACATTGTTTTAGATGCACATCTGCGTCTTTGTTAGCTGATTCGGGAGCAACAATAGACGTGCTGAAGAGACATGGAGTATGGAGATCCTCCAACGTGGCCGAGGGATATATTGAATCGTCTATTAAAAAGAAACAAAAAATTTCAGATAATATATTTGGTCAAGTCGCCGATTCGTCCACTATAGTTATGCCACAGTCCTCATTCTCGCTTCCTGTTTCCGCAGGATTTTCGAAACAAACACCAGTTCAATATGATAAGGACCTATCTGTTACTCGTCAGTTACCTGCTGCATTAACCCAGGAAAGACTGGTCAATATGACGAACTGTCACAATATTAATTTGAATATTAACGTTAATCACCATTCTAATTAATTGTATTTTTCAATAAAATATCCCTTAAATTCGTTTGTATGTGATTTAATCGTTCCGTGAGTTTCGTCAATATTTAATCCCGGAGGGATTAAATGTGACATTTTGGTACCTGTCACAAGGGAGTGAAGTTGTCACTTTAGGCCCGGAAGTACGAAAATACCAATATTTCGATGCAATTAAACCACAAAACTCGTCCGAACTAAATCAAATGCCTCAGAGAATGCTGAACATCTCCCCGGAACAAATACTCTGCCATTTATGATTCACAGCAATTTATGCTGAGAATTTACAAAATTCTTAAAATATAATATTTCAACAAGTTCAACTATATTAACACTTACATTTATTTTTCATCCAAGGGGCATATTATTTCAATCATTATCATTTCATTTCAATTAGCATCATTTTCATCAAATGAATAGTTATATTAATTAGTGCCCCCGTATATCAAATAACATTAGCCCTTAAAACTATTTACAATTTGCTGAATAACAGGATTGATTGCCCGGCATTGTTGGAGAAGTTACCAATTTTTATTCCACGGTTAGAAACTAGAAGTAGACATTTGCTTTATTTGAACTCTGGTAGGACTAATCTGAACCTGCAATCACCAATTAATTTTATGTGTAATATTTACAATACTGTGGCTGATAAGTGTGATGTAACTGTTGATTCTATAGATAAAATAGTGGACATATATGTTAATTCCATTGAGTAGAAATTTTTTGTTCGCAATGTTCTGTAAAATTTTGTTTCTTTTCTCATGGGGGTCAGTTGATATTCGCTTGAATTTTTTTATGTTGATGGGTTTGGTCATTTTTAATGTTTAACATTACAATTTTTTGTTTCATGCCTATGCTGTCATATGTTAGTATAAATTTCTGATGATTTATCACAATTTTCCTGTAATTAGGTGTTAACCTGTTGGAAATAAAGGACTTATTATTATTATTATTATTATTATTATAACATCGGGGATTATTTCCGACAGTCTGGGGTCCGGGAGAAATAAGATGTGTTGTCATGTTTTTTCATCGAGCTTATCTGGCTGCGCGGGTGATGGAAAACCGGTCGATTATTAATTGAAGACGGAGGAATCGGATTAAAAAATTCGGATCTCCACGATGAGTTATTATTGTTATTTGATGAAAATAATTACTGGCACCATAAGATCAACACCGGTTCATTGGTTACCAGTATCGTCTAATATTGTCCCTCCCCATATTCGGAGACTGACTGCAGCTCTGAATTCTTGGAATAAATATCACTCTTTTCCCAATTTATTCCCAATTATTTCATATTTTCCACGAAATAGAATTCCCAGATTGAAGTCACGTAAACCATTATGGCATAATACGTTCTTCAATATGAACCTAAGTGATAAAGAATTATGGAAGACTGAGTGGAACTCTTACGAAATGTTCAATAAGTATCTCGTTTCTGATCCTTCTGAAAAAGTTCCTGGTTTTGATCTTCCAAGAAAAATTTGGACAGTTCTTAATCGTTCGAGAACAAGTCATGGTCGTACCAATGGCATGCTATTTAAATGGAACTCAGTTCCTAGCGCAAGTTGTGAATGTGGAAAAGCAGAAGAAACAATACCTCAACTCATCAATAGTTGTCCCATATATAAATTTCAAGATGGTTTTAGGGCTATTCATGATGTTTCCAACTCTTTCTTGGAATGGGTTATAAATTTCAAACGAATATGATATGTATTTTTGTTATTCAGTTCTTTTTTCAGCTTTTGTCTTTTTATTTCCAGATTCAATGTGAGCACCTTGAAGAAGTCTCTGTCTCCATCAATAGAATATCTTGGAGAAAGAAGTCCCTGAAATATATTTCAGCTTAGTTTTGTATTTTCACACTTAGACGGGGAGCCAGGGTTTTTTTTTACTGGGGTTTTTTGCCTAGGTTTTTATGTCATACGCCGAATTGTATGACACCCCGTCACTAACCCCTGATCTATATGCTTTATTGTTTGCTAACTAAATATTGTCAGCCAAAAGTTCAAAAAATATATATATATATATATTGTTATTTGAATCTGAGATCAGTTTAGGTTCCGAATGCCTTTTATTGAATTATGGTATAATATTTCCATCATTTGTATATTATGAATTGGGATGAAAACTTTGAATATTATTTAGTTGTAAGAACAAAGCATATGCAGTAAATTTGGATCATTTATGAATTAGAAATATATTCTGTATTGATGTTCTTTTGCTGAAGTTACTATTTTATTCATTGTTGATTTTAAATTGCAGCTGAATTATATTTGGGATATGGGATTTTGGTATTCTTTCACACTGTTTAATTGACTTGGTACTTCACTATAATAAAAAGTATATACGGGGATCAGCCGGTTTTAATTGTTAACTTATCAGCCCTTATACTCCGACTTTCGTTATTTGGGCTGAGTTGAATCTAGTGATTTTAATGTGATATATAAACTACGTGGCGCTCATTTATTTTTTCATCAATAATTAATTATTGAAGTTAACTTTATTATTCAATTTTTCATTTCCAACCACCCCACGCCACTGAGTTGTATGCACACTTAAAATCACTTTTGTGGCTTTCAAAATTGAAAGTTAGAATACACATTAAAATCTTCCACCTCTTGTTATTAAATAGAATGGTGGTGTAATGTGAAAATATAAAAAATGTGAAAAATACTGACGGGGGGCCAGGATAATTTACGCGCTTGTTATCAAGTTTATTTTCCGACTATGGAATAAAGCGATACAAAACCAAGTGAGATTGGCAATAGAAAAGAATCAACGAATAAATACGTTCATCTCGAGTTAACTATAACCGAACTCGCAATAATCCTTTAGTTTCATTTCGGCCACAATACTCTCCACTTAGAACAAAAATGAACTATCTTATTCGAAACCTCATACAGGTTTGAGATAGGTCATATAATTAAATTTCAAACCAGATCTAGGGACATTATTATGTTTATCTATGCCCGAATCATGAAGAATTTTAAGATTAAATTGAATCATTCGTTCCAAAGAAGCAACGAAATTTCAATTAATATCAATAGTTTTTCTAAAATGTCAGGATGATATTAGGTAGTAAGGAATAACGATTCACAGGTTTACTACATTCTATTTCGATACGTACCATTTATCATCCGAAAAAAAATACTTGCTTCTGTTTATTCTATGAACATTCCCATATAAATTTGAAGCACTCATATATCTTTTCCCGATAGAAAATATCGTTGCATTCTATCGAGGGAAGATAGCATATGGTGATGAAACTTCAAAGAAAGCAAGCTATTAAGAATCTCCATATATGCAGTAATTTTTCTTGATGGCCGACGTTTATCTTATAAGATATCACAGACATCATATATAAGATATACAAGATATTTAGCTAAAACTTTTTGGGAATCATCTTCAAATCTTCTAGCTTGACGATTTCCACAAAATTATACAATATTATTTGTTTAAACCCAAAAGAACTTCCAGATTAAAAATTGATCAAATGGATGTTCAAAAAGTAATTGGGAAAACCAAACTTGAGATGTGTATAACTGTTGCACCATGCGAGACATTTGAACAATTAACCTATTCTAATAATATGGAAATTCTAGTTCACCTCCTTCGCAAGATACACCTAGACAGCTGGTCGGACATATTCAAGTATTACAATGGATTATCCATCAGAAAGTGAGAACATATAAATGGCAACTTCTTCATCATCAGCTAGAATGACCTGGTGGTCAGAAAAGGAACTCAAATAAATGCTGTTATCATATACCCAGATTACCATTTGGATATCTATAAATATCGATGTGTAACCTCGGTTAGCTCATCCTAAACTGGAATAACATACACTCAAATTTGTTTCGAAAAAAATGAATCCGTTCATTCGAACCGAAAACCGAACTACATATAGCACGTATATCTAACAGGAGGAAATAATGTTGAACCAGTATCAACATCAACATTGCTAATGATTACCAAACTCCATTTTCTCTGATAGCCATCTCCATCAGTCGAGTTAAAGACTCGGAAATATAGCCCTAACAAGTTTCGAATCGGAATGAAGTTTGACGATCCATTTCCACCTCAATAGTTCTGCAGCCCTCTTTAATCTCCCACTAATCGATCTTATCAATTCTGCTTCAGGACGCGCGGATATATAAATTTGGGGGTATTAGTGGTCGAAACTTAAGTAACAGAAGTAAATCTAAATGTGGGGTCGTAAACTCAACTGGGATCTTTCAAACGACAAATGTCCATTCGACTGGCTGATAGCCTTTAATCCTTCTTGTCATTGGAAAAATCCTTTCGCAGTTTGAATGGCCCCCAGGAAGTTTCGAACTTTCGCTTGGGGTCCACTTCAACGCTTGACAATAATTTAATAGAACCATCGTCCCAGACGCACTCTTACAGTAAAAAGCTAGAAGAAACTACCGTTCAAGAATTTCTATTGAAATCCAATAAACTTTCAGCAGAAACTTCTGATCAGCAACGCACTTATTGAACTGTTGAACAAGATGTATATACCGGGTGAACCAAATTCGAAGTCAGGTAAATGGATCTCAGCAACTTCGAGAGATAGATAGCATATTTTCAAGCTCGATTTCGACAGAGGCAATTGTCATCTATTCGGAAATATTACACGTAAGATAAAGTTTGATGAACCATATACAAACGTCAACAAGAAGAAAACATAATTTGTTTGGCTCTCAAATGAAGTTTGTTGTTGAAACTGTCGACTAACGTCACCGAAACGAAAAGTTTCGGTAGATTGTTCAACGACCCAAATCTTATCCAGCAGAAAAAGATGACGTCGTTTTCTCTCGCACGGTTCGACCGATGACCGTAGAGTACCCGGCCAGTGTTCAGTTGGAAGAGATCATTAAGACTAGCGTATGAAAACCTCAACACCCTAAATCAGGTCTGCCCTCATACGGCGGTGTTCAAAATAGCAGCATCGCTAAACCTATCTGCTTAAGATCATCGCTAGCGAATGGGAGGCGCAAACTCCGAATGCCAAGCAGGTTGCACGACATCGGAGACACCAAGCGTATTCAGCATATTAAAATAATGTTCTCGTGGTACTCAGCTGGTAAAGCAGGAAAGATGATCAAGAAATATGACATGCTCAATATAAAGATAAGGGAGTTTGCCGGCTTACAAACCTACAGAATCTGCTCAGACCATTACAGGTAGCTTGTATCCATCAGTCCGTGATCGTGTTGAGACGACACCATATTGAGGGATGTGTTATTCAATAAATAAGATTTGAGGATATTACTTTTGCTGATCTGCAAGAGAACACATTAGTTGATTCTTAGAGCTAGTATCGAAATAGAATTGCTCCGAAATATTGAATTCAAGTCGTCTCGAAGGGAATTGTAGTTGGCAAGTGGGTTTGCATATATTTTGGCATCGTCCGCAGAGAATACTATTCAAGACACAAGTTGGCCTAGCATGAAGCCTTGGAGACCTTCGCTGGATATAGCTTTACAGATAGGACTCTTCAGCCTTCACCACAAACTGTAGTCCAGTCAAATAGTTTCAAAGCTACGAGTTTGGTTATTTAATTAGTTGAGAAAATATACATAAGGCGTGAAACGTACATTCCTCAGAACTGTTTTGCTACAGGTGAGATGAACATAAAACAAAAACCATTACATGAACTCTTGCTAGTGGAATTCATATATAAGTTAAACAATATTTTTTCACCGCAAACATTCGGCTGCCTTGTGACCGGATCAACGGTTTGTTGTTCCTATGAACATTTATGTTATCCATGCAGTGTGCTGCTATTGGACCTAGTTTGAACTGCAATCGGATGCTTACGAGTGTGAATGTGGTTTAGTGAACTGTTGAGGCTCTCAAAGTTTCACCTTTCCGCAGTCTGCATCTTTTGTAAGTTTGCCTTAGCTGTACGTATAATTTTGCCAGGATCCTCCCCATTTCACATTATTCATATCTCATAACTGTTACTATTTTGCCGCATGGCTTAGTTGACGTTGTTGATACTGAAGTGTATTAGTAGTTGCACCATCATCCGTATGGATGGTTTTCGGAGTTTGTTTACGCATATATTTGAAATAAATGTGATTTGTGGTAGTTGTTTGGTGTGCAACTTGCCTGAAATATTGCCAGAATGAACCTACTGGTGTTTGGTTGTATTTACTGGAATGTATAAATGCATATTGTAGAGTGAGGCAATAGAAATGTCCCTAGTTGATAGATATCACTTTATGGAGCTTGTACATAGGATATGAATATAATGTGTTATCATTTATTTCAGAATGTTCTTAGTTGAACCACCACCGTCAACTAGATGGATGATAGAAAGTAGATGTTCGGACGGTCTGCCAGATGGATTCTTCATCAGGAAGTCAAACGCAATCGATTGAGACCATTTTCGGCTCGATGTTCGGAATTGAGAGCCATCTGGGCTAAACGATAGCTCGCTGTTCTACTAGAACAAGGGCGAAATATATCAACTCCAATCAAATCTCTGGAGAGAAGACAAGATTCAATTCGTTCTCACATCGTGTTCTCATATTGCATCTTTACGTTGAACACTATTATTTGTTAAGAACTCTGAAAATCTCAAAAATTGCTGTGAGTTCCATAAACATAACATAAGAGCACTCTTGAATATCACAATTCACAGTACTAAAGGTAGCATCAGCGTTAGAAATTTCAACTGTACCTACACCTAAACACTGAAAACTGATGCTGTTTCTCTGCAAAATTGAAATGAATCACACACAAAAATGAATAACATCATAATCAGAGTACATTGAAATGAAGTTATAATCAACCAGCACGTTCAATCCAATTTTAAAAGTGTAACGTGGGACGAAATGTCGTGTTTTTCGATGACAAAAAGCTGTTGGAATTGGGTTCTCTTCCACGTCTGTAATTATGTAATTTCATCAGCCAGAACCATCCCGGTTGACAATTAATTCTTTTTTGTTGGCGATGAAAGGGAACATAATAACCTAATAAAGATAAGGCAGGAAGTAATCGGAAAATGAAAGGGCACACCCTCTGGTCTCCTCTTACAATTCTACTCGATAACAGTTCATAAAAAGCCGATTATTTAGAGAGTTAGAGGGGTTCGCAAATCAGGTGGAGCAATCTGGCTACCGAATAATAATTAGCCTTATTGCTATCTGAAAGACAGCTATTTTATTGTCTCAAAGTATTGTTATTATTGAAATTTTATTGGGTATTATCAAAATTTTTTCACCACTTGCACCTTGGAATTTATAGGAATATTGACAGAATCGCCATAGTTAAACATTAAGTATTCGGCAATATAACCGAAAACCTGAAGAGAAGATTTTATGAAGGAAAGAAAATCCAAAAACCTAGATAGGAATATGAATTTCGAACGATTAAAGTGATATTAAATTTATTCAACCATATATATCTATAATTTCGGATATACAGATGAAAAATTCTAGAAAAGGAATGAAGAGCAATTCAAAGCTTGGCTCAGTTTATCAGAAGATAGAGTGAAATGACTTATTGTGGAGATTACCGAATCAATATTCAAACAGTTTAGCAAAAAAAATGGAAAATTGGAATTGGAAATTACGATATATGAAATGAGATTTGCAGATGTAAAGAGAATATTTGCAGATTTCTTAGATACCTTTTAGCTTTGTATTGGTAAAAAAAAAAGAAGTAGACATATTCATTGAATCAAGAACTATTGAAAACTCAGATAACCCAGATATATCTCGCTTCAGCATGAATGCTTAGAAGAATCTCCATTAATATTATAATTTTTATTCAATTAAATGAATATAATTTATGAGGTATTCTTGGGTGTTACATAAACTGTTAGATTAATGAAACGCCAATACAAGTTTCTCGTATATTCTACTGTATAAGAACAATTTGATCTCGAAGTACGTTCGACCTTTCGGGTGAAAACAATATTTCTTTGTTGCATTAACCTTAATTGATGGAATATTCAGGAATGCTATGAGAATTATTCTGAAAATAATCAATTCCAGTACCTTAGGTAACTGTTATGCTATGACATAAATCATAATTCAAAAGTTTTTAAGGGTTCAAACACAATATGAAACCAATGCCCTCTGATATTTAATTGTTCGAATTTTGAACGCTTCATTCATCATGATTATGTATATGGAAATAACATTAAATTTTATTTTATAATTCCATTATACACATATCCAGATGACGCTCAGTTTTCTAAATTTTCATTTTTAACCCAGATATTTTCACCTTCTTTCTATCAGAATATTTGTAGACTTGTGATCATGATATTCCTGACAATGGAGTATTTGTATGAGGATTATTTGGGCAATGGAAATAGCCCAAATAGCCTCATACATTTGTAGGCTTCTGTTAGAAAGCGTCTTGCAGGAATTTGAACTCTCTCCAAGAGAAACCACTCATTTTAAACATCTCTTAGGTCAATGCACAACCCATGTTAACTGGTATTGTTTACATAGACGACGTTATCCTTGTCTAAATATGAGTTGAAATAATGCAGTTCGCTCACCTCCAAATTCCGAAGTTATCAGTTATCTTTAATATTCTTCCAACCATATGCAAATACGTTGTCAATGCAGTGGATATCATACATCCAAAAATGTGAGATCAGCCACCTTGATATGATAAACGTACAAATAGATGTGTCATTTCAAAAGGACAAGGGTCAAATGTAACACAAATTTTTATTAATTGCAGGTGACTCAAGCTCCATGAAATTATTAGAAGAAGATTATTATTTATACGATAGAGACTCAGTAGATATTGATCTGATGACGCCAAGCGATAATGGTGATGAAAGTCAACATTTGGCTGGGACTGAAATGAACCGATCTACACTGAAAGAAGATGAAAGAGTGGAATGAAAATGACGCTATTTCGTAAACTCAATTTATGAAAAATATTCGTAAACGCGACAGAACAAACCGCTTGGCAATTGCACAGGCAGCAAAATGGAAAACAAGATCAGAACAATTTCGGGAGATATGCAGCTCTAAGGCTACTTCAAAGAAATACGAGCAACAGAGTGTCCAATCTACGCCAAACAAGTACAAGACCTCCTCAATTTGAGAACATAGCAATAAGAGTAGATGGTTTCAATCCCTTCGCCAAACTTCCTCTCTTCCTGTTTTTGACAATGGGATACATACTCTGGCTCATCCTTGGTAATTACCATCTCTACATCTTATTCTGTATGTAAGATTACGAAATAAGTATAATATCCCTCTAGCTTTCAAGCCGGTTTTCATAAACCAAAAGTTACCGAGCTGACTTAGAACACGTCCTAACCGAACAGATCTCGGTATGTCCCAACAACAAATAAATTAATATAACAGTAATTTTACTGATGGTTGTGAGTTACTAAATATTGCAAATATTTTTCTGCCCAGTATTCCCTATTCAGGGATAGCTTATTATAATTATTTCTTCAGACATACTCAGGCACACACCATACATATAGAAAAAAGTATTTATACTCAATCTGTTGTCTTTTACTTTGAAGAAATGAATTCAAACTTCAAAGAATTGGTGTTGAATTGATCATGATTTTAATATACGAAATATAAGGAATACAGGGTGTGTCAAGTTCGAGTGCCTATTAGACGTTTCTGGAGAACTAGACATTTGAAATCTGAAAATTGGGATAATGATATCGTTCGAAGTTCTCTGCAGAGCTAAAATATTTTCGAAGCCCAAAAACTTCCGGTTATACAGGGAGTGAAAATAAATTCGACGAAAAAATATTTTTTCAAGTTTTCCATTACTGGTATGATCGAGTATTCAATAGTGAATACATTTCTGTTAAAAATATTGTATTGAATCGAATAGTTTTCAAAATATCCAAAAAAACTTGAAAAAAAGGCAAATATGTTCAGTCAGTAATATGTTTATTATTCTTATTTTAAATATCCTGAGCTTAAACCGTTTTTACAACATCGAAGAGGAAGGATGTGAAAAGGTCATGCATCTTTTGGATTTCAATAATATCATCACAGGGTGTTTCATTTTGTGTTGAAAATTGTGATCTCAAATTGGCCATAACTTCTGTTTTTCAAATTAGAACCTTATTTTTTTACAATTGTGTTGGATTCTGCGGTAAAAAATAATGATAGTGTTCTCACATGATTATGCTCCTAAATTCAATAATTTCTGAGTAATTTGAGATTTTCTGGATTTATGGTATACGTAGAGTCAAATTGATTGCATCTAAAATATTCAATGAATATTCATTTGAAACCATGGGAACTCTCTATACCCACAGAAGATGAATTATCTGTTAATAATTCACAAATGTCAGGTGTTATAGTTATTCGTTATCTTCATTTCTCGATCTAACAAAATGAACCATTATTCTAATTACGAAATTCTGAATCTATTTTATATACATGGTGAATGTGACATAATTATTAGTAGAACCTGCTGGGTCTTCAACAAGAAGTATCCCAATTTACCTTCCATGATGAAGAAGATCTTTAGAAAATATGTTTCAAACTTTCAAAGTTATGGATGTGTTAGAGCCCCTAAATAATACAAAAGAAGGGTAGTTGATGATGAGGAAAATGAAATTAGTGTTTTGACTTATTTCGAAGCGAATGAAAATGCATCTATTCGAAGTACAGCTCATGATATCGATTTAGACAGAAATTCAGTGCACCGAATTCTGAAAAAACATAACATGAATGACTACAAATATGAGAAAGTTCATGCATTAGAACCAGGTGACTAAATAAAAAGGTCTCAAGACGTATTCGAAAGTGTGTGGAACAAAATGGTTACCATATTGAAACTCTTACCTGATCATTTATTTTGATAATTTGTGTTTTGAAACGTATTTTTATTTTTATTCTCATAATTTATTTATAATCATAATTCGGTGTACTGATATAGCGAATCTATTCAATGTGTGCCCTATTGATGAGATGAATTCTCATTCGCTTTGAAATCAGTTGAAATAGTAATTTCATCAACTGCCCTTTTTTTCACTCTTTAGGGGTTCTTACATTCCAAAATTTTGAAAATTTGAAACATCTTCTCAGTAATTGTAAAAAAAAATGGGGATACTTCTAATTGGATACTCAACATTTTGTGTCATCCACCATGGATTTGAAATAAACGATATCATTAAGTGCATTTGAATGTGTACTGCGTATACAATTGAAAAATACAATATATGAAATAAATCCAAAATCTCATTATTAGAATAGTAACGATTCATTTTGTGAAATCAAAAAATTTCCTAGCGACTAACAATAAGACCTGTCTGACACTTGTGAATTATAAATGGGATGAGTTATCTTCTTTGCTCACAGAATATCCTTATGAATCAGATTCAAAGAATTTGACTGTATAAAAAACAGTATAAAACAAAACATATGTACATAAAATGGAGAGTGAAATATTGATTAGTATTTCCTAATTCTTTCAGAAATTTCAAAAAGTATATGATCAGTTTCTAAACATTTAAAGACACTGTCTTGATTACAAACATTGTTATGAATTATGCATAAATTCGGATCATTCATTTTATGAAGAGCTACAGGAATATGCAAGTTAGAGACTTCAAATCGATCAACTATTTGGTGTCCAATAATGGGTATCAATTTATAGATATCAGTCTCAGAGAGATTTGCCAAATCTTAGAATCTAATGCAGTTGTCTACAATCACTAGCTAAACTTAGGTTTTTCATTTCAAAATATAAATGTTTTACATCTAACGAGCTTTTTTATTGCACAATGAAGGCTCAAGTAGCGCCAAACAAGGTTCGTTTGTATAAATAAATTGAAATAGGCGCGAAAGCTTATATAGTTGTCTGAAATCACAAGCATAATTCGAATCTTTATCTCAGAATATAAGAATTTTTCGTCGAATGAGCTTTCTTTAATGCACAACATATGCTCGAGTTGGGCCGAACAAGGATAGGTTGCTAGAAATAAATCAAACACTAGAAAACAATCAAACTATAGTAGGTAGTCGAAGAAGATTTGGCACCAAGTTTGATAAACATCTTTAAAAAGAATCTCATTTGGCTTAATTGCTACAGAAAATATAATGAATCCAATGAGAAAAAGTGAATTGAAACATTTTTCCAACAGAAAACGACTTACCTTGGAATGTACGTCGATAATCTCCTAATCCATTTTTTAGTAGGAAAAACTCCAGTGAGCCTACGTCTGACTCTTCCATGGAAAAGTGCATATATTTATTTTCCTACTCGTATCTATCTGTCAAAAACAGAAAGAGAATAGGTATGGAATTGAAAAAGTGCAATTTTTTTCAGAGCATTAAAGCAAGAGCATATAATTGAATTATTTTCACCTAAATTCAACTACACAAATCACTTGAAACAGAGTTATGTACTACAAAATTCGAAATCTAATTCAGAAAATCTCGAATAACTCAGAAATTATTGAATTTTTATGTTGGAGCATACTTATTTAATCTTATTTCAAGAAAAAACTATCATTATTTTTTTGACCAGTGTACAGAATCCAACACAATTATGAAAAATAAATTTAAAGAAAACTATCATTATTTTTGACCGCAGAATCCAACTGCACTGACGTGAGGTCAGATTGCTTTGGCGCTCTTGTTGAGCTAGTTGCGAGTAAATATTCAAACCTTAACAAATCTATAAGCTCTCTGATCGGGTGAACAATAGTCTTTTTCCGTACTATGGGACAATGTGATGCAAATATGAAAGCCTAATGAATAAACAAACCTTTATCTCAATTTGAAAATAACTACTCATAATTGTCACCAAATTTTGTTCTATGCTTCTCCTAAAAACTTACGTCATTGCTTTTCTGAGTTTTGACAACGCCATCAAATTCTTTCTCTATGATAAAAAATTTTTTGATTAATGTTATGTATGTGCTTTTCTGAATTTTGACAACGTCATCGACATCGAATTCTACCTCTATGAATTCTATGAAAATTTTGATTGATATTACGCCAACTGACACTGATATCTAGGTCCGCAAGTTGTCAAACGAATATCGATCTGTGATGGCAAATCTTTCAATGACAAAGCTCGGACTTCATGACATTTCTATTTTTCTCTTGAGTAAATGAAAAAAATGATCATATCTTCAGAAGGGGTAAAGCTACGACGATGAAATTTGAGGATGAGTAAGATATCGGTAACGTCAATAAATATACGGATTTTTATTTAAATCTAAATGAAGTTTTAGGAGAAATTGAGTATTGAAAATTTATTTTTTGGGAATTTTTTAAGAATTTTCTAGAGTGACGATTTCTGCGAAATTTTGCAAGCCGTTTCGCTTCAGCCTCCCTCAATAACATTCCAAGTATCAACTTGATCGGATGGATATTGTAGTAGTTATTGAGGAAACAAAATTTCAGATGCTCATAACTACTGAACCATCCGACGGATATAGCCCAATAACGAACTTGAGCGAGATATTCGGACAATTAAGCTATTCTGAAAATATGAAAACTCTTGCTGATTCCTTTTGGATGCAAGAGAGGATACGGCCGGCCGGACAGACTCAACTTTTGCCACGAATTCTTCATCAGGGAGTCGAACCCAGTCGATTGAGACCATTTTCAGCTCGATATTCCAAAATTACAGACATTCAGGCAAAATGATAGGCACTCTGTTCGGGTGAAAAAGAGCGCCAAAAATAGGGTTCTAATTTGAAAAACAGAAGTTATGGCCAATTTTCAACAAAAAATTTGAAACACCCTGTATGACATTTTTGAAATCCAGAAGATGCATGACCTTTTCACATCCTTCCCCTTCGATTTTGTGAACACGGTTTACGCTCAGGATTTTTATAATAAGAATAATGAACATATTACTGACTGAACATATTTGACTTTTTTTCCAGTATTTTTTAGATATTTTGAAAATTATTCGATTCAATACAATGGTTTTAACAGAAACATATTCACTATACTGTGAATACTGTGTGAATACTAGATTATATCAGGAATGGAAAACTTAAAAAAAATTTTTTTCGTCGAATTTATTTTCACACCCTGTATAACCGGAAGTTTTTTGGCTTCGAAAATATTTTAGCTCTATAGAGAACTTCAAACAATATCATAATCCCAATTTTCAAATAGGTCTAGATCTCCAGAAACGTCTAATAGGCACTCGAACTTGAGACACCCTGTATATGCAATTTTCAATTCAGGTAAACCAAGAGCGAAAGAATAGAATACTGATTATCGGATAGACTCGCAATGTGAACTATGATTTTTCGGCGCCAGAGAAACCATTTCAACAATTTCGCCTTCTCAGTCGTCGATTGTTAAGGAAGAAGTATTTTTTTCGTCGAAAAAAAAGTAATAAGTTCGGATAATATTTTCCTGAATACCAATGGAGAACTTCAGTCATTTGAGGATAAAATTAACGGAAATCATAAACGATATAAACATCTTCGATCATTAACCTCCATTCATATAATCTCTTTCATTGGGTTACCATCATTCATAAGACTTAATGGCCTGTTCAACAACACTACGATCCTCACTAGTGTTCACTATCAATCAGTTTCAAACATAAAAGCTTTATTGTTATATTCGCTTTTCCTCATTAGTCGACAATAATATAACGAAATGATTGTGTTATTCCGGGATAAAGATGTTTGACTAATTTAGTGGAGCAGGTGAGTATAAACAGTGGCGTATCTTGGAATGACCTGGTCGCATGCAATCTTTGTTAGGAGTGTCACTCAATTACGTTAGACCTATTAAATATTTCAGGATTATGGAGAGTTATGAGGCAAATATTTCCAAATGGCTCATCGACTCATCATTTCGAACATACTCACGCTGAATAGGAAAAATAAATATTTTAGTATTAGTCGATCACGTCACGTGTTACGAAAAGTTTTTGACCTTGTTATCAGAAAGAAGTGTATAAATCGTTATTGAAGAGTGGCACAAAAATACAGAATCTATATAAGCGTTTTTCAATATTTTAGCGAATTAGCATAATATGTTTTCTAATTCATTCAAAGCCACAGTTTTTTTATCAAAAATAATTATTTTCAATTATGTACTATATGAATATATTTCGAATGAAATTGTTTATTTTTCATGAGATTTCATAAATAAATAATGCAATATAAATAATGGTTTAAGACTCATCTTCACCCGTACGAAGTATACCACTACATGTTTGATTATCAGCCTGTTTTAAACAATATTTCTTCTTTGGAGGAATACTCGAATAAGATTATCGAATTTCAATTTTAATGATTAAAATTTAGTGTAATTATTGACGGTTGCAAAATTTTTAATGAAACGAATGATGCTATCAATGAAAAGTAATTTCTGAGCAGATACAATTCAAGTAAATTTAGGAACCACTGACATGAGGTCAGATGCTTTGGCGCTCTTATTAAACAAATTGAGAGTTATTATTGAAATTTTAAAAAAACACATTCACTGAATAACTCTATGTTGCGGACCAGCTAGCTTACTTTTCGAGTGAACGAGCACGCCAAAATAGTTGATTTTGATAAGAAGTATGATTCATACCTAAATGATAACTAATGTTAATGATACAACAGCAGAAGGAAAACAACCTAGTTAAATGAAAGCAATTGAAATCAAAGTTTCTTTGATTTCTGAGAAACTGCTGAGTCGATTTAACCGATTAATGAAATGAGCCGTGATACTCAAACCTACCCTCAAATTTCAGTTCTCAAATCATTGTGATAAGGAGTCGTCGTTATCACTATTGGACAGAATCCATTTTAGATACCACTGCTGATTCCATTACTGCCCAAAAATATGAAAATAAGAGGATCAAGGCAAATTTGAGAGCAAAAAAATTTGTTTGTCAAACTTATTTCACAACCCAGAATATTTCAGCTCTGCAGAGTAGAACAAATATTATCATATTCTCGATTTTCAGTTTTCCATATACCTATCTCTAGTGGGTACTAACTCTAATTGTATACTTCCTGTACAATGTTTACCGAGAATGTGTATCTTGAATACAACGACCAATAGTTCGGGTGCTACAGGTTGTATTCGAATTCAACGCGGAACTTCATTTTTCCAATTGAACGTCACTATTAGAAATTATTGTGTATAGCGCACATTATTAAATATTTATTATCCAAGAAATTGTTTTTTGATCTAATGATGCTTCTTATAATGAATTATCAATCATTGTATCAACACAATTCGCAACAAAGTCAAAATTCTACTCAACAAGCCAACGGGTTTGCAATAGGTATAAAAATGTAATTTTTCCATGAATGAAATTTAGCGCAGTTTGAAAACCGGGATTCGGCGAGCCCATATATTACGTTCATTTCATCAATTTTAATTTTGTAGAATAGCTGTTCGATTTGTATATGCGGTTGCAAGCTGTTCGACATCATTTTAGAATTGCCAAACCTTGTATTTGTCAAATTTGAAAACGAAAAATAAAATCGTTTGACATGTTAGCTGTCAAAAATTGTTATCTCTATTGAGAGAGCAGCTTTAATATTCAGGAATGAGTGATTGACGAAATCACCAAATAGTTTTGAGAAGCTCGCTCCTGCCGTAGCAATGGCAGCATATCAAATTCGACCTCATTTCGAACGCAACATAAACGAAACTAAATCTTCATCATGGATAGAAAAGTAATCAGAAACAAAGGCTCTTCAGGATTAAGCTACATCCCCTTCAGGAACATAAATAACCATTCCTCCTCGAAAACGCATTACTCATATCGCATTCAGTCAAATCTCCGATAAAACTCCATCCCCATCGCCGGCGCCCATGATGCGACTCGGATATGATAATTTATCGCTAAACTTCCTGCGACATCGGAATAACCTTCCGGTAACTGGTACTAAATAATATGCGGGACTACGAACAACGAGTGTGTACGCTGCATCGGTATCTTTTATATTTGTCTCCTATAGGGTCGGACACAATGCGTCCCAACGACGGATTTACGTGATTTACGCGATCGGTCGTGCGAGAAACACAATAATAACGTAAAAATGTAAATTAACAAATGCTTTGTGGACTACGAAAACCGGGCAGAGATACGCGGATCGTCGTTACGCCAGGTTTATAATTCGAAAAAAGGATGGACCGGTTTGTTCAAATATTTATTCACTCCCTTGTGGGACATTTATCCAACCTATGCTGGTCTGTGTTTCATCGCTTTTTTCAATTGTACTTGAACAGGTGGGTATTCGCTGATCATGTACAAGCATGTGCCGAGAGTGTTGACTGGTATCGACATGTTTAGTGATTCCCAGGAGAATCTTCTTATGCCACTCGACGGTTAATAATGATTTAGATGCACTGAGTAGTTAATCCAAAGGACTACAATCTTTGTGCTTTCATGTGAGATGAGGAATACCTCTTTAAAACGACCTCAAGTGATGACTTTCATCAGTCAGAATATCTGAGACATAAACAAGGAAGCACTGCAGAATTCAAGAGATTGCCAAACTGAAAAGTTGTAAAGTAGCACCCAAATTGATTGAAAAGATATCATGGTCTGATCCAACTGAAAGCAGCAGTGCCAACACCATTTCTTAAGAGGACAACAGAGATTTACAGAAAATCGAAATAGATCCAAATCCACGAATGAGTAATATTTCCCTCTAAAATATCGAAAAATTGTAATACTTAGTGAATGATCTGGGTGCTTCTGTGAAAGATGTCCAAATAATGAGTGGGAAGTGATATATTCAGTCTTTCATAAAATATTTCAAAGTGCTGACGGGAACTTAGATGGCTTTTGCGCTCTAGATAAACCACCAGTATATTCATTTATAATTTGAAAAATAACATCTTCAGAATATTTGTTTGTCAGAGTCGTATTAATGCTCAATTAATACGGAAATGGTTGATTTTTTCTCTTTCAAATTAAAGTTTGGTATATAAGTTAAGTATTTATTACCAGAATGTATGTGGTTTGAGAACTAAACTGAATGACTTTAGGTTAAATCTAAGTGCAAACAACCATGATTTAATTTATATAGCTGAAACCTGATCAAATAGTGGTATTTTGGATGAGACGCGATACTCGATATTTCCGAGAGTTCGCTCTACAGCAGCTAGCTTAATGATTGATGGAGGCGGTGTCTTCATTGCAGTCAAAAAGCATCTGAAATCATCACGGGTCCAAGATTTCGAAAGCGAATCGGAAGGTATCTGGGTAAAAATTACCTTCAAAAATGTAAAATTACTTTTATGTTGTGCATATATTCCTCCTAACGATTCAAGTTCATTACTGGTTTTGACAAATAAATTGAATTACATCAAGCATAAGTCGAGCGACTCTACAATTGTTATAGTTGGAGAATTCAATTTAGCGGAAATATCATGGAAAAGGAGTCAGATGGTGTACTTGATCCGATAAATGTTTTAACTAAATACGATGATTTAATTGATAACTTCTCATTTCTAGAATTTTCGCAGTTTAGTTTTATATCTAATTATAATGGAAAAACACTTGATTTTGTTTTGTCGGACTGTGAACATATGGGTGAGGTGAGGTTATAAGATATAATAGTCCTCTATAGTTTCCGAAGACAAATATCATCCAGCAATTGAATTTTTTTATGAATTTCAGAATTCCAAATGTTTAAAAAATACTGCAGGTTATGCTTCTTACAATTATAAATATGCTGACTTTATATGATCTTATTAACCAATGAATATCAAGTACTTGAAAATTGAAAATGCACGTTTCCTTTAACCCGGCGTGTTCGCCATTTTGTGACGGAAGCACCCTAAGCGTTGATTCACATTTTTTAAAATCTGCTTGCAATGAATCCACATTTAATCACCCCTTAAACAGTCCTCGGACTTCCACGAAAATACATTCGACCTACATTCACTAAAACGGTTCAGCAGATTGAAGCACTTTATTTCATAAAGATATATAATTAGCCAGAAACATTTGATCTGAAGCCGATTCAGTATTCAAATAAACATATTCGAAAATTGTAGATTTCAAAATGAAGAATGACACTGACGTAAGTACAAGAGCTTCTACCAGCTTGTTCTAAAGACTTTGCTCGGACTCTGGAAGAGTGAAATACTGTATAATATCTGAAATTGAGTATAATATAAGACATCTTATAACCAATAGAAACTCGACTTTCCTCGAGTAGAAATTCAACAGTCTTCTTCCTCTTTCTCATTAAATTCGGCGCATCACAGAGGTGTCATCTTTGAACTCTTCAGAACTTTTCTTGAAGAATATCGGATGAATATTCAACGAAAACTGTACAGAAACTTATCAACTGAGAACACCATCAGAAACGGAAACCGTAATGAAGCCTAGTACAAGACCATCCTACTTAGTGCTCCAATATTCAAACGGCAGGGAACTGTTGATTAGTACATGCAATTTCATCCTGAATATTTCACGCTGTTACAAATTAAAGTCGTTATTGTTCTCACCGGCTCTGTCTGCCGTACTGATGCAACCCCCTTTAGTGTGCGCGGTAATTGGTTTAGCTAACCCAGATTTATTTTGTTCCGAACTGCACTTGTCACTGATTATATTTTTTTCCGGACGTGTAGGTAGGCTATATTTTTCATTATTAAGTTTTGGCGTATATCAGTACATAGAGAACGCCGGAGACTGCTGAACAAGAATCGTAAATCATGGTTTTTTCGACTCGCTGCGTTGTCCTGATGAAAATTTGCGGTCGCGGTTGTATCATGGATATCCTAGGATGGAAGGTAGATGTTGAGCATTGTACGTGAATATTTCATTCGGTTGAACGAGTTCTGGAATGAATAATCGAATATTTAGTGTCGTTACGTGTAACATAATTGTTTTGCAACGAAGTTATTCCTTGAAAGAAGCAGTATATAGTATGTATGTGCAACTGGAGATTCTTCAAAGACTCTGCAGATATTACCACAAGTAGTAATCGTGTTGTCCTTGTGATGCAGATAACAATTCATTCAATATCTTGTGTATTTTGATTACTGTATTGGTCATTAAATTTCAAAATTCTCTGGGGACTGTTCAATAAATTCTAAGGACTAAGACACTCCATTATCTGATGATCATCCGAAGATCAGTTACATCATCTAGACAGTCTCCTTCAGCTCAAGATTACTGGATTTGCGATATCTTGGAATACTAAAATCCAATGTGATGGAGGAATTCATGTTATGTTCCTTCTAGGATTCATATATGCAAATGAATAATAATCTTATCAACATTTAGTATTAGAGAGATTTTAGGGCACTATTCCGGAAGACACTACAAGTAACTCGCATCGAGCCTCAGTTCTCGTTAACTAGATACTGTCAGCACGAAGGGCGTGTCATTCGCGAACAATACTATAGCCATGGCAACGGAATAACTTTTAATGCAACTCGACAAATCGTTTAAAACAGCGGCGATCGACCGGCATGACTAGGAAGAATCGAATTCCGATTTTGATCCGGCTTGAAGAGAGAAACACACCTGCGCAGGCATAACGGTGAGGCCGGTATGAGGGGTCTGTAAGCCTAAAGTTCTTTTTCAACAAAGTATGATGTTAATGAAAATAAATAATGGAGTCGAATTACTCGTAATTGTGATCTTGTTTTTTTGAACTATCTATTTCACCCACCATTTCCCTGTCAACCTTAGAATTGATCAGGAGAAGCAGATGAACCACAGGCACACAGAGTTATGCATTCTTAAACAGGAAGTGTCCCTCAGATTGAAATGTTACTAATGCAAATTAATGAGTTCAAGTTTTACCCCAGTAACGAGGGTTGCCTCTTATAGTTGGGGAGTTGCAATCCGCCAACTGACAGCTCTATCAAGGACCCGTATTTGTCTATGGTCGTAGTTCACTCAAACACGAATTTCGTGAAGGTCGTTCAAAATCAGTTGTTGTTTCAAATACCATTGATGATGTACGCCAACTGATATTGCAGGATCGTCATGTGACCTATCGAGATATTGAGACAACCTTAGGCATTAGTGGAACCAGCTTATATTCAATATTGCATGAAAATTTGACCGTCAAAAAAGTTTGTTCGCGTTGGGTCCCACACAATTTGTCAATCGCTCAAAAAAAGATCCTGTTGATTGGTCGAAAAAAGGCTCCAAAAATACGATCGCATATCTTCGAAGCACGTCTATGACATCGTGACAAGGGATGAACCGTGGAGTTTTTCGTATGAGCTCGAAAGTAAACAACGGTCGACTATAAGGTTGTTTCAAGATGAGCCAAATCCAACTAAAATTGCTCACGCACGAAGCACTCCCAAGCAAATGGACGTCTGTTTTCTCGGAAAAACTGGACATGTCGCAATGTACCACTAGAACAACGCAGAACAGTCAATACTGAATGGAACACAACTATTTGTTTGCAAATCTTCCAAAAAATCAGGAAAATTAACCGCCGAAGACAGATCACCCTTCATCACGACCATGCGAGCTCTCTCACTTGATGGGTTTAGAATGCATGTTTTGGAGATACCTCAATCACGAGTGGCAAAGGTGCTTCAACAATTGGTTCAAACGCTTGCAAATTTGTATAGATCTTAATGCGGAATATTCTGTAAACTATAAAGTGATTCTTGATGATTAATATATATCGTAATATATATCGTATATTGGAAATTATCCATTATTTGTTCTGATTGTTGTTGGTAGTCATCATCATAACGGCATAATTTGAAACTAATCATTAGAGAGGGAAAGAACGACTCGAAGCGCGTATGGATATAGTTGCTCTCGTGAATTCCAGGAAAATGTTAGTGAGTAATTATATGTAAATCCTATTTGTTAACACAACGGTCAAGTATCCGGTTAATTCCTAAATGGTGGATTTCAATAGCAGTATTCCTAGAATATTTAAACCAGATGAGATATTTCATGAAATTATAGAGAACTCGTTCCTTAGTATCAGCCCAAATCCGCAGACTGAATCAGAAATTTTCCAAAAAATCATGAGGCATCAATCAATGACTGAGGATCATTTGGCGCAAAACTTTATGAAAACAGACGATTAACTCGACGAATCATTTATTCGATTATTGAATAAACAGTTAGTCGCAGCACAATTATCAATTTAACTCAACGCTAGATTCTTTGCTGTTCTCCACTCCACAAAGAGCTATTACAACGCATTATATTTATGATCATGTTATGGTGTTCTTGTGAGAAATTCAAATATAGGTTTTTAAAATTTTTATGTCCAGTAATTTCCAGTTATTGTTGTTGTTCTACACCACTTTTGCCAATTTTTTTCGTCTTGTCATTTACTTTCAAGTCAATCGCCTCAGCAATAGATTTAGTCCACCCATTAATAGTATTTCTTTCAATAGGGTACATTATAGCACCGTCAGCCAGTTTCACTCTTATGGTGTCGATTTGAGTTTAAGAATAGTCGTGGTGAGATAACATTGTCGTGTTATGTTTATAATAGTTTATAAAAAAGACCTACAGGTCAGCTTTGTGTTTCACTGTTGAAAAGCAAACATTCAATACTTGTACAGCTCAAAAAACTACCTTGGAAGATTTTTACTGAACACCGGATTATATTCAATGGGATTTATTGGAGAACCATCCACCAGACAATCAACTGACTTTCCTTCTCCTCACGCTAGCAATATGATAAAATTTACGTATAACTCCTTCATTATTTTCTTACCTAACTATATCATCTTGTTAACTTCAGACAAATTAGACAAGACTAAACTGCATATTTGTTTATGTGGATCTTCTTATAGCTTTCAGCATCGTGGGTAACTTTTGAAAACTACAATGTTGAATAGGTCAATTATAATTTCATGATCATTATATTCTCCTAGGCTGCAACAGTTTACTTGTAACGTTTCACTTTGTTTTCAGCGTTGCTTCTTTAAATTTGGTTCTATTTTTTATCCCTTATAAACGGACCAATCTTTCAAAATCAATTCCAGTTCATCTACGCTTCTATGTTCATCAAATTCGTATTTTTCATATCAAGAATCCATATCCCCACAGGTATTTTTCACTTAGCGGTTTGGTTTTGGGACTGTTTTTCTGATGAGGGAATTTGTACTGTGGAAGTTCTCTTTACCGAAACAAGAAATTTTGAAATTAATTCCCAATGAAGTTGCCGAACAAAATTGTGCAGTGAGTGTGACCGAAAATGGCACTGGATGCAACTATCGTTGTAATTAGGATATATATTCTTTCGAACATTTGTAATTAGGATGAAAACCTATGATATCATACAAAATGAGGAAATTTCAATGGTTGTTAGAAGTGTACAAATTTTTTTTATAATAGCACGAAGTGCAATTTTTCCCAACGAATTTGAGGTACGTAAGCACCCTTCGATCATTTTCTGCATGTTAAAAAGTATGTCCCTCAGTTCATAAAATACATGAATATATCACAACTTCTGAAACTCAATAACGAAATCAATATGTTTTATTCCAAGATATTCCGTATTCCAAACATCCCCTTGACAATTTTCTGCATGTGTCATAAGATACAACCGGCTTTGCTTATTTATTGTAGGTGAAAAAAATATAGGTACACATGATGTTTTCAAGTCATTCAGTTCAAGCAAAATAGATTTTATATAAGTATGCTGCTAGTTTTCATTAAGCAGGCATTTAAATACTTTGTGAATGAATAATTTTTATTTTTGTTCATGTTGAGGGCTTATTCGTCGAGGAAACAACACAAGAAACCAGCAGAAATTTTCTGGCGTTTCCAGTCTTTGCCTTTATGTTAAAAAAACCATTCTACTTCTACCCAGTGAAGTCATTACATCCACATTCTGAGCGAGTCCGCCATAAATCTGAATAATATGAGATTTATAAATATGGAGAATAATTCTCGCCATGCATAAGTGAGGGAGATAGCATCACATAAATAGGGCCGATATATTATTTTGCACGGCTCACGAGAGTAAAAGGATACATTCAGAGCACCTGTACCCGCCATTTCTCCCACGAATATTACCCCGAAGGAATTTGCTAAGACCTAGGAGGCACAGGAAAACTTCAGATATGCGAATAACATGTCTTGTCTATCGCGATGTCATAATATTTCATGAACTTACGCTCCCGTTCGCGAGATATTTGACTTAGGAATGCGTTATTGGATATTTTTTCATTCGGCTCTATTTAGAGAGAATTGTTACCGTGTAACAAAAAATAGGCACGCTTTTTACCATGAATCGACCCTTAGTGCTTTGAATGAGCTGTTGGAGGTACAAAACTTCGTCTTATGAATCGTAATGTATGAATAAGAAGAAAAATATTAGGCAGTTCCAACTATATGAATGCTTACCACTAACATAATGTAGTGTAACATTTGTGGTGTAAAAACATCGAAATATGCCCACCCTGAACACTGTTGGAGCAAGCAGAAAAACATAAATAAGCTACAGGAATTTATAGTTCAGGGACTCCGTTTCGACAGAGCATTTGCGATGAAAATTTGTTCGCTCCTGACACTATATTCATCTGAAAAACGAAAAACATTCACCCCCTCATTGAAGTGTTCATCATTGCAGACGATTTATATCATTTCCAATTCTTCTTTGTAACAACTGAAACGGGCATGAAATTCTTGACGCTGATTATAATATTTTTCGGCTTAAAAATTGTTACGTTCGCCAACTTAAATAAGTGCTCGTCGTCGCGGACCCACTGTGCTATTTGCAAATCTTCGCTGTAACCACAGCTGGAAGTGAATCATAATACTTTCCGCTATATTCACATGCAGCAGGAAAAATGTGATGAGGTATTTCAATGAAGAAGAGTTTACTGAAAGGAATATATTCTAAGTGATTTTAGATGGAGTTGGTATGATTGGTTTTCTCGAAAAAGAAATTTGAACTTCGAACAAAATTGAAGAAGTTCTATGAATGGCATTTTTGATTTGGGATATAGGTTTATCCATTCATTCTGGCGGTTTTATCAGTATCACTTTATTATAGAGTACGAGAAAAGATTCTAGAACAAATGCGCATAAGCTCCTGACCCAAAGGCAGTGCCGTGCCACATTTTCTTCAACTACAAAACTCATTGTGTCGAAAACGACTAAAATTGTGGGCCCTCAGAAGAGTGTCCAACTTCTTTTATAGAAGTACCAACGTCATGAATTCCAGGAAAATCACTTGAAATAGTAAAAGCACTTTTTCAATGAAGATTTACCAAGATCAAATAATACTTCCCCTTGAAAAAGTAGATATTATAAAGGCTATGGCTATCACATCTAAGCCATACTCTGAAAACAAGAATGAGATGTCTATTGGTATCATTGTTTCAAGAAACTACTAGTAAGCCAGTTCATCCATAGGGCCGTAGATCTATAGGCCAGTAAATCCATAAGCCTGTATTTCAATAAGCCCATAGACCAATATAGAGCAAAGAAACTCAAAAGAACGCGAAGAAACACGGAAGAAAGCGAAGAAACACGAAAGAACGCAAAAAGCCCAAAAGAATCCGAAAAAACTCGAAGGAACGCAAAAAAAACCAATGAGAGCAAAAAAACATGAAAGAACTGGAAGATACGCGAAAAAACACTAAGGAACCCAAAGAAACACGAAAAACACATAAGAACGCGAAAAAAACACGAAAGATCGCAAAAAACCCAAAGGAATTCGAAAAAACCCGAAGGAACGCAAAAAACATGTCGAAAGCGAAAAAAACATGAAAAAACTGAAAGAAACACGAAAGAACCCGATGAAACACAAAAAACGCGAAAAAACAGGAAAGGACTAGAAGAAACAACCAAGAACGCGAAGAAATACGAAAGATCGCAAAAATCCATAAGGAATACGAAAAACACGAAGGAAGGAACGCAAAAAAAACCCGAAGAAAAGAAAAACATACGAAAGAACTGGAAGAAACACGAAGATACGAAAAAAAAAATACGAAAGAACCCGAAGAAACACGAAAGAACGCGAAAAAACACAAAAGAACGCGAAAAAACACGAAAGGACCCGAAGAAACACGAAAGAACCCGAAGTAACACGAAAGAACGCAAAAATTCCAAAGGAACCTAAAAAATCCCGAAGGAGCACAAAAAACCGAAAGCGCGCAAAAAAACTCGAAGGAAAACTAAAAACCCCGAAGGAGCACAAAAAAACCGAAACGTGCAAAAAATCCCCAAAGAACTTGTAAATTGCACACACTGTATGACATTTTATTGAAATTAGCTCTCTCACGCGGAAAAACACGAAAACTTGAGAAAAACTCTGGTGGAAGACAGCGCTAGGAATGCGCAACTCATATGTGACATCCTGTATATGAATGGAAAAAATTTTAACGAATTAAGAAGCCGCAAGCAGAAACAGCCGAAATAACTCGATCGAAGTTAGCTGTTATAAATAGGCAACACATACGAGACGCCCTGTATATAATGGATTAGCAGTGGGTACTTTTTCTACAAAAAAAAAAACCAAAAGAATATCGTTTCAACTCCATCGATTCGCGCTTGGTGAATTTTACAAAGGTAAAATGAAAATTATTCGATAAAGGTCTAAAGGTGTAACCATGAACAGAGTGCATCGCCGATTACTTCAAATTTCGTTCCATTCGTTCAGGCATAAACCAAGATTTACGTCTAGGATATGACATAAGAATCTACATAAGGTTAGAATGTCAACGACAATTGTCATTTCAGAGTAGGAATCGACAGGGGTGAAATGAGTTGGCTAGGGATTGCAAAACTGGTTCTATGCTAGGTAAATTTTTGAATTTCATAAATACATATCGTAGACTGTTAAACTATAAGAGAATACCTCACCAGGGATCTTACGAATCGTATGAATTGAAGAATTTTCAAAATATTATACGGAGTATGGATTAAAATTGTATTTGAAATTATTTGACAATGTTCTGTGAACGTCGAACGTGACTGATGATCTCGAAATTTGTGTTTGAGCCGAAGTAAGATATTTTCAGCAATAAATTTAGAATATTTTTAATTGCGATTGGAAGATACGAATAGCCCTATCCAAACGTCCGATTCTCGGGGAGTACACATATGAAAACGGCTTTTCCTGATCGTGTCCGTGGAAAAATCATTTTTCAATTTTACCGGACCATCTTTCGCGAAAAACCGGGAAATCGGTGTTTTAGATAATTTTTTTGAAAATGTTAGCATGGTCGAAAGGGCATGTGAAATGCACCTAACGAAAGTCCGTCTTATAAACTTTACGGTGCTCGCTTCGCTCGCAAGATCGCCTTCCCCTCTCTACCTCGAAATATCGCATTTCTAAACCCCTCGCCGACCCAAAGTTTTTTGATCTCCTTCGGTGGTTACCTGTATCGAACCATCGATTACCACAGAAATATTCCATATTGTTTTTAATATATTGGGATGGAATAACATTCCTTCACGCTTATCCAAGGAATCAGAACAATGTTTCTGAATTCTGGAGTGCAGTTGAACAAGTCCACAATTGTCTTCTCGGATCCCGAATACCAACAGCTAAGTGGTACCCCAAGTAGCATTTTTTGTTTTATAAAAGTGCGAATACACTCTTCGACACTGCCTTATAAAATTAAAAGTTATATGATGTAGATACAATAAATTTTTCCAGTCCCCTATATATCCTTTACTGGCCTTAAATGATATAATTTATAACTTCCCTATAAGTGTCGACAAAGACTTAGTTATGGTTTCTCCGATAACCATTTGAACACTTTTATAAACCTATCTATACGACTGTTATAAAACTCGCGACCACAGATCTGGTAGTTGTTTCAATTACTTCTGGATGAAAACGCGCATGCGCAACTTTGTCGTATTGTTTCACTTTAATTCAACGTCAAGTATTATTCATCTTTATTTATCTGTTGGTTTATTGGTTAGTTGAATTCAGAAACAACCCAATAACATTAAATATGAAGTTAAAGATACGTAGTTGGTTTTATTGAACGCTTACAAGTTACATTTCTTATAAGCGCGAACACAATCTTGAAGGTAATTGAGTAAACACTTGCAATTTTTTCTACACTGTATGAAATCGAATTTTACCTCCGAATAACACGAGCGCCCTCGATATATAAAAGTTTTGAATTTTTTATTGAATAATATACAAATCAATTTCAATTATTTTTTTCTAAATTTAACAATTTTTCAATACAAACAGTGAGTTTTGAATAATAGTATCTTGAAATTAACAAAGAATTAATTTTCAATCCAAATTCAACTTTTTTTCTTTGTTCTAAATTTTTCACAAAGCTGAAAAAACACGAAATTTTCAATATCAATATGGCCGTGTCGGATATTTAGTCATGGTCAACACTTGGACTCATATAAATTATTTCACATCCCTAATGTAAACACACTGCCTTTTTGTTCTATAATATATTTCGAAATATTCATAATCACCAATTTAAGTAATAAAACTACTG